>OY037015.1:28174174-29374174 GCA_955831195.1 Pilophorus perplexus
AAACACGAGTGAGGCTGAAGGGGCATGCCCCCAGCATATGATCGCATATGTAGCCTTGGAATGAAAGCAGGCATAGTAGGCCGCCAGGACAGCCCCCCTACGTAGATTAAAAGAAATTAAGAATTAAGAAACGTGGCTCTGTTGAGAGCACTGACGGCGGCCTCGCAATGGCTTCTCCAATTCAATCTAGGATCGAGATGCACTCCTAACAATTTAGCACTTGAAGGATTCGAGGAAATCGTTGTCAAAGAACGCAGGCCAAAATACATAGAGACAGACTTCGACTCATTCATAGCCAGACCGTTGCTATTGAACCATCGACACACAGCCTCCCCAGTACCGCCGGTCACATCCTGAAGAGCATCCATGCAAACTGCCGACTGAACGAAGCTGGTCGAAGATTAAAAAAAAGATGCAAATTTTACACAAGGGTTTATTATTCTTTGATATACGTTACTTGTGCAGAAATTTAATTCTGTCAATGAAAAAAATTATTTTTTTGATTTTTATCTCAAAAAAATTTTTTTTTTTTTGGATTTTTTGTTCAAAAATGTGTTTTTTCAAAAATTCTGTATTTTTTACTCGAAAAATATTTAACATCCTGGGATCCTTCAAAAATCCCATTTTTAGCCCCACGAATGCCCTAAAGATCGCCCCAGTGAAATCGGATCGTTCCGGGACCCCAAAAAATGGATTCTACGTCCAAAAATACTTCGAAAACGACACCTAACTCAATCCCATAGCTAAAAGCCTTCAAAACACCCATCCTGTAGCCCCATTATAGCCCCATAGCGCCCCACGGGTTTGGGCGATCGGACTGAAAACCTTGCGGGCACAACTAGATGGTAAACCAAGTATTTTGTCGAAATTTCATATTTTTAAAAAAATTCCCTCTGCCCAAAACGGCCCGGACGGCGGACGGCGTAAGGACATTTCGGATTTAGAATGTAGACCTCTTGAAACGGATAATGTCAAATTTTGAGCCCGATCGGAGTCGTCGACCCCCGTCGCGAAAACATAGGTGTATTATTCCAAGAATAATAAACCAAAATTGTACAAAAGACAAAACCTATTAAGTTTATCTTACATTGATCTCCATTGATCTCTATTTTTGTGATCTAACTTAAGACGAATATCTATAATAATAATAATAATAACTTTATTGCGCTTAGGATACAAATATCCCTCATAGTGCACAGGTATCAATCAGCAATAGATCCAACAAAATTCCAAAACTCCAACTCTGCCACAAAACCACAATAATTGTGGTTAATTATTAATTATTAGTTATTAATTACAAAGTTCGATAAAACAAAAATAATAATAACAATCCGTTACCTACATAAATAAATAGTTCAATTACATATTGAATGAATGATAGGAATTATTAAATTGATAGGTAAGTACCTATGGAATCTTTTTTGTCAATTCCCTATACCCTTGACCACACAGTACAGCCAGAGCCACCACTTTGCCACAGGTCCATGAGGGATGGATAGAACCACGGATAGAACAATACAAGGACGAACCGATGTATCGTTTCGTCCCCTGATGGGACGAATCGATGAACGCCCCACGAGGGGTGGGCTCATGAGCCTGCAGTATACAGCTCAGTGAATGAACATGCCCACTGAATGAACGACCGACTTTAAAACTTGAATAATAAGGCTTCAACGCGCTCTAGAAGCTTTTCCTGGCACTTTCTAGTTACGGCAACATCTCACAGAGGTCGAACATGTGTTTTTACAAAGTATCCTTCTTACTTTACAACAGTAATGCCGGTTGTCAACAAGACTAGTAGTCTTAGACTACTAATTGTACGTTCAACCACCTCAAGTCACTCTGGGCTGTAGATGAGCTTAGTTGCTCGAAACCGGTTCCCACGCTATAATTGTTTACCTGAATAAACAATTTAGTATTTAGCAGAGGAGTCGTTCTCTCTCCCTGACCAAACACACATTCTTAAGTTAAGAAATGATCTCATTTATCCATATTTTGTGAATTATATGAGAGCAGTATGGACTTGACTGTTGTTTTGATGAAATATTTAGGTGTTTGGGCGGGGAAATGGCGAAAAAAGAACGCGTAATTCCGAAGCGTCTGCAATTGGGAAGGCGTTCATCTACTGGCAAACCAAGTCGCTGTTTTCCAGTGAATGAACGGCGTTTCTTGGGGTCCCGGATCGATCAGATTTCACTATTGCGATCGGCTTTAGGGCTTTCATGGGGCTACAAATGGGATTTTTGAAAGATCCCAGGAGGACAAATATGTTTCAAGTAACTAACAACAAATTATCTTGAAAAAAAAAAAAAAATCCAAAAAAATTTGCTTCTAAATTTTTTTCATCGACAGAATTAAATTTCTGCACAAGTAAGAATAATAAACCCTAGTGTAAAATTTGCAGCGTTTTTGCTTTTAGAAGATTGAAGCTTGAAGTTAGCGGCTCATGTTAGAAGCTCATGTTCCAAGTGTTGTTTGCAACTAAAATTTAATTTAATTTTTTATTTAATAAAAAGTTGTTTCCTAATATGATGTGAGGCAGTTTCAAACCCCTTTCAAGCGCAGTACATGTGACTATTTCCGAAAAATCCACAGTTTCTACATTGTTAATTTACTGGAAGGAGGTGTTCATTCAGAGGGAAGATTTTGTTCAATCACTGGCAAATTTCTGTTTTCTCACTCAAATGGGCCTAGGTAATTTCTATTCGAACTAACATTTAGACCCGATTTTTTTTTTCCTGAAGTGGGGATGAACTGCTTGATTCAAAACAGTAGCTTTTTATAAGATTTGGCCGCATTTTGACCTTGAAACGGATTTTTGAAGTGATAAATTCGTAGTACCAACTGCTAACCGTTCATTCACTGGGCAGTCCACCCCACATCGGATTAACGCCTCGGACTCTGGGCTCAGTCTACACCCGCCCGACCACTTTCATCCAGTGCTCCCCTAACTACACTAAGTGTAGTCTTGTTTCCTTAGGTTACCTCTTGTTATTTTGACTCTATGACTTCCAGACACTTTCAATTTCAAAACACAATTTAATTTCAACATTAGAAATCATACCATATAGTTCGTGTGGCTAATAACCAGAAGGTGGTAGGTTCTTCTGACTGATGTTGGGCTGTGTCCTCGAGGGCACTGGGCACACTCACATTATGGGATCCACATTTACCAAACGTCGAATAGGACAAAGCGGCTCGAGTTCTAGCAATGTGATTCCTCTGGATCCCAAGTCCCCAAACGTCTACCGCCAACCTGGTTTGTCTTCTGTTACTATTAATTTTGATTTATTCGGCTCACTCGGAAAACCCTTTGATTAGGATGCTAAGAAATGTTTTTAGTGACTGAAGAATATCAACCAGAAACATCTAACTCGACGACGTTCGCCCCTGCCCTCCGAGTTGGCCCAACTGAGCCTGAAATGTTCTCTGCTGCTCTGCCGGACGTTTTCATTGCAGACTCGGGTGAACGTAACCCGGAGGAATACTTGAGCGTCATTGATGATGAAACTGGACTCACGCTCGAGGACATATCCTATCGCAGTGCTCGGGCACAGACTTCACTTGGTAAGTATCGAACACCACTCGCCAGTTTTGTCGATCAGATATTTACACGCATTTTCCAGGTCGCCTCGGAGGAGCCACGATGGACCACCAAGAGAACGGCGGTTTTTCTCGATAAAAAGCTGCGAGGCGTCCTTTCTTGTGTCTTTCTGCAATAAAAGTCGCACATATTGAAAAGACGAGCTCTGTATTAATGTGTTGATATTGTGTGCTATGCATATAGCTGGGGATTTATTCATTCAAAAACGGGACAAGCCCAGTTACAAGAAAAGAAATCACAGCAAACGATGTTGGATATGTTAGAACAGGTACGATGTTATAATAGATTAAATGTAGGGTGGAGCAGCAGAATGATGAGATCTCAGTGGGGATGATGCAGTTGTAACCTAACGGGTCAAATGAAATGTAATCCCATTAGTGCACAATTACTGAGCGTAGCTCGAGAAGGAGATAGAGCGGGCCTAACGGAAGAAATTTTTAGACCAGCATGTTAACCTTATTTACAATATTGAGAAAAAAATAAATAAAAGGACTCTTTCACAGGACTCTCTTTGCCGTCCGGGCCGTTTTGGGCAGTAGGAATTTTTTTTTAAATCTGAAATTTTGACAAAATACTCGGTTTACCATCTAGTTGTGCCCGCAAGGTTTTCAGCCCGATCGCCCAAACCCGTGGGGCGCTATGGGGCTACGGAAGGGAGTTCTTGAAGGCTTTTAGGCTATGGGATCGAGTTAGGTGTCGTTTTCGAAGTATTTTTGGACGTAGAATCCATTTTTGGGGGTCCCGGAACGATCCGATTTCACTGTAGGGATCTATAGGGCTTTCATGGGGCTACAAATAGGATTTTTGAAGGATCCCAGTCGTTCATTCTCGTACTACTTGGAGTCAACTTCCTACCCAACCATTTTGCCTCATAGGCAGGTACCAGAAAAACGGTAAATGTGACTTATTCTGAATTTCTTCTACAGAATTGACCGCAATATTTTGTGCGGGTTGATAAGATATGAGAAATCACATAAGTACTGATAGGAATCCGTTGAATTGTAAAATTCGGTGAGTAGTCCCATCTAAAGCCCCGACTGTGGTTGAAAAATGATGTAATCTTGTGTAAAGACTGGGCAGATAAAAATGTTGATGTGTACAGTTCACTTGAGGTTCTGGTCAGTATCTTGAGTGCTTTGACAACAGGCATCATGGCAGGTAAGACCAATTTTTCGGGCGCTTCACGATAAATCCGTCTGGTAGTAAGTATAAGTCCAGTCACCGGGTGCCTCAGAAGGGATGTTCGATGCAAAGAGTGGTGTAGTATTTTTCTCAACGGTTTATAAGTTTTTTTTGGGCCGCTGAACACGAATCCGAAGCTTGCCAACAGAATTTCTGGGACGCTCACCGTCAAAATCGCAAAAAATCTTCGAAATTTCGGCACTTTTTTTTTGGATAACTTTGAAAGGGTGCGTTATAGATGAAAATTTTCTATATAGTAAATTAAAGAGCACTAAATTCTGCGTCGAATGAGCTACCTTAAAGCTAACTTTGCTAAAAATCAAGATAACTCCAATTTTGAATGTCTGCTACTCAAAAATGTTAACGCCCACGTAAAAACTCATTCAACTGAAGTTGTAGAGCATCTAATTCTGCGTTCAGAGAGCACAAATAATGTTACTTTTGGTCAAATTCTGAAACACTCCTGAGCGAGCGGCTGCTTGTCCAGTCATAATATGACATAATATATTATATGAGTGATTGTGATCCTCGATCAGAAGGGTAATAAATAATCAAGTCAGGATGGTTGTAAAATATTTTTTATTCACTGGATCGAGCGAAAGCCCGAACCACGCTTGAGCTGGGAGCTGCTGCCCTCTTTTAGGCGAACATTGGTACTAAGTGTGTACCTACATGTGATTGTCTCCTGACGGCCAGAGGAGGTCAGAAGGAAGGAAATGAACTGGAAAATGGCAATATTCCCGAAATATAGAACCTTACCTACACGAAGAAGGTCGACCTGGAGCGTTCTTTGAGGTACCTAGGAGATATTTTTTAATATGTTGTTAGGACCTCTGCTGGGAGTAAAAATCCAGATTTGCGAGTACGAAAAGCGTGTGGAAGCGACGTGGAAGCCGAAAACCCCCGATTTTTTGCACTGAGATCACCAATATACTTCCAAGGGTCAATTGGTGTCTCTTCAATAAACCGGTTATCTACTTATTGAGCTATTGAACTAGATAGCTTATTGAGCTATCAAAAAACAGTGCAAAAAGAAAAAAAAAACGCTGCAAATTTTACACAAGGGTTTATTATTCTTTGATATAGGTTACTTGTACAAACATTTAATTCTGTCAATAAAAAAAAATTTTTTTTTAGATTTTTATATTTCAAAAAAATGTTTGGGGGGGGGGGGATTTTTTTTTTTTTCAAAAATGTGTTTTTTCAAAAATTCTTTAATTTTTACTCGAAAAATATTTAACTTCTTGGGATCCTTCAAAAATCCCCTTCTAAAATCAAATTTTTAGCCCCATGAAAGCCCTATAGATCGCCACAGTGAAATCGGATCGTTCCGGGACCCCCAAAAATGGATTCTACGTCCAAAAATACTTCGAAAACGACACCTAACTCGATCCCATAGCTAAAAGCCTTCAAAACACCCCTCCTGTAGCCCAATTTTAGCCCCTTAGCGCCCCACGGGTTTGGGCGATCGGACTGAAAACCTTGCGGGCACAGCTAGATGGTAAACCGAGTATTTTGTCAAAATTTCAGATTAAAAAAAAAAAATTCCTACTGTCCAAAACGGCGGACGTTTACACACATTTCGTTTTTGGAATCTGGACCTCATGAAGCGTATTGTCAAATTTTGAGGCCGCTCCGACTACAAGGGTGTATTATTTCAAGAATAATGAACCGAAATGTCTTTTTGGACGTTGTTTTTCAGGGTGGGCTCCTCCTCCGTGGTCCTGGGCTCCTCCACCACATTGCCGGGGCACCTTCGAGTGGGTGCCATCTTGGGGCGGTAACGTTCCTCCAGGCGCCGTCCCTGCTGGCAAAGACTTGGACGGCGGACCCATCTTCGCCGGACGGGCATACCACCAGGGAGACCTCCTCCCCGCCAAAGTCTGTCCCTCTCACAGGTGCGCCTTCGTTTCTTACGCCGGCCGCCAAGTTGAACAATACAACTATGAAGTGAGTGAGCTGTTTCTTGCTATCCCATGTAGCACACATACGTCAGGCCGACGACGGCCTGAAAGGTACCTACTGTCGGGCAGCCATTGTATAGTTATCGTTCTTCGACCGAACCATAGCCCGATGTTGGATCCCAGGTAGCACAGATCGCTGGGTCAGCATCGTCAACTGGTCAGTCGAAGGACGACAACTATCCGACGGTACTTTGCTGGGAGGCGATTTCGCCGAATTTCTGCCGACGTCGCCTCAACGTTGGGAAATGGTCAGGTCGGCAGACTGTCAGCCAAGCGGACGATCACCCAACGCCGGCAATGTATGTATGCTACATTGGATCCTAAATGTTCTTTCTAATCATTCTCATGAGCACATGAAATGAATGTGTCAGGTACTAGTGAGCGACCACGTTGCTTGGAAACCCTCCAGACAAGGAGCGGTGCCTCCAGAAGCCATCAGAGTGGGCCACACAGTCGCAGGAGAACCACTTTTCTTGGGACGGACGATGTACGATGGAACGATGACACCAGGAAAGGTAGTATCACTCGTATAGCGCCTGTATCTCAAGGAAATAGAAACTAAAGTAAGGCCGTATTCCCTTGAGACTTGAGTGACGTTCCCCCCTTACCAGGAAGCATTATTTTCCTTCGACAGACCATCCGCCACAACTGCACCTCATTGGGTCAGGTTTGCAACACGTCCTCTTATTTCCTCTTGCATGCTATTATTCTCGGTAAGAAGAGTCCCCAGGTACCTGAAAGTTGAAGTGCGTTCGTATGTGGTCCCATTCAGCACGATGCTCCCTTGTCTACTCACATCTTCACGTCTGGTCGAGAACATGTACCTACTGCAGCTTCTGTTGGTTGATTGCGAGGCACATCCCTTCTGGCGATCTCTCAAGTCTCAGGAGCCCTTCCTCTAGCACTCCCAAGTTCTTCGACATCATGTCTATATCATCTGCATATGCGAGGTTTTGAGCCATCCGATTGCATAGACTGCCGCCTGGATTGGTATGGTCCACCTACCTCATGACTTTCTCTAGGGCCAGATTGAAGAGAATGGTCGACAGGGCATCTTCCTGCCTGAGCCCTCGGTCTACCTCAAATTCACGAAATTGTTGTTGTTGTGTTGTGAATTTGAGGTGGGAAAAGGTTGAACAACTGTCTTAAAACTGGAATATGAGTAAAATAAAAAATTAAACACGACGTTGACGTATTTTGCAGGTTCACCCAAGTCACGGATGCCTGTACATTGCGTGGTCCAACAGAGAGCTCAAGTTCCACGAATATGAGGTGATGGTGCTCGATTGACGGCCAAAGTGACAACACGACCGAATTGGAGTCTGATCCAGTAAAAACGCATTATTCACGTCCAAGTTCGAGTAAAACAGACCAATAAAATATACCTTTAATGTAATTTGCCGCTGTACGTGAAATACAAGTGATGCCGTAAACAACAGTACTCGTTAATTTTATTACAAAAAATAATGTATACTAAATAACTGTACAAACTCATGTACAACAAGGAAGTGTTGATGTCGATGCACAGATGGTGAAATTACAGGCCCATCCTGAGTGGTGTGCGAGGGGGTTTGCGAGATCCGGATCCGGGCGTGGCGATCTCCGTCCGTTTGGACGCCGAGGCGACGGCTTTCGCCTCCTTTTCGGCTTCCCTCTGAAGGATTTTCTGGGAAAAAAAGAAAAAGAAACGTAAAAACATCCCGTTTTAACCTCAGGCCCTGAGGAGAGTTGGGCAAAAACCAGTTGCAACTAACAACTACAACTAAATTATTCAAACTCAACCTCAACTACACTGAGAGAAAAAAAGGTCCTATTCTAGGTTATTTTTCGATTTTTTTCTAGGTTAAATGCTGCCAACCTAGATTTTTTTTGGTTTTCTTTCTAGGGTGGAACAATTTAGTCTAGGTTGAATATTATTTAACCTAGATTGAAAATACTGGTGAAGTTACCGTCCTAAAAATGCAAACAACCAAGATTTAAAATGTGCCACCCCTACACTTTAGTTCTAGGTTAAGTTCACGGTGTGTGCCACCGCCTCCATCCATTTACAGTCTAGGTTAAAAACATTAATGTCTTGGTTGTCTCACCCTGGTATTCAATGTTTTTCACTTTCGTAGACGGTTGATTTACCCTAAAACGAAAATGTTCTCAGCCCCCCTCAAACAATTTACAGCCATGGCGCGTTAACCTAGAACCCTTTTTTCTCTAGGTTGTGCCCCTTTATTTACGAGGTTGTTTCATTTACTAGCCCTGTTGTACCAGTTAAATTTCTAGGTAGCTTCCTATTCTTTTCAGGTTGGTCCTTATAAATTTCTAGGTGGTCCACTTTTCTTTCTAGGTTTGCTCCACTTCCATTGCAGGTTGGTTCTATCAACTTCAACTATCTTTCTGGGTTGTCTCTGTTTCCAACTCAGTACAAAAATTTGAATGTGACGTCATAATATGACTGCACATAGTGACAGAAAATAGATGATTAGAATTTGACAGAGATAGACGGTGGGGTTGAGGCCACTGGGTAAATAGCAGGGGTGCCAATACAACGAGAATTAACGCCCACCGCCTACAGTGGGGCTCTCCATGGCCGCTTAGCGTACCGTAGAAACAACCTGGAATTTATTGAATGAATTACAATCACTGTTGTTTAAACCTAAAACTATTTGTGGTACTACAGTAGTTTGAAAGTCTAACTTTTTCTTCTGGGTTGTTACCTAAAGTAACAATCTCGCCTTAAATCTCTTGGTTGTTTTCAGTTGTACAACCGAGACTTTAATGGAGGGGAATTATATGGAAGGTCAAATCATTCGATTCTAGGTTACCCCACTTAAAAGTCGAAGGTAGGTAATATATTTTCTAGGTCTTCACAATGTCAACCTAGACCAAAATTTAATGTGAAGTTCACATTTGGTCTAGGTTGACACTTTTCTATTCCAGGTTGTGGTCAGAGGGCGGGTAATAACGGATTAGGTTGTTTCTATATGGGTCTAGGTTGTATTAATATTTTTCAATGATACTTTAACCTGGACCTATTTTTTTCTAGGTTGAATCAATTGATTCTAGGTGGTTTCAATCAATGGGATTTTTGAAGGATCCCAGGATGTTAAATATTTTTTGAGTAAAAAATACAGAATTTTTGAAGAAACACATTTTTGAACAAAAAAATCCAAAAAAAAAATTTTTTTTTGAAATAAAAATCCAAAAAAAAAGATTTTTTTAAATTTTTTTATGACAGAATTTAATTTCTGCACAAGTAACCTATATCAAAGAATAATAAACCCTTGTGTAAAATTTGCAGCGTTTATTCTATGGGGTGAAGGTCTACTATTAGGTCGCAAACTTTAACATGGTGTCGGTAAAGGTGTAAATGTCCGGATGGGACTTGGAAAAACAGTCACCCAAGTGGCGGTGGAAGGATTCACAGCAATTAGTCGTTTTGTTGAGGTTTGAACTCAATTCAGCACATAATTCTGGTGGGTATATTGCGATTGGGTTCTTATAATTCTTTCGTAAATAAGTCAAAAACTTTGTGACTCCCGCGGACGCTTTTGGTTTTACACGTTAAGTTTTCGAATTCTTTTGAAACTTCGGTGGGTGGCAAAAAAATGAGACCAAAAAATTGTTTCAACCAAACACCAAGCGTTGTTCGGTTTCGATAATCGATACTCAGCCCACAATTTTGAATCGCCCGCCGCACAGATGATTGGGGGGGAATGTTTATATTAGAGGTGAAACACGATTGGCGGAATGTTTATATTTGCTTCAGCTGGTTCCAGGTAGACGTGGCGGAATCTTGAGGTCGCCAATGTGCTGGGTTGACTCGGGGTACTTAACCCGTCGCGTTAATGACATCGGCTGGGGCTGGCGGAATCTTAATACACCCCCTCAAGTTGCTCCAGAGTTGCTGAGTGCAGATGCTTCACAAGTTGCTCCTCAAATACTCCACGAGTTGCTCCACAGATTTTCGGACCCACAATTACGGCTCTAAGAGTGGATTTTTTTTATTTTACAACTACGAACAACAACTGAAGTTGTAGTTGTAGGGCGCAACTAACATCTAAACTTTCAACAGCTTTTAGTTGTTGGTTGAAACTCAACTGAGTCAACAACTACTTGACAGTTGAAAATTGAAACCAAATTTTTAGTTAACTACGCTCAACTCTCAGGGTCTGAAAATCCGAACGAGCGTTCAACGGTACCTGTTGGGCTTCAGCCATGGCGGCCTCCATCTCTTGCAGGTGTTCGAGCGCCTGACGTCTTCGGGCTGAGCCGGACCTTCCGGTCTCTTTCACGGAGAAGAACATCGGCCCCAATTCGGCCAACCAGTGACCGTCGACGGCAGTCACACATAACATGTACTCCTGAAAACAGTTCAAGTGTTGAAGATCATCACAAATTTTACTCAAGGTTATTATTCTTCTATACATATACTCAATTTAAAGACATAATATGTGGAATTTGCATATTATGCAAATTTCAGTCTCTACTAATAAGTGAGGCAAGGAAGCGAGATTTTTTTCATCAACAATTATTTAGGCCGTTTGGGGTATACCTTAGCAGTCATGATGAGTTCGTGGTACACAACGTAGTCTGGCGTGAAGCCCATTCCAAACAGAGCGGAAGTCGGGTGAAGGTGACACGGCATACCCGTTCGACAGTGGACGTACTCTCCGATTCCCTTCAGCCTGGCAGCTTGGTGGAAATACGCTGAAAAGGAAATACGAACGTCAAAACGGGCGAGAAGCCTCTAAACAGCAGTAAGTGTCCCTCTAGTTGCAGATGTGGTCAATCTTGTGCCAAGCTGAATAACGGGTTCCAAGGCTTGCCAAGATGGTTCTCAAGCTTTCTATACCTGTCCAAGGCTTGCAAAATTGGTGCCAAGCTGGAGATGAATTGATAACAAGAGAGACTTCATCCGGGAATGGATTGCCTAAATCAGGACAAATCTTGAAAAGCTAATGGGGATGGATCGTCGCACAGTGGGCCATTTCCCGAAAAACCCGATCAAAATTATTTAGGGCTTGGAAAGTATTGGTTAGGCATTGTATATGAGTATTATATGATTAAAAAGTCTCAGGTCTCGCTAAGAGTAGTTCTATTCGATTCGGCGTGCCGGAAAACATGTAAAACGTTACAAAACACTGGTTTCTTCATAAAACCGCTGATCCTTCTTCGTTTGCTCACCACACTCAATCCACTGAAAGATACAGGAGGTCGCCCGGCATTCGGATTGACCCTTTTTGGAACAGAAAAATGTAAGCTGCCCTCCAACCAGTCACGGTTTTTCGATAGGAAGAGGCTTTTCCAGCGCGAACATTTGTGCCATCTTGAATGGAATTCATGTTTGAATTTTTTCAGTCTTATTTCGATATCTCCATTCGAGCGCCCAACTCTTGATTCAACCTTCTCGCTCAGGTAAATAAACTTCTGCTTAATATCCACTTCAGGAGCCTCCCATAACCACTCGCATAGCTGTTGTCGTGTTATTATTATAGACGAGTCAGACGACCCTGTAAAAATCAGTTCACTTTCAGTTCGATTGGTTATTTACTTTATATCTAGGTATTTAATATTATTTTTCTCAGTTTACAAGCTATTCAAGGATTATCACTCATTCTCTAGGCAAGTGTGGGTATTTTTGCTTTTTAGTGAATTTCCGAATTGAAAATAATTTAATTTATTGAAAATTATTAAATTATTATTGCGCTCGTTCTGTTTAAAAAAACTACCGGTAGCATGAAAACTGTCCTGCACAAAATGTGCGAATCCGCGCTATTACAGGTAGCATATTTTACTCTAGAAAGCTTAAATTTTTACAGCAGACTCCTATGGGGCTAATTCAGACTGAACATGAAGAAGAGCACTCTTGGTGCAATAGCGGCCGGTCTGGAGCACGCTATAGGTCGAAAAACGTGTTTTCGGCACGAAAAAACGGTAATTTTTTGTACGTTTCTGGCTCTAGCTCGGCTCAGGAGCAAGCTACGAAGACGGGGATGGTACCAATCGATTCAGCGTGGAAAAATACATTGAAAATGATACCCTGCATAATCATTAAGGAGTCCTGTGCGTTATTATGGAATCATTTCTGTGATTTTCTCTATTTTTTGCCTTTTTTTTGGACAAAAGTGAGCACCATTCAGAGATTGGTAGGTATTGGCAGGATTTTTTTGCATTTTCTCAACCCTCAGACCTTCCTGAACAACGCCTTGCCAGAGATTTAGCTGAACTCGTTGGAACTCACGCGCGTTTTTTCTATTGTATTGAGATTTCGAGTGCTGAAATTGGGTCTGATGGCCACCCTTGTATGGCCTTTAAGAAATCGTTTTAAAAACTTGAAAAAATAATTTTTAAGTTAACATACCTCCAGGCAATGAGCTCATCACAGAAGGAGATCGATAACTTCACTCCTCGAGCACTGAGACGCGATTGAATGCCCCATTGTTCGATGAGAAAATATCGGCGATAAGAGAGCGTCATGATTTTGCATGCAGTGCATCTAAACGGCTGACTCCTGGACCCGTTCCTTTGCACACATGAACTTGAACATGAATTTAGGATGTTAGGAAACGAACCACACCAGAAAAGGCGACGATTTTGAACTTTTTTTTTTTCAATTTTGATCGGGTTTTTCGGGAAATGGCCCACTGTGCGTCGGTTCCCGGGCCAATCATCGGCTATCTGAGAACATTACCTGAGCAGATGCACTTTCTGACAATGTCCCAGTCGGTGCCACAAGAAGAATGTTCCATCTTTTGCTGATCGAGAATGTCTTTGAGCTGTTGCCGCACTTCTCGCACTTTCCTCATTGCTTTGGCGTGGATAAAGTGTTCGTTGCACCAGGAAGCCGAATACCTGGAAAAAGTTGAATGTGCGCTTGAAAATGGTGAAGAATCCATAATATAGACTATATTATAGTCACGGATACATGATACACATGAACGTGGAGGAAGTCTTCGCGTCCGTTATGGCTCTCAAAAACAGCAACGCTACGGACTTCTTGGGCATTAACTCGCGCGGGCTTAAGTCAGTGGCGAGTCTCATCATTGAGCCGCTGGCATTTCTTATTAATAAGTGCTTCATATATAGTCGGTTCCTCCACTGCTTGAAGAAGACTGTAATATCTCCCATCCCTAAGAAAGGGAGTTCCAAAGAGTACGAGGGTTTTCGTCCGGTCTCTAAGTTGCCCACTTTGGTGAAGGTTATGGAGGGGGTCATGTTGCAGAGGTCATGTTGCAGAGGTCAGTGCACACCATTGATGTGCACTGAAAGCCGTCTGGCAGAGAGGTTGCTGCGCGACCCATGCGTGAAGCGCCCCAAAGACACCCAGCGAAGAGAGCACCTCAAGAATTGTGCTGTGGGGGAGCCTGTCGAATGCCTTAGAGAAGTCGGTCGTGACGAGATCCACCGGATGAACCTCCCAAACAGCACAAAGCGCATAGTCCTGAAAAGTGGCCAGGTAGGTCACCGTCGAGCTTCCAACCACAAACCCGCGCTGCTCAGGGGCTAATAACAAGCTAAAAATTGGCGAGAGTAGAAAGAAATAGTTGCACATTTTGACGGTTTAAGGGCCAGGCCATTGAAGTCGCACCACAGAGAGAGGGCTTCGAGGTCATGCTGAAGGAGGTGTCCCTTATGGTGATGTCTTCATGTGTATTTATAACGCTTTATAAACCGCATAAATCGCGGTCAGCGGGCCCATAAACTCATAATTTGAGACTACCTGTTAGCGAACCCACACTATTTGTTTTATTTAAATTGTAAACAAAACACTTCTTAACAATGTCCAACATACAACGTGTATTCCCTTTTCAACAACTCTCTCTACCTTTTACTCCAGGTGTTTTTTCGATGGGGTTCCCTAGCATCCCTGGAGTGTCCATTACACCGGTCCCTCTTTCCGAAAAAGGCCTGTCCTCAGGCCTGACTTCAGCCTTCACCAGTCGATTGGCATGTAGGACTCTTCTTTTTCCTCCTAGCTTCACCTTAAATAGCACGTCATTGATCTTTTGGGTCACCACCCATGGCCCGGTCCACTGAGGCAAAAGTTTGGCACACTTGCCTTTCCTCCTGACTGGATCATGCACCCAAACCCAATCGTCTACGGCCAAACCTGGGACCTTGGTTCGACGGTCATAGGCTTCTTTCTGGTACCTCATCTTGAGCTTCGCCTGATTGCTGGCAATTTCCCGGACCTTTTCCAGTGTTTCCCGCAGCCAAAGGGCGTATGGAACAGAGGCAGTCGGGCATTGACCTGGGGGTGCTGGATGAAGAAGCGAGCTTGGGAGTCGAAGGTCTCTCCCAAAAACCAGCTGAGCTGGGGACAAGCCTGTGGTAGTATGGGGTGCAGACCTGTAGGCCAAAAGGAACAATGGGAGCTTCTCGTCCCAATCCTTTTGATTTCCATCCACAAATATGCCCAGGTATTTGGCCAATGTCCTGTTCAGCCTCTCGACCAGTCCGGAAGACTGTGGATGCAGTGGAGTGGTTCTTGTCTTTTGAATCCCTAATAATCCGGTAACTTCCTTCACCAGCTGCGACTCGAAGTTCCTCCCTTGGTCCGTGTGCAACTCCAAGGGTATTCCATTACGGCTGAAGACATGCTCCATCAACACACCTGCCACAGTTTCAGCCTCCTGGTTGGGTACGGCTATGACTTCGGGCCACTTCGTGAAATAATCCACAGCTACCACCACGTACCTGTTTCCCTTATGAGTTACCGGAAAAGGTCCCATCAAATCAACCCCGATACGGTCAAACGGAGCTCCCACAGCATGCTGTTGTAATGGTGCTTTTGATCTTGGCATACCCTTGAACCGCTTGCATGTCTGACAGGTTCGGCACCACATTCGCACGTCGGTACTCATTCCAGGCCAGTAGAACTGCTGCCTGACTTTTCCGAGCGTCTTGAAGAATCCAAAATGCCCCCCTGCAGGGTTGTCATGGCATTGCTCCAGAACGGCTTGAATCAACGTAGGCGGAACCACCCATTGAAGCCAAGTTTTGTTTCTAGGCCCATTCCAACGGTGAAATAATTGCTGATCACACACTTCTAAAGAGTCCCATCTGTGAGCGAGCTTCCTTGCTCTAGCGTCCTTCTCCAACAATTCCATATTCGCTGGTTTGGTGCCGGCCATACTTTTTGCTTCCAGGATGAATTTTATGGCAGGGTTGTCGACCTGCTTCCCTTTCCACTCATTTGACTGCAAGGAAACTGTTTTCGCTGGCAGCACGTCAGCTTCCTCTCGTCGACGACAGTGATTGCAGTCCTCGCCACATGGTCTTCTGGACATTCCATCAGCATTACCATGCCTCCGACCTGGCCGATGGATCACACTAAAGTCATACTGCCCAAGTAACTCAATCCATCGAGCTAACTGGCCTTCAGGTCGGTGGAAGGAATGAAGCCATTGCAGAGCAGAGTGGTCCGTCCTCAGTGTAAAGTGGCGTCCATACAAGTACTGATGGAAATGCTGGATGCCCTTCACAGCAGCTAAAAGTTCCCGACGGGTAGGGCAATAGTTGCGTTCCGGTCTGGACAGAGCTTGACTGTAATAAGCAACAACACGTTCTGTACCCTCAACCATTTGCGACAGTACAGCCCCCACAGAATGTCGACTGGCATCACAATCCAGCTTAAAGGGCTGCTTCAGGTCAGGATAGCAAAGGATTGGTGCCGTAGTCATTGCCTGTTTCAACTGAGCAAAACTCTGTTGGCAGGCCATATCCCACACAAAGGGTGTTCGACTTTCTGTCAACTTATTCAAAGGCCGTGCTATTTCTGAGAAACTCCTTACAAACCTCCTATAGTACGAGCACGTACCAAGGAACGAACGGAGCTCTCCTTTGTTCTGCGGTGTAGGCCACTCCTTCATTGCACTTGTTTTTGCCGGATCAGTTTGCACACCCCTTCGGGATATAATGTGGCCTAGATACTTTGTCTCCCGGCAAAAGAAGGAACACTTTTTAGGGTTCACCTGCAAATTTGCACCGGCCAATCTATCCAAGACTTTTCCGAGCTTGTCTAAAACCGTTTCAAAATCCGGTCCGTACACAATCACATCATCAAGATACGTCAAAGCAAGCTCCGATGGAATCACGGCTTCCATGAGGCGTTGAAAAGTGGCAGGGGCATTTGTGAGACCAAAGGGCATGACCTTGAACTGCCATAGCCCTTTACGGTAGATGCTGAAGGCTGTCTTTTCTTTATCTTCCGCACCTAATGCAATTTGCCAATAACCGCTTTTCAAATCGATGGTGCAGAACCACTCTGAACCTCCAAGCGTGTCGAGCAGTTCTTGAATACAGGGCAGGGCATAGGAGTCTTTCTTTGTAATCTTATTGATCTTCCGAAAATCAACGCAGAATCTAGTGGATCCGTCCTTCTTAGGAACTAACACTACGGGCGAGGCCCAAGGGCTAGTGGAAGGTTCGATCACGTCCTGGTCTAGCATTTCCTTAATCAGCTTGTCTACATGCGCTTCTTGAGCATAAGGTATGCGCCTAGGGGCCTGCTTTATCGGAGCATGATTGCCAGTGTCAATTGAGTGTTCCACCGTGTGGGTCCTACCCAATAGGTTACCTTCTGTGGCGAAGATGCGACGGTATTCCTGAAAAAGGGCAACAACTTTCGTTCGCTCCACCGAATTAGGCGGTAAATCAGACGAACCCAAAGCTTGTCTAATCCAACCCTCTTCCTCCATTGGTCGCAGATGTCGCAGGTTGGCAACACTCTCACGGTGGGACATCAAGGGAACCACCATTCGATCCATGACAAGTTGATTTCGGCCAACATCAATACAGGCTGTGGTCCCCCGCAAGAAATCTATACCAAGGATTGCTTGGTCTTTGATGGGAGCAACTAAGAACATTTGAGACCATTTCGGGCAATTTGGCTGTTCAAACGTCACTGTGACAAAGCACTCCCCATCCACATCCATTAGACCTCCCTGTACTGTCTGCAGCACCCTATGTTGCGAAGGCTGAATCGTGAGGCCCAATTTCTTAGCCACATCTGTACGCAAAATAGAGATGCCTGCTCCTGAATCAACGAGCATACTACACTTCGACTGATTGATAACTGCTCTTACAAATATCAATTCCCCCCACGTTCGTACAATGTCTACATGTGGGGTCATCGTCGTTTGTGTAAATGCTGTTTTGCCTATAAGCTTCTGTTGACGTTCTGGACAGGGACTTGCTGCGTGCTGACGAGGGACCTGTGACATTGCTTCCAATTGCATCGCCATGGTCAGAGCTTCATGGATGGTTGCTGGATTACTAAGGACTACTAGCCTTGCCAGGTCTCTGTCGGCCAAGGCTTCCACGAAAATCTCCACTGCTCGCAAATCCCTCCGCACTCGGCTCTCAGTTGGATACGCCCCCCTTACAAGCTGCTCGATCTCTTTGGCCAAACCTGTGAGCGTTTCACCCGGTTGCTGTCTCCGCTTCTTCAAAGAAAGGCGAGAGGTTAGCTGGTGGCGAGCTCGTCCAAACTGTTCAGAGAGAGCGGTTATCAGCACCCCATAATCTAACCTTTCGTCCTGACTCAAGTCCGCCAGCAGTGTCAAGGCTGGGCCTCGTAGACAACTAGCCAGGCTCCCCCGTTTTATGGCTGTAGACCAGTGATTTAAAACTGCTGTTGCCTCTAAGTGAACTTCAAACTCCTCCCAAACTACCGAACCATCGTATGTGCTTAGTTTGGGCTGTGGCAAGTGGGGCACAAGAGTTTGTGACTGGAGCGGCAAGTGGGCTGTTACCTGCGTTAGTAGCCGTTCCATCCTGTTCAAAGATTCTTCGAGGTTTGAGATACGCGCCTCGGACGACGTTGAAGGTTGAGGATCAGCCATTGACGTCGACGGCTGCAGGACAGGTAGCGGCGCATCAAGCCCCTCTCGACGACGCCGGGAAGGAGGACGCGTGGCGGACGACTGGGACGCGGCCGGAACGAGGGCCGCGGTAGGCGGAGTGACAGGAACGTCTGCAGGACGTTGATGGAGCATGTCTTCAGCCGTAATGGAATACCCTTGGAGTTGCACACGGACCAAGGGAGGAACTTCGAGTCGCAGCTGGTGAAGGAAGTTACCGGATTATTAGGGATTCAAAAGACAAGAACCACTCCACTGCATCCACAGTCTTCCGGACTGGTCGAGAGGCTGAACAGGACATTGGCCAAATACCTGGGCATCTTTGTGGATGGAAATCAAAAGGATTGGTGCCGTAGTCATTGCCTGTTTCAACTGAGCAAAACTCTGTTGGCAGGCCATATCCCACACAAAGGGTGTTCGACTTTCTGTCAACTTATTCAAAGGCCGTGCTATTTCTGAGAAACTCCTTACAAACCTCCTATAGTACGAGCACGTACCAAG
The DNA here is from genome assembly GCA_955831195.1 of Pilophorus perplexus. NCBI lineage: Eukaryota > Metazoa > Arthropoda > Insecta > Hemiptera > Miridae > Pilophorus > Pilophorus perplexus. Next base: position 28,193,284 of record OY037015.1, read on the forward strand.
GAACGAACGGAGCTCTCCTTTGTTCTGCGGTGTAGGCCACTCCTTCATTGCACTTGTTTTTGCCGGATCAGTTTGCACACCCCTTCGGGATATAATGTGGCCTAGATACTTTGTCTCCCGGCAAAAGAAGGAACACTTTTTAGGGTTCACCTGCAAATTTGCACCGGCCAATCTATCCAAGACTTTTCCGAGCTTGTCTAAAACCGTTTCAAAATCCGGTCCGTACACAATCACATCATCAAGATACGTCAAAGCAAGCTCCGATGGAATCACGGCTTCCATGAGGCGTTGAAAAGTGGCAGGGGCATTTGTGAGACCAAAGGGCATGACCTTGAACTGCCATAGCCCTTTACGGTAGATGCTGAAGGCTGTCTTTTCTTTATCTTCCGCACCTAATGCAATTTGCCAATAACCGCTTTTCAAATCGATGGTGCAGAACCACTCTGAACCTCCAAGCGTGTCGAGCAGTTCTTGAATACAGGGCAGGGCATAGGAGTCTTTCTTTGTAATCTTATTGATCTTCCGAAAATCAACGCAGAATCTAGTGGGGTGGGCGAGACATCGCTGGCAGTTACATGAAACGGACGGGCCCCCAAATGTAAACAAAACACTTCTTAACAATGTCCAACATACAACGTGTATTCCCTTTTCAACAACTCTCTCTACCTTTTACTCCAGGTGTTTTTTCGATGGGGTTCCCTAGCATCCCTGGAGTGTCCATTACAAAATGTTAGCCCCTGCGTCTGAAGATCATTGCTTTGGAGATTTCGGTTCTGAGCTGGTCAAAGTCTGACAGCTTCTGGAGTCAAGTTGAAAGTTGTTGAGTTGAGAAGCCGTCTAATTTTGTCTGATCAAAACACGACGGAAAAGCGCATCGAGAGAAACGTAAAAAGGCAAAAAGTCAATTAGGCGGTGAGTACCCTTTGTTACCCCATTTTCCCAAGAATGTGCAGGTACAGTACCGAATTCAAATTGAATTGAAATTGTAGTAATAGTAGGCAATGAAGTGCTCACTTGTTCTGCTTCCACTGGTTGTAGACGTTCAAAAATGTCAAGTGATCGGATTCAGGGACTTGAAACTTCTCTCTTACCGCATCCGCCTCTTCCTCTCTGCCTTTTGGACGGTAAAAAATCGTCGGGACAGAAAGCATGGACACTGGAAATTAACAAGGATTAATTAATATAATTTCAATCCCACTAAAACATTCAATTGAAAGAGGATTACCGATGATGAGGATTTCCGCTGTGCAGCGCATCTGCTGTGAAACGATCAGCATTTGACACTGGGGAGGGTCGAGAGGGAATTCTGCCATTTGTCGACCAAGCGGGGTTAGCGAGCCAGTGTGGTCCAACGCACCCAATATCCACAGTTGGTACAGGGAGTTCAGAATGTTGTCCTAAAGCATACAAAGTTATCATTTTAGGTATATAAGCTTGATTTTGTTGCACCAACGAAGTTGAGGGCGGGATCCAGATATGTTTATGACCCTACAGATATTTAAAGCACTCGGATTTCTCTGAAACGCTGAAACGAGGCAACAACCAACAATTCTTGAAAATGAACAACCTTCAAATTCTTACGGAACGCGCAGATTTTTGCCAGCACACACAAGGAATTCACGTTAGCAATATGCAGCTCACAAGGGAACAGATCACTGCTCGCTCTGGCGGCTCAGGAAGGCCCAACCTGTGATGCCACCGACCTCAGCTTTCAATTCGAAACCTCAAAAACGTCTATAACAGCTCTGCGCGTAACTGTACGGATTTCCATAGATCCCCACGGTGAAATTGGATCCTTCCGGGACCCCCAAAAATTGATTCTACGTCCTAAAATACCTCGAAAACGACACCTAACTCGACCCCACTGCTGAAACCCTTCAAAAAAGCCCACCCGTAGCCCCATTTTAGCCCCACGGGTTTGGGCGATCGGGCCGAAACCCTTGCGGATACAACTAGATGGTAAACTGAATATTTAGTCAAAACTTTAGATTAAAAAAAAAAATTCCTACTGTCCAAAACGGCTCGGACGGCGGACGGACATGTCGTTTTTGGTATCTAGACCTCTTGAAACGAATAATGTCAAATTTTGAGGCCGATCGGAGTCGTCGACCTCCGTCGCGATTACATAGATGTATTATTCCAAGAATTATAAACCAAAACAAGCAAATTGGCGGCCCACATGGCCCAACAAACCCTGCAATGGGCCAAATCGGCGCGCCGGAAGTTAGAATTATTAACGTCGCAAATTTGGACATGCAGTCAGTCGATGCATACCTGAGGTGGAGGATCCATAAAATGGAACTGCAAGAGATCTTCGACCCCCAACGATTTCAACAGGAGGACAGTGTTGGCTAAGTTGGTTCTTTGGATTTCAGGAACTGTCGACACCAACAATTCTTCTTTGAACTGCCTCTCAGTGTAGAGCCTGAAACAAAGAAACCCGAAAGTGGAACACCGAAGGCTGGCTAGGAAGGAAATTTCAAAAACTTATTTAAAAATAGGAATTGAATTCAAAATTTCAAATTTTAAAAAATAAACGTACTGCCCAAAACAGCTCGGACGGACATTTGCCAAATTACCCGGGTGGATTACGAAAGTGCCGATCCCTCTCTGGAATGCGGTACAATAGCGCCAAATTTTTAGGCGAATTCAACTGGAGGCAAATGCTGGAAACCGGTGTGTCGGCCCAAGGCCACGACCGGGTCCCCCTAAAAATAGGGGGAACTCCACCCTGGACCTATTTAGTCAGGTCCAGGGACTCCAGCACTTGCCTCAGGCGCTTCAAGGTCCACAGGCCTGGGGGCAGCAGACCGCCTTATCTGGGCGGCCCACAGTGGGGCAAAACGGCTGTTTTTCGGAAAAAACCCTGTAAAAACTCTACATACACCTTTAAAAATCTGAAAAAAATCACACGTGGTCTTTGAGTCTCACTACGCATTGTACGTAGTCAGTGGGTCACATTGACCGAATTCACATGGGTCAATTGACCCACCGACTCACTATAATTCAACTCTATTATGAGGTACAAAGCTGGCAATGTCACCAATCGATTATAAATATTAAATTTCATAGGATTATATATATATATCGTAAGGTAGTAACCAAAGTTTTTCAATGTTCTTATCGATTTGATACAAATTTTATATATAATATATAATATATAGGATAGCCCGGGGTCAATTGACCTGTAGTGGGTCAATCGTAGAAGGAAGAATATTAAAATTTAGTTTCTGGGGTGCTGAGTAGAAGAGAGAACTCACCAAGGTCCAAATAATTGTACACAATCTCTTGAGAAAAATTTTAAGTACATTTTAACTTATATATATAATTAATGAGAATAGTACTGTTTAGTCAGGGTGGTTGAATTGACTTCTGTTATACAAGGTTGGCCAGAAAAATGATAATAGAATGAAAGTAGTAGAAAAACAACAAAATTTGTTCATTTAATGAAATCAGCCTCTGCTTGTAATATTAGTGAAAATAAAATTTATTATTTATTTAAAATTTATTTAATCTAATTTATTTAAAATTATTAAATTAAATCATCATTATTTATATTTATTATATTTATTTATATTTATACTTGTATTATTATATTATTTATGCTTCTATTATTATTTAATTTTTGTATTATTAACCACTGGGTCAGAAGTCACTAGGATCTAGTTCAATTTAGTTTCATTCAACTTCTCGCCAAATTTTTCTGAAATTGAATAATAATGATTTTTTTAATTATTTGTGAATCATTACGAGATTTGGTACAATGATAAATACTTGCTTGAACAACCTGGCTTGAGATAAGCCGTTCTACATTATTTGTTAATGACAAGTCCAGATAAAATCAGCCAATTTACCTGCAACGAAACGGTCCAAATTCGCACCGTTGAGCAAAACCTCGCATAATTCGCGATATTGAATTATGAGCCCTGGCATTGTTGCGGCGACCACTTAGGATATTGAACTGACTAAATGAATGGTCTGGGAATGACATCTTATGTGAAAGGATCAAACTTTCTACCGTAAACCTCCAGCTACGGAGTAGGCACCTTATATTCGATCAAGCTCGTTTATCTCGCCGAAAGCGGCTGAATCGGCCATGTTTTTTACACTAAATTCAATCCTGCGTCCAGAATTGCAAATGATTGCAGCTGAAATTTTTACAAGAGCTTCCCTAGGGTGTCTACAATCGAAAAATTGCCCTGCCAGAGCGGAGCTCGGTGGAGCATTTTTTGAAAGCTTAGAAACCCGAGATTACTCGTTAAAACACGATTAATTACTAAATGATTCAGCCCCCCATGAAGAGCATGGTATTTCAAGCGGATTGAAGGTTAGTAGAAGAAAAGTATGCTTACCGCGCCAAAATCCCCTGCGGTCGGCTGAATATGCACTTCGTGCGGGTCTTGTCCGGCCGACGATGCTCGGGAGCTAATGGGTCCCCTCCCCCTCCCTCCCCCTTGTCCTCTCGAAGCTCGCGAGTTTTTTACGCGTCAATTAAGAGAGTTAATGAGATAAGCGTGTTTCACTTTAGAAAAAAAAAAAAATAGCTGAAACCTACTGCCTACGTAAGTGAGTGAGTGAGGGGCTGCCAGAGCCACGCACTTCCTTTTCTTTAAGGATTTTTTTCTTCAACCGAGAGTTAATGAAAGCCGTATGTTACACTTCTAAAAGGTGAATCACCCACCGCCATAAGTGGAGGTGGAGAGACGAATAATTAAAAGCGCGATTTGGAAAAAGCTCAGTTCAGGTTGAACCGTCACGGAAACCAGTGAAATACAACAGTCGTTGCAGTGTTTTCAATAGTTTAATTCTACATTTAACCTTCGATACACCTCCATCATCTATAACAACACAATCATCACCATCTGAACGTCAGAAAAGGATTGTGAAGAGTGAATAACGCTCACACATCTTTTACCGAATTCAAGGTTTGTAGAAAACATTTGCGGCCCATACACAAACAGAAATCCGCGGCAGATTTATCCGGTCGATCTCATCTGATAGATATCGCTAACGATCTGGAGTGACCGATGAAATCGATCGTTGCCCCTTAACATAAAAAACTTTTCGGCCGATCTTTCGTGCCCGAGATATGTCTCCCGATGCCATCTGATCGTTAGCGGGATGAAATCTGCCATGGATTCAGGTCTGTCACCGACGTTCGTCTGACAGATTCGAGTTTTCGACGGATTTCTGCTCGTGTATAGCCTCATATTGAAGAGTTAAAAGCATCAGCATTACCATCGCTATTCACTAAATAATCATTTTTTCATTATTTTACAGCAATACAGCGTCCACAGCACTCACACACGCACACACGCACCTACCTCTACAAGTTTATGGAAGCGCTCAACGTGTTGAAAAATGATACATGGTATCAGATTTTCATATCCGAACCAGTATTGACTTTAATAGATGACAAAGATTCGCATCTTTTTTTCGACTGTACAGAAAAAATACGTCGTTTACAATATTTAACGAAGCAAATTTCCAGCAGAAGTAACACAGCAACGAGACAAAGACGTATTCTCAGGTTAGCCATCGATATTAAATTAACGATTAATCGACTTTATAACGTCAATTTCAATGTTTATGAACGAGATGTAACCTATCAGAGACTTAAGGATATTCTGCATAAACTTTATTCGAGACTGTAACCTGTCCAACAGTTCATTATGAGTCAATGTTCAGCTTTCGTAGATTTAATTAACTCGTATAACTATCATTTGAACGAATTGAATATTTCTCAAGATAGCGATTTAGAAAACGCTTTACTCAATGTTAAAAGTCAAGTTGAAGAAATTTTATTAAACTTTATTCGTAAGCACAAAAATGTTAAATGGTACATTAACGCACGAGTTAAACTTAGTAAAATTGTCAATAACGAGGAAATTTACAATTTCCCTTGCTTTCACGGGAAAATGCAAACACTTTTACACGAGCATCAATTCGAAAACCAATACAGAAATTCGTGTGAAAATATCGCGCACTGTCTAGAGAAATTCGTTCAAGATGGATCAGGTTGGCAATATGATTCCATCGAAGAAATTAAGTTATATTACGTAAAATATCAACCCATCGCGGGATCTTCATACATCCCGACACCTAACAAGCTTAAAAACCCTAAATTAGGGATAATAAATGTACGGAACAAAGACGATCAGGAATGTTTCAAATGGTCCATTTTAGCGAATTTCCTCAATTGTAAACAACGTCATTATAGAGTGACTGCATTGAAAAAACTCGAACCTAAATTCGATTTCAAATGTTTGCAATTTCCAGTGAAAATTTCAAAAATTGAAACTTTCGAAAAATGTAATCCCTCAATATCAGTCAACGTATTCGGATGGGAAAATACAGTCTACCCTTTACGCATCACAGAGTACAAGCAGAGGCGATATCACGTAAATCTTTTACTCTTAACCAGCGTCATAAATGACGAGTCAAGATCGCACTATTGTTTGATTAAAAAACTCGACAGTTTGCTACGCAACTTAAATAAATCGTCGCCTCAATGTTTTTACTGTAATTTCTGCTTGCACAAGTTCTCCACTGATAAGCGGTTGAAGAATCATATTGAATATTGTAAACCATTCGGTGCACAGAAAACTATGTTACCGGAAAAAGGGGAAAATATACTGAAATTTTCCAATTACTCGTTATGTAACGAAGTGTTATTCACGATTTATTGCGATTTTGAAGCTTTCATTACCCCGATAGAAGATGATAAGCCGACAAAGAGCGCTAGAAAGATTTCGAAACATGTACTCTCAGGATACTGCTACGTTCTCGTTGATATTGAGGGAAGAGTTATTTCGCATAAAGTCTATTCAGGTGAAAATGTTATCGACACGTTCTTAAACGATTTAGTGAATATAATGCATGAAATCAAATACTCATTTCTAAGCAATGTCATCGCTCCCATGAAGTTAACGCCTGAAATAATACGACGAAAAGAGACTGAAACCATATGTTATCTATGTGAAAAAATGTTCAATCCGGAAGATGTAAGAGTGTTTGACCACGACCATAGGACTGGTGAAGTGTTAGGGATTGCGCACCAAAGCTGTAATTTATCGCGACAAGATCGTTTTTTCGTCCCAGTTGTGTTTCATAACTTGAAATCTTACGACGCGCACTTGTTATTATCCGGGTTCAGTAAATATAAGGATTCAAAAATGAGCTGCATCAGTCAATCTAGTGAAAAATATCTTTCAATAAGTCTCGATGACTTGAGGTTTTTAGATTCTCTAGCATTTTTAAACGCGAGTCTTCAAACGTTGGCGAAAAATCTGTACGATGAAGGTGACATTAGAAACAATTTCGATTTTTTCTATCAAGTACTACCAGAACATCGTGAAGCGGAAATTCCGTTACTTCTACGTAAGGGAATTTACCCCTACACTTATATGACTGATGTGACAAAGTTTTCCGAAACACAATTACCCGACAAAACGAAATTTTTCAACGATTTAACAAATGAGGTCGTGTCCGATGAGGATTACCAACATGCGCAAAATGTATGGAAATCTTTCGAGATTAAGAACATGAGACAATTTCATGACCTGTACCTCATGACGGACGCGATTCTCTTAGCGTGCATTTTTGAGAAATTTAGAAAAATGGCGTTATCGTACTATAAAATTGATCCATTACGCACATTTTCGGCACCAGGCCTGGCATGGGCGAGCATGTTAAAGCTCACTAAAATAGAATTGGAACTAATCCACGATGTGAATCAGCAGCTCATGATCGAGTCTTCAATCAGAGGAGGAATATCTCAAATTTCCCATAGATACGCTGTAGCGAACAATCCTCATGTACCAGAATATAATCCGGATGAACCTAATTCTTGGATACATTACGTGGACTGTACGAATCTGTACGGAACAAGTTTATCCGAAGCTTTGCCAAAGTCCAATTTCCGATGGTTGTCGAAAAAGGAAATCGAAAATATCGATTTCACAAACATTGCGGACGATGCTGAAACGGGTTTCATACTTCAAGTCGATCTCGAAGTTCCCTCAGAGTTGCACGATTATTTCAACGATTACCCCCTAGCACCGGAACGTATGGTCGTTAAAAAAGACATGTTATCACCGTATCATCGGCGTATCATTGAAGAATGTGGTCTCACATTACAAAAATCTGAAAAGTTATTAACGACGTTATACGATAAGGAAAAATACGTTATTCATTATCGAAACTTGAAATTATATTTACAATTAGGATTAAAATTGAAAAAAATACATAGAGTGTTAGCATTCACTCAAGAGGCATGGATGAAACCATTCATTCAATTTAATACGTTGAAACGACAACAGGCTAAAACACAATTTGAATCAGACTTTTTTAAAATCATGATCAATTCAGTCTATGGTAAAACTTTGGAAAATGTGCGAAAACATACAGATTTTAAACTTATAGCAAACGAGAAACAGCTGCTGAAATGGTCCTCATCTCCTAGATTGAAGAGTATGCATCTGTATGATGATAATTTTGTCGGTTTAGCGTTGAAGAAAATCACGTGCAAGTTATTCAGACCCACTTACGTAGGATTTACGACGCTGGAAGTATCTAAAAACATCATGTACCGTTTTCATTACTTGTACATGATGGCTACATACCCTAGGGCGAATATTCGCCTTTTATTCACGGACACTGATTCACTCATGTATAAAATCGTGACAGAGAATATTTTCTCAGATATGTTGAAGAATATCCACCTATTCGACACCTACAATTACCCTATAGGCCATAAATGTCGAATCACGTATAATAAAAAACGTCTAGGAACGTTCACCGATGAATGTAATAGCGAGCAGATCTGGAAATTTATCGGGCTGAAGCCCAAGTGTTACTCATTTTTGTTACATAATCTAAAGGAGAAAAAAATCGCCAAAGGGGTCGCTAGGATATCGGTTAAACAGCAATTAAAATTTGACACTTACGAGAAATGTTTATTTAATTTAGAAGTAAATTCGACGACTCATAAGGCAATCAGATCTAAAGAACATAAATTATTCACGTACAGCATGAAAAAAGTCGCTCTAACACCTTTCGATAGCAAACGATATTTACTTTACGACGGGGTTTCGAGTCTCGCTTACGGGCACTATAAGATTAAAAATATGAGAGAGGAGGAGGGGGAGGAGGAGGAGAATGTGACGGCAGCGGAGGATGATGAGGACGTGGCAACCATATAGGTATAAATATAAACGATCTCATTTCGAACGGGTTAATAATGACTTCATCATCAGCCCAACCGTCGATTCGTGAAGCAATTGCCAAAGAGTTACACGCACCCGCACGGAAAAACTTTCCCACGAGGGTTGTCGAACTTAAGGGGGTTAATGACCTTTGGGAGATTGACCTGGTTGAAATGATACCGCACGCTAAAGCTAACCGTGGATACAAGTACATTCTAACGGCGATAAACTGTTTTTCGAAAAAAGCGTACGCGTTACCTTTAAAAGATAAAAAAGCCGAGTCCATCGTTAAAGCGCTAGAGCCGGTTTTAAAAGCGAATTTACCTATTCGATTCATACATTCGGACGAGGGTAAAGAATTTAGAAATAATACTTTTAAAAAATTGATGAAAGATTTAAATATAAGCGCGTATGTAACGCACTCTGACAAAAAGGCTTCTATCGTTGAACGTTTCAATAGAACTCTAAAGTCGAGAATGTATCGGAAATTTACCGAGCTCGGCACGTACAAATGGATTTCCATTCTAGATAGCATAGTCCGAGCTTATAATAACACGAAGCATCGTACTATCGGAATGAAACCTTCGCAAGTTAGTAGAAAGAATGAAAAAAGGGTTCTAGCGAACATTACGTTGAATAGACAAAAGTATAAACCGCGGGATAAAGTGGTTCGCTTCAAGGTGGGGGACCGCGTCCGTATAAGTAAATTCAAAAATATTTTCGCAAAAGGGTACATAGCCAACTATACTAACGAAATATTCGTCGTATCTGAAGTGAAAAATACGATTCCTGTGACGTACAAGTTGAAAGATCATGAACAGCGTGAAATTAGCGGTAGTTTTTATAACCAGGAGCTGAAAAAAACCAATTACGAGGATGTATATCTCGTGGAAAAGATTATACGTTCGAAAGGAAACAAAAGATTAGTTAAATGGTTAGGGTTCGATGGTAAACACTCTACATGGATAGATAAAAAGGATTTGATATAGAAAATCTGTCTCATTTAACTTTAGAATAGGTTAACGTTAAGAAGCAGGATAGTTTTTGATGCGATGACTCCATCGTTAAAAATTGTTAATTTCGACGTATATTGTCAAGGTGTTGGTTGTGGTGGTGATGGTGGCACGAATGAATATGATCGTCACGGTCAGTTATTTCCTAATAACATCCGTTGTCTGATGACAGGTCCATCCTCAAGCGGGAAGACCAATGTACTTGTAAATCTTATGTTAGCAGCTAATGGTATATGTTTTGAAAATGTGTACATATTTTCTAAATCTTTGTATCAACCAAAATATATATTTCTTCAAAAAGTCTTGGCTGATATACCTGAAATTGGTTATTACGCGATCACCGATGAAAATGACGTTCCACACCCTAATGATGTTAAACCCAACTCTTTGATGATTTTTGACGATGTTTCGACCGAAAAACAAACTCAAATTCGAAATTTTTTCTCGATGGGGCGTCATAAATTACTAGATACCGCATATTTAGGTCAAAGTTACTCTAGAGTACCCAAACATTTAATTCGCGATAATGCAAATTTTATTATAATTTTTAAACAAGATGAGACAAATTTGAAACATATTTTCAACGATTACGTTTCCGCTGATATGACATATGCTAAATTTCGTTCGTTATGTCAACGGTCGTGGAAAAATAAGAAGAACGGGTTTTTAACAATTTCCTGCGAACATCCCGCGTCAAACGGACGATACAGAGACACGATTGACAAATACATCCGTCTATAGAACAATGAGGAGGAGGGGGGAGGGAGTGATCAACGTGAACGTCGATCGTGACGTCCGAACATCGGTCGGTCGGTCGATCGAGCGTCCAACGTCGGACGATCGAACGTTCGGACGTTGAACGTTAGACGTTCAATGATCACGCCGGACGATCGAACGTTCGGACGTTGAACGTTAGACGTTCAATGATCACGTCGGACGATCGAACGTTCGGACGTTGAACGTTAGACGTTCAATGATCACGTCGGACGATCGAACGTTCGGACGTTGAACGTTGGACGATCGAACGTTCGGTGGATCGAACGTCGAACGCTCGGACGTTACGATTATCAAACATACGATGATTACGATTGACGTTTGAACATAAATGGTGAAACATAGCGACATTTCGTTCATTTATTAAAATGAAGTCTAAGCGGTCGGATGTGGAGAAAATTATAAAAGAGCTTCATCAATTACGTAAAAACGTTAAAAATAAATACAATCGATTACAATCTAACAAATCTTTGCTTCAAAAATCGTTAGAAACTCAATTCAAGCCGATAACTGAACCTATTTTATCGTTAAGAAACGCAGTCGCGGCGAATAATAATAATAATATAAAGAAGGAGAAAATAGAAAGTGATGACGCAATAACGTCGTCGTCGTCGTCGTCGGCAACGGCTGCGGTGAAAAATGAAAAACCTAATAATCATTTCCTGGAAAATTTACTGGAAAACTATCGCGATATAGCCATTCATCCTTCAAAACGTAAAATTCACGATCGAATTTATGGTGTCACCAATATACCCGGTGAAGATGGGGAGGGGGAAGGGAAATGGGTTATGGGGAATTCAAAAATTAAATTCATACAAAATCGGGTAATAGTAGAAAAAGAGGATGAGAATGACGCTAACGCCGCCGTCTCCGTTGATTTAAGTCCCGGTCTATTGGAATTGTTATTTCTGACAGAACCCACGCAATATACGAGTCGCGATGCCGAAAATTATAAAACTATTCTTAAAAAAACTGGCGTACATAGAAGTAGCAGCGGTAAAATTAAATCTAGTAAAGGAGCTAAGTACATTAACGTAATTTCTAAACTTTTCCCAGTTAAACAAAAATTACCACGTCCTCGCAATGATGATGATGATGATGACGGTCATAACGATGTTAGTAACGAAATGGACTTATCAACCTCGCTTTTGGGTACGGGATATCAAATGAAAGTGCAACCATCGGCAGCGGATGCCGTGATGCAATACGTTTATTTCGATGACGTGAACGAAATTTGCGAACGTCTCATGAAGCTTGTAGCAGCTGTTCAAGCCGGAAATGACGGTCTTTCGAACGAAATTATCTCAATTTTGGAAGAATTGACCGAGCTAGGTGTTATAAAAACTCCTCGTTCGCACGTTTTAGATTCATTACTACGATGAGTATTGACAAATTCGGGCGGTGGTCTCTAACTGCTGAAAATGGCCTACTAGGTTCGGCGGCGGCGGCTGGGGTCAAAAGCGGACCTCCCGGCATTGGGTTCACACTCACACCTTCGGGAAACTACGATTTAGAACAAAAGCGGTTAGTTAATGCGGGGAAAGGCGTTAACAAACACGATGTCATTACGTTCGAACAATTGCGTGGATTGGAAAGAAAATGTATGAAATTAACGGCTAATAACAAAGAATTTGACGCCCAAGGACGATCTATAGTGAATGTCATTGAACCCACTCTAGACGACCATTTAGTTAAAATCAGATATTTGAAACGTTACTGTCTAATGCGTGACAATGACGAAGTTGTTGATTTGAAGAAAACTAAATTGAAATATTTCGAACAAGAACCTTTTGAACCTTACGATGTAGTGAATAAAGCGTACGTTGATTCTCACACGCCAATAAAAAGTGAAAATAAGTGGGATTTCGACGCTAGACAACTTTCCAACGTTGTAGAACCCACATTCGGGTCTGATGTAGCGACTAAATCTTACGTCGATAAAAAACTCGTTGATAAGCAACAGTTTTGCGTCGAATATATTAATGAAAAAACGTCATTTTATCACAATGATAGAAGCGACAAAGTTGATATGAACAATAAACGTATCGTCAACGTTGGAGATCCCAAGACCTTTTCGGACGTTTGCACGGTAAATTATCTAGTTAGATTACTCTCGGTGATGTTTTTCGATTTATATAGTCAGGTTACACCAAATAGTGCGGCGTTTCAAGCTTCGATAAATGCTGACCCGTCTAAACGTGATCGATGGATTGCTGATAACATAATTAACGCGTATTTTAACGAACCTAAATCTGGTCTGATGCGAAGTCATACTGAATCGTATATAAGTCGAGGAGCAAGTGATTGGTCATAGTAGGCAGGTATAGGTTTCATGATACATCATCATCATCATCATCATCATCATCAATAGCGTGTATCTAATAGTATAAAATGAGCAAGAACGTGAAGAAAAGAGTTAGTCGCTGTAAAAAGATTGTAGGTAAAGGGTTGATTAACAAGGCTATTGATAGCTTACCGTTTGAACTCCACTTTCCCAAATATCAATTCTGCGGTCCTGGTACAAAATTAGAGCAACGTCTGGCTCTGAATCAATCGGGAATAAACCCGTTAGATAAATTATGTCGTGATCACGATATTTCGTACGCTCAATCGAAAAATTCCGCCGCCGCCGCCGCCGATCAATACGACTCGATTCGTCGACAGGCTGATAAAAAACTAGAAGAAGGCGCTTGGGAACGTGTAAAATCCGCTGATTCCAGTCTAGGTGAAAAAGCCGCAGCTTGGTTAGTCACAACCGGTATGAAAGTCAAACGCAAATTGTCCGGTGCTGGTGTGGGAAAAAAACAACGTAAAAGCGTTAATCGATCGAAAAAAATAAAAGGAGGCGTACTACCGTTAATTTTAAGCGGGTTAGCCGCACTCGGTTCTATAGTCGGTGGAGTGGGTTCGCTAACAAAGGCAATTTCCGACAAGAAAACTAACGAAGCGTTACTAAGGCGATTGCAACAGCAAAAACAGCAACAACAGAGTCAGAGCGGAAAAGGCTTATATTTACGTCCATATAATGGTAGCGGGTTCAAGGCAAAGAAAAACAACAACAAGAAGAAGAAGAAGAAGACCGGGAAAAATGATAGTAAATGGAATTGAAATACCTTTACATCCTTTGTCAAATTTCGAACTAATCAAGTACGTGAAAAAGTTTAAAATCCGACATTTTCGAGGTATTTTCACGAAAGATTCTCTACCACCACCACCACCACAGCTCGCACATTACAAACCGTACGAATGCGGTATAGTCAATTTAGACACAAAGTTTGGAAGCGGTACTCATTGGGTAGCATATAAACGTAAATTCGATACAGTTCATTATTTCGATTCGTACGGTAATCTACCCCCTCCCCGACAGTTGAGGGAATATTTCGGGAACGCGACCGTTTTTTACAATTATGACGCTCTCCAGAAGGGTAATCAGATTATTTGCGGTCATTTATGTTTACAGTTTTTAACGCAAAAACATTAGTTTGGGACGAGATTTCAACGGGTACAGTCGTAAAATCACCTCCACCGCCGCCGCCGCCGCCGCCGCCGCCGCCGCCGTTGTCTTGCGCCTGGTGGTCATGTTTTGTCTTTATGGGAATAATCCTACAATAACCGTTGACGTTTGGCCACACATTGACACGTCCCAGGGTGAATGGAAATTGGGGTTAATCGATTTTTCAGTGTACAATTCAATCCCAAACGTTGAAGCGGGTAAAAATAACCTCTTTTACCTAGGTGATCAAGTAATTGAAATACCCACGGGATCTTACGAATTGGCTGATATAGGTAATTTTATTAAAAAATCTATAAAAACACCAAACTACGTAAATATTGAAGCAAACAATAACACTTTGCAGACTGAAATTCAGTCTAATCTATCGATAGATTTCACGCGAGAAAACACTATCGGTTCTATTTTAGGGTTTACACCGAAGGTTTTAGAACCGAATATAAAGCATAGTAGCGATCAACCGGTTTCAATTCAGAGTGTACACTCGATACGACTTGAATGTAATCTAATCACTGGTTCGTATCAAAACGGTAAATTATCTCACGTGCTTTACGAAATTCATCCTAACGTTCCGCCAGGATTTAAACTCGTCGCCACGCCTAAAAATACGATTTATCTGCCTATAAATACTAAACGCGTGGAAAAAATTGTAATTACTTTGAAAGATCAGGAGGATCGATTAGTTAATTTTAGAGGCGAACTAATTAATGTAAAATTACATTTAATTAAAACTTAAGTATGGGTATAGTATTTAATCATCAGTCTCGTCGATCATCTATAAAACCATCGGCTCGGACACTTCATCAGACCAGAAGAGCTTCACCGTCGGTCAAGTTAACTTCACGGAACAGAAAATTTCTCGAATCGTTGGGACTACGAGTGAAAGGAACGTCCGGCCATTAGCACGACTACGACGAGGACGACGACGACGACGTCTAACGCAACCTCCTTCAGAATGGACATTTTAGATGTGACTCAACAAGTTTCATCGGATGACGTCATCACACATTTCGAGTACCGCAGCCATTCACCATTCTCTTCGAACACGTACAATCCCAACGATGAAATAAGGATTCTGATTAATCATCAAGATTCAATAACCTTACCATCTGAATCGTATCTTTACATCGTTGGAAATCTCACCAAGGATGGCACCGTCGTCGATCCCAACTCGAAACTCGTCAACAACGGCGTTTGCTTTCTATTCGATCAAATAAGATACGAAATTGCCGGGGTGTCGATCGATAAACTGAAAAATGTAGGCGTATCATCGCGACTTCGAGGGCTTTTAATTAACAGACCGTGGGACAAAACGCTGGACAATAGTGGCTGGGTTAGCTCGCACATAAACGGTAAATTCGCGTTCTGTATCCCGCTAAAGTTCCTGCTACCGGTGTTTGAGCATTATAACAAGATTATCTTGAATCAGAAACAAGAACTGATTCTACTGATGGCATCGTCACGTCATAATTGCATTCTGAAAACGGACGCATCGGACAAGGATTCAGACTACAAGCTCGACCTTCTCGAAATGCAATGGCGGGTTCCGCATTTGAAGCTCGACGCGTACAATAAATTGAATTTGATGAAGATCGTCGAAACTGATCGACCGATACAGATTGCATCGAGATGTTGGGAACTCTATGAATACCCGTCATTGCCACAAACGAACAAAGTGAGCTGGACTTTACGGACATCGCTGGCGTCGGAAACTCCTCGATTCATCATCTTGGCCTTTCAAACTGGAAGAAAAAATCAACTGAAAAAAGACGCTTCGTTTTTCGACGGATGTAATTTGACGGAGTTGAAAGTCTTTCTCAACGAAAGATCTTTCCCATATTTGAACTTGAAAGGAGAAAAAGCCACAATGTACGAGTTGTATTCGAGATTTCCAGCGAGTTACAATCAAGTTGGAACTTCATCAACCGCTGCAGCACCCTACATGAGTCGAAAGGACTTTGAATCTACGCCAATTTACGTCATTGACTGTTATCATCAGGAAATGTCCGTTAAAAATGGAACGATCGATTTGAAATTGGAATTTGAAGCTGACACAAATTTCCCAGCCGATACAACAGCCTATTGCATGATTGTAAATGACGTAATCAATGTTTATCAACCTTTGACTGGAATAGTAACTCGTCAACAGTGATTTAGTATATCGTCGACTCTTGACACGTCAACATGGATCCATTGTCTTCCTCGCAGTTCTTCTCACCAGTGCACAATAACCTAAACATCAGTGAATATCATGATTGCATCAACGGAGGTACCGAAAGTTACGCCGCTGCCGCCGCTTTAAATAAACTGCTCGATATTAATAACATTGAAGAAATGTTGGCAACGTCTCCTGCTGATGCTGTTGATATCATAGAGTTTCCATACATCGAAGAGAAAGAAGAAAACAATTTCGTTGAAACGCAAACGTCACCACCACCGCCGCCGCCGTCATCGCCGTTAACGAAGAAAAAGACTGGTCGAAAAAGTGTCGTCACTCCTCTGAGTAATCTCCAAAGTGTCAGTGATGTGTTAAACAATCAACGCTATTATGACAGTTTGAGCGCGTTCATTAAACAACAATACAACTCGTGCCCGACGAACGGTTACGCTAAAATCATGCAATTAGATTTAAATTGTCACGGAACAAAGTCCGCAACGGTAGGATTGTTTAAAACATATAATTACGAACCAGTGGTGATGTTGAGAAAATTTGCTTCATATCCAAACTATCTATTTCTCAATGAATGTCAACTCGAGGAAATTTATTCAGTTGGTCTAGAACTACTCAACTTGACTAATCCACACAGCAATAATGAGCTATCGTCTTTGTTTGAAACAAAAGATGGTCAGTTGACATTTTGTCCCAAAAAACTACCATCAGGTATCTGTTTCAAACTCGATAAAAAAGATGCTCCCGAATTTTTCACCTTATCAGCTGGTGAATTTCTATATCTTTATAATTTCATACCATGTATTCTCGAATGTATGTACGATTTAAAATATAAAAAAGAATTTATTTTAGAGTATGTCGATAATTTCAGACATTCATCCGGCAAGTATGCGCCGAGAATTTTACCAGCACATGTAATTAATACTTTGAAACTTGAAAGCACCTTGTTCTAATGTATTCTGATGTACTCTTCTTACGTAATAAATGTTTTTTTTTTGAAGAATTACGTTTTAATCAAACCTGCATGTATCAACCTGGGTGGGTGGGAAGTAAGATAATTAATAATAATACTGAATAAAGAAGTTATTTATTACCTCAAAAACTATGACGTTTACATTAGTGAGTGATAATATGTTTTTTATTTATTGTCGTTCTGGTACGTTAGTCTCCTCAGCCTTCTCCTCATTGCTGCACTGGAAAAAATTCCAGCTCATAAGCCGCACCTCGTTTTCCCTTAAATCGGATGCCCATAGAGTCGGCTGTAACAAAAAATTGAAAACGAAAAGGTGAACTTTAACAATCAACAGGACAGGTATGTAAACTTTGAACAGGAAAAGAGAAAGAGAGAGAGATTAAAAATTACCCTCATAATTTTGGATGATATCCTCTCCCAACGCTGCTGTATAACGTGCAGGCAGTGAGATCGTTACAAAATCTCCAGCCCCTTCATCATCCCGGCTGCTGCTGCTGCTGAGACGAATCACAGCTTCAGCCACTTCACCGAAACGGCGATGAGCCTTATAGAGACTGTTGATTGTATATGATTCATCAATTCTCATTTCATTGATTGAGATAAAACGTGTTGGTCGCGCGTTATTCATGACCTTAATTAAAGCTGATAAGCTGTTAGATGGAGCAGGAGGTGTAGGTACGGGAGCCATATTCTGAAATCAGAAAGAAAGTCGTAAATTAAACTATTAAATATTACTTCATTGGTTCCTCACGCCTTCAAATGAAATGGATACCTCCTCACCTTGCATGCAAGTGAGCAGACAGGTTGATGAATAGAATGGTGATGTAAGTTAGAAGGGGTCTAAAAATGTATTGATTAGACAGTTTGAACACCACTGACGAGAATCAAAAATCACGGTTGCCCATAAATGACTCGGAATTTCAAACTGTTCATCCCCGTACCGTACATAATAATTATAACTAAATCTAAAATTATCAAACACCGATTTTATACATTTTCGACATACGCGTTTAATAATTGAATCGTCGGTTCGATTTACTATGTCGCAATAGCTTTTGAAAAATGCGACGTGATTCTCAGAATCTGATTTAAGAAAAGGTGGAACTTCGATTTTACCCGTACAGCAAGGGTAATGAAGTATTGCGCAATATGATTCTTTAGTTAAATTAGATAGTTTGACGCTTTTATAATCGAATAAATTGAAAGAATAATTATGAGAGTTCTGGATTTTATACCGTGCCCAAACTAGCGATAACGAATCTTTAATGATTGAAGGCACGTTTAATTGGTAAATTTCGCTTTCTCGATCAATCTGATTCAATATAATGAATTTTAAACTTAGAAATTCTAGTGAAAAAGGAGCGGTGATTGAAACGTTATCTTTTTTGGTGTGCATAGTTATTTGAAAGTATTTACTCACGGGAACGAGGATGAACTTAGTTGAACAAAAGCAAGTTGGTGAAGCGACGATAGCACTGAAGAGGCGAAGTAATGTGTCCCTTTAACTTCAGAACCTTAGTTTTATATCACAGTTGAGAAGGAGAGGGAGCAACTTACCGTTGAGTTTAAATGGTGAAACGAGTGAAAAAATCGCTAATGTAAACGTCATGTCCGAGCCCAGTGGTTGCGGTTGATTTTAACTTAGAGCTGGTAATGGAGTCGTCGGCTTCCGCTCTAAAGGAGGTTTAATCAGAACATTCGATGGATAGATAGTTGTAGTCATTGTCCTTGACATCCTGCTTTCCTTAAATCCGAACAAAAGATTGACGTGAGTTAAAGCCTCTATTCGTGTATGCAATCAACGTTAATGAGGGGAAATACAAAAAAAAAAAACTTACCTCGGTTTGTAAGCGTTCATTGTTGTTGTGCTCATCTGACCCCCCTTCGCTTCCCGTGTCTTCATATGAATGAATCACGTAAGCCGAGTGAAAAGCTGATGTAAATTCGGTTTCGATCCTATTCGACATTTAGCGAATGTTGATGATAACCGCCACGAGCAGGAGACGATCGCTATAATCATGCTGATTCCTGCTATAATTTTATAGGTTGCTCGTGGTATACATGCTAACTACGTTTTTTTTTTTTTTTTTTTTTTTTCATCTCAATATTAAACGCATTTGATAAATGATTCTTCGTAGCTTATTTGATATGCAGCCCGCTTCTGGTGTTAAAACCTCGGGTTCGCAACTAGTCGAGTCTACAAGATTATTTTTTTGTTTTCTCAGTTTAAAAGTTCAACAGTGTTCTAAGAACAATAAGAAGAAGAAGAAGAGTTGCGTCATCATATAAAAAACTGTTGGAAAGCTTTTGAATTCATTCGGTTGATAGTTTGGTAATACATATCATCGTCGTCGGTAGGTATTTTTTATCTCTATCTCTTTCACGCGCGCGCGCGTGATTCCTTTTTTTAAAAGTAAATCTCATCAGTGAAAAAAGGAAACTTTTCTTTTACAGAGTTTAATTACGATGGCTGCTACTGACGCTTCGAGCAGAAAATACGTTTTGGACGTTCAATGTTTCTACACCAGCTCTTTCGATTATATAATTAAAGAGTTGACAGTTTGCGAACTCACAGATAACAATGCTACGCAACATTGGATTTTCAAACCGCCATTTAAATTTGATCGGTTAAGCAGGAAAGCGCAAGAAACGAATAAATGGGTTATTCGTAATTTGCATAGTATTCGGTGGGAAGCTGGCGATGTACATTACTCCGATTTAAACAGAATACTGGATAACATCTTGTTAAATGCCGATGTTGTTTTCATCAAGGGACAGCAGAAAATAAGTTTTTTCGAGAAGAAATATAAGCGCGTTAATTTCATTAATTTAGAAGATCTCGAGTGCCCTAAATTTAATGTTATTGCATCCAATATGGGTGAATTAACCGGTTCACATTGTTTAATGCATAAAAAAAATGCAAATTATTGCACTACTTATAAAGTGAAATGTATGATTAATTGGTTATGCAATAAAACGAATGTTTAGGGAACTATCGGAACAGAATCAACAGTTTTCAAAATTATCCGACTATTTTGAAACCGCTTCTTCAACAACTTGTTGATGCAGGACTATTTTACACAAACGTCGGCGATAATGCTAGATGTATATTTTGTGGAAAATTAATACAAGATTGGACTCTTAAAGATGATATAGTGAAGAAACATCTTTGTAACTATCAATGTAATGAAGCTTTCAAGTGAATTATACGTAATTTAATGTCGAATAAATTGTGTTTAGCGTTGGTCCTCTTTTTTTTCTTTTCATACCCTCCCATTAGTTGTAAGAGTGATAAAACATAACAAATGCTCGGTAAAAAAAAAACTATAATTCTGATCAAAAGAGAAAAAAGTTATCTTAAAGTTAAAGCTTTAAGTCGATTAAATAAGTGCAGCGTAATGTTGTAATCTAATAATTCTAATTCGGTTTTCATTTGCAATTTTTCCAATTTCTTAAATAACAATTTACAGTTATTGCAAACTATATGATCGTCTATATAAATTAACGATCTACAATATAGATCTTCTAGCTCAACCCATGAAGGCCTATCGGTATCTTGTATCCATCGTTTGATGGAATGAACACAAGATGATGATGATGCGGCTTGAGGATGTGATTGAGCCATCTAAAGAAGTAAAAGCTCAAGATAGAATAGAAAAAAGAAATTTTAAACCGTAGAATTTATAAAGATAGAGACTTACTGTTGATTATTAAGGTAGTTGTGGAGTTTACCGTTGTTATCAAGAGAGAGAGAGAGAGAGAGAGAGAGAGAGAGAGAGAGACGATTGAGACGTTGCTTGAAGATTGAACGTTTAAGGAATTGTGAACTCGTCAGTATAAATATAGTCTTATCCCCCACACATTTGAATAACCTTTCTTGATAACCTTACACCCGCATTTCCCCCACCTCTTCTTTCTTTATTTTTCACCTGTTACAGATGTTGTAGTTAAAAGTTGGATGAAACCGTCTTTGCCAACTTATTGTTTTTTTATATAACTTTTTAACGTCGACTTTTAGGTGAGCATACGGGTAGGCAGATGTGTTTTCTTACATTTTTTTAAACATACCGTCGGACACCATTATAAGGTTATAATATAACCTTATATTATATAATATAACCTTGATATTATCATCGTATATTGAATAGGTTTTCTACAGCTCGTCAGAAGTGGAACATTCTGATTTCATAACTCTCTTAATTATCACACTAAAAGATTTGCAAAACAAAAGGAAACACGCGCTGAACTGCTCGAACCGGAAAGGAAGAAAGGAAGGGGGAGGGGACCATTAGCTCCCGAGCATCGTCGGCCGAACAAGACCCGCACGAAGTGCATATCCAGCCGACCGCAGGGGATTTTGACGCGGCAAGGGCACTTTTCTTCTACTAAGGTTCTTAATTTTCTTTAATATATCAGGAACACGCCCGAAAAATTTCAGATTTCTATCTTCAAAAATGAACACACACGAATACTCCAAACTTTATGTTTATAAGTGCCTATTTTCGAAGTCTCAAAAAACTCCACATTGTACCCCTCAGTCCAAGCTGAAAATAAATTCTTCCAGGAAAACGGCTAAAGGGATGCATTCTACAACTATTCAACATATATAAACCATTGGAAAAAGTTCGCAAAGCTAATTTTCGTTTTTGAGGGTTTTTTCCGGCTTTTCCCCACTGTGCGGCCGCCCCCTGCGACGACCGGGCAAACTCTGCCAGTGCCCTGAAGGCCCTGGCCGTGCCCACATAGCGGGACCAGTTCTCCCACCATCGGGGAAACCACACTCTCGAGGACCAGCCTCTCAGCCGAGTTCAACTGGAAACCCAAGTGAATAGTGTACCTACCTAACACCTATGACAGAATGTGATGTGATACATGTAATAACAGTGATGTGCCTTCTATGATGTGATATCACTAGAGTTCGGATTCGGTCATATTTGAATTTTTTTTTTTCCTGATATGCATAGGTTTCTAGAAGCAATTTGTGACCAGTTTCACGGAAGTAGGTGTCTCCAATTTTAAATTTATCGGTCATTTTTTGTCATATTTCGGCCCTCCAAATTTGGATTCTTCATTCCAGTCACCTTCACTATGAATAGCATCGTGCGACAACCATGTCACTCTCATTGCCACTGACAAAGGAAAACCACTCAAATTTCTTTATGAGCCTGAGGATCATAGCCTGAGTTAAGAGGTGGATCCACAACGTGAGGCATCTTGGTCGCTGCTGTTGCTCCATGCGTACAGGACCACTTAAACCATTTGAGATGGATTTAGCTCTGAATACACGCATAGTCCAGTCGCCAGAGGGTTTGACTCGTGCAAGATATGGCGTAGAAGCTTTTTTTCTTTTTTGAAATTGTTGTTTTGGGTCTGAACAACAAAATACCAAAAATGGCAGCAAAATGTTTGCCCGGAGAACTTTTAGCGGTAAAAAAAAAAACTCGATTTTTTCGGACTTTTACCAGTTTTTCGGCTATAACTCGAAAACCAAACATCGTAGACAGAAACTTACTCGTTACGAAGTTGAAGAGCATACAATTCTGCGTCGAATGACCTTCTTAAACGTTAGAATTACTTCAGCCGTCTAGCCACAATCGAACGTCTAAAATAGGAATTTTTTACCAATTTGGCTGAAAAATAGGATTCACTCATGTTTCAACCCCTGTAACTTATGAACGGCTACTACATCAAATTCTGAGTTAAGGGAGCAATCATGGAAGAAGGAAAAGGAAGTTTCACTTCATAGGGGGTGGTGGGCTACCTGCCAAAGACTGCCGAGAGTAACACTCTGGGCGCGTATCCTTTGTCACTACTAAGTTTACCAGGTGCCCGCTGGAGTCTGGCTTTGGTAGTTTGGAAGTTCTCGGTATTTGCGGTTGGCGAATATTCGAGGAATAAAGCCTGCTCCCAACAGACGGCTTCTGGCGCCTGGCTGACGCCGCCGTCCCCCAACACCCCATGTATGGATATTAAAATTTTATGTTATTCAACGGTAACACGGTGGTGGGTGTAACCTGGCGCGATCTGTGGACGTAAAGGCAAACTCCTTGGCCCTTATTAGTATCGAGGATACTCCCAAAGGTGCCGCTAGCGGTCGAATGCAGGACCAAATGGGAGGGATTTATTGAATAGGAGGGGAGCTTTTGAGCACGTCTTGTAACGCAGAGTGGGGCTTCCTTTTCCGTCTTCTATGGGGAGCAATGTTTTGATAGATAAAGCTCCCTTAAATGAGAAATAGTTAACCAGGTAAGTAAATGATTTTGACTCAATATAATTGAACTGGACAAGAGACCGCTTAGCAGCGTTTTAGCGCTAAGGCTACTGGGTGAATATCACAAAAAGGGACATTTTCAGACCTCCTAATTTTGGAAAAATTGACCTTGCAGGAGAGTGCCCAGGATTTTCTATTTCCTCTTTAGGTTAAATAAATTTGTTTTATGTGGTCGACATAGATCAAAATCAGTTAAAATTTACATATTTTTAAAAACATTGTACCACGTCAATGAGATACTTCCACGCTCCTGAGGTTAATTTTCTCAGAAGATTTAAATAATCTAGGTTTTATGATTTTGTAAACTTGTTGCAGGGAGGGCAAAATGAAGGTGAAAGTACCATGGAATAAATTAATTTGGGTCTCAAACCTAACTATTTGAACCCATTTCATCATCTAGAACGTTAAAAAAAATTGACTCCTCATTGTCATGGAAGAATCCTCATATGACGTGGATTGATGAATCGTCCACGCCATTGAGGTCCATTGCTCCACGACATTGAGGATTCCCTCTTTGAAAGTTCACTGTCAACTGCAGAGGCTTTATTTAGTGAAAAGTGAAGCATGGGGTGATCAAGCACAATTACCTCTACACAAACAAACAACTTATAAAAAATAATTATGACAGGAAACTTAGTTTTCATTCTTCCACGTCAATGAGAACAATAAACCTACATACCTGACTAGATCTGCTGCAAAGCCCATGACCCGCCCTACTGTGGAGTCAGTTGAAAAACGGCGGTTTCGTTAAGGCCTCCAGTGTTGCCACTTCACGTTCCACTTTTTCCCATTCCGAAATTCCTCCATGGAGGCCTTGGAGAAATGTTCATGATTGTTCCACGACATTGAGGTTGAACTTCAAGTACCGGAGTTGTGTTGTAATTATTGATAAATTTACTACAGGAAAAATTGAGTTTCGATGTTTCTCAACCAGGTCAACTGCCAGGTATCGGAAAATCGGAATTATTAGGAGGTGTGTGAGTTAACAGAGGATGAACCAGCATCAACACCTCAAAATATGCATTTGGATACAACCACGTCATTGAGAAACTTCATCTAAAAACGCAGTTAAAATGTTCTTCTGGGGTCTAACACCATCCCTAAACGTTTTTCCTCACACAGGGACAATTAATTCTAAGTATGACAAGTGTCCCCAGGACAAAATCTCATTACTTCCTGAGTGAAGCTACAGTGACTTGAAAATGTCCGTTTTTGTGATATTCACCCTACTGTCAAATATTTATTATTATTTCAGCTTAGGAGAGCGCGAATTTTGAATTTACTGCTCCCTTAACTCAGAATTCGATGGTCTACCACATAATTTTTGAGCCAATTCATTTGTAGTAGCTGTTCATAAGTTGTTGAAACATGAGCGAATCCTATTTTTCAGCCAAGTTGGAAAACATTGCCTATATTTGACGTTGATTGTGGCTAAACGGTAGAACTGATTCTAATGTGTAAGGTCATTCGACGCAGAATTTTATGCTCTTCAACTTTGTAATGGGTAAGTGTTTGTTTACGATGCTTAGTTTTTGAGTTATAGCCGACAAACTAGGGCTCAAAGGTTCCTCATCTGTCTGACAAGCTGAATGGTAGACCATTACCACAGGACATACCTTCATCTGGCGCTTTGGGTCTGTTCAGAGACAAGAAATTGGAGGGACCGCCGCATTCGTAATTCACTGTCTCAAGCAGGTCAAATTTTGAGGCTAATAAACAATTCGACACCCGTTACGATCACAAATGTAGGCTCCAAGAAGAATAATATTTAAAATACAAAATAAATAAACCGGAAGAAAGTACCAGAGAAAAGAAAATTACCTGTAGGCACTTCCAGGTCCGGTACGCCCAGCTCGGCCGCTCCGCTGATTGGCGTTAGCCTGGCTGATGGGGTAGATCTGAAGGGCGTCCATACCAATGCGGGGGTTGTACACTTTGAGCTTGCAATAACCTGAATCCACCACGTACATGATGCCATCAACTGGGGACAGACGGCGAGAGGTTAACGCAGGGAAAGGACAACAAGGTCAACAAAAACAAACAATGCTGGCAGATGTTTACCTGTTAGAGACGTTTCGGCAATGTTGGTGGCGACGACGCACTTCCTGATGCCGTCGGCTGACGCTTGGAAAATTTTAGCTTGCAGGTCGGACGGCAGTTGGGAATAAATGGGGAGGATCGAGAGGGGTGGGGCGGAATCGATTTCGCCGAGACGCTCAGCCACTATTTCGCATGTGACTTCTATGTCTTCTTGACCCGGCATGAAGATCAGAATGTCCCCTGAAATTCAACACTTATAAAAGACTGGGATGATGCGGACCATCTTGTTTAGCCCGCAAGATTTGGTGCCCGATCGGCCAAACCCTGAGGCGCTATGGGGCTAAAATGGGGCTACAGGAGGGGGTCTGAAGACTTTTCGGCCATGAGATCGAGATAGGTGTCGTTTTTGAACGTAAAATCCATTTTTCGGGGTCCCAAAACCATCAAATTTCCGGAGGATCTATGGGGCTTTCATGGAGCTACAAATGAGGCATTTGAAGGATACCAGGAAGATGAATGACGTCTCGTTTTCCGAGTAATTATAGACGCACTAGTAACGCGGACAGCAGGAGGGGAATATCACTGTGTATAACCCCCTTTTTTTTTTATCGCGGATTCAGATTCTACGTTAAATTCTAAGTCCGAAACACCAGTTGCGCGTTCTCGCAACTCTTCCTATCTTCATTGTTTACAGTCCGATTGAGTCGGCGTTTCCTCTGTATCTTACAGGAGATCCAAATCGTAATCCCCTGGGCGAGCGAAGCGAGCCCCCCTTGTCCAAGAAAGTGGTTGGCCGATGAAGCGCCCCCTAGTCAGGATAAAATGGTCGGCCGAGCGAAGCGAGACCCCCAGTCAGGACGGCTAGTACATAGATAATGCGTACCTTTGTTCGGAAGAAGATGAATCTGCAGAGCTTGTTTGACAGCACCGTCGACGTAATCTTCGACCGGGTTCTTGCTGAAGAACGTCTCCACCGGGAAAGTCCGGCCGGGTATCGTGTAAACGGGAACGTTCCCGAAAAACATGGCGAACTTGGAGGCGTCCATCGTTGCCGAAGTTACGATCAGTTTGAGATCCTGCCTTTTAGCTACGACCTGATAACAAAATTTGTTTAATACCACGCCATAACTTATTGAGTCAATCACACACACAATACAGGCTCAATCAGTAACACCTAAACCCCTTCACCCTCTCAATGGATATTAATCGAATTGCAGTTGCAAGCAACGCAATACAACCACTTTTTTCTGCTAACTCTTTTTTGGAAGTCCTCAGGCGGGTTTGAAGCAACACAAATTGGTCCCTAACCTTACGTGGTGTTAATTGTCACCTCCTCCTTCTGGAATTATTCTCCAGACGTTAGGCTGGTAGTGTCCAACTAAACATGTTGTTCGTCCCAAGCTGACTGAGGGTTTCCATGGCATGTCAATATGGTGCAATGCTGAGTGAAGGGTTTCCAAGGTTTACCAAGATGTCCCAAGCTTTCCAGACCTGTCCAAGGCTTGCTCAGTTAGTGCCAAGGTGGGTCAGTGTTTCCAAGGCTTGCCAAGATGGTCCCAAACTTTCCAGACCCGTCCAAGGCATGCCAATATGGTGCCAAACTAGAAGACCTAGGGGGGGGGGGGGGGGGGAGGTAAAAAAAGGTTGGGAACCCCTGCTCTACGGAAATCCGGAGAGAGTATGAAAATAATCAGCGTTTGAACTTTTGGCGGTAAGATTGACCTTCCGAGAGTAGTTCAACAAAACGCCACCATGGACGCTGGCATCGAATCTACAGATTTCATGTCAGCAAATCACCGCCTTCAAGATGGCTGATTGTTTATGTTATGGATGTCCAATTAGCAAGACTTAGTGATTCGCTATATAATAATATTTAATTATTATAACCCCCTTAGTGATTCGCAATTATGCTAGCCAAAAAGAGTAAAGTGAATGTGTTAGAGCCAGGATTTGAGCAGGGAAGCAGCAAAAACGTGCCCCTCGTCACATTCGGCGATTTCATTGAGTGGTATAAAAACAGTCTCGACCATCAGATAGGGATGGGAATCGAAAACTAATATACAATTTTAATTTTAAATACATTTTTTTCAACGATTTTTTCTTGAATCTACCTACCTACTTTGAATAATATTCAAGTTTTTTAATGAGTGATAACAGTGGATATATTATATCCACTGTTATCACTCATTAAAAAACAATTTTTTGTAAGACCGATTTTTGAATCGATTTTCTACCTACTTTGAATATATCTACCGTTATAACTCATTAAAAAAACAATTTATTTGTTGTTTTCAAAAAATCGATACTTTTATGGCGATTTTTTGGGAAATCGATTTCGAGCATCCGATTCTGAATCGATTAAAAAAAATCGATACTTCTTACCGATTTCCCATCCCTACCATCAGATCGCTGAAATGCGGGGAGCTAAGAACATGACGCAAGTAATAATATATATAATCCATCATTAGTACTTATTATCATCAGGGTGCTTGTTGAAATCCAGAAAACGGGGTTTTCGCCGCATCAATGACCACAAAAAAAACCTTTCACACTAAATAACCTTCACCGATACAGTTGGTTTCTACGGATTTACAGTCGGTTTCTACGGATATTTGGAGAACTGTAGTAGTGGTCTGCTTTCGGGTTCGGGACGACAAATGACGTCATTAAATTTTGACAAATTTTGTCGTTTTTTCGAATTCAAACCTTCCAACTTCCTTAACGTCCTGAAGGATAAATCGGGACTTTTTTTTGCGGTAGCGGCGTTATTAGTCATTTCATGGAACTAGCTTTCAATTACAATCAACAGAAAAAAATGGTTCTCATGTAGATGTTACGGTGAAAGCTCGAAATCGGTCAAAGCTGAGAATCACCGGTGATTGTTGATATTCACCGAGGTGGATAACGTAACCCCTGGCGAAAGTCCGAATTCCGGGCTTTCGCCGGTCATTGTCGACAGTCTCCGGCAGCGAGCGGTGTAAGTTCGATTTTAGACATAGGTATCTAATGACTCGCAGCCAGTAGTCTTCTATGCTTATCGGTGTGATGATGTCTGATGTGCTCTGTTGACACGTTACGGGCAAACCAATGTAAATGCAAATCCAATGGCGTTAATGCCATGGGAGTGACAGTTGCATGAACAAATGAACAATATATTGACCATGAAGAGCCCAAATGGGCGACATTTTGACGATTTTGAGAGCAATTGTTAACCCCTATTATTATACCACTTGTAACTTATGTTATTACAATGTATTCCCACTCAAAGACGAAGATTTTCGTTGGCTCCAGATTCAACTTCGCACATTCACCAACTAGCCTTGGTCATTGTTAGCATTCACCGGTGAAAGCCCGACAAACATTGTTGCTTCGGGCTTTCACCGAAAGCAGCGGTGATTGTTGACAATTACCGGCGAATGTCGGACATTCACCGGGCACCGGGCTTTCACCGTAACGTAGACACTACATTGAATCCAAACGGGACTGAATCTTTTTAGTATATTTTATCATAAGGAGGAGACATGACAACAAACTATCAACAACTGATGGCTTTTTCAGCAATTTACCGCAGCTACTGCAGATCCACTGCGCACTCACCCCAAAAACACATTTGCCCTGGCTCACCTCAACACAATTGTATTCCGCATTAGTTATTCACGTCATTTTAATATACATTTGGGATCCGTAGTTATAATACCAACCTCTCGGAGGAGACCAAATAAGACGTCCGTGTTGAGAGAGCGCTCGTGAGCTTCGTCCATGATGATGGCGGAGTAATTGTCCAGCTCAGGTTCTCTCAGAGATTCCCTCAGCAGTATACCGTCTGTCATGTACTTGATCAATGTGTTCTGCAACAATGGAAGTCGGTAAAAGTATTGTTCGAGCTAGACGGTGTTCTTTAATGTAAATCAGGCAGGACTCACTTCAGAGGTGCAGTCTTCAAAACGGATGGCGTACCCGACGGTGTCACCCAGTGCGGATCCCATTTCATCTGACACCCGTTTGGCGACTGACATGGCAGCGACGCGTCGAGGCTGAGTGCAACCGATCATTCCGTACCTTCAACACACCGATCAAAACCATTATAAAATGCTGCGAATTTGACACAAGGGTTTAATATCCACGAAGTGGTTCTTTGCCGACGGTGCAGAGTTCTAATCCAATGGGGTGGGGTGCTGAAGAGGCTTCGAGGCTTCTATCGATGTTTAAACATCGATAGAATAAATAAGGACCGATATATTTTAGGTTTCAATACTGAGTTGAATGGCAATATTGGGGGGATTTTTTTGGATTTAAAAAAAAAATTTTTTTTTCAAAAATTCTTTATTCTTTACTCGAAAAATATTTAACCTCCTGGGATCCTTCAAAAATCCCATTTTTAGCCCCATGAAAGCCCTATAGATCGCAACAGTGAAATCGGATCGCTGCGGGACCCCAAAAAATGGATTCTACGTCCAAAAATACTTCGAAAACGACACCTGACTCGATCCCATAGCCGAAAGCCTTCAAAAACCCCCTTCTGTAGCCCTATAGCGCCCCACGGGTTTGGGCGATCGGGCTGAAAACCTTGCGGGCACAACTAGATGGTAAACCGAGTATTTTGTCAAAATTTCAGATTTTTAAAAAAATTCCTACTGCCCAAAACGGCCTGGACGGCGGACGGACATTTCGGTTTTGGAATCTAGACCACTTGAAACGGATAATGTCAAATTTTGAGGCCGATCGGAGTTGTCGACCCCCGTCGCGAAAACATAGGTGTATTATTCCAAGAATAATAAACCAAAAATCGTCTCATGAGGTGCAGTGCTCCCGTCATCATTGTACTATCAACACAGGCTTTTCAGACGTTCCGCGAACTATGTAAGGTCTACAAGAACTAGATATTCGAGCCAAGGAGTTTTGATTCATTTTGGTTTATTATTCTTGGAATAATACACCTATGTTTTCGCGACGCGGGTCGACGACTCCGATCGGGCTCAAAATTTGACATTATCCGTTTCAAGTGGTCTACATTCAAAATCCGAAATGTCCGTCCGCCGTCCAGGCCGTTTTGGGCAGTAGGAATTTTTTTAAAAATCTGAAATTTTGACAAAATACTCGGTTTACCATCTAGTTGTGCCCGCAAGGTTTTCAGCCCGATCGCCCAAACCCGTGGGGCGCTCTGGGGCTAAAATGGGGCTACAGAAGGTGGTTTTTGAAGGCTTTTGGCTATGGGATCGAGTCAGGTGTCGTTTTCGAAGTATTTTTGAACGTAGAATTCATTTTTTGGGGTCCCGGAACGATCCGATTTCACTGTGGCGATCTATAGGGCTTTCATGGAGCTAAAAATGGGATTTTTGACGGATCCCAAGAAGTTAAATATCTTTCGAGTAAAAATTAAAGAATTTTTGAAAAAACACATTTTTGAAAAAAAATCGCCTCAAAAAATTTTTTTTGAAATATAAAAATCCAAAAAAAAATTTTTTTAAATTTTTTTTATTGACAGAATTAAATTTCTGTACAAGTAACCTATATCATAGAATAATAAACCCTTGTGTAAAATTTGCAGCGTTTTTAGGTAGGTAATACGTAGCCCTCCCTCTCGCCCTTCTGCGTCGAGGGGGTGCAGTTGCGACGCTGCCTCCCTCACGAGTCGCGCCTGGGTACCGATATCCCATCACTGGCGTCTATGGGCTTCAAGGGGGCCCCAAGTCACTTGTAGCAACATAAACATTATAACAATACTTTTGAAGGAAGTTAGGAGGTCGAAAGTTATCGTTTTGAGAGTAATTTGGAGTAATCTCTTATCGATCCAAACACTTTACAGGTATATATTGTTTTGATTGTTGGCCTCTGAAAAGGCATACGCTGCAGCAGTGTTTCTCGTTGCCTCTTCCTGCTCTGGAAGCATTAGCCGCCTGGTCATTGCGAGGGCACGGATGGCTCCCATCAAACCGCTTACGCTACCTAGGTTAGAGAATAAATTAGGCTACCATATTTACCAAACTGGATGTAGACCACAATAAACTGGGGTGGACTCTGCTGGTCCATTCCGTGTGAAAAGCTCCACTTTGAGGTCTGCCAAAACACTGGAGTGCTACCTCTGCATCTTCATCTGTTTTGCCACCAAGGCTGTTCACATAGAGGTTGCAACAAGTCTGAACACGGCCTCGTTCTTTCTGGCCTTCCAGTCGTTTGTGGCTTTGAGAGGGCTCCCCTCGGTGATCTGGAGTGACAATGGGCGCAATTTCCTGGGTGCTGCAAATGAGATTGCGCGTATGCGTTCCTTACTTTCTTCTGCAGAACACCAGAACACCATTCGAGATGCTGCAAGCCGCCTGTCAGTTGAATGGCACTTTATTCCACCCAGGGCTCCCCATTTTGGTGGCCTCTGGGAAGCCGCCGTGCGATCGGCAAAGCGTCTGCTGCACAACATGCTGAGGAATGAAGTACCACAAATGGACGTATTCCACACCTTCGTCGCCCAAGCATCGGCTGTTTTGAACTCTCGCCCACTCTGCTCCATTCCGACTTCCCCAGACGACCTAGCAGTATTGGCCCCGGGGCACTTCCTCGCCTTTCGACCTCTCGTTGCTCCGCCAATGGACTTATCTATCAGTGAGAGGACATCATTGAAGGATAAGTGGAGTCGAGTGCAGTTCTTGACGAACCAGTTTTGGATGCGATGGAAGAAGGAGTATCTCCTCGACCGTCAAATGCGCACCAAATGGTTGGATCAAGCCAGCCCTCCCGCCAAAGTC
Source organism: Pilophorus perplexus (assembly GCA_955831195.1). Taxonomy (NCBI): domain Eukaryota; kingdom Metazoa; phylum Arthropoda; class Insecta; order Hemiptera; family Miridae; genus Pilophorus; species Pilophorus perplexus. The sequence continues at coordinate 28,225,982 of OY037015.1, forward strand.
GGTGACATAGTTGTCATCATGGATGACAACCTTCCGCCCCTTCAATGGACCCTTGGCCGTATTTGTGGTCTACATCCAGGGAAAGATGGCGTCCCCAGGGTGGCTGATGTGCGTACCAGCCGTGGAGTGACCCAGAGGATAGTAAGGAAGCTCTGCCCGGTTGTTTCTGAAGACAACCCTGAACCCCCTCATGCAGCATCCAATCACAGTGAGGATATACCTCACGGGGGGGGGGGGGGGGGGGGAGGATGTTGAAGCTACCTCCAACTGCCCATCAGCTGAAGCTACCTCCAGGTGATCTGCCCATCAGCTGATCGCGTGTATTTTGATTTACGTGGCGTATTCGCGTTCTGTAACTGTTCTATCTTTGTGAATAAATTTCGTGTCACAAACATTGTTTTAATTTATAATTTTGTTAAAGTTTTTTACTCAAAGATTCAACCAAATCTTGGGTGGTGAAAGAGGCCCCTGAAATCCCGTCTGTCAATCTGCAGCAAAGAACCTTATTGCTTACGATTAGAGCGAAGTTTACCTGCAATAGCCATCTTCTTTTAAGTACTGAGTTAGTTGGGTCGTTTTTCCTGAACCAGTTTCACCAACGATGATAACAACGTTGTTTTCCCTGATGATGTTGAGAAGCTGAAAAGGAACCAAATGTTATGACGTCGAGCAAATGCAAACAATGAAAAGAGTTTTGAAAACTGATACAACCACTAACTTCTTCCCGTACGGCGAAAACGGGCAGGTACTCCCGCTGTTCTTTAATCGTCTTCTTCTTGGCAAAGTCGCTGGAAGCATGAGTAGAATCCTTCATGTGCTCGGCGAATTTTTGTCCCGTCTTATAATCTGCATCGGGCTCCCCTTCTCCTTTTTCAGCTTCCTGAAATGAATTACGAGTGGGACGGTAATTTCTAATATTTGAATGTGAACAATTTTACATCCAAAAGCACGACGAGGCCCTGGAGCGTAGAAGGTTCGGGGATCAGTGGACCGGGGAGAGATAGTGGACGGGAGGACTATTGAACCTCTTGAAGGGCACTGACCTTCTGCGAGAGGCAGCAAAACGGGTTTACAGGCCTAAGTGCGGGAAATGACCTTCAGGAACCTTCCACAACCTCTCTGGTATAAATGCGATCCATGGGAGAAAGGAAAGTAAGTTTCACTTCATACAGGGTGGTGGGCTACCAGCCGAAGACTGCTGAGAGTATCGCAATCTGGGCGCGTATCCTATCACTAGTAAGTTTACCAGGTGCCCGCTGGATGGTGGGGGGGGGGGGGGATTTATTGAAAAGGAGGGGAGCTTTTGGGCACGTCATGTAACACAGAATGGAGCTTCCTTTCCTTTCTTCCATGGATAGGGTAGGTGCGGGGGGGGGGGGGGGGGGGATGTCCGCACGGGGTAAATGTCCGCACTGCCTTTATTCGATCAAAACAATAGATTATTTTGTCGCCATTGGCACCACAGGTAGGTTTCACAGGCACCAGTAACAGGTGTGTCAAGTGATATAAGCACCATATAAGTGTCAATACAACATGTCGTATGACCATATATGGGCATATCGAGATTTTTGTGCCTCTCGATGCAAAACAGTGTGAGGAATCGATTAGCGACCCCATTTTTGTCGTTGGTATGCCTGAAAGGGTCAAAAATCGCAGAAAAGCAACACTGCAGATACACGTGTGTATCAAGAGTGTGTCAGCAACCTGTCGTATGAACGTCCATTCTCAATGCTAAAGCAGCACAACACGACGTCAGTAAGTAAGGTAAATCATCCAAAATTACTGTTTTTCATCACTTCTAAAGGTTGATTTCGATTCCTATACATCTACCTTACGCATTTTGCGTGCGATTCCGGTTAGAATATTGAGGATAACATTGGTAATCACTGATAGAAGCTGAGCTGGATTGATAGGCCGTGTTGCCGTGCAAGGCTTAAAAATTGTTTGATACGACATGTTGTCAGAGAGACGTTTATTTGCGTTTTTCCCTCTCCTGTAAAATTGCTCTAAACTTCTTACGACATGTTGTATTGACACCGTTGCAACTGTTGCTGGTTAGAACTTGGATAGATCAGATTTTTCCTCGACTGAAAAAATGAGGTAAGTCTGTTTTTTTAGTTGTCACTACAATATTTTCGTAACTTTTCCGCATTATTGTGGAAGAACGGTTGTACTTATTAGGTCTGTCTTTCTTCCTGTCAGAAGGGCTGTTGTTTAGCTTTGAAATTATGGCATAGAATTCACCTTTTCTTTTGTTCCCTAAAGTCAGTATGATTATCGTGCTGACGTCTTGATATGGGGTAACTCTCCGCAAAGTTTTGGGAGTAAATGTCGGCAGTCGTTTTTTCTTTATAATCCTTACTTAGCCCTGAATTTTTTATGGCTCTCCACTAGGACTGACTAAGGTGAAATCGACATGCAAATAATCTAGAGGTGGGCCAAAGTGATCGACATGCATTTTGCAATGCAACTTCAAGATCTGTCAAGACCATTGATGAAGTCAATTCAATTCGATGGGTCGAGCAAATATCTGCAACGATACCCAACACAAGCCACACACAACGCTCTCGTTGACGATGGAGGGAATTACAAGATTGCTACAACCTGGCCGCTCCCCCTCGGGAGGTAATTTACAGGTTCCCATGAGCCGCCTCAAGTACGTCGCGTATTTAATGATCGAGTTAATGAGGTTCTGGGACGGAATTTCAAGGCGCCCCGTAGGGGCATTTTATTTAAGACTGAAATGAAACTAAAGGGTCTCAGGAACAATGAGCACTCCTTGTTCTTATATTAATTCATTGTTTTTTGTGATCTCGACTATTTGAACATGTTTGTGGTGATAAAATATTGAATTTCAATCATCATTTCATAACAGCTCCAGCCTTGAAAGGTGTTTAGTTTGAGAGATACGCATATATTCGTCAAAAATGTTTTTGCGGACATTTGCCCATTTTTTGGGTAAACATCCGCAGAGCAGACACTTACCCCAACAGAAGAAAATCATGGGAAAAATTCGTGCTTACAGTCCAAAAACATGAAATAAATCCTTTATGTTGTGGTAATAACAATTTTAAACCATCTTTAAACGGGGGAAGTAAAAATGTAATCTAGAAAAAATCTCGACGAAAAGGTAAGTGCAGAATACGCTAGAGTTATTAAATCACAAATTTTACACATCCTAAGCTTTCGATTCCATACCAGAAACCGAATAAAAACATCAAACTGTGGCTGGTAAAAATTCCAAACCCAAAACTGCGGACAGTTCCCCCCCACCTACCCGACAATCTAAAGTAAGAGAGAAACTAGAACTAAGAGAGACTCAGAAAACGACCATATTTGACCTCCTGGGATCCTTCAAAAATTTGTAGCCCCCCAAGAGTGCCTCATAGAGCCTCACGGTAATATCACATGGATCTGGTTCCCCAAAAATGGATTCTACGTCCAAAAATACTTCTAAAACGACACCCCACATTTAAACCCTTAGAAAACTCCCTCCTGTAGACCCTTTTTATCTCTACAGAGCCCCACGGGTTTGGGCGATTGGGCAGAAAACCTTGGTGACACAACTAGATGGTAAATCGAGTATTTCGTCAAAATTTCAGATTTTTCAGAAAAGTCCCACTGCCCAACGGACAGCATGCAGACAAATTATCTTTGAACCCGCATCAGATTTACACCCATGAAATGATTTTCATTTTTTCTGAAACCGCAGAAATGTCTCACTTTGTCGTCTTTCTTCTCCACTCCCATAATATTTCCTATGGTAGTTCCGGCGAGTTCCCAATGTTTTTTCTGAGCTTTTCTCCGCTCCTTCTGCTCTCTGTAAGTCCTCACGAGAGCGGACCCTTTCCTGGAAGTCAGTGCCATGTCGGACGTCGGATCCTAACAAGACGAAATGAATTAAAAACAGGGGCTTGTCAATTTTCCATTACATATTTATGTTAGGGTTTTACCTTTACGGGAATCACAGGTTCGGGTTGTTTGGTAAACACGATGCGACCATCGAGGAAAGGAGGTACAATGTTGTGGACGAGAAGGTGAACTCGGGCTTCATTCTCTTCGTCGAAGTCCTCGTCCAAATCCACAGACTGAACCACGCCTGATGTCAGCATTCGGTTCCTCTCCCACAACTCATTGTCCTGAGAAAATTTTAAATTGAGTTACCAGTGAAGATAATTTAAGGACATTTGTTGAAGCTATAAAGCCACAAAACAATGACGCTCAGCGGTTGGCTGTAACAGCAAGTTCTCAATAATGAGCTCCTTAAGGAAGAATTTCCTAGCGACGGGGTTTTTGGTTTATTATTCTTGGAATAATACACCTGTTTTTGCGACGGGGGTCGACGACTCCGATCGGCCTCAAAATTTGACATTATCCGTTTCAAGAGGTCTACATTCTAAATTCGAAATGTCCGTCCGCCGTCCGGGCCGTTTTGGGCAGAGGGAATTTTTTTAAAAATCTGAAATTTTTACAAAACACTTGGTTTACCATCTAGTTGTGCCCGCAAGGTTTTCAGTCCGATCGCCCAAACACGTGGGGTGCTATGGGGCTATAGGAGGGGGTTTTTGAAGGCTTTTAGCTATGGGATCGAGTTAGGTGTCGTTTTCGAAGTATTTTTGGACGTAGAATCCATTTTTGGGGGTCCCAGAACGATCCGATTTCACTGTGGCGATCATGGGGCTAAAAATGGGATTTTTGAAGGATCCCAGGAAATAAAATTTTTCGAGCAAAAAATAAAGAATTTTTGAAAAAAAAAAAAAAATCCCAAAAAAATTTTTTTTTTCCATTAACAGGAATTTTTGCACAAGTACCTAACCTATATCAAAGAATAATAAACCCTTGTGTAAAATTTGCAGCGTTTTTCCGTTGTGTCAACGTTATACGCTGAGCGTTTTCCGAATGTAATGCTTTTGGAGGAGTCAAAACGTTGCACGCTGCGGGATTCGCTGGTGTGTTTGCTGGCTCCAAGCTCAGATACGCCACAGGGAGTTACTTTTTGGTGGTTTGAGTACTATGCTCGCCGAGCTTTGAGTCCAATTTCAAATTTTTCCAAACGACCAGACGTACCCTAGAATAAACATGATCTGAGCTCCAAAAGTTACACAAACAGGATTCAAACACTTTAATTGAAAAAAAAAAAAAAAAATTAGTGCTGAAAAGTAGATGACAAGAAAAATCGGAAACTACCACAAAGTTGCTCCATGTTGGGTATCTGAGCTCCAAAAGAGGTTAAAAAAATAGAGCTGAACCAGTTGACAAGATGTTGGGATGACAGTGGGCCGACGGCACTTCCCCCCCCCCCCAACCTACATTTCTTCAGGGGTAAAAAAAACATCCACACAATATGCGAAAGCTACAAGATGTGGAAAGTAGAAGGGGTCTGAGGCCAGGTGGAGGAGGGTGGGGGTTGGCCCCAAAATTGACACCACCAACATCGACCGAAAATGCTGCTCTAGGAAAACACTTTCACATAACGTACTTAATATATTTTACGCTCCTGCGCGCGTAAGTAGGTCAAAAGGTTTCCACGCAGTGGGACAACCCCGTCGCTAGGAACTCCTACCAGGTATTATCATTTAAAGGTCCTTTAAATGATTTATTTTCATTATTTACTAGAAATGTCTTCTGGTCAACATTGCAGAAAAATTGTCTCCGTTATTTATAGCCCCTTAGGAAGAATATTGAATTCCAGGGCCTGAGAGGAGAGCGTGACATTGTAATTTGCAACCCTTTTTGATTGGTCCGAGCGGTACAAGTTAGTCAACGCGCTGAGCAGTTTTTGACAATCCTCAAATTGAACTGAAAATAATTATTGATGTAAGGAGGCATTAAGGCCATTAATTTTTAAGAGTGCTGATATGATGAGAGAAATAAAAGATTCCGTCTTTTTCAAGGAGCCCATTAAGAAGTTATACCTATCAAATCTGTCGATTCGACCATCTCTACTGCAGAGATACCACCGATCAACCTATGGGAACCCCATACTTATCCACTGGCAATATCATCTTAATCCACCTTGTTGATCTGACGCTGCTGAGCCGACAGCCTTTTATTCTTTCGAGACTCCAGTTGCCGCTCTCTTTTCTTCACGTATTCAGCCGACATAGGGCCGAAAGGGTCACGACCTAAAAATAAATTTAAAAGAGAAATGTAAAAGAGAAAAAGCATGTGCTGAAAAGTTCAAGTAAGATGTAGCGTACCTTCTTCAGCACCTTCATCGAGGCCGTACCATTCACGGTCCAGCTTCTTCTGTTCAGCTTCCCAGTTCTCTCGGTCCGCTCCAGAGCCCCACGCTAATTCATCCTCTAAAACACGAATTTACAGTTGTCAACAATTGGAACTATAGCAGCGTTTGCCAGACTAGAAAAGTCAGTCACCAATGTACCTTTCCCGGGCACAGGTGTGGCGCCTGAAGCTTTCCGCTCGTTCGCCCAGGAATTGAACTTGTGGGCAGGGGTGGGGCGTCGAGACCTTTCGGACCAATCGTTGTTCCGCTCGTTGTAGCCCTGCGGTGAAGGGAGATCCCATGAAGACCGGGGGGAGGGGGTAACGTCGTCTTCTTCCCACCCTGATCTTTGGGATAGAACACAATGCAACACATTACTAAACAGAAACTTCTACTCAATTAACAATAATATCTAACACCAAAACATGATTCATACGTGCACGTTGAGCCAGATTAACTTCATCATGAGAGGGAAAGGCTGAAGTTCAATACTCAATTGAGAACTAATTAAAACCTATACCTAAAAAACTAATTGAGAATTGACTTATCAGGATTTATGCTACATGGGCTCTCCTACTTCACGCAGCCTGGCAGAACCTTCCCATTCAAGCCCCTGAGCAGAGTGTCCCTCCAGTGCTGGGGCCTCCCGAAGTACGGCATGCGCAACTCCCCCAAAACATGAGAGAACACGACAGAGTGCTCCAAGTCCTACGGCACCCCATTTTGCAGAGTGAGCAGAGCTCAGTGCGCTGATCCTCCTCGTGCAGCATGTGAGGGCGGCTGCTGAGCTTTAGCAGATTGCCACGGACTCTCAGCGCCCAACGCAGCACGAACATTGAGGCCCTCTGAGTTTTAGCAGTCAGATCGACACAACGAACCCTCAAATCAAGGAATCTATAGATCCGGCTCATTGATGCCACCGCCCTAGCCTGTTTGCCTGCATCCACACAGCCTGCTGCATCTCTCCAACCGCCCCCTCCACTCATGGGATCCAAGTCTTGTACTTTTTTTTAAAAACTTAAACGTCAAGATGAGCGATTCATAACTTGTCAGGACCCCTAACTCTGGCCTCGTAAAAGACACGTTTCCTACCTGGATGGGCTATCTCGGACACTAAGCGCCGGGGTGAGGGGCTCGTCTTTGAATCGAGGGCTCCAGTCACTCCTGCGAGATGACCCTCTGTCTCGATCTCTGTGCCTATCACGACGGCTCCTATCCCGATCGCAGCCACTTCCTTCTCGCCTGTCCCGGTCCCGACGCCAATCCCGAGGCCCCCGGTCCCTGTCAATTGGTCGGTCTCTGTCTCGGCGCCTCTCAGAACTGGTTTTCCGATCTAGAGACAAAGAAATAGGTAAATTTATTGGCGTGTTTTGACCAAGTTGGTTTGTATCTAAAGGTAAGCGCACACTACAGAAGGGGCGCATCGCATCGCATCGATTTCATTCATGAAAAGGGATGACGGGAAGGGTGGACCAACGGAAAAATACGCCTCGAGAGCGATTTTTCGATGCGATGCGCCGTCTGTAGTGTGCGCTTACCTCAAGTCACCTACTGGCACACAATAACTGCTGACGCAGCGATTTTTTTTTTTTTTCTTGCGATTGACTACCGTCGGACGAGAAAAGTGAAGGGAATTCGATGGCCGCTAAAAAGTCAGTGCGATCCGCCCCCGAAAATGGAACTGCACCTCAAACCCCAGGCAGCATTCGACTCTCCCCTAATGTTGACAAAGTGATTGACGATTCTTATGTTGCTCCCCAGAGCTTCTGAGAGCCACCCAAGGCTTGCTAAGCTCGTCCCAAGCTGATTAAGGATTTCAAAGCCATGCCAATGTGGTGCCAAGCTGGCTGAAGGTTTCCAAGGCTTGCCAATATGGTCACGAGCTTTCCAGAGCTGTCCAAGGCTTGCTAAGCTCTTCCCAAGCTGAATAAGGGTTTCAAAGCCATGCCAATGTGGTGCCAAGCTGGCCAAGGGTTTCCAAGGCTTGCCAAGATGGTCCCGCGCTTTCCAGAGCAGTCAAGGCTTGCTAAGCTTGTAACAAGCTGACTAAGAGTTTCAAAGGCATGCCAATACGGTCCCAAGCTGACTAGGGGGGTTCCAAGGCGTGTCAAGATGGCATCCACGCTTTCCAGGCCTGCAAAGCTGGTCCCTCGGAACATGCTTGCAGACTTTATTTGCTCGAGAGTGTCCTAGGCGAGAGGCGGGGTGTTTAACTTTTTTCCAAATATTAAATTTTGTTTTTTAAATTTAAAAAAAAAAAAAAAAAAAACTTGGCGAGTGAAAACTGTGAGTGAAACTTCTATCTACCACATAAACTAGAGGATCAACAATTACCATCACGTTTGACGTAAATGCCCCGATTGAGTGTCTCTTTGGAACGGTGCTGATCCATTCGTTCCCGAGCTTCCCTCGTCACTCCACCCGTATGCGTTGGAGTCTCCTCGTATTTTTCACGGTAATTTCTAAAAAGACAAAACGATAAAATAAAAAGTTATCATTAACCAATCGCAATCCTAGTTGATCCTTAACATTTTTATTAACTAACTTAGTATCCCTCGACTCTGGTTTTTTGAAGATTTCATCGTCCGTTTTCTTCTTCTTGTCTCCCGGAGGTTTATCATCTTCATCTTCATTTTCGCCGTCGTCTTTCTCATATAATTTCTTCTTGTCTGCAGCTTCCGCTTCAGATCTTTCTTTTCTTCTAAGAGCTGCAACCAGAAAATTTGCTCATAATATTATCTTATTAACTATATTACAGAACCCATATTCTGGAAAATGTGTGCCAACGATTTTTTTATTAGGTAATCGGAAAATATTTGACCTCCTGGGATCCTTCAAAAATCCCATTTGTAGCCCCATGAAAACCGTATAGGATGCAACAGTGAAATCGGATCGCTCCGGGACCCCCAAAAAATGGATTCTACGTCCAAAAATACTTCGAAAACGACACCTAACTCGATCCCATATCTAAAAGCCTTAAAACCTCCCGTAGCCTCATTGTAGCCCCATAGCGCGCCACGGGTTTGGGCGATCGGGCTGAAAACCTTACGGGCACAACTAAATAATAAACGCCCAAAGCGGCTCGGACGGCGGACGGACATTTCGGATTTAGAATGTAGACCTCTTGAAACGGATAATATCAAATTTTGAGGCCGATGAGAGTATCAGAAGATACTTTCACTACGTTTTATATAGTACTACACTGTCTCCCCCTTTCCTGGGCGCTATCGCCACCACGATAAGTCCACAGGTTCTGATGACTTCTTGATGTGCGCTTCCGCTACGAGCGCTAGGTCCACGGTACTTGGGTCGAGTTAGGTGCCGTTTTCGAATTATTTTCGACGTAGGATCCATTTTTTGGGAGGGTCCCAGAACAATCCAATTTCACCGTGGAGCCGTTTTTTCCGTGTATTTCGCCATGGAGCCGTTCCTATAGGGCTTTCATGCGGTTACAGATGGGATTTTTGAAGGATCCCAGGAGGTCAAATAAGGTGTCGTTCCGAGTAATTTTGGGCGCAAAATCCGGTTTTTCGAGGTCCCACATCTGTTCAAGCATTGTACAAAAAACGCTTTTTTCGAATATTCGATATTTTCTCGAAGACAGAATTAATATTTTTGCACAAGTTACCTATATCAAAGAATAATAAACCCTTGCGTAAAATTTGCATTTTTTTTTTAGCTCAACAGTGTACCATAGTGTACCGGATTGGGTCGAGGCCCCTAAAAAAAATGAGACTGCGTCGAAAATGATACCTCATTCGACTTCCTGGCCCAAGTCCGTCAAAAATCCCATTTATAGCCCATAAGGTGGAGATTTTTTTCGTTTCCCTTTCCATTCCGTAGTTTTTCACGGTGTTTTTCGAGCATATTTTAGGAGCATAATATGCTTAATCGTCTGTCGGATTGATATGTTCGATAAAATCATCAAATATGCTCGAAAAACGTCGGTTTATGCTCAATAGATATGCTTTTCGAGCATATTTGATGATTTTATCGAACAAATCAATCCGACGGACGATTCGATACCCTAGGCGAGAGGTAAATAGAATCTTGAGAGGACTATGTACCACTTAGTGGTAGAGCGCATTCGAATTGGCTCTCGTCGAAACTCGATTTAGGAAGATTCGACGAGCGAAGCAGACCAAGAATTAAATTTTTGATACAGGAAAAATTGCGTAAAAATTCATTGTGTCAATTGACAATTAATTTTTTAATGAAAATTTTCCTATATGATATTTGGACAGATGTGGGACCCCAAAAAATGGATTATGCGCTCAAAATTACTCGGAAAACGATACCTCATTTAATGAGGTATCGCCAAATCGTTAAATATCGTAAAATTTTGACCTGACATCCTTCAACAGTCATATTTGTAGCACCATGACCCATAGATCCCCAAGATGGAATCGGATCGTTCTGGGACCCCCAAAAATGGATTCTACGTCCAAAAATACTTCGAAAACGACACCTAACTCGACCACATAGACGAAAACCTTCAAAACCCCTCCCGTAGCCCCTTTTTTTGCCCCACGGAGCCCCACGAGTTTGGGCGATCGGGCTGAAAACCTTGCGGGTCCAACTAGATGGAAACCGAGTATTTTGTCAACATTTCAGGGCAAACACTCAGGCCACGGTGCACAAGTTTATGGCGTGAGGGGCTAACTACACCTACCAGCCAATCGGTCCAGCCCCAAAAGGGACGTTTTCGGTACTTTGAATTCGAAGCTCCCCTGAGGTGCAGGTTTCTTTTTTATCACAAGCCCGCCAACAGTTTCTTCCTTTCCTTCCAACCGGTACACATTCGAGTCGTCGTCTAGATCCATCGCCCTGAAAAATGATTAAAAAATTGTCTTTAATATTAGCTATACCTTTTATGTTAAACGATAGGACATGATAATTATTATCATATGATTCGACGAATATTATATTATAATAATTATTATATTATGACATTATAATAGTAATATTATTATTATAATGCGGAGTGGGTGGTTATTATTCTTAATAATGAGGAGTGGGTCTACACTTCTACACTTATTCAAGTGTAGACGTGTAATTACAATCCATATTAAAACCAAAAGTAGGGTAGGACCAACAGTAGGTACGATATCGTTCCCAAAAAAGGAGGGTAGGCCCGTAATAATGACGTTCAGAGATGTGCAAATCGACCCAACGGGCAAATCATGATCCATCATTGATAAGATTTATCAATACATTGTTTACTCACAGTCAATTATCGCCGAATACCAGTTGCGCTTCAATAGATACAGAATCTGTATCTGATGTTTTCAGCCAAAGAAAACAACCGCAAATAGCACCAAGCAATAATAAAAACCAGGCAAACCAAAAAAATGCACTCAAACCGTGCAATCAACCGGCAGGTAATTCACCGTCGATTTCTGGAAAATCGCACAAAAATGACTCATTTTAATGGACATACTACGCCCGATATTTCATGGACTTTCAGTAAGCGCAAATCACAAAGTTAAATAGGCAAGATACCACAGAGAACAGAAACTGATCGAATTTACTTGAATTTCACCACACATAACCGATAGTGTCCAGATAGGGGTATGTCACTTGCACGATTGGTATCGATGTAATCGAAACAGCGTTGTTCCGCTCTCTACATTCGATACTCGATGTTATCACTCTGCATTTTCCACGCGATATTATCGCGAATTCGCGAAATTTTATATATAAAATTTCTATGAGATAAAATTGGAGAGTTTTTGTTTTCTACATAGCTAATCTCTTCGTTGGAACGTGAAAGGGATAACTATCTGCGCATGCGCCAACTGTCCTGGATTGTCTCAGAATCGATAGCACAGGCCCGATACGGAAAGGCGAGGGCTCCACCTCTTGGAACTCAGATTCAGATTTCAAATTTCAAAACTTCTTATTCTTATTCGAGAACATGGTTTTAGGACATACATTTGTTGCCTTTAATGGCTGACACATAAATCTTGGGAGAATCCTCCTGTCGCTGGTTGTTTTTTAAAAAGATTTTTGGCTATGATGTCGAGTGGAGTGGTTTTCGCGGTATTTGTGTACATAGAATCCATTTTGTGGGGTCCCAGCACCATCATGGGGGGTCCACTTTCATAAGGCTACCTACAAGTGGGACTTTTGGAGGTTGCCAGGCGGTCGATTGAGTTGTCGTTTTCCAAGTAATTTTACTCGTAGACTCCATTTTTGCGGTGGTGGAACACTTTCGTAGTCAAATTTTTTCTTTTGAAAGTTTTGTCGTTCCATTTTGGTTTATTATTCTTGGAATAATACACCTATGTTTTCGCAACGGGGGTCGACGACTCCGATCGGGCTCAAAATTTGACATTATCCGTTTCATGAGGTCTACATTCTAAATCCGAAATGACCGTCCGCCGTTCAGGCCGTTTTGGGCAGTAGGCATTTTTTTTTTTAAATCTGAAATTTTGACAAAATACCTACTTGGTTTACCATCTAGTTGTGCCCGCAAGGTTTTCAGTCCGATCGCTCAAACCCGTGGGGCGCTATGGGGCTAAAATGGGGCTACGGGAGGGTTTTTTTGAAGGCTTTTAGCTATGGGATCGAGTTAGGTGTCGTTTTCGAAGTATTTTTGGACGTAGAATCCATTTTTGGGGGTCCCGGAACGATCCGATTTCACCGGGACGATCTTTAGGGCTTTCATGGGGCTAAAAATGGGATTTTTGAAGGATCCCAGGATGTTAAATATTTTTCAAGTGAAAAATAAAGAATTTTTGAAAAAAAAATCCAAAAAAATTTTTTTTTTTGAGATAGAAATCCAAAAAAAATTTTCTTTTAAATTTTTTCATTGACAAATTTCTGCACAAGTAATGTATATCAAAGAATAATAAACCCTTGTGTAAAATTTGCAGCGTTTTGTATTTAAATAATTTTTAACTGACAGAATTCGAGTTGTTATCTATTTAAATTATCCAATAATTATTTTTGGATAATTTGGATCCTTTTGTAATTTTTGTAATTTGTTTCCACACCAGCTGACGTTGTTGTTAAGTTTGCTCCCTGGCAGCCTGCACATCAGCTGACCTGAGGTACACAAACTACGTTTGTGCTACGTTTTTCGTGTCAGATTTCGTTTCACTATTTCTCATTGATTTTATGTTCCTGAAAGAGATCACCTTCAGTTCTGGATCAACGAAAAGTTTCCACCATCCGACTGGATTTCATTCGAGTTGACTCGAATCCATCGCTAATGGCGGATATCAAGTCGTTGGAGCATCCTACGTTGAAGGTTTGTTTTGTTCACAAAGGATGGTGATGGTGATGGTGATGGTTGATACTGAAGTGGTACCTATTTCAATATTCGCCTGCTTTTGGTTTATTGTTGTCGGAATCAACCTTTGTTTTTGCGACGTGGAAAACTATTTGTGAGCGGCCTCAAAATTTGTCCTTATAATATTAAGCAATTTAACATAGGTAATATTAATGCACATAATTAACTACATTATAGGTAAATTATGTGTATTAATATTATATACATAATTATTATAATGAAATTTTTATAATTAGATGAATATATTTCCAAAATGAAAATGTCCGTCCGCCGTCCACTCAGGACTTTAAAAAGGTTTTTTGGAAAGAGAGTCGATTAGGGTGCCGTTTTCGTGGTATTATTGGACGTAGCTGAGTGAATACATTACTTATGGGGGTCCTTGACCCACCCGACCTCGCGGATGGTATCTATGGAGCTTTGAAATTTGTAGCATGCTGGACGTCAGGACGACGAATGTTTTCTTGGTTGGTACGTCTTTTTTAATGGAAGGGGGGGGGGGGGGGAGTCGTACAAGAAATGGTATAGACTCTTTTTTTTATTTTTATTGTTGTTACCTATGGGTCAAAATATCAAAAATGGTAGCTAAATGTTTGCTGGGAGAGGTTTTTCACCTACAACTTGTAAACTAAGCATTACAGAGAAAACTGTTGGAATACAAAGTTGAAGAGCATAAAATTCTGCGTCGAATGACCTCCTGCACATTAGAATCGGTTCAGCCGTTTAGCCACAATCAAGCGTCATAGGCAATTTTTTCCATTTGGCTGAAATATAGGATTCGCTCATGTTTCAACCCCCATGTAACTTATGAACGGCTTACGCAAAATTCGTGTTCTTCATTCAAAGTACGAGTTAAGGGAGCACCTGAAATTCAAAAAAAAAATACTACTGTTTAAAATTTGCAATGTTTTACCTACAACGTTTGAAACAAATTTCAGGTTCCGTACGAGATCTTGAATAAGAAGTTCCGAGCCGCCCAGAAACAGCTGGATCGTGAGGTCTCGCATGTCCAAACGGCTGCGCTCGATGTGGAGAAAGGGATTGGTTCGGACCGCTGCTCTGCCGCTGAAATCAACAAACTCCTCGGAGGGATGGTCGAGAAACTGCAAGTCCTCAAAAGGAAGGTATGTTGTAAAAACGAGTCGAGAGCTGGTACCTAGTCCATCCCCGCCGTCGGAAAATCATGGCGACCTGTCCCGTTAGCCGTTTGACGATCAGTCCGGTTTAGGCAATCCATCGCCGGACGAAGTCTCTTGTCTTCAATTCATCCCCAATTTGGCACCTTTTCAAACCTTGAACAGGTCTGAAAAGCTTGGGGACCATCTTGGCAAGCCTTGGAACCCCATATCCAGCTTTGCACCGACTTTGCAAGCCTTGCATAGGTCTGGAAAGCTTGGAAACCATTTTGGTAAACCGTGGAAACCGTTATCCAGCTTGGCATCAACTTTTCAAGCCTTGGACAGGTCGGTAAAGCTTGAGCACCATCTTGGCAAGCCTTGGTTGTGAGCTTGTGACAGTCAAGTCTTGGACAGCTCTGGAAAGTGGTGGGAAGTAAGATAAGGATCTTCACCACTTTGTCAATATAAGTGAGGAATGGAATGCCGCCAGGGAGCGGGCATTTACATTTACTGGGATGGATTGTTGACACGACTGATGCCTCCACTTCACTTTCCTGGGATGACCATCTTTCACATTTTCGGAGACGGGTCGCCTGTCACCTAAACGAGGAACCGCTTCGTATCTCTGTGTGTAGAGAAAACCCCGATGGTCTGAGGATTGGGCTCAACGATCGACATTAACAAAATGCCCGTTTTCCCTGATGAAGCGAAACCTCTACGCGTCACTTTGTCTCGCTCACCAGCCCGAGAACCATCTTTATTCTAGGGTACTTCTAGAAGTTGGGAAAACTTGAAATAATTTACAATTATTGGTCTTGAAATCTGCAGCTTGGCGAGCGTAGTACGAGAAAAGTCTGAAAACACCAAAACGTTTGCTCAGTGTGGGCCATTAGAACTGAAAAGAGTTCAAAAATAGGAACAAGGGTAGTTTTGAGGGAAAGGGTGTCCGACTGGGGAAAAGGAGTGTCAGTCCAGTTTTAAAGGAAGTTGGAAAAGCGGTGGGCCGACAGAGTCTTCGAGAGGGGCTGAGGGGAATGTCTTGACGGTGGTCTTTGAAAGGAACTTTACTCCTCCTGCTGGGGTGCTCCTTGGGGGGGGGGGGGGGGGGGCTAGCAAGTGGAAAACCGCTGATCTTTGGCTGAGAGTTGGCCAAAGAAGGGCTAAAAATCGAATTCACCTTTCACTGAATCTCTTTAACTCTCATCCTGCATTTCTTTAAGAAAATGAAAACTATTCATTATCGAAAAGCGAGTAGAAGAGGTCTGAGGCCAGGTGAGAGAGGTCGTGGGTTGGCTAGCTCCTAGTACCTAAACTGGAACTGATTGTTTGTGAATTTCAGGCCGAAGAGAGCATTTGCGAAGAGTTGCAGGCTGGATATGTGTGCAAACGAAGGTTGGAACATCTCAAGGAGCACACGAGTCAATCACAATGGTGTCGGAAGCGGTTGGACAGAATGTTGGTTGAATACTTCCTCCGCAGAGGTTACTATGCCGCTGCGCAGAAATTGGCTCAGTCTTCAGGGCTCGAGGATTTGACCAATATCGGTAAGACTTGCGCAGCTCAGTTAAGTTGACTGGGTGATTACTCGTTGTTGAAGATCAGTTTCTTGTCGCATTCGATGGAACTGGGCAGATTGGGATTCTGATGATGGGTTATTTTCCAGATGTTTTTTTGGTGTCAAAAGAAGTGGAGAAATCACTGATGAACAGGGAAACGGGCAAGTGCCTCGCTTGGTGCCACGACAATCGCTCCAAATTGCGTAAACTCCATTCGACGATGGAGTTCAATTTGCGCATACAAGAATTTGTTGAACTCATCAAAGCCGATCGTCGTCTGGAGGCTGTTAAGTAAGTACCTACCTATTCGCTTCTTGTTGACGTTTAGACGTCATCACTTATTATGTGATGCAAAATTGGCATTTAATGGTTGGCGCGGGATAATCTTGAGGCGTATCAAGTGGTGACAAGCTTACCACTGCCATTTGGGTTTATTGACTAAACAATCAATGTGCATTCGTGACGCGTTGGGTGACATTTTTGACGAACCTAAAATTTGGCCATGAATCATGCCGTGCCGTCCGCCATCATTTTGGTCTGAAGGGATTTCTTTCAAGTCCCTGCCTCTTCCGCTAGAGTCCCAATGGATTTTCAGTACGATCGCTTGTGAGTGCCCATAAATAAGGAACTGACTATGGAAGAGTGCACATTTAGACAAGAATGATCTTTTATCCCCTTTATTATGACATAAGTCTTCCCTTTACTTTAAAGTTTCTCCTCTGCAAGTGGATCTGGGTGAGGACCAGAATTTGTTCGGTGGTGAGGACTTCCTGGGCGCTGTTACTGCGAGACGGTAGCTAAGTGTCTCAGGGGGGACAGGGTAGCCCCGTGGACTAAGGCGTCAGCGAGACGCCTGTTTACAATCAGTCGGAGCGCTGATCAGCCTGGTTCGAATCCGGGGAAGAACACCAATGTTTGACCAAAAGTCAATTATGTGTTGTAATACCTGTCTTGTCGGTTGACAATTCACCTCTGAACGTTGGAACGTTTATGTGAATCCTAGCAGAGGCTCCCGTGACGAAGGCGGCCGAGACATCCGTCTTCAACACACAAGATCGAGGGATCGCATGAACGAACGTCTCTTGGGACCTCGAACCGGGATAAAAATCTGGTGGACCGGTAGAAAAACATTGTCTTCGTTTGCTGAGAACGTTAAACTAGCCACAGCAATCTACGACTGAGGGGGGAGAGCTGGGGGCTGCTGACCCGGCTTGTTGATGGACCTACAGTCGTAGTGATAAGTCTTGTATTAGGGATTGGACCTCGACCACCAGAAGGCAAATAGAGTCATCGGTACCATATCAGTGAACAATGTGCCGTCCGGGCGTAAGTTCAAGGTGAGACTCCGTTGATTACCTGATAGGTAAACATCGCAGTCTCTCCTCTGGTTGGTAGCCGTTCCCACAAATCTAATCTAAGCGTCTCAGGCTCGGCCTCCTGGTCGAAATAACGAATGCCGATCGCTAAGAGGTGTTGACCGTTGGGAGTTGGAAGACTGAAACGTCTCTTCAATGAGGTGGTTAGGGTGAGAAATGACTCCTCTGCTGAGTATCATTTCTGCTGAATCATTTCTCACCCTAACCACCTCATTGGATTAGACCTCTTCACCGTCGGCAAACACCACACTGGTCTCTTCAATGCGCGCTGATCAGTCGGTTTCCTCACAGCGGCTCCGACCCGCCACCATTGCACAAAGAGGATTCAGGTCGTATTTTTCTGGTAATATAAAAGGGCTTATGTGTGGGTCACCAGAATTTACAGAGTGGAGTCTACTAGCCGAACTATATCAAATTTTGATCCGAGAATCGGTTTGAGGGGGTGGGTTCCCAAATGCGCTCAAGGGGGATTTGTGGGGCGAGTTAGAAATTCTCACACTAAATAGAGATTTACCAAAACTAGATTTAGGTCATGGACGATTTTGTGCGTTTCTCAATATCCAACCAAAGCCCCAGTAAGCCCCACTTAGCTGATCGGAATTTAGTAGAGATAAAATAGTACCGCCAAGTGGCTGCGTTGCCGACACTTAAATACTTGCAATCTGTTGGAATTAAGTTCGTCCTCGTCATGATATCTTGTGTACTTTTGGTTTATTATTCTTGGAATATTACACTTAAATACCTATTCGTGCCCATGGTCGAAAAATTTGATCGGCCTCAAAATTTGTCATTATAGGTTTCAAGATGTTTAGATTCCAAAAACGAAATGTCCGAACGCCTTCCGGGCCGTTTTGGGCAGTAGGATTTTTTTAAATCTCAAACTTTGTCAAAATATTCGGTTTGCTATCTAGTTGTGTCCGCAAGGTTTTCAGCCCGATCGCCCAACCCCGTGGGGCGAAAGAGGGGCTACGGGAGTGTTTTTTAAAAATGGTTTTCGGCTATGATATCGAGTGGGGTGTCGTTTTCGAAGTATTTTCGAACGTAAAATACATTTGTTTGGGATCCCGTGGCCATCGGATTTCACTATACGGACCTATGGGGCTTTCATGGGGCTGCTAAGGTTTTCCGAGTAATTTTGGACGCATAATCCATTTTTCGACGTCTCACTCTGATCTCACAAAATTTACAGATTTTTTCAACAAAATATTTTTTTAAATCTTTTTATCTGACATTAGAACAGCAAAACTTCGAGTTCAATTTATTTAATTTTTCCAGGCACGCCAGAAAATACTTTTCCAGTTTCGAAGAGGGGCAGTTGATCTCTATTCAGCACTGCATGGCACTTCTGGCCATCCCCATCACTACTGGTATTTGCCGTATCTAGATCGCTCACTATCGTCAAGGTTTCCCGTTCTAAGGGCGTTTATATATTTTTTCAGATCTGTCGCCATATAAGGAACTGCTGGAGGAAGAACGTTGGTCCCGTTTGGTGGAACAGTTTCGACAAGAAAATTACAAACTCTTCCAGTTGGCTGCGCAATCTGTCTTCACTGTCGCCCTCCAGGCGGGTTTATCCGCTCTCAAAACTCCATATCCTTTTTGAACTGTAATGACGTGAACCAATGCACGTGCATTTCTTAGGTTTTGGAAAATTTTCAACTTCATATTTTGAAATTAATTGATTTGAGATTGGTATTATTCCTGAAACTACCTGAAAGGGACTGAGACAGTTCTGTAGGCAGTGGAAATATCTTTGGGCTCCCCTTCTCTGAACAGCCTCCATCCAAGATCGGTACTTAGCATGCCTCAGAGCGTCAGCCCATATCTGTGCGCTGTAGAGCAGAATTATGGCCTATTTCACCACCCGAGTTACCGAGCGAACCGTGGTGCTCATGAGGAGCCGCTTTTCGATAACTGTTACATAGCAAAGCTTGAAAGCGCTATTTATTATCTTTGCTATTTTGACAATAACCTTTCGGGGAAGGTGTTTCCGGATTTGACCTGTAATCAAGACATATCCGGGCGCTTTCTGGGATTGATCTCCTTCTTTATTTCTCTTTGCTCTTCTTTTACAGCGACCATTTTTATAATGATGTCTGGCTCAAGAGGGCCTTCGTATGGTTCCCCGGGGTTAGGCGTGAAAGTATTCGCTAGACATCAGCTCTTTCTTGCTCCTCACCGTTCGGTTTCTAAGGGGAAGAATCTTCCTGCTCAGGGCTTCCCAAACTTTTTGGCCTGCGGACCCCTCGCACGGATCAATATCTACCCCCCCCCCCCCCCCCCCCGTAGCGACAAGGGCGTTAAGACCGAATTTCAGAGAATTTATTATAGGATCGCCATGTAATTTCACTGACGGAAGCAGCTCGGCTTGTATGACCTGTATAACATAAGTTGGGCATAGAAAAATTGGCTTAAATAAGTGAAACTGAGGCCTATAGCGAAAAGTGGCTTATCAGCGCGCTCTAGCGGTCTTACTATTGTTCCGATCTTCAATAATTGTACAATTATTGTAGTATGACATACATTGTACATTTTGAAGGTAATTTGGTTTCCGTCAGTTTATCTAATAGAGTGTTTCCACGAAAACCGCTCAGTTTTCGAAATACAAGCAAAACACTGAAACAAAGTAGACAATGTTGAGGTTGTTTTGACTCAGTGTGGTGTTCGCCACCGGTGCAGAGGTCTAATCCAATGAGGTGGTTAGGGTGAGAAATGACTCCTCTGCTGAGTAATAAATTGTTTATTAAAATAAACTCCCCATCGGGGAGTTCGCATTGATTTTAGATTTGGAATTCTTCCCTACCATTCAATAATATGGCTAAAAAGTAACTTGCACAGCCTCCAATACCAACGAAAAAACGAAACGCACAGTTTGAATCTGCCGGGGTTTCCCACTAGTCAATCTTGAGGTAGTGACGTCACAGTTCCAGTGAATCTCTCACCCAGAGCGCTAGTGTCGTCAGCTTATATGATAAATTTATAGCAATTATAACTTGATACGACGGAAAACATAATTAACTTTTAATTATAATACACGACACTTGAAGTTTAAAGCCTTATCAGAAGGATTCACGGCTAAATTGAATTTCGTTCTGTGATGTGTAGTGGAGGAGTAGTGGAGTAGCAACCCTGGGCGGAACAATCCCCTCACCTGTCAAGAAGAAAACACTGGCCACGACGCTCTTCAGCTGTAATGAGGTAGTGACGTCACGCTCCCTCCATGGCCTTAATTTTCGTTAAATTATTTAAATTTTCTGGAAACGATTTCAGGCGGCTGACTACTGTTTTCCCTACATTCTCAGGGAGTACTTTCAGAAAAAAAAAAAAAAAAAAAAAAAAAAAAAAAAATAGAAAAAAATCAATGCGAACCCCCTATTGGAGCGTGGGGACCGGTTTCGAGCAACTAAGCTCATCTACAGCCCAGAGTGACTTGAGGTAGGTTGAACGTACAATCAGTTCTCACGCTGTAGATGAGCTTAGTTGCTCGAAACCGGTCCCCACGCTACAATAGTTTATTTAAATAAACAATTTAGTACTCAGCAGAGGCGTCATTTCTCACCCTAACCACCTCGTTGTTTTGACTTTCGGCCTTGCAAATTGTGCCCTAAACAGTTTAGGCTAAACTGCTCTTGTCTGGTGTACACTTGCAGAGCTTGGAGTACAATTGTCTCTCCCCAGGTCTTGACCTTCGATGAGTCATAATGGAATGAAGGATCGCCATCTGGGGGATGGTGTGGAGCAAATACCTTGCAGCTGCTCTTCTATGTCTATGGATTGGTGTCGTTACATTTCACTGCACGCGCTCCACTCTAGTTTACTCCTCATGCTAAAAATTCCTCCCGTAAAAGGAGTGGACTGAGAATGGATTTAACGATGGATTTAACTTTAATTAAAGTTCTTTAGTTTCTTTAGTTAAATCAGTATACTGATTTGTATATTTTATACAAAGAAGGAAACGCAACAAGGCGAATGATTTCATAGCCATGTTTGAGGTAGGTGGTATGCCATCCAGATGGGGGAAAAAATGGTTAGGTATTCGGGAGGATGAAAATTTACATGAGAAGTTTTCTTGTTTTTAATAATTAAATTAATCCGAAGATTAAAAGATTTCATAATTTTTCCAAAAGGTACCCCCCCCCCCCCCCCCCAACTTTACGACAACGTCCCCTCAAAATCCCCCGTCGACCGTAAAATCTGGGAATTATTTGATCCGTCAAGAGTTACTGGTGTTTTCAGTATTCATGCTTTTCATTAATTTTTGAGTTCTTAATTGTGTTTATTCACTCTACGTTTATTTTTGTAAGAATGTGTTAATTTTGGTTTATTATTCTTGGAATAATACAGCTATGTAATCGTGACGGAGGTCGACAACTCGGATCGGCCTCAAAATTTGACATTATCCGTTTCACGAGGTCTAGATTCCAAAACCGAAATATCCGTCCGCCGTACGCCGTCTGGGCCGTTTTGGACAGTAGAACGAATAACTAACCAAATACTTAACCAACTTAACCGAATAATTAACCAAAACGTATCTTAACTAAACCGGCCGCACCATCGCCATCGTTCGTGGCTTCTTAGGGGCAACGCGTGAGACTTTTCATGAGTTTCCGCCTGTGGACTCCACTTCCCATAAAACAACCCCACGGGGCGCAAGTTGAGGCTCGCGGACGTTCGGCAACTTGTCTCGTCTTGAGGGTCTGTCACATTTCACAATCATGTTACGGTTCACTTTTGACAAACGGTGAAATTGATCCGTAACGTGATCGTGAAAAGCTAAATCGTCCGAGCTCAAAGAGGTAGGCATTTCCAATAGAATTAAAACAGCGGCAGTTTATTTGTTTTGTATTCATTGAGGCAACAAACGTGGAATAGAACCTTAAGTTTTCTTTCAATGATTAGTGAGACTTCTAATTTCTCCTTGTATATTATATTCTTCAGTATACTACTAGTTTCCCCATACATTTGGGTTTATTAGTCTTGGAATAATACACCTTTGTAATCGCGACGGAGGTGGATGACTCCGATCGGCTTCAAATTTGATATTATCCGTTTCAAGAGGTCTAGATTCCAAAACCGAAATGTCCGTCCGCCGTCCGAGCCGTTTTGGGCATTAGAAATATTTTTTAAATCTGAAATTTTGACAAAATACTCCATCTAGTTGTGCCCGCAAGGTTTTCAGCCCGATCGCCCAAACCCGTGGGGCGCTATGGGGTTAAAATGGGGCTACGGGAGGGTTTTTTTTTGAAGTCTTTTAGCTATGGGATCGAGTTAGGTGTCGTTTTCGAAGTATTTTTTGACGTAGAATCCATTTTTGGGGTTCCGGAACGAACCGATTTCACTCTGGCGATCTATAGGGCTTTCATGGGGCTACAAATGGGATTTTTGAAGGATATCAGGTCAAATATTTTTCGAGTAAACAGAGAACATTTTTGGAAAAAAAAAAAAAAATTCAACAAAGAATCAATATCAAAGAATGATAAACCCTTGTGTAAAATTTGCAGCGTTTTTCTCGAATTTCGCCGCGAACCCCCTAGTGGGAACCCCTGCTCTAGCGGAGTCTTTTTAGTTCCCTGGTAGCATTCTGGAGAGAATATTCTGTATGCCTATGATTTGTCAGGGATGTGACGAAACCCTCATTTATCTTCTTACCGTCTGCCTTAGTTCGTTTGCGGCATTGTGCCAAGCAGTTTTGTTGGATTTGGACCTCGTAGATTTCTTTCTGCATTTGATTACACTCTCTGATTTACGTCGGTGTAGTAATCAAGCAGGTAGTTGATTATTCTATATAACTCATCGAACGCTGACTGGGCGACGGGAGTGTGAAGGTCAGTCAGCTGTTTGTTTCACTCGGGGTTTGTTGTGACAATAGCTGAGGCCGCATTTGCGAAACGAGGTCGGGTCACCCCGTCCACCCAGTGGATGAGTTTACACTCGCGAGCACCGTGTTTACGGTTTTCATATGCTCTGAACTGCGATGTTTTTTCTCTTCGGCCGTTCAGACGAGACATGCATTAAATGCATACATTTTATTGTCCTGATCTCTATTTAGGCCATTGAGCTCCAAGTTGGGCTGGATAGTTGGGGCGACTCTGAGCTTATTTTAACGACAAATTTGGTCGTTATCCGTTTCAAGAGGTCTAGATTCCAAAAACGAAATGTCCGTCCGCCGTCCGAGCCGTTTTGGGCAGTAGGAATTTATTTAAAATCTGAAATTTTGATATAATACTCGTTTCATCAACTAGTTGTGCCCGCAAGGTTTTCAGCCCGATCGCCCAAACTCGTGGGGCTCTGTGGGGCAAAAAAAAAAAAAAAAAGGGGCTACGGGAGGGGGTTTGAAGGTTTTCGTCTATGTGGTCGAGTCAGGTGTCGTTTTCGAAGTATTTTTGGACGTGGAATCCATTTTTTGGGGGTCCCGGAACGTTACGATTTCACTTTTAATAATCATTTTCATAATAGGATCCCAGGAGGTCAAATAGGGTGTCGTTTTGCGAATAATTTTGGACGCAAAATCCATTTTTTCGTTGTCCTACATCTATCCAAACACTGAAAGGATTTTTTTTTTTACACAGAATTAATTTTTGCACAATTCTGTGTTAGGTTAATTATTAACCTACATCAAAGAGTCATACACCCTTGTACAATTTGCAGCGTTTTTCAACCAATGGAAGTTTCTTGGATCAAAGATGTCCAAAAAAACGATTCGCGCTCATTTTTAAATTCCTTAACACAGTGTAATCAGTGCTACAGTGGATGCGACTCGAAAAACAAGTCTTGCCCCGTCTGTCAGGACTGGCTCAACGCGCTAGCGGAACCTCTGCCATTTGCACACTGCTCCCACTCTAGGCTGATATGCCACATTTCGGGACTGCCTCTCAACGAGCACAACCAACCGATGGTCCTCCCCAACTCCAGAGTCTACGGTCAACAGGTTAGTTACCTACTGGAGAGAAATTCGTCGTCTCAAATTCGTCGAGCGGGATACGATCCTACCTGCGGGATACCTGCTGGTGGATTTGGTTTTGCGTTTGCTTTCTCTGTTTTGTTTTGTCTATTAGGTCAGTCGCCAGGAGGTTTGACTCGTGCAAGACATGGTGTAGAATCTACATCTGATGTGATTCAATTTTTTTATTGTTATGGGTCTGAACGACAAAATATCAAAAATGGTAGCAAAATTCTTGCTGGGAGAACTTTTGGCGGCCAAAAAACCTCGATTTCTTTTGGGACATTTTCCAGTTTTTCACCTATAACTTGAAACCTAAGCATCGCAGAGAAAACATTCCAAATACAAAGTTGAAGAGCGTAACATTTTGCGTCGAAT
This sequence comes from Pilophorus perplexus, assembly GCA_955831195.1. Taxonomy (NCBI): domain Eukaryota; kingdom Metazoa; phylum Arthropoda; class Insecta; order Hemiptera; family Miridae; genus Pilophorus; species Pilophorus perplexus. The sequence continues at coordinate 28,250,870 of OY037015.1, forward strand.
GACCTCCTTACACGTTAGAATCAGTTCAGCCGTTTAGCCACAATCAAGCGTCAAAAATAGGCACTTTTTTCAACTTGGCTGAAAAAATAGAATTTGCTCATGATTCAACCCCTTGTAACTTATGAACGGAAAAAACCTTCTCCACCATATCTTGCCCCCCCCCCCCCCCCATAAATACTCTGGCGATTGGCCTACATACCGAGCTATTACGGACTAAAGCTAATTTCATTCATTCACTGACCATTTCTATTATATTGAAGCTTAAGTTACTCTTTACTTTTCAGAGTCTTCAAGCGATGGCTGCCGAAAACTACGCGAACATCGTCTGCCCCCGGACTCAGGAGGTCTTCCCGTATTCGAAGGCTGAAAAAGTCTACGTCATGTGATCTCACATCACTGCTCTCTGTTGTTCTCAATCACTTTGGTTTTACCGTTCTAATGGATTTTCTATGAATTCCTACGTATTTTCGTTTTTCTCATAGGAAATAAAGTTTTAAGATAATCTAAAGGAAACTATACTTTGTCCCCTTCTTGGATGAGTGTGGAAAAGGGCTGACTTTAGGAGCTCTCATCCTACCTACCGGCAATTTTTTTTTTAGTGTTTTTTTTTCAAATCTGAAATTTTGACAAAATTCTCTGTTTTCAGCCCGATCGCCCAACCCCGTGGGGCTAAAATGGGGCTACGGGAGGGTTTTTTGAAGGTTTTTAGCTATGGGGACAAGTTAGGTGTCGTTTTCGAAGTATTATTGGACGTAGAATCCATTTTTTGGGGGACCCACGACGATACGATTTCACTGTGCGGATCTTAGCGGCATTCATGGGGCTACAAACGGGATTTTTGAAGGAGTCCAGGAGCTCAAATATGGTGTCCTTTTCCGATTAATTTTGAAGCGAAATCCATTTTGTCGGGGTACAACATCAGTCCAAACATTGTACAGAAAAAATGATTTTTTTTAAAATTTTTTCCAAAATATTTTTCAATCACAGAATTATTTTTTAAAGAATAATAAACCCTTGAGTAACATTTGCAGCGTTTTTTATACAATATTTTGCAACTCAGTTTTTAAAGGTATCCCTACCATTTAAAATAACAAAGTAGTAATTCACAAGCCACCAATTTTCTTGCCTTGAGGCTTCTGGAATTACTACTTTTTTATCGTAAATGATAGGGAAACCTTTAAAAAGTGTTAGGTTTGCATAATCTATACCACTAATATTGTATAAAAAAGAGAAAGCAAAGGGAAATGGTCGGCTAGAGTGCGTTTTGACACAATTGGAAGTGATCGGTTTTCAACGGGCTCTAGCTCCTGTTCTACTGGGTCTACAATCAAAGTTGACAGATGAATTTTATAGGAAATGTAATGCTCCATCACTTTGATAATAGTGACGTTTGCCGTAGGACGCATAATTTCGGAGTTATACGCAAAAACTGAAAAAAAAAAGTGCTGAAACATTACCAAAAACGTACATAGGTGAATGCGAGCAACGAGGGCTGCACAATGACTCACTGAATTTCGTGATGCCCCCACAACATTTGATTTTCGGGAGGCAAACTGGTCGATTTCTGGAACAGCAGGAGGCAGCATGTGTGAGGCTCTCAGGTGCCAGTCTGTTGGTACGAGGTTTTGAGATTAGCTGCCAGCAGTCTCTACACTTGGGAACCAGAACAGCAGTAAGTGAAACCGTCCAACATGGAAGGAACATGTACACTCCAAACTGTAAAGGCTTCATTTCCTGTTGCTCCCGTCTGCCAGGTGGGCTACAACGATCCAGATACAGGACAGGAAACAGCCCTCACCAATTCAAGTGATAATCCTGACCAAGCGCGTTGCAATCCTGAACAGTTCTGCCGGAAGTGTATACCTGACACCCCCCCCCCCCCCCCCCCCCCAGCCAATCGGACCATTTAAGTTCAGGGATTTTTACAGGTGAGGAAGTGCGCAACACGGCAATGAGCCACCAGGAAGAGCCGCCACAGCCGGGGTAGTTATGTAAACCGCAGCATAATCACAGGTAAATTGGCTGAAATCTGATGGGACTGGTGTCCCCTATGACCATTAGAAATAATTGAGACTTTACCAAGTTCACCAGTCACCAGGCCTGAGAAAAGAGTAAGATTTTTCTAAGTGTAGGTATCTAACTTGAATTTGAAGAAATAGATCAAAGGGCTACAAGTCCATTGGTATACCATGAACTTGAGTGTTAGGCTGCACTGGTAGCGGCGAATAGGTCGGGTCAGGCAACAGGTTTGTCCTCCGTCTGTGATGGACAGCCTCGCAGTGATTTGGGGTTTTCAGACACTATAAACATCTTGCGGTATTGAAAGTTGATACCAGGGCGCCCATCTTTTAGGGCTTAAAACAATGTAGAACTGAAGCACCGAGTTATCTGTAGTCGAGCTCATCATTTGAGAAAAGGATGCTGATAATCGAATCCGCTTCCTAATTAACCAGGATGTTTAGTAGGTATGAGGATTCGTAGAAGAATTTCGTCAAAGTGGATCAGACTTGTTGATCCAAAATTATAGTTTTTATTCCCTTGGGGGGGGGGGGGGGGGGGGGGGGACTTTTCAATTTTCTCGTTGTGCAAGTCCCTAAGTGATGGAAACTTTCATCCAAGCTTCACGTATCAGGTTTGATAGGGAATTTAATAAGCTTTCACGTGAAAAAAAAAAAAAAAAAAAAAAAAAAAACGAAATTTGAATTGGACTAAAGGTTTCCCAACTGCAGCCAAAAATGAACCGAAAAACGTGGTTTTTCGTACGTTTAGGTACGTTTTCGTATTACATGTTGTTAGGTACATTTCTGCCCGACATTCGTACGGTAGGCACTTTTCGACAAACTTTGGGTGCCTATCCGAGAGGAAATTTAACGCTCTACAACTTTCATTATGTAACATTTCTCGATAGGACCGGCCGTTTTGAAGGTACAGCTTGAAGTGCGAAAAATGGATTTTTCGAAAAACGTACAAAATCGCCCTGATTCAAATCGCTCCTGAACTATTGGGTCTACAATCAACTTTGACCAGTGAAATGTATAGGACATTGAATGCTCTTTCACTTTGACAATATTGACTTTAGCCGTAAGACGCATATTTTCGGAATTAAAAGCAACAAACTGAAAAAAAGATCGAACAATTTTGGAGTAATGTGCGAATATCTCAAAACGCCTTAGAGATATTAAATATCTCAAATCAACAACTTTTGTTGGATCTCTTCCGAATTTGATTCAGCTCCCTCCCCCCTCCCCCCTTAACAGATATAACCTCGTACAAGGCCAAAAAATCCAACCATACATTTTTTCCCGCGCCCTGTTTTGTTTTTTGACTGGACTGTTATGTAATTCAGGAGATGTAAAAACATAATAAAGTGACAATAAATGACAGAAAGAAGGACGGTTTAAGCTCAGAAAAGTGCCCTGCCAACTTTTGGGGAAAAATTAAAAAAATCGTTAAGATTTTGAAATTGGCGTAGGCCTAACTTTGGAATGATCACTGATAAATTCGTGAAGAGCCATATGTTCTTAAAGAGAATATAATGCTCAACAACTTTTACTTGTAGAGCTTTTCTCTCATGTCAACAGTTCGGACGCCAATCGACAAAGTTTTCAATTTCCAAAGTTAACCAATTTTCCGAGGCGTATATCTCGAAAACGGTTCGGAATTTGGATAAAGTGTTTATAATCAAAGTTGTGCAGATTTCTATTAGCTTTAATTTACTATAGGGCAAGGTTCATCGAAAAAGGCACCGTTTCCGAGATATTCACGAAAAAACTCAAAAAGGGACATTTGGAACCCCCTAACGCTGCACGCCCACACCCCAGGACTTTTAGTATGTTATTCAAGACTCCTCCCCCTCCGTGTGTGCAAATTTTAGCTTTTACCCTATTTTTCTACCTCAAGCCCTTTTTTCGTCTATGTTGTCTGGACAGGTAGAAGCCTTGACAACGACGATGGTATTTGATGCGAAGCACGGGTTTCCTTCTAGTTCGGCATACTGCATAATTGCATTAAAACAACATTTGTGTGGCACGCCAGGCATTTTTCAAAAAAAAAAAAAAAAAAGTCCTGATAGTTTAGAATCATTTTATTCCCGGATTCATTTTCGCTTTCTTATTCCAGATATCAAAATTTGATATTTAATATCCTCTGACAGATTTCCGCTGTTGGGTTATACATTTTCATCGTGCGACGTAACTGTACTCATCAGCGAATTCGAGTGCCTTTCGAAACGAGTTTGCTGATTTCAGCGCTTTTACGACACAATCGCCTTCTCAACTTCGTGCTCTTCCAAATCCTTCGCTACCCGTTTCGATCTATCTAATCGATACTATGATTTACATTGATTACAATATACAACAAAGGTTACATTAGTACACATCGAACACTGTTTGTACATGACACAAAATCGCACGAAAAATAGGCATTTTGAAATCGTACGCGTTACGTAGTACAATAAATATTCAATAGTATTGTCAAATTGTCATTGTCCTCAGACATATCAGAATGTGTTGATAGCCTGTTCCTGCGAGTTAAACAAAAACGGTTCGATGTTTGTTTTTAAAGTTCAAGCAGATAGCCAAAAAATATGGCGTAAAATCAGCAAATTTCGAATGAAGAGAGAGAGAGAGAGAAAAAAAAAATCCCACGAAAGCGCATCTGTTGTGTGTAATAAACACACAAAACTTAGAACGTACTCCGAATTTCCTAAATGTTAGAAAACAGAAAATAGTAACAACCATTAGACGTTCGTAGTGGCCCCGTTAAATTGGAAATACAAAAGTTAGGGCCAGTTTCTCAGAACACATTTATCGGATCGACAAAGTATACCTGTATACCTACTAGATTATATCAGCTATCAGCCATAATAATAACATAATAACTCCCGGCACTTAATTCGAAATGGATATTTTACTCTAAAATGTCCACTGATATGTTTCTACCAACTGCTGAGACGTGACAATGAGGTATGGACGTATGAATTTCGGGTTAAATCATCCTCGGCCCCGTTCTTAACGGTCAATAGGCGGTGAAAAGTCTTGTAGTGCAGCCATTTTAGATTTGGTGCTCACAAAATGTCGGATGTTATATTTATAAATTTTAATTGGTGTCTTGGCAAGCTAATTGTGGGAAACTAAGCGAGTCCAACCAAATTTTCATCGGGAGAACTTTTGGGGGACTTCTTCTGTAGGTGCCATAGACGTGAACCATCCGTTGGCGACCAATCCTTCGTCTCCTACACAGCCCGTAGTGTCCTTTCAATCGCTCCAGTCTTCAGAGCGGCAAAGTCGTGGATTCCTGTCCATCTTCGGATGTCCCGAAGCCACGAGAGTTGTTTGCGGCCAATCCCACGTCTTCCCTCTATCTTCCCTTCCATAACGCTCTCCTCTGAAAACGTGGCTGAGGTATCCTATAGGATACCTTCCGCCTTTGCACATCCTTGAAGAGCGGACGATCCTCAAGGCCGGCGCGGCGCAGATCCTCAGTGTTCCTTACCCTCTGGACCCACGAGATCCGAAAAATCCTGCGGAGGCACCACATCTCAAAAACCTCCAGGCGATTCACAGAGGCAATCCACGTCTCAACGCCATAGAGCAGGACCGACCAAATGTAGCACCGAAGCGGACGATAGCGAATGCTGAAGCTAAGATGCTTACCACAGAAGAATGATTTCATATTAAAGCCGCTCAATCCTGGCGCGAATTTCAACCTCGGGATTCCATTTCTCGTTCAAGATAACTCCAAGTTACCTACTTGAAATTCTGAACGCGTTCCAATGAGACGTCCCCAACTTTGATCTGGAACTCGTTGCCACGCATTACCATCCATTTGGTGTTAGAGATGTTGACCCTTAGGCCAATCAACAGGCTCTCCTCCGCCACTATGTTGACGAGCTGCTGCAGGCCACCTTGAGAGTCGGCTATAAGGACGGTGTCATCTGCATACCGTATATTGTTGACGAACACACCATTTACCTTGATGCCAAGCTCCACCTCAGGGAGGGAAGCAAATGCTTGCTCCATGTAAATATTGTACAGCAACGGAGATAGGATGCAGCCCTGTCGGATTCTGAGTGTCGAATTCATCCGTCGTTGAACCATCTGGGACCTTCACCGCTGCCCTCTGGTTCCAATACAAGGACTCAATAATTCGGATGTCCTTCTCATCAACTCCGATCCGTTTGAGAGACTCGACCATTCTCGACACTATCGAAGGCCTTTTCATAGTCCAGAAAACACAGCCACACATCTTTACGATACTAGTTCAGACAGTTTTGCGTGAGAACCTGGAGACTGAAAACTGCCTCACGAGTACCGCCTCACCCGCCACCCGAATTGGCCCTCACATTTCCGATACAGACGACAATGCAGTATACGCAAGAATATCTTCAGTAGGTGGCTCATTAACGAAATGGGTCGGTGATCCCGGCACATAGCAGCATTCGGCTTCTTGGGAAGCATGACAAAGGTAGACAAGAGCCAGGCAGACGGGAACTTTCCAGAATCATAAATGGCATTGAAGAGGCGAGTGAGCAATCTTATTCCAACCTCACCGAGACATTTGAGGGACTCGGAGTGGACATCATCAGGTCCAGGTGCCCTGTTGTTCTTCGCACACTTGAGCGCATGAGCCTCCTGAGGTATACCTCGGGCTTCTTCAGTGACACTAGACCCCCTGAAAGTGAGTGGGATAATCTGGCTATAGCCATTCATCATGGATGTCACCCAGCAACAGAACTGGCTCTCCACCACTATTCAGCTTGACTTTGTTGACCCTCCGCTGCATACCCGTCATGCTCTTGATTTCTTTGTGTAGGTTGAAAAGATCGCCTCAGAGCCTTTGGGGGACTAAAAACCTCGAAATGTTCGAACTTGTTTTGGTTTTTTTGCTGACATCTTGAAAACCATGCGTGATACAGAAAATGTCACTCGTTACATTATTAGGCATGGCATTTTGCGTCGAATGGCTACCCCAACTTTAAAATTTTACCGATGGTAACGTCGCAATCGGCCGTCAAATAGTGAAAATTTTTCCCAATTTTTATGAAAATTGCAAATTTTAGACTTTGAAACGCCTAAAAATTGAGAACGGTCATTCTGTGGGGAAAACTCATGGAATAAAAGTTGTTGGGGGTAAAACTTTTCGTTCAGGAAGTACCAGGATTTTAAATTTGACCCAAAATTGAGGAACATACCGACAATTTTTCCATTTTCACTCAAAAAATCAATTGGCTAGTTTCAAGTATTTCAATAGACAACGATTCTACGCTCTTACACCGCGTTGACACCTGTAATAGACAGCGCGGGTTTTCCAAGTTTTCCAATGACATCCTTTTCGTTAGCCAGAAAAGGTTTCAAGGGAAAATGGAAAAAATTGTCAGTATGTACCTAAATATTGAGTCAATTTTGAAATCGTGGTGCTTCCTGAACGAAAAATGTTACCATCTACAACTTTTATTCCATGAGGTTTTCTCACAGAACGACCGTTTTCAATTTACAGGCGAATAATTGCAGTTTTCATTCAAGTTGGGCAAAGTTGGCACTTTTTGACGGCCGATTGCGGAGTTACCAATCGGGCAAGTTTTAAAGTTGGGGTAGCCATTCGACGCGGAATTCCATGCTCCTTAATAATGTAACGAGTGACATTTTCTGTATCACGCATAGTTTTCAAGATGTCAGCAAAAAACCAAAACAAGTTCGAAAATTTCGAGGTTTTTAGGCCCCCCCACTAAAATTCTACCGATAAAAATTTGGTTGGATTCGCTTAGTTTCCCACTATTGGAATCTCAAAGCACCAATTAAAATTTAGAAACATAACACCCCTTTTGACGTCTAGGAGTAGACTGTTTCACGTTGTTGGGCAAATCGTGAGTTCGTCAAATCACCGACCAATGAGAGGCCGAGGCGCGTTCATGATGTCAACCCAAACCGCTGATCGCTTGAGCCCGCAAATTCAAACTTCAACTTCCCCCGTAAATTATATACATTGATACGAACTGGCTCTCAGAGTTTTGATCCCATTTTCAGTGTTAAAAGCCTTCTATCGAAAAAAATAAAAATAAAATAAAATTAAATTAAAGCATCTAAAGCATGTCCATTTCTCATTTGTGGGGCCATTGGGAATGACGAATGTAAGATTATTCGAGGGATTTATTAGGCCAGAAAACCAACGTCCAAAATTATAAACACCTATTGTAAGAGGCGTTTGCTATCAAAACCAGCTTATTCTATCTTTGAAAATTTTACAGGAGAAACAAAAAAGTCTCACGTCCGCAGTTTTTGAGTTAATTTTTTTTTAAGTTGTAGCTATAAGTGTGGTAGAATCTGATTGCCCTAAGAAAACGCATTTAGGTGGGTGCGGACGGGTCGGAGCTCGCTTGCAGAATGGGATAAAAAAAAAGAAAAGTAAAGTAAAGTGAGTTTTTCTTTGTGTTAACCAACTGGTTTTCACAATGGGCCAAGGAACTAGGTGAGAGAAATAGGAAAATTCGGTCGAACATAGTTGAACTAGTAATGAACAAAGTACTCAGTACAGTTTGCACTGAGAAATTAGGTGTCTGAGCAGAGGAAATCACTAGTGAATATTAAATATCAAATTTCAAATTTTGCCGTTTTGAATTTTCCCGCGCTGGCACTTTTACTAATCCGCCAGAGTGCGCTAGCGTAAGAAGTAGAGAAAGTAAAAAAAAAAAAAAAATGACAGCAGCCAATGAGAGAGTAGCGCCACTTTTCCCTCCAGATTCAAAGTTGAAATTTTCGAAAGTGCCCTGGAAATTTATATTACACCGTAGGAGCCCAAAACTCACTGTTATGCCTTCAAATTATGAAGTTCTTTCAAAAAAAGTATTACCTACTTAGGGTGTCGATGTTCGGTTCCCGGGCCCATTGGGGCAGGTGCCAACCCTGCACCGTACTTGAAAAAGCTTCTTGCTCCATAGAAGGATTCACATAAACTTGCGTTCAGAGGTGAAATGTCTGCCGACAAGACAGGTATTACAACACGTGTTTGACTTTTGGTCAAACATTGGTGTTCGTCCCCGGATTCGAACCAGGCTGATCAGCGCGACTGATTGTAAACAGACGTTTCACTGACGCCGTAGCCCTCAGGGCCACTTTGTCCCCCACTCCCCTGCCGTCCACCCCGTTCACAGGTGAAGGCAGTCAGGAGGCCGAAGGGGACGTCAGCGGGCGCGTCAGTGAGTGAGTGAGTGGGAGACAAAGTGGGCGGAGCTTATCTCATTCTGCAAGCGAGCTCCGACTCGTCCACATTCACCTAAATGCATTTTCTTAAGGCAATCAATCTCTAGATACATCTAATTAGGTTGGAATGGGCTGGTTGTGTTTTAAAAACGCGATTTTTGGTTTATTATTCTTGGAATAATACACCTATATTTTCGACCCCGACGGGGGTCGGCGACTCCAATCGGCCTCAAAATTTGACATTATCCGTTTCAAGAGGTCTACATTCAAAATCCGAAATTTACGTCCGCCGTCCGGGCCGTTTTGGGCAGTAGGAATTTTTTTTTTTTTTAAATCTGAAATTTTGACAAAATACTTCGTTTACCATCTAGTTGTGCCCGCAAGGTTTTCAGTCCGATCGCCCAAACCAGTGGGGCGCTATGGGGCTATAGGAGGGGTTTTTTGAAGGCTTTGAGCTATCGGATCGAGTTAGGTGTTGTTTTCGAAGTATTTTTGGACGTTACGTGGGGTCCCGCAACGATCCGATTTCACTGTTGCTGTAGGGCTTTCATGGGGCTAAAAATGGGATCCCAGGAGATTAATATTTTTCGAGTAAAAAATAAAGAATTTTTGACAAAAAATTTTTTTTTGGAAAAACAAAATCCAAAAAACTGAAGAAAAAAAAAATCAAAAAAAACTTTTTCCAAAATTTTTTTCTTTTGACATCAATAATTTTTGCACAAGTAACCTACATTAACGAATAATAAACCCTTGTGTAAAATTTGCAGCGTTTTTCACTTTTTATTCTTTCATGTTTAAGTTTCGTTAAATGGTCTTCTATTTTCGTGATTAATTCCCGTTTGGGATTCTCAAGAGATTTTATTTTCTTCTAGTTTTTCAAATGGTCATGGCGTGAAACAGACTCTGAACTTGTGATTTTTGCCGAAAACTAAATATCGAAAAAATCATGGCATGGTCCGATTATAATTGAAGGGTCAAGTAGATAAAGGTGATAATGTCACATATTATGTGACATTTCTTCAAATTTCTAGAAAAAGCGTTCAAAGTTTTTTCTCTGTTACTTTTTTTGTATGGATGTTTTTTCTATGGGTAAAACGCTGTCACATTCTTGGTTTCCAACCATTTTTGTTACTAGAGGTTGTATATTAGTTTTCTGAAAGCAACCTAGAGATTTCAGCATTTTTCTGTACATATCACCTAATAAACTTTGAGGTCTTTATAAATTGATTTAGTGAAGGGAATTTGGACATTTAGTTTTGTTCTGTTATTAACAAATTGGACTAAAAATGTAGATAACTGTTGAAGACTGAAATATTGATGTTTTTCACCAATATAATATAATATCATCCCTGGCCAGCGGCGCCGTCTCAGTACCTATTCAGTTGATGAAGGTGATAAGTGCCTCAAACGGGGCACGCTCTCGTGGAAGAAGGTGGTAACATCCTCCTTCATCACCTTCTTCCACTAGGTTTCTCGCCAAGTAGTGCGACATATCCTCTTCATCACTTCAGTTTTGAGCGTTTTAGAGGGATTTCGCGAAATCTGATAAGGGGACATGAAACTTATGTACTTATCACCTTCATCCATGGTAAAAAGTAGGGTTTTCACAATTTGTCACATATCACCTTCATCCACTTGCCCCTTATTTTTATTTTCTTCTAGTTTTTCAAATGGTCATGGCGTGAAACAGACTCTGAACTTGTGATTTTTGCCGAAAACTAAATATCGAAAAAATCATGGCATGGTCCGATTATAATTATAGGTTGTTCCGTTGCATTTTTTTAAATCTTAATTTTCTGCTCACGTAGGGCAGCCAATAGACACTTCCATGTCAGAAAAGTGGAATGAGCTGGTTTTGGTAGCAATATCAATAGCTTAGCCTCAATGTAAAGTAATAATAAGAACGAGATTGTCACACACGTAGAAGCCACAAGGAGGTACGTGGGACCTAGCAATAAAAAAAAGTTTCATTCGACAAATGCATACATTGGTTTTGTACTTGGAATATTTCATTCTAATACGTCATCGGTTTTAATATTAGAACAACATCTACTTACATTCATTTTGGCATTTCGTGGTAACACTTTTTTACATTGACGTACGCAGCATATTGTATAGTCTAATAATGATAGATTATGATTCCCGGTGGTCGCTTCCTGTACCTAGTTTTCTCACAAAACGCTGGGAAATGGCAAAAAAGGAGGGGGGGGGGGGGCTGGTGGCGAGTGGGGTCTCCACCGTTGGAGGGCGCCCTCCCTGCCTGATTTGTAGATTTCAAGGAGTAAACTTTCGCACCCGACTCAGTTTTGTTTTTGCATCTTCTCACGAATTCAAACATTTAGTTATGCCAGATCAGAAGTGGGATGTGCTCCGCGTTTTCACGATAATTGAAGGGGGGGGGGGGGGGGGGGGGGGGAGAGAGTGCAATCGACAGATAAGAAAAGTGAAGGGGGTTCGATGGCTACTAAAAGTGCAATGCGATCCATTCCCGAAAATGGAACAACACCTCTGACCCCAGCCGTTCCACTCCTTTCTTTATGTTATGTGGTGAGATACTTATCTTGCTTCCCGAGCTTTTCAGAGCTGTCCAAGGCGTGCAAGGGTTTCCAAAGCTTGCCAAGATGGCCCCAAAGCTGGTTAAGAATCTCCAAGGCAAATCCAGGATGGCATCCATGCTTTCTAGACAAGAGCAAGGCTTGCAAAGCTGGTCCCAAATATTCCAGGCCTGTCCAAGGCTTGCTAAGTTGGAGCTGGTCGAGGGTATCCAAGGCCTGCCTAGTTGGTCCAAAGCTGGCTAAGAGTCTCCAAGGCTCGTCAGGATGGCATCCTGCTGACTAAGCTGTTCTGCCTAAGGGGTTTAAAGGCTTGCTCAAACTGTGCCAAGCTAGATAAGGGTTTTCATGGCTTGCCAAGCTTCCCAGACCTGTTCGATGGATGCTAAGCTCGTCCCAAGCAGGCCAAGGGTTTCCAAGGCTAGCCAAGATGGTTCCCAGATTTCCAGATCCGTCCGAGGCTTGCAAAGTTGGTGTCAGGCTGGCTAAGAGTCTCCAAGGCTCGAGAGGATGCACATCCACGTTCTCTAGACATGTGCAATGCTTGCAAAGCTGGTTCAAGTCTGGCTGAGGGGTTTAATGATCAAATTTTGTCAAGCTAATCACAAGCTTTATAGTGCCAGCCAAGGCTTGCTAAGTTGGTCCAATTTCGTGCTCGAGACTCGACCACGTCTGTTATTGTTTACAAAAAAGGAAGTTGATCGCTCGGAATGAGGTGTAGAGCGTCTCTTATATAACTTCGGTTGTTAATACAATGACAACTAAAGTTATAGGAAAGATATTTTGTAAGTTATCTTCTCGGGTATATATTTAATATCTACGAAACACACGGTATGGATCAAGAGGTCCATGAAAGAAGAGAAACTTTAGGCCTGTTTTTGTTAGTGGTTGATGAATCACAAAAATTTAAGGTCTATCAAGGTAGGTACATTTCATCGAAGCCTCTTCTTTCTTTATGTCTAGAGCGAAGTATGGCATCCTTTCATGGGGTTCGAAGGCCAACCCCGAAAACATTTTCCTGGCCCAGAAGCGAGCGGTTCGGATCGTGTTGGGCCTTCCACCAGATCGGAGGGCCTGCTGACTCTTCCATCTGTTTGGATCCTGGAGGCAGTACTTTTCTTCCTGCGGCATCGCGACAGGATTGTCGAGGACCAGTTCGGCCACAACTTCATCACAAGATCGAAGGAATCTCTACTCCGGGTACCAAAACACAATTTGGTATTTTTCAAGAGGTCCACCCGTTACAGCGTGACCTCCGTCATGAACCATTTCACTCTCCATGTGCAGAAGTTTGTCTTCCCCATTGATTCTCCGTTCCGCCAATTTAACAGGTCCCTCAAAGAGTTTTTGATTGATAAGGAGTTTTTTTCGACACGAGATGATTTTGTGAATCACTCCGATGTTTGTCCTATCCCTATGCCTTATCTTTTTATGTACTTGTTGATCGCCGATGACAATAAAGATATATTTATTTATCTCGCACGATGGGTAGCCAACCTGTATTGAAGCTAACAGAATGGAACTACCATAGAGAACTTAGTGATTGTAAATAAGCACACAAGGAATAGGGTAACACTAGCTGAGAAGAGAGGAGGTGTTGCTGCCACGTGAAATTATACGAATGAAGTCCCTGCGGGAATGCAAGTCTATATACGAGTAACAACACTGTACTCGTACACCCCACTATGGGGGCGCATCCTTCTCCGACTGTTACCCCGGAGGCAGGTTAGGCCCCTATGGTGGGAGACCCCAGGCCTTTTCCATGCGTCTCGCGTCGTACCCATGTTTTTTCCTCCTCTCTGCCTGCTTTGCTTTATTTGTTATGCAGTTATTTGTACAAATGTGGGACTCTACAACTATCAAAATGGTTAATGGGACGTAAGTTTGAGATCGGTTTCGTTCTTCCATGGCATGAAAAATTAATTGTAGCATACTTGGGAAGTTGCCATCTTCTAGTTTTGATTTTACAAAAGGAGGTTTGCAATAATTAGGAATGGAAGTGCTCCCGAATTTCGGGTTGAATCATCCTGTATCGTGTTGTTAGAACTCAAAAAGGGAAAAATACATCATTTTTGTGACAAATAGTCTTTCACGTAGTTTATAATCATCTTAAGTAATTCTGGCCGATTCAAAAACCGCTGTAGGTGACGTCACCTACAGCGGTTCCGTTTTCCAATCAAAGACACCAGAGTGCAGGTCGATTTTTCTTCTATTTTCGATTTTTTCTTGGTGTTTTGGCTCTGATGTCACTGGAGTAACGCGAAAATGGCCATGTTCGCTTTGTTATGAATGTGATCATGCTTATTGACTCAACTTATTTGTGATATAAATTAACTTATTCCACTGACTGATTCTTCAGTTTTTAGTTTTGTAATGGTGGCCAACTCGTCGACCAATAGGAGCTGACCTCGGGTTTCCGCCAAAATTCAAATACCTAGCAATTTTTCCATAAATTTTATAAATTCTTACAAGATTGCAGTTCGTGTTTTAACCCAATTTTTAAGTATTATTTGGACGCCTTCTATCGACAAAAAAAAAAAAAAAAAAAAAAAAAAAATCCAGAAACGCTTCCATTCCTAATTGCATAAGCTAAATTATTAAGCTTCAAATTGCACAAATCCGTTTTCTGGATCTTTCGATTTCTTCAATTTTGCGAATTCAATTTTTTTCTCCAACAGGTCGCACATGTATGTACCATTGGGTGCCTCTGTATTACTTCTTTTTTAACTCCAACCCCCCCCCCCCCCCCCAAATTCTTCTGGACCCACTGCTGCATGAATGAAAATGTTTCTGAACTAATTAGAACAAATCGCTTATAGGTGTGTTCCTGGAGCGTGAGTTGAGTGTGAGCATGAGGGGACGTGAGGATGCTAACGCGCTCACACTGCTGGAACGGATTTTTCGAGGATGTAAGTTTTCTCTGTCGGCCACAGCACCAAGGTAGGTGAAAAAAATAGAAACAAGCAACACTCAAGTAAGCAAATATCTGAAGTCAGGTTATAAAAGATCTGGCCAGGTTACACGAGGTTATCAAGTGAGTAGTAGAGGGGATAACTTACACGCTCACAGTCCAAAATGTGGGCATGTGTGAGCATCTCACATCGCCTCACACTCATACACCAAGAACACACATGAAGAGCACATATGAAATCACGACTGGTTTGGGCCCACAGCGCAACGGTTTTGGGCCTGTTATTACTTATTCATGACCCACCTCTGACCCATCAAAGAGGACTCGCTCCGGTACTGTTTTGCCAACCCCTTGTTCTTTTGAATGCGACGGGACCACGCAATAAATGAAAGTAGCATCCCTCTAGCTGGCGATCGGGGAAAGTTTGTTTGATAGCAACATGTGCTGATTTTTCAAAATCTACGTGCATAACAGAGAATTGCAAGTCCTCTTGCGCTAGAGATATGCTCATCTTCAGCTCCATCCAAAGCCGCACATATTCCTCCTTGGTTTTCGATCACAAGAACGCATAATATGTATATTATACAACGCATAATATGTATATTATACAACGCATAATATGTATATTATACAACTGAAATGGAGCCCAAAGCCGGTTCATGGGCCGAAACCCGTTGCCATTTCGAGGGCCTTTCCCCCTCTGCGGGCCCCAAACCCACGACGCCCGAACAAACCTTATGACGGATCATAAAAAGAACTAATATTTTATTAGCAGGATGGCACATTAAATGTAATCTACAGGTACAATTTACTCGATGAAAACTGTAAATCACAGATAAAATAACTTTACTGGTACTTAAATAATCAAAAGATTTCTTAATTTTTTGAGTGGTCCTGCTAGAGTAAATCTTACATGATACAGACTTTTCCTGTCGACTATCGTCCATAAAAACAAAATGTTTGACAAGCGCGCTTGAGTATGTACACAAAAATAATACACATGCACAAAAATGCGTCCAACGTAAATAAAATGTTATACGCAAAACAATGCATGATGATAAAATGATCATATTATGATCATTGTTTTGCTTATAATATTTTGCATATTATAAAAATTGAAAAAGTGAAGTCGTCAGAATCTACGTCAAAATAAATCTTCAACGCTAGGAAATTATTATCCTTGTTGACTCCAATGTGATGTCAGGCAACATACAGAATATTTACAACACAGTTTACATTGACATAATATTGTCAAGATTAGGATTACACGTAAAACTATGACACAGTTACAATCATCACATTTAGTAAGGTCAAAATAAAAATTCACAACCCATAAATTCACTTGGAATGCAAAAACGTGGCGTAGGGAGAGATTTCATTTGGTAGTTTGACTTACATTAAAAAAATTGTTTTATTAGGTAGCTTTCTGACCTCAACTTGGAAGCAATAAGTTGATATCATCAGTGGGGGGATTTGACTTTTAGCAACAACTGGTTCAAAGCACCGATTTTCGCGTTTTTTTTTTCTCCGCTCAAAGTGCGTAGCCGCCTGGGTGATTTAGCATGGTAGGTACTCAGACATATCAATGCCAACAAATTATTATCTATTCAATACTACATTAGTGCACGAATGCAGCGAATTTCAAGTCTCATGTCGACGGTGCTGAAGTCAGCGGGATGGGCTCACACGTTGGCTGAATTCCCAGATTTGCCCACAACCAACATGATCTTTTGGAGGAATCTCGTGCAGTTCACTGTAAATAATTTCCAAAAAGATGAACATTAAAAGATGCCTACAGAAATGATGGTCAGGTATGGTCACTTATTGGAAGCGTTAGTACCCAAAGTTTTGATACATTTTCCTTTCATCATTAGTACCTATAATTCATGTGAGTATCAGCAGTCATCTTCTGGTGTCACCTCCATAAGGTAGAACTACTAAAGCCATCCCCCTCTTGCACCTGGCCTCACACCCCTTCTACTCACTTTTCGATAATGAATAGTATTTTTTTTCTCTAAAAGAAATACAGGATGAGAGTTAAAAGATTAATTTGGAAGGTGAAATCTATTTGTACCCCTTCTTTGGCCAACTCAGCAGATTATCCCTCAAAGCACCCATGGAAGAAGGAGAAGGAAAGGCGTTAAAAGACGTGCCCAAATCTTCCCTCCTTTTCAATAAATCCCCCCACCCCACCCATTTGGTACCGCATTCGACCGCTAAGTGGGTGTTTGCCGAACGTGCGTTGTGTTAGTAGCGTTATTTAACAGCCTCAATTTAGTTTCAACCTTATTTACCTTCGCTCCTGCTCTTACTGACATCGTAAGTTTTTGCAACAAAACAGTAACTTTACCTAAAGAAATAAAGAATCGAAATAATCAAGTGCTCTTCTATGAAGAAAATCATGAGATAAATAAATCATTTATTTTAATTAAATAAATAAATAATTTGTCTAATAAAAATTGTTCATTTTTAATAAATAATCACTTATTTTTATTAAATATTAAAAGTAATCCAAAATTTAATGGAACCTTGTCTTGAGATAAATAAGATAGTTTTTAAATTAATAACTAATTAATTTTAATGAATATATTATCTATTTTCAATTAAAAAAATTATAATAATACTATAATATATTATAATAATTATATAAAAATTATATAAAATTATAATAATATTATGTTAATTGGGAAAAAACTCAGGCTTACCAACACTGTTGACAAAAAATTTTGGTTTATTTTTCCAAGCGATGAAAATGCCGTAAACAGGAACGCTGGTCAGGATCATTAGGCAGCCAATTCCTGAAAATCGGAGATGGGGGTTAGCCGTTGTTTGAGTAGAAACAATATCTTACTGAACGGGCGTCTCACCTGTTTCGACCGGGCTGGCCACCATTGGGACAATGGTAACGAACAGAGTGCAGAGGATGTAGAGGATGGGGAAGAACAGATTCACTCGGATGGGCCGAGCCAGTTCCGGCTGTGTGTATCTCAGTACGGGCACGCAAAGTACCGACACCCCTATGCTCAACTGCAAACAAAAAAAAACAAAAATTAATACCTACGTGTACACAAAGACGTTTAGTAGTCCAGTCATTAGGTAGTTTGGAACGGAAAAAATACCCGAAGAATTTTTCTCGACGGATAAGTTTTTGGGGGTGCTGAATCCAAAAATTTGGTTATCTACTAGATTCGGATATGGCTTCACCATGAAAATGGCGAAATGTCGGTCCTTTTTTTGGTTTTTCGCCTTTAACTCGGAAACCATGCGTCCTAGCGACATGACTACCCCATACAAAATTAAAGCTGATGAAATTTCCTAAAAAATGAGACCAAAAACGCCTCGCTAGCTTTCTCCGTTCGGCCATGCAAACAAAAAAACGTGCTGAAGTTTGACCATTTTTTCTAACTAAGCCAAAATCTTCGTATTCCAGACTTCCGAAGCCTATTAAACACTATTAAACACCACAATCGGTCCCCCGAACCCTACATAAGGTACCCTGACACCTTAATTGTCATATTTTTTCTTAAATTCACTACTTTTGGACACCTAATGACTGGACTACAGAGGCGGATCAAGAAATCAGCTGTAAGGTGGGCAAACCCAACACTTTTCATAGCCGGTTTGAAGAGCTAGGTATGAAACCAGTTTGAGGAGCTATAAAACCGGTTGCAAAGGTGAAAGACCAGTTTGGAAATGACTGAAAACGTATTATAAAACCAGTTTAACGAGTTTCAGAGGATGATCCAGAAATCAACTTTAGTGGAACTGCAACCTGCAACATTAAATAACTTTCCTCTTCGGGTGGCAGTTCCACTAATTTTGGGCTCTCTGAACGCAGCATTAGATGCTGTACAACTGAAAGAGTTTTTACGGGAGAGTCACCATTTTCGAGCTGCAGACCAGGCCAGTCACTCGAAAATTGAAATGGGGGGGGGGGGGGGGGGGGGACTCTAGCAAGACACGGTGCAGAAAAAAATGGTTGCTATGGGTCTAAACAACAAAATATCAAAAACGGTAGCAAAATTTTTGGTGGGAGAACTTTTGGCGGCCAAAAAACCTCGACTTTTTCGGACTTTTTTCAGTTTGTCACCTGCAACTGGAAAACTAAGCATCGCAGAGAAATCGTTTTAAATACAAAGTTGAAGAGCATAAAATTGTGCGTCGAACGACCTCCCTACACGTTAGAATCGGTTCAGCCGTTTAGCCCCAATCAAGCGTCCAAAATAAGCAATTATTTCCAACTTCGCTTCAAGCAAAGGATTCGCTCATATTTCAACCCCTGTAACTTATGGACGGCTATTGCAAATCAATTACCTCAAAATGTATGTTGTAGAGGACCAAATTACGAGTAAAGGGAGAACCTAAAATTCAAAATTCGCCCACTCCTAAGCTAATAAGGAAACTGGTTTTAATGAGTTTGGTTAGGGAGAGAGAACGACTCCTCTGCTGAATATTATTATTCAGCAGAGGAGTCGTTCTCTCTCCCTAACCAAACTCATTGGATTAGACCTCTGCACCATCGGCAAACAACCACTTTGAAACTGGTTTTATTCTAAAGAAATTAAAATTATAGTAGTATGAAATTTAAAGATGAACATGGAACAATACATAATAAAAAATGGTGAATAATAATAACTAATAAACAGAATAGTTAATTTAAAAAAAGCCACTACTACCAACCGAGAAAACGAATTTAAACCAAAACAAGAAACGCCCAATCTGACACCGTTCGGTAAGCGAAAACCACGTTTTTCAGAACGTTTTCGGGTGAAGCTAATTTGATGCTCTACAACATAAATTTTGAACCAATTCATTTGCATTAGCCGTCCATAAATTACAGGGGTTGAAACATGAGTGAATCCTATTCTTCAGCCAAGTTGGAAAGAATTGCTTATTTTGGACGCTTGATAGGGGCTAAACGGCTGAACCGATTCTGACGTGTAAGGAGGCCATTCGACGCAGAATTTTATGCTTTTCAACTTTGTATTTGAAACGATTTCTCTGCGATGCTTAGTTTTCCAGTTGCAGGTGACAAACTGGAAAAAGTGCGAAAAAGTCGACGTTTTTTGGACGCCAAAAGTTCTCTCAGCTAACATTTTGCTACTATTTTTATATTTTGTTGTCAAAGCTTCTACACTATCTCCTGCCAAACCCTCTGGCGACTGGTCTATTCAATTTTGATGGTATCTTGATTTTTCGAAAAGTTTGAAAAAATCGTTAAGCGCCCTTACGTCCGACTCAATTTCAACTTTAAGGTAGCTCATTCGACGCAAAATTTTGGGCTACGTAAGTTACCATAATATTATGCAATATTTTTACCCATAACGCACCCTTGCAAGGTTATCCGTTAGAAACCAAAACGTGCCAAACATTTCGTGTTTTTTGTTTTCTTTTTTGCGTTCATGACGGTGAGCGTCCCACAAATTTTGTTGGGAAGCTTCGGATTCATGTTCAGCGGCCCAAAAAATTTATAAAACCGCTGGGAAAAATTCTACACCACGCGTTGCATCGAAAAATCGCCTGGTGAATGGAGTTCAGCCCTAACAAGAACATTGCATCATTAGTACCTACAGTGTCTCTATAAACAAAATAACAAATAGGTCTACTGAAGGTATATTGTACAACAAGTAGCTGTAGTGGAGTAAGTTAATCTGATAGAACCGGAGGAACGCGATTTTAAGTCGCGCATCAATATTTGTTGTTTACTGGGGGTCGGTCAGTCCGCTATGCTTCCCCCCTGTCGTTCTTATCGGTGTTTATCGCCAAAGGGCCCCTACGGATGAGCAAGAAGTGTCTACTTGCCCCTTCCTCGCACCTCCTCGCCTCAGCTTGTGGAAGACGATTACGTGTTACAAACAGTAGGCCGTACCACAGAGAAAGGTAGTAAAGACAGAGGAGAAACTCCTACGTTAAGGCGATGGCAAAGTTTGGTCTTGGGGAGTTGCACCCTCTAGCGGAGAGCTCCGTCAACATCCAACGTGAAACCCCCCTCCTCGCTCCCCGTTCCACTAGGTGTTTCACCCCCTTGCCACGTCAAGACCCCTTTCCCCTCCCCACGATGAGCTCCAGCCTCCAGCATAGAGTTGAGGCCTCAAGTGGATGCCAAACAATTGAATTTCAAACAATTCCGATTTTTCCAACACTTGGTTATAAAAAATCGGAAAACCCAGAATTGTTTGAAAATCAATTGTTTGTCATCCTCTTGAGGCCTCAACTCTATGCTGGAGGCTGGAGCTCATGGTGGGGAGCGGAAAGGGATCGAATTTTGATACCATTGACAAATTCGATCCACATGATATCACACGGCATAAGAAAAATACCTTTTGATTATCGACAACTTTATTGACAATAATAAGTACCTACCTAATAATTTCGTAATACAACAACTTTTGACAACAATTTGACATGATTATTTTGAGAATAAATGGTACACCAAAAGAACGGTGAGGTTAACACTAGCAGAGGAGAAAACTGTAGATCTATAACAATTGCTTTGAAAAAAGAGCTCAGAAAACACTGACTAGGAATGAAACTGACTTATGAAATATAGCAATGAAAACGGCTTTTGAAAAAGTGGTGAAATGCTAGTAATAGCGAAACAAACGTAAACAATCGACCACACGGCGGTCAAACACAGTGACTGAGAACGGTCGAATAATATTCATGTAACGTATTTTTCTAGAAGTGTAGAAGTGGGGAGAAGAGCACCCCGGCCCGTGGGCAAGACGGGACAGGGGTGGGGGGTGGGTGCCACCACAGAGTAAAAACGCTGCAAATTTTACACAAGGGTTTATTATTCTTTGATATAGGTTAGTTGCGCAAAAATTATTTCTGAGTCAAAAGAAAAAATGTTGGAAAAAAAAAATTTTTTTCGATTTTTTTTTTCAAAAAATTTGTTTTTTCAAAAATTCTTTATTCTTTACTCGAAAAATATTTAACCTCCTGGGATCCTTCAAAAATCCCATTTTTAGCCCCATGAAAGCCCTATAGATCACAACAGTGAAATCGGATCGCTGCGGGACCCCAAAAAATGGATTCTACGTCCAAAAATACTTCGAAAACGACACCTGACTCAATCCCATAGCCGAAAGCCTTCAAAACCCCCTTCTTTAGCCCCATTTTAGCCCCATAGCGCCCCACGGGTTTGGGCGATCGGGCTGAAAACCTTGCGGGCACAACTAGATGGTAAACCGAGTATTTTGTCAAAATTTCAGATTTTAAAAAAAATTCCTACTGCCCAAAACGGCCTGGACGGCGGACGGCGTACGGTTTTCGGTTTTGGAATCTAGACCACTTGAAATGGATAATGTCAAATTTTGAGGCCGATCGGAGTCGTCGACCCCCGTCGCGAAAACATAGGTGTATTATTCCAAGAATAATAAACCAAAACTACAAAAGACTGTACACCCACTGGGTGGACAGTTCGCTCTCTAATTTCGGTGCTCTCCGCTAGGACCGCTACTAAAGACCCTCCAAACTTGGCCATCGCGATATGAACCTTGTTGACTCCCCCTGGGCCGTACGCAAGTTAAGAGTGCAGTTCCCTGCTCGGACTGCCCCTTGAATTTGTAATTATTTTTTCTCGCTTACTGATTTGTTAATCCTGCCTCCGGAATGTGTGTTGTAAATTGGGAGTCGTCCAGGAATATCGAATAGTTCGATCTGAAGTGACCATGATAATTGTTCACTCTGACGAAATAAGCTCCTGTAAACCGGACCTTTGACGTTGTACCTACCCACCAGGTCGAATGCTTGTCTTCACGCTTTAGTGGTAATTTGGAAGGAATACACTAAAGGGTCCTCGCTTTCTGGTTGAGCACCGTGGATTGTCAGGTGACTTTTGAATTGAGAAAAGACCCCCAAATTGGGGTATTACCCCTTCCCCCTTTCAACGTCGTGCCATCCGACTCTCACGCCTACGCTACCTACTGCGCTTTTGAAACCCCACGGGATCTCTACAAGAAGGCAATTCAATAGTTCAAGAAAAAGGAAAATAAGTTTTATTTACGTCCTGTTCAGTATAGAATAGCGCCAAGTAGGGAGAGGAGGCTGGGGCACCCTTGTAAGGACAAATCTTGTTCATCTGATCGAGCAAGAACTGATATAAGGTTCTTGTTTGTCGAAATTCCTTTTTTTTTTTTCATAATTTCGCGCAGTTGGCGAACTTTAATAGGGTGTTAAATAGAGTCTAATACCTGAGATCGTGTTGATTTTCTTTTTCTCTCTCCCAGTTCCTACTCTTTGGGGAGAGTTGTACAAGTTTAAGAGTAGTGGCGCCCATCTAGTTACTTATTTTAATTCCTTTATTATTTTATTTACTTTTTTTATTTTTTTATTTTTGACGCACAGAGGGGAAGCTAAAGGTTCGGACCCAGACTGAGCTGTCGGGAGGGAAATGGTGTGAGTTCTCATCTTAAAAGCTAGGAATAGTGTGAGTTCTCGTCACATGACTCACAAGCCACTCTGGTACGCTCCTCAAGATATTTCTCTTATAACTATTTGAAAATAGTACGAATTCTACCAACTCCATCCGCCCCTGCCATCGATTATGTAGCACAACACACACAATTGTAACTCACCCACGTAGCAAAGCCAACGTAATTGATGAGAGAGTAGATATCAGAAACCGTCAAGTACAGCATCGACAAGAGTGCCTGGAAAAATGAGCATGTCCGAATGAAATATTGAGTGACCGCTTGGGCCGAGATCCAATAGTCATTCCGAACTTACGATGCAAAGCACAGCAGGAGTTGGCGTGAGCCTGGAAATCTGTATCATAGTGAGAATTTCCGGCATTTGTCCTTCACAGGCTCCGGCGTAAAACAATCTCGAGGAAGTGAGAAGGACGCCGTTGACGGCTCCGAAGGTGGACATGGCCACGAATACGGGAATCGTCCAAGCGAATATTCCGAATACCCTGTTGGCGTAAAGCTGAAATCAGTCAGAAAGCGAACCGTGACAAGAACATCAGCGAGTCATTCAGCAACATTGCAGATAGTCAGCACTTACGACAGCGACAGCTTCTGACTCGAGGACTTCCTTCGGGGACAGTGATGTGTAGAAAGCGATGTTGGTCAGAGTGTAAACTACAGTCACAAGAGTGCAGCTGATGGCGATGGCTCTTGGTAAATTCCTGAAAAAATGAAAAACTAATATAGCGCTGTTGTCGGTGGGTTGCACCGTTTGAAGGGGTTTGAAACTGGTTAGGGCTGAACCTAATAAAACACCTGTACAGTGAGATAAGGGACCTCCTAAAATGGATTATAGATGACTATGATACCTAGCGATGTATTTCGAAAATACGATTCTGAGCGGCTGGTGAAAGAGGCCTTTTGCCAACGTTACCACTTTCTCTCATGGACGCTAACGCTTGGAGCTTAATAAGATTTATGACGCTGCACTACGTGCATCTACTATATTGGAGCTGCAACACAACGAAGGGGTCTGAGGCCAGGTGGTATATAGTCCGGAGGGGGCTTTAGCCATCAGAGGGTGGCCCCCTAATTATACTTATGGAGGGCGCTAACCCTTGGAGCGTAATAAGTATATCTACTATGATATAGTAGATATAGTAGGGTTAGCGTCAATGACTGTTACAGGTCCAATATTATTGGTGGTATCCTGTCGGGGGGGGGGGGGGGGGGGGGCTCCCTAGATATACATATGGCGGATACTCATACTTGGAGCGTGATAAGTGCATCTAATATATATAGTAGCTATACATTGCTGCAACACAACGAAGGGGTCTGAGGCCATGTGTGATATAATTGGGGGGTGGCTGGCATTACCAAGCATAGGGTGGCCCCCGAGTTATACTGTACTTAAGGAGGGCGCTAATCCTTGGAGGGTAATAAGGATATCTACTATACTGGACCTGTAACAGTAAAAGGGGTCTGAGGCCAGGTGTTAGGTGGTCGGGGCTGTCTTTAGCTATACTTACAGTGGGCCAATGCTTATCTCTTCAACGTAAGGCACAATTGCAACCATAGCCTCAGGAAATAGCTGATATTGAAAAGTAACTGGCCAGAAACTGACGTCTTGCCAATAATTTCCCCAATTTGGAACTTAAACAGGATGTATCTCGTAAAGCATTGGTCTTACAGAAAACATTATGAAGACTAAAATTGTAGTAAATTTGATTCTCTACACGATTTGTTTCAGTCTAAAACCTCCGAAAAATGGTTGTTTAAATAATAATTATATTTCAGTATTTCGCCTATTTCGCTAAACAACCATTTTTCCGAGGTTTTAGACTGAGACAAATCGTGTAGAAAATCAAATTTACTACAATTATTGGGAGTTGGCGCTACGAAAAAATTATTGCTTGCACAATAATTATTGGCAGATATAGCTGTCAAAAGGTTTCCTTCAAGTACGGGAGACGCCTGACATTTTTCTGAAATTGGGCGCCTCAAATACAACTTTAGATTTCTTAGGGCAAGGTTTGGCAACGTTGCAGGAGGAATCCTCCCTTTTGGTTTATTATTCTTGGAATAATACACAGGTGTATAAGGTAGGTCTATGTTTTCGCGACGGGGGTCGACGACTCCGTTCGGCCTCAAAATTTCACATTATCCGTTTCAAGAGGTCTACATTCAAAATCCGAAATGTCCATCCGCCAAACGCCGTCCGCCGTCCGGGCCGTTTTGGGCAGTAGGATTTTTTTTTTTAATCTGAAAACCTGAAATTTTGACAAAATACTCGGTTTACCATCTAGTTGTGCCCGCAAGGTTTTCAGTCCGATCGCCCAAACCCGTGGGGCGCTATGGGGCTAAAATGGGGCTATAGGAGGGGGTTTTTGAAGGCTTTGAGCTATGGGATCGAGTTAGGTGTCGTTTTCGAGGTATTTTTGGACGTAGAATCCATTTTTGGGGGTCCCGGAACGACCCGATTTCACTGTGGCGATCTATAGGGCATTCATGGGGCTAAAAATGGGATTTTTGAAGGATCCCAGAAGGTTAAATATTTTCGAGTAAAAATAAAGAATTTTTGAAAAAAAAAAAAAATCAAAAAACAATTTTTTTTTTAAATATAAAATTTTTTTCATTGACAGAATTAAATTTCTGCACAATTAACTTATATCAAAGAATAATAAACCCTTGTCTAAAATTTGCAGCGTTTTTGTTTCACATATCGTCTCTGGCCTAAGCAGGGCACTTCATTTTTCTTGATATCTCGTCTGTAGCCCAGGGAGGCCACTGCTTTTTGCTTGATATCTCGTCTCTGCTCCATGCAGCCCACTTCACCCTACGTGGTATCTTGTCTATGATGCAGAGGGGCCAATTCTTCAAGCGAGATATCTCGTCGCTGGTCGTCAAAGGGTCTACCGTCAATTTGTTAAATAAACGAATGTTTTTATTTTTTCTCCTTCTTCTTTCTTTCAATCCCCCCCCCCCCCCCCCCAGCCTTTTAACAACAGAATAATATCATCTCAAATATCATTAAGTAATCAAATGCAAGGAAAGTTTCCTTGCTGAAGTGAGAGAAACTAACTTTATCGGATCTTTCAGCTCTTCGATGATGAAATTCAAATAATTCCTGAAACATAGCAAAAAAATATATAAATTTGATTAAATTACTTTTAAATGGCAAATATCGCAGAAGGGAAGGCCATCGATAGCACCGAATTGATTTATGGCGGTTCCAGAGTGTCCAACCACCCTTTGGAGCTGTTAAGGGGCTGCAGATGGGATTTTGATGGGCAATACAACCGCATTGGAAGAGTTTTCAAATTGAATACTTTTCAAATTAATATTTGGATATGTTGGCTACAGATGGCTGTCCCGAGTGTCTACAAAAAACTCACCAGCCGTTGTAGGCGAACAGACCGGAGTAAAAAGAAAGGGCGAGTGAAGTCACTTCCGTTTTGTTGTTGTTGAAGGTGAAGTGCTCGGTATGACCTGCAAAGAAAAAGGCATCAATGAGATATCGGGGGTGGTAGCTTCTCCAATAAAACTAGAATACAATAATCCGTGCTTTGAATCAATACGCATGGCCCGACGTGACTATAACCGAGCTAAGGCTAAGGCGTTTCACCCGTTGAATTCAAAAATCATTTCTCCATCGTTGGCTGCAAAACCGTCGCCTCCTTGGATCCAATTCTGATGGAGCCCTTAGATTTCCCGGTGCCTGACATAGTGCCAAAAAGCCATGAAGCGACGAATGGTCGAGTATTTCGAGTTGAATGATCTATTTCGGGGAAACACGTTTGGCCACGAAGGCCTCTGAGGGAGGCCTGGAGAGGCAAAACGATTGGCCACACGAAAAACGACCCGTTTGGCCACGGATTCTTTGACGCCCCATCGCTCCCGGGGGGCGTGGCTGGCTCAATTTTAACTTTAAAGGTACCCAGTTCATTTGACGCAGAATTTTGTGATTTTTAATATTATAGAAAAGTTTTACCTGTGACGCACCGTTTATCCGTTAAAATATAAAAAAAGTGCCGAAAATTCGTGTTTTTTTTTGTTGCGTTTTTGTAGGTAAGCGTCCCACAAATTTTGTTGGGAAGCTTCGGATTCGTGTTCAGAACCCCAATAAACTCCAATTCTAAAGTGACTAGGGGGCACTTCCTGTTGGCTAAAGCCAGCCAATCTCCATACCCCACCTGGCCTCAGACTCCTTCTACTCGCTTTAGGATAATGTATAGTTTTTTATCTTTGAGAAATACTGATACTTAACGGTTTTTTGGAAATCTAAATTTCAAAATTTGGATTCAGCGTGAAAAAAATGTATGGGAAAATTCAGGAGAAGGCGCTGGGTATTGTAACTGAATTTTGCGTTTAGTTTGTTGTAATGAATTATGGACCCTGCAGCGCCTTCATGGTGCTGCGGACACAGGAGAACAGGATAGATTTCAGCTCACTCATCCCTCATACAACACTAGGTACCTACCTACTCATGTCTACATTGTTAAGTGGCTCTCCGATAATACTTAGTAGTAATTTCGTGGCCAAACGTGTCCCCACGCTAGCCGTACTGGTGGCTAAACGTGTTGCGTTTTCACCCCTCGGAGGCCAAACGTGTTACTCCCATCTATTTTCCCAGCATCAGTTTGGTTACCGCTCCAGACGTGCGACAAAGGATGCTATCCTGTCACTTACTTTTTTAGACACTACTTTTTTAAATTTGAATTTCACATGATTGATTACAATTTAACGACTTTTTATTTTAGTTTTGTGGTTTTCCAGTTATTATGAAGAATTGGGAATGCCTCAAAATTAAAAAAAAAAAAAAAAATTACTCTAATTCTACTGTTCTCTTTTTCTTGCCTCAAACGGTTTCAGTAAATGAAACATTTTGAACTTAACCTGATTAAAAAGAACCTAACCCTTTTTATTTTATAGTTTTGCAGTTATTAGGAAGAATTAGGAATTCCTCAAAATTTAAAAAACATTAGAACAGTAGTTTAATTCAGTCTTGTCAGAGATCCCGATCACATTCAATCACACCATCTCTTTTCAAGGCACAGAGTAGTGTTAAAGTTGAAGGACAGTGCTTCCAAACAGTGTAGAATTCGCGTATTTTGCCGCATCAGTGAATTCGTCAGTCTCTTCTCTTTTATGGTTTGCTCTCGATTTTGACGGTGTTACGAACAGCGGTTTCTCGAGAGAATTGGAAGAATTCACCTCCTTTAGTATCGAAGATACCGTTCTCGGAGAAACGCCCGTCGCCGCACTGGTCTCATCGTGAACGTCCACTTTATCATGTTCAATCGTCTTCCTGGCGATGAAAAATTGCGCGACATTGAACACTATTTCCCTCGCTTGACTCCTCAATGGCTTTCCCCACGATATATTAGTTTTATTTTCTTCCATCGTGCTTTAAAATAAAATATAACACAACCGAGAGACGAAACGCCGCACAACAAAACGGCGGGCAAGCGGAGACAATGTTGCCAACGGAAAAAAACTGGAAGTTCCTTCGCTCGGCCTCAGCGCAGGATGCGACATCGGCGTTGTCTTTTTTGGCCACCAGACTGCAGTGTCGGAGCGCAATATTCTTGTGGGAGACCTATAACTTGATGTTTAAAAACCCACAATCGCTGCCAAAAAAACATCCAAGTTTCATGTCGTTTTTTTTTCGTACCCGACTCAGTTGAGGCCCCGTTGTGAGTAGTTAGTGACAGGTATGCTCCGCCAAAATGGATCAAGACACAGAAAGATAATATCTATGGTTTATGCCATATGCCACATTATGGTTTCTCTGAAGTTTGAGGTATTCATGATAGCCTCCAAAATATAATAAAACAGGTCTCGATTCATTCGATAATAATCAAAAAATTTATTTAGGGTCGGCATTAACTTCTTGATGAAGGTGGGGATTTTCCCCGAAAGATTTCCTTTTGGTGAGGATCGGGTCCACCCAACATGATCTCTGCCTATACCTAGACCCGTCTTCGCAATTGAACGTAGCTTTCAAGGAAATAATATAACTCCTCTGGGTCCATGACAAAATTTGTGTCTTTAAATTCCCATTTAATGGGAAAATATAGAGGCACAACTTTCTATGGATGCACTTGAAAACTTGAAGCCCGACGCGCGTATGCGCTTGCAGTGGACGACCTCTGCCGCTCGTTCTGCCGCCTCTTGTGCAGCGCCGCTCGAATTCGCTTCCAGTGGACGAGCACACTTACTTTCCTCGCGTGGTTCTCCTTCCTGTTAGTCCGCAAATCACTTTCATTCGTCAACACCCGACGAAAAGCCTTATTCTCTCTTTTTTTTTTTTTTTTTTTTTTTCGTTTTCCGGCAGGAAAAAGTGAAATTCCTTCCGACGGACGCACCCATCCGATAAATAACCGGCCGCCGGTCGCCTCGTCCTCGTCTCCCCCCGGCCGGACGATCGGCGACCTTTCAACCCCACCGCCTTCTCGCACACTGTGATTACCTTTCAAGTGGCAAAAAAAAAAAAAAAAATGCTCATCCGCTGACACGCTCGTCACTTTCCAGCTGATGACGGTTATTAAAAGTTCTCTTTCCTTCGCATGAAACCCGATTGCAGAAGCTCAAAATGGTTTGAGAGGGCTTCCATTTATTACGTAAAAGGGTGACGTCACACGCAGTTGCCAAAGAGACGATCACGGGACCGTCGCCCAGGCATCAACTCAGTCCGTTGACCAGGTCTTCAAATAATAACATTTGTGTAGTATTTTGTTTACAGCACCTAAATTCCCCACGAAACCTCAGAATCCCCGTGGGGGAAAATTTACAGGCGTGGGGCAGTTGTGACCATGGGGCAAGTAATGACCACGTCTTGCATTCCTCGATGGTTTGAACATAGGCCTATGAGTCATAATATGATATTATCTAATTGAGGTGGCAGTGGACTTGAAGGTTTAGCACCAAACAACTCAGAAGCCGTTTCCAAGTTCATGTTCAGCTGACATGGTGATGAGAGTTTTTTCCTCACAGAAAGGACATTAAATGCAGGACAAATTTTGTCAGCAACATTTCACTATCAAAACTTTGCATGAAGGGAGAGCGCTATTGAGGTGCTTTTTTGATTCAATTCACCGACTTAAAATTCAATTTCCAAGGAGATAAAATCGTTTAAGTATCTGTCACGGCTGATTATGGGACAGTTACGATTAGAGTTGCTCGGGCAGACGTACCTAACTGCCCCATGACTACTACCTTAGGTACCTACTTATTTTCCTGTAATAATTACACTTATAATCGTTCAATATAAACAATTATTGTGTATATTGAACGATTAAAAGTGTTTTTGCGTTTTAATAACTCCTTCGTTATTATGAGGTAGACTGGCTGCTGTCATTACGTTAGTGAGTATGGAAGAGAGCCAGAGATGGTTTGTAGTGTTTATTTTGTCATGAGCTAGCTTTCAGGGAGGGCTGTGCCCCCTTCTTCAGGCTGAGATGTTTGTTGGCTGATCAACTCCGTCGCAAATCCGCTATCCGGTGGATAAATCACATGCTTATGTTCCAAAATTTTTATGCGTAAATGTACGATGGGTAAATGAATAAATTAAGTTGTTAATAATAAAATAATGTCCTGCGCGTTTTTCACGAGCTCGCGACTCCTGGTTAGCTGTTTGGAGAGATGTGGGATCTCGAAAAATAGATTATGCGTCCGAAATTAATGCGAAAACAACACCTTGTTAGACCTCCTGGGATCCTTCAAAAATCCCATTTGTAGCCCCCAAGAAAGGCCCATGGATCCCTACGGTGAAATCTGATCGTTCTAGGACCCCCAAAAATACTTCGAAAAGGATACCTAACTCGACCCCATAGCCGAAAACTATCAAAAATCCTTCATACAGCCACTATTTAGCCCCACAGAACCCCATGGGTTTGGGCGATCGGGCTGAAAACCTTGCGGGCACAACTAGATGGTAAACCAAGTATTTAGTCAACATTTCAGATTAAAAAAAAAAAAAATCCTTCCCAAAATGGCTCCGACGGCATACGGCGGACCGACATTATGTTTTTTGAATCTACGTGTCTTAAAACGTATTATGTCAAATTCTGAGGCCGATCAGAGCTCTGGCGCCTAGGCGACTACATATGGGTATTATTCCAAGAATAATAAACCAAAAAGATCTATTGTAGTAACTACTCCCCCATATTGCAAGGTAAGAAGTTCTATTCGACTAGAATATCTCGCTACGTTTATCGTTTCAATAAATATGTATTTTGAAAAAAAATACAAAATAAATACAAAATTCGAAGTTCTTATTCAATTTAAATTGATGTGCAGTTCTGGGCAGCGGAGGCGGAAAGTTGGGGACTAGCAGGATCGACGATGCAAGGGACGTGTTCGGAGGCGGCGAAGTCCTGAGGTCCTTGGCGGGAAAGTGTGTTGTAGTCGGCGGGCGACCCGCCGTAAGATGGTCCTCCATAGCCAGGTCCTCCAGGCCCGCCGTAGCCTCCGGGTCCTCCAGGGCTGTAACTCGCAGGTGCTCCTGGCCCGCCGTAGCCTCCGGGTCCTCCCGGCCCGCCAAATCCGCCTGGTTGTCCTCCAGGGCCGCCAAATCCGCCGGGTTGTCCTCCTCCACCGAAACCGCCGTAGAAATCGCCATATCCTCCGAACTGGTACGGGTCACCCTGACGAGTCCCTTGCCCTTGAGCGTAACTGTACGGGTCAAACCCATACGGATGTCCTCCTGGGTGTCCACCGGGTTGTTGGGCCGCCGTCGGGGTGTACCGCCCGGGTTGCCTTTGCGGTACCTGCTCAACATCCTTGTCCGGCTGAGGCCCTCCCCAACCCGGGTATTGCTGCGCAGTCGTTGGCTGATACCCTCCGTACGGCCCATACGGACCATACGGCCCACCAAAGCCATACCCACCTCCAAAATACCCTCCAGAGTTCCCTTCCTGCTGCGGCCGCAGTTCCTGTTTCTCAAACATTTGCTGAGGGTATTCAATTCTAATGTTGGCACTTGAATCAGGAAGAGTAAATTTCACATTATAACCGTCTTTGGTTTTTTTCACGCGCACATCGTCACCTTCAATTTTGATTGTAAATTGCTTTTCACTGTTCACTTCTTTCGGAGCTTGAATTTTAATTGAAAATTGTTTTTTCGGAGGCTTTTCCGTAGGCTTTTCTTCTGAATTGGCAGTTTCTTCTTCTTCGGCAGGTTTGAACGATGCGTTACGTTTATCAATATTGAGGTGTTTTGTAGCGTGAATGAGTTCTTTGAGGTCCGGATCCACTGAGCCGTTTTCACTTTTGATTTTCATCGGAGCTTTAATGTGCCGGAGAACTTCAGCCAAGTCGGAGATCTCGTTGTGATGTGGGGACTTGTTGGTGACGGGTATGATGTAAATCATGGGACGCGGCGGCTGACGGATCTGTTCGATGGGCGCCGGCGTCGTCAGCTCGATGGGCCGCGTCGTCGTCGCTTGTTTGGCTTCGTACCGGGCGGCGGCCTGATTGGCGGCGGCGTCGACGAGACCCCGAAAGATGAACCCGATCGTCCTTTTGCGTCGGACGGGCACGTCCGACGCGGCCGCGACGCACAAACACATGACACACACGAGCCACTTCATGACTGGGCGACCACCCTCACACCACCACTATATATAAACGACGCCGATTGCGTAAAAAACAGAAGAAAAACCTCGGGAGCATGACGGCTCGAAGGCTGACGATGTCTCGCGAAGCCCTCACTTATCGTTGCTAAAGCTTCTCTCTGTGACACACACCCTCTGGTTCCGCTGACAAGGCCTCAGAGCTGCCAAACACAATCATCTCCACGGCTGCACGGTGGGGCGAACCGCCAATCGAGGTGAAAAAAAAGTTAAAACCCGTCTAGTCCTACAGAAAATGTTCTGCTGAACACGCATAAGACATTATTTTTTGATTAAAAAAAAAAAAAAAAACACGTAAAAATGATGGTAAAATTAAAATTATTATTTACAGTAAAATTGTTTGCCTCAAATGTACCTTTTAAAACCAAAAATGAAGTGAATTAGATTTTCTTGAAGTCGAAGTTGGAATATTCAAATTAGGCGAGATAAAAGATTTCACGTGTTTGAAGTGTAGCTTGCCTATTTACACTCAATTTCGAATTCGACTAAGACTTTGAGGATTTCTGAATGAGAATGATTTCAGAGGAATTGGTACGAAAAATAATTTATTTGACCGATGATTTCATCATTTCATCAAAAATATTTACGTTAAAACAAATCTCGGGTAGATGAAACTGTACGAATAAAAACAACTATAAAAATTAATGCAAAAAAAAAAAAAAAATTGATAAAAAATAGACTATCAAAATATAAGTTGATAAAATGGACCGGACTGGACGTAAAAATAGATAATTTTATCTTTTTTTTTGCTATTGACTGGCAAACTGAACGGAACCTTTGAGAGATTCGAATGAGGAAGTCCCTTAAGCGAAACACAGCATTCTATCACTGAAAAAACACTGCAAATTTTACACATAACAAGGATTTATTATTCTTTGATATAGGTTATTTGTGCAAAAATTAATTCTGTGCCATCAAGAAAATATGTTTTAAACATTTGAAAAGAATGTGCCAAAGCAAAGACATTAACGCTTGCATACGAGTCTGCAACACATTGGGACATTTTATGTCTTTAGTCCCCACCACCATCACGTAGTATCAGTAGTTCAACACTACAACTATCATCAACACTTACAGCTAAGGAAAAACTAAACAAGTAACATTTCAATATTGTCATTTCAATATAGTGACTTTTGCTTGTTAAATACATGGATATATCCGAAAAAAAAAAAAAAAGTAACATTTCCCTAGAAACGGCTTGGGACAATTTTCGTCAACAGTTTTCGTGACGAGTTTCGTGAGTTTTGTTTATGTGCCAAAGCAAAGACATAAAATGTCAAAAATCTGCACAATATTGGACACATGACGGACCTCGAAATAATGGATTTTGCGTCAAAACTTACTCGGAAAACAACACCTTATTTGACCTCCTAGGATTCTTCGGAAATCCCATATGTGGCCCCATGGAAGCCTCATAGATTCCCACGGTGAAATCGTATCGTTCCGGGACCCCCAAAATTGGATTCTACGTCCAAAAATACTTCGAAAACTACACCCAAGTCGACCCAATAGCCGAAACCCTTCGAAAAACCCCTCCCATAGCCCCATTTTAGCCCCACGGGTTTGGGCGATCGGGCTGAAAACCTTTAGAGCGCAACAAAATGGTAAACCGAGTATTTTGTCAAAATTTCAGATTTAAAAAAATAAATGCCTACTGCCCAAAACGGCTCGAACGGCGGACGGACATTTCGTTTTTGGGATCTAAGTGTCTTGAGACGAAGAATGTCAAAGTTTTAGGGCGATCAGAATTTTCGACCTCCATCGCGTGTTTACACAGGTGTGTAATAGCGTGTTTAATAGTCGTCGGCTCACGAGTGCTTCACTTTTTGATAATTTCCCCTCAATCCAATTGGCGCAAACTATTCATTATCGAAAAGCGAGTAGAAGTGGTCAGAGGCCAGGTGGGAGCGGTCGGGGGGGGTTAGCCAGCAGGTGGTGGCCCCCTAGTCGTAGCTCATTGAGCTGCTCGAATGATTTTTTTTTCCTGGAAAGGTCAGGCTTCAAAAGTTACGAAAATGGATTAACATTGCGGAAAATCCGCCTCTGTTATTTCTAGGGCCTTAGGAAAAATGTAATATTTGAATTTTGAGGTCTGGAGGGGGAACATGACGTGGGCTGCTTCGTCATCTTTTGATTGGCCGAGATAATATCCCGAGATATTATCTCTCTCTCTCGCATCTATGCAAGTTGGCCGACTTTGCAAAGCGAAAAGCAGACCCCGAAAATTGAGAATTGGAGTAGTCATCAGAGAAGATCATTCAAAAATCGAGCATTGAGGTTATCATCAAAGAAGGTTATTCAAAAATCGACCCGGGCTGAGAGTTTTATTCCGATTCCGTTCATATTTATCATTCAGCGCTCTGGCGGCTCTGTGCCCAACTACTCGACGCCTCCGCTTTCAGTTCAAAATCTTCAACATTTCTGAAAGCGTTCTGCACGTACCTAATTTCACTCCGTTTACACTATGATAGACATCGGGCTTTAGAAGTAGGAGATGATATACCGAAAATCCGCCAAGAATCGACTGAAAATGTTGGAATTTTAGCGTAGAATACGCTTTAGCCATGGACTAACTAGCCGAAAAGTGTCACGCGGGAGTGGAACGAAAAAGGGTATGGTATCCAGGAACGAAAACGGTGACGCGAGACCAATAAACATAAGAATGGGGAAAAAAGAATGGATTTCTGAATCGCGCTGGTCCCGAAGACTTGTCTCTACTCACACTGAACGTTCAGAGTTTGAAGGCGCACAAGGAAGATCTGATAACCGATTATCTACTATCAGAATCCAAGATCATGGCTTTAACCGAAACGTGGTTGAACAACAACGAAGAAGTTGGATTGAAAGGCTACCGATGCGTTACTCAGTTCAAACGTGAAAAGGTGCGAGCTGGCGGAGTAGCCATGTATGAAAAAGAAGACTGCGTGTTATTTTCGACTCCGCACATTCTAATGAAGTTCGACAAAGCGTTGTTACAACTTGGCAGAAGCATGACAGTAAGTGAAGAATGTGGAGACATTTGCGCCATTGAAAGTACCATAAATGGGCAACGAGTCCTACTTGTTACAGTTTACATCTCACCGGGCACAAGCATAAGCGACATCGAAGATTTCTTTGAGTTGAATTTATTAGCATATACACCTAAAGTTGCGGGAATCGTCAATGTGGTAAAAAAAAGACAATACCATACTATACCCATCCTTCTATCTGGTGATATAAATTTGGATCTCAAGAAACCCGAAAACCATCGATTGATTTATTTCATGGAAGAGACCTTCGGGCTTCAACTCAAAATTAATCCAACTCTATCGACTACTCGTGGTGGATCGTGTATCGATTTGATATTTGCTCGCCACATCGATAAAATTGATACTAAAAGTTACATAAGTTATTTTAGTTATCATAAACCGTTATTGTCCATTACCTAAAAACACAGACGGTGGGAACAGCTTACGTACGATTAATTCAATACGTACAATTTTTTTCATAGGAACAAAATATTATCTTTATTGAAAAGTTGTGAAGGTAAATTGTTAATTATAGAACCAATAAATTATTAAACTTATTCCAGTTTTTATTTCTTTGATGAAGCTAACTCTTCATTTTCATCTTCTTGGTTAGATGGAGCTCTTCTCTTGAAAGAAGGAAGAGAGATTCTCCTTTTTGGACGAGGTGTCATCTGTTCATACAGCATAAACTGGAGGTTCATATCAATTGAAAAGCCACTGCTTGTAATTTTAAACCCGTTGCATTGAACGATAATAGCAGAATGGAAATATTTGGCATTTAATAGACGATCAAAAGTTCTGTCAGACACTTCTTCCACTCCAGTGGCTTCCATGAGATCAATATTGATGTTGGGAGTATTAGAGGTGGTAAATATCCGTACACTAAATACCCCTGGCATATTTTTGCCATCATACGATTGTTTTGTATTAGATAGTAATTTACTTTTCAACCGTTGCACATGTTCTGCAACATCATTAATTCCAAATCGACGAATGATCTCACCAAATTCTTTTGTTGGAGAAAGTTGCTGTATATGTTTAATTATTAGCTCAATGAATTTTTGCATTAGACTTTTACTTTGATCATGCCACCAATAATCAACTGTTGGTAAAAGTATTGAGACTGTATGGCGTGAGTCAAGCTCAGACAAGTCTCCAATGTTGCATGTCTGAAAATTGTCCATCTCCTTTATCATCAACCCATAGCCATTGGTTATGACATATAACAAAGGGGGTTTATCAATTTTGTACTCTACACAATGTGTATACGATGTAGGACTACTTTTAAAGTTCATATTGTCATCAGTTAATTTGGTTGCGGATTCAATGATTTCAAAATCGGCCATCAGGTCATTGGCTAAAGTGGAAATGTTTGATTCATTGAAGAATGTGCTCCCGTTTGGGACGAAGGTGTACTCACTATCCGATATTTGAGTTGAAGAGCTTGGAAGAGACAACTTTCCTTTGCTCTTGTAAAATTTCCTCTTGTTTGACCCTTCATTAGCCATCGCGTCTGTTTTTTAAAACTTCTTTAAAAGTCACAAAAATATGAAACTTCGTAAATCCACCACAGTCAGTTTCTAACGAACAATGTTGAGTTGAAAACATTCATAACTACTGCTCGTAATTTACGTGTTGCTATGTTATAGGTGTTTCAAACACTGTAGTAATATCAATAAAATTATAAATACCTTCCTGTCTGAAGACTGATTTTTAAAAGGCTATCGTAATAGCATAATAGGTTTGATCGCATTCTTGAAAAAAAAAAAAATTAAACAGAATAAAAAAGCGCTGCTTTATTTGAGGTAGGTACCTTTTATTTGAATAAATTTTATTTGAAGTTTAATAAATATTAAATTAAATAAATTAAATTCATAAATTTCATAAACCGTTATTGTCCATTACCTCTAACGATTGTGCATCACAAAAATAAAAAAATAAACCGTTTTTACATTCTTAACATACCTTTATTTTTATTCCTTATTATCGGAGAAATACACTTGCTTAAATCCTTTCGTAGATTCAGTTACTTTGAAAAACAAGTTTTCCTTCAAATTTGAGCCATTCATCGAAGTTTCGTCCATTTTTGCATATCGGACTGGCAAGAAACAGCTAAAATCATCGCTGATCACCATTAGTCGTTTGCCATATTTGGTAGTAACTCTCTTGAGTGTATCCATTCTATACCATTTATTCTGCTCTACTTCATCTACCTTCAGCAGAGGTGTTTCTGGACAATCTGCCAGAGCATTAATTGCATCCAAAGAATTCATTATTTTCTCTCACACAGCAACCTTTTCATATATAATGTGAAATGTTGCGCTCATCAACGTTAATTCACGTTCCACGAGCGCCAATGAACGATCCTTAAACGTTAATGAACGTTTCTCTAACGATAATCAACAATACTAAAACATTAATGAACGATCCTTAAACGACAATGAACGTTCGATGATCATCGTTGAACGTTCAGCGTTCAATCGAGG
The DNA here is from genome assembly GCA_955831195.1 of Pilophorus perplexus. NCBI lineage: Eukaryota > Metazoa > Arthropoda > Insecta > Hemiptera > Miridae > Pilophorus > Pilophorus perplexus. Next base: position 28,289,070 of record OY037015.1, read on the forward strand.
CTAAAGCGTATTCTACGTTCCTATACTTGTGGCAGTAGTCTCTAAATAAAAGCAAAAGGGGGTCCAGGGGGCTTGCCCCCTGGCGAGGCGCGGAGCGCCGAGTTTTATTTTTATTTTTTGATGTACCTAGGTATTCTGGTCCTTCAAAGGATCCCATTTGGGATCTAGAGAATGTGTTCATGGGTCGAAAAAGTAGTTCTGAAGGGTCTAAGTATCTGTTCCCCCCCCCCCCCCCCTTTTGGTTTATTATTCTTGGACTATACACCTATGTAATCGCGACGGTCAAAAATTCTGATTTGCCTCAAAATTTAACATTATTCGTTTCGCCATCCATGGGCGTGGACAGGGTGAAGTTTCCTATTTTTGATGCTGGATTGTGGCTAAACGGCTGAACCGATTCAAATGTGTAAGGAGGTCATTCCACGCAAAATTTCATGCTCTTCAACTCTAAAATGTAAGGGATACTGCACATTTTTAACCACACCTGCCATCCAAGGTATACAGTCCTAAGTTTGATAAAACGGGAAGGGAAATGTAGGACAACAGCGAGAGCCTAACCTCCCAGAGTTTTCGGGAGCCAACTCAGAATCCAGCAGGCTCAAATGTGAGACCTTTCACAAGAAATGGGAGCCTTTTCGATTGCAAACGTCGAACGAGGTGTAGTTTAAGGAGTTTAAAAAAAAGTCTTCCAAGTCTCTAAATTAGGTTGGTGCAGTTCATACGAAATAACACGTTTATACTGGATAATAACAATAACCCCATATCTAAAATTTACAGTTTTTTTCCTGAAATAACCAAAACGTCAATTTCTTCAACGGATCCGACGGCAAAATCCAGATGAACTTTTGGGGAAGGGGTGTCTAGCAGGAATCCGATATGGAAAGAGGTTAAAGGGGAAGGGGATACCCCCACACGGCCCATTGTAGTGGATTTGTGCACGTGAATTGTGGTACGCAGGCAGTTGAGAAGAAAAAAAAAACGGATGTCGCAATCAGTCGTAAATATGAATAGCGTAGAGAATTCTTTTCATCTGTTAACAAAAAGTAGAGACGTCTCTCACGAATCCGGACCGACAAATCACCAACTCTTCGCCTGCAGGGTGAGCGACCATTCGAACAAACACTGAGAACGGGTCTTTTCTCATCCTCATTGCCCACAGATCAATAATATAATATATTATTGATCTGTGGGCAATGAGGATGAGAAATAATTCTATTATATTATAATAGAATAGAGAACATGTTTATTAAATAAGAATGTGTTGTCTGTGCCCCTACAATTTTCAGTAATTTAACAGCACATGCATAAACTATGTCGGACACATGCGGGCATCAGCTAACAGAACTGCAACGTATTGATACGTTCCTGATCAGGAATACAAGAAACATGAGTACAACATGGAGCTATGGTCCGTCTGCCGGTGGAGCCTTGATAAATCCTTACCTATCTACTTGTTATAGCAAATTATTTCCTTATCTATAAACAAATCAACTTCCTCAACAAACATTTCCTTAAAAAACACCAATTTCCATGTAAATAATTTGAATTTGGGTCTTGTTTCTAATAATTATTTTTGCCTTTGTATGCCTCTGCTCCTATTTTACATTCTACTAATCCTCCCAATTAATTTCTGACACCAACTGAGCTCTATATTGCCAGGCGTAGTGGCCAAAAAGTGCTACACTCATCCAATGGTCCCCGTCATTCAGCGGGGGCGATCCAACTCTGCCATGCATGAGCTCACTAGAGCTGTCAGCAGGCCCCCACATTTAGGGAGCGCATCGGCAGGAGGAGACGGAATGGAAGGGGGGGGGGATAGGGAGATGGGAGGGAGCAACTGCTCAACCACCACTTGTGATGGGGTGCAACCCAAGCAAGCCCTGGGGGGCGACTATTGGGAGTCAATACTCGACCAGCTGTCGTCCCCCTCAGAGCCCACTGATTCCTGCAGGGGGCTTGTTGCCGCCAGGACTCTCAGGGCAGCCACTGCAAAGGCCACGAAAGCCTTGTAGTGGGAAGGGCTGGGGACATACTTACTCCAGTCAAACTGTCGGGGAAACCTCAGCCCTTCTCGTCTCGAACGCCAGGCAGCTCTGAAGCACATGCCTCGCCCAGCCCTCTGGGTCTGAGCACCAAACACAGAACTGGTTGGCCCAGTGGTCGGGGACCAGCCACATCGTCTCCATTCGCCAGGGATGGGAAGAACTAAGTGAGTCTCCCAGTGGACCAATCCTCCTGCCACCCACCGACGAGCATGGCCATCACTTCCCGGAGCAACTGGGCTACCCCCGGGTCTGCCAGGAAGGCTCGAATGGTTGGGGTTGTGGGGGCGAACAGTGTATCTTCACTGGGGTTGTCCAGATAGAGTACACCTTCCTCCTCCACCTCGCCCTTGTCGGACGCAGGATCACTTGACGGTCCTGACGACGAGTTCCTAGAGGAATCTGGGTTTTCCAAGTCCCCGCCTACTCCTATGAGACCGTACATGGTACGGCAGTGTTCCTTCACTGGAGAATCTCCAGTGGAGATGTCCTGAGTAAACTTCGGCCTCGGATTCCGAGTGCAAAGTTGCCAAACCTTGCTCTAAGGAATCGAAAGTCAGATTTGAGACACCTAATTTCAGAATGATGTCAGATTTGAATGGAACCTTTTGACAGATGTCAATTGTGCAAGCAATCATTTCAGCGTAATGCCAACTCCCTATTACAATTCAGCATTTCGCCTATAACCGCCAAAAAATGCCTTTTTTGAGGCTTTTCGGAGACGTTTCGTTTAGAAAATCAAATTTACTACACTTTCGGTCATCATAATGTTTTCTCTAGGACCAATACTTCACTAGATCCATTCGGTTTATGTTTCAAAATTATTTGCAAGACATCGGTATCTGGCCGGTTACTTTTGAATATGAGCTATTGCCTGAGGCCATGTTTGCAAGCATGCCTTACGTTGAAGGGATAGGAATCAGCCCTCGACCACAGAACACCTGGCCTCAGACCCCTTTCTACTAGAAGTGGCAACGTTGACATAAGGACCCTTTCACCAGCCGCTCGGAACCGTAATGCCACCAATAAATTGATCCTACGTCTAAAAATCGACTTCTCTTTCGGCTCCCTCGTCAAAACCCCCACCTACGGATCCAAATATTTTTATGGTGGGCTGATTGGTACTCACCCAAGTACAGCTGATAGCAGCCGGTGGCGATGATGGCGAAGAGGGCGACGAGTTTGGCGTACGTGAAGTAGTCCTGAACCAGAGTGGCCCATTTCACGTCCCAACAGTTCACAAACGTCAAGAACACTGTATGGAAAAGATCACGCACATTATTAGAATCAATGCTGAGGTAGGCAGGTAGGTAGGTAGACTTCGTGTGACACAATTTCCGATTGTACCCCAACGATCAGCAAATCTTAATAAATAAAGCAGAACGCTAAAATTTAGCTGCTGGTTAAGCATTTAATGCTGGTTACGTGAACGCCTTTGAAGGATTTTGGACAAATTAGCACAATTTCGAACTTTCTCATTTCAAATGGTTACCCTTAAATGTTTGACGGATTAGGTAGCCTGAACAAATTTAACGCCTGATATAATATACATACCTACATTAGGGTGTCCCTTATATGGCCTTTTAAAAAAAAATTTCAAAAACTGGAACTCTTACCCCCTCATTTTGTTCCATAGGACCCCTAAGAACCTCAAATTTGGTAGCTCTGGGACAACGCTAACACGTGCCGCATCACCACCAAAGTATTATATGAGAACCTCCTAAGTGCCAGCTTATTACAAAACGCCAACATTTCTCCTGCATCTCGTTCTAGTCCGATTGAGTTCAAAATTTTACCCGTTGTTTTAGAAGGTCTGATAAATCTCTGGTAAAATTTTGAACTCGATCGGATAGAGATTACGGGCTGAACAAATGTTTGAATCATCTGAAACTGAGGTTTCCTGGTAAAAAACGGCTCTCGGAGATACTGGTGCCACCCGACCTATTGATTGTAATCGCCAAACAATTAGCTCTCAATAATTGAGAATAATTATTCTTTCCTTGTCTTTGTGAAGGTTTTAATACATTTTATAATGATTTTATAAATCATATTATGATAGGAATGCGCCAGTATGGACTGGTTTTTTTTTTTTTTTTTGCTGCCCATCTGCTACTGAGAGCAGCTCTAGCCTACAGTGACGCGCCCCAACAGGGCCTAAATTTTTCAAGTAGGAACACTGAAGGTTTACGAGCCGATGAAACCGTTTCCAAAGTAGCTATGTTTAATAAAGCGTTGTCAGCATTAAATGTGTTAGGTACCTCACCGATGAAGTACCTAGCAGACTGCTAGGCTAGCAGTCCTGGTTTTTTTTTTTTTTTTTTTTTTTTTACGATTTAGTTGTGAACAATCATTTGGTATTATACCTACCAAAGTGAAAATCATAGAGAACTTGAACAAAGAAAATCAACTGGCCTGTGGAAAACGATACGTGAAGAATTTTATGGGTCACTGTATGGTAAGCTCAGTAATGTTCATCAAAATTAATAATACTTAGTGTTAAATTAAGTTTCACAGGAATTCATAGCATCTGTGATAGTCTACTCCATTTTACGCATCCCATAAACTCTCTGTTCACGAGAAATAGTTATGAAATGATTAGAAATAAGTTGAAATTGAAGTTCTTACTTCAATTCGTCTGAATTTCAATTTTTCAATTAAACGCACCAGTGGCCTCCAAAATGAGTAAAATATTTTATTAATCTGAAATAGTTACAGATCCAAAAACTCCAGAAATCTAGGAATCTAGAGATCCAGAAAATCCTGAAATCTAGAGATTTAGAGATCAGGAGGTCACAAAACTCAGAGATCCAAAAATCAACAGAACCAGAGATCGTGGAATCCCGAGAGCTAGAACTCCAGAAATCCAGGAAAGATCCAGAGATCCAAAAACTCCAGAAATCTAAGAATCCAGAGATCCAGGGGGAGATAAGTAGGAGATGTATAGGTGTAGGTAATATAAGATGTAGGTCCTACATATTATGTATGTATACGGGCGCAAGTTGCACCTTCCTCCTTTCTTCTTCTCTCTTCTCATTCTTACTATAATAATTATTCCAAGAATAATAAACCAACAGGGAACAACACCGCTTTGAAAATAATTTTCAAAACGGTGTTGTTCCCTGAAATTATTACGTTTGACCCGATAAGATGAACCTGTTCCCGTGAATTCCTTCCCGTCAGTCCGACATTGACCTCACATTTTAGCGTCGAAGATCCGACGGATTAGCTCGGTTACATAATTACGCTTTGATACTGCTCACGTATGTGGTGGATAAACGAGGTTTCAAAATCAAGGACCCCCCCCCCCCTTCACACTAACCACACAACAACAACAAACGCGTCAATCTGACCGAAGGGTTTACGCCGGGCGGTCTATTTTAATGCGAGCCGAATATGTTTGTTGCCTCGCTTCAGGAAAACAAAAATATATCAAAACAAAACTTCTGCACAAAAGCGAAAACCGATTGCGACCTGCGGACCCCCCCCCCCCCCCTCCATGTCGGGGACCTCTTTTGGGGGTGTTCCTCGCTCCTCACCCTGTGAAGCGTTTTCAATTTTTCGTTTTTGGCTGTATTTGCTGAAATCTCAAGATTAGAATGAGTGGCTTACATTTCATTAGCAGGCTCTGGTAGGGCAGGAATCTAAAATGAAAAGTGTTTGCTTTTCATCTCCCCTCCCTGCGCCAGTTCTCTGATGATTTTTCCAATTATCTGGTCTCACTCATTTTGAAGAGCACACGTTCACGTTAGGTCTAACATAGATAGAAACAAACAGAAAAAGCTTCTATCGTTCCTAAGAGCTTCTATCGTTCCCTATCTGCACCGAACGAGAATAGAAGGAACCCAACTTTAGCGGAAGGAAGGAAGGAACCCAAAAAAAAACTTGTAGCGGCGTTCTAGGGACGTCAACAAAGTATCGATTCTTGAATGAATCGTGTTTTTCAAAAAAGTATCGATAGGTACTTCTATATTCTTTTTTTTTTTTCTCACCGATGTATCGGTGAATCGATTCAAAAGGACGGTTCCAGAGCCATAATATGATAATGTATTTAATAATTTATTAATCTTGAAAAAGTTAGGAATGTCATTTCCTGTCGATAAACAAACGGTGTTGGCAGGCACTGCGAAAAAAACTTAAATATTAACTGCATACCTGAACTGCACAAAAATAGACTGACTCTAATCTGAATTGAATTTTAAGGGTCTGTTCGTGAACCTTCCTGATTTATGATAAGCTGGCTAAGTCACTTTAAACTGATACAGCAGGAGGTTTGAACAGGTCGTTTAACTTATTTATGGCCCCATGGATCCCATTTATAATAAATTCCGCATTTTACGGAGGTGGGCCATTGCCTCTAGTAAGGTGTCATTGCCAGAGTAATTTCGGAAATCCATTTCTGGCTATGTTCAAACACAGATATATAATATGTATCTATGAAAATATATTCTATTAGAATACTAATAGCATGGAACGTGCTAAAGTTAGGTCAGTTCTGCCAAAAACCGTTAGGCGGGAAGGGAGACGCGGATGTTTCACGAAATGGAGCATGTTATGGCGTCCTCGCCTGTCCTACGTTAGGCCACTAGTTCGGCGGACTCACTTGTCTTATCGTTAGGCCGCTAGTTCGGCGTCGGACAGTTACTTTTCCAACTCGCAAGTATACTATATTATACAGGTGTTTCCGGCGTGTGGGATTGACCCATCTTGCGTACCTAGGCCTACATATTAAGTGCCTACCTACATAATATTATTTGGATAATGTAGCATGTTCCATGTTTCTTGAATTTTATCCGTAGGCTCCAAGCAAAAAGCATCCGGGGGTCCAGAAGGCGAGGCGCGGAAGGCAGATTTTTTTTTTTTTTTTTTTTTTTTTAATATTCACACAAACTTAATTCTATCGACAATTTACCGATATAAAATATCATTATTTAATCTGTGAATGAATGTGTTTTTACGGAGGTTACTTGCTTTGAAGTTGGGCGTGAGGAAGTATCTGAAATATCCCACCGGCTGTCCACCGACCTGATGACCCATAACAACCCCCCCCCCCCCTCCTGCTGAGAACCGCAACTCCTTCTAACCTCACCCCACGCCCCGAGTCCATCCCGTCACAGGGACCCCTCCTAAATGAGGAAAATCCTTTTTTTATGTAAAATTTAGGAACTCAAATTCAACATTGGGATCATTCAAAGGACAGTTGGTACCAACCCGAAAGTTTTTTGCGATTTTATTGTTTTACGGTCATGACGCGTCACCCACCAACATAATATGTCATAATATGACGGGGGTATGAAATAGAAAAGAAATTTGATCCGTCTCGACGTTAAAATTTGTTATTAAACGATTCGTGATGTGTAAATTTCAAAAAAATGTTTTTGACAAAATTTAACTCGACCCCATAGCTTAAACTCTTCAAAAACGCTTCCATAGCCCCTTTATAGCCCCACAGAGCCCTGCAGTTTTGTACGATCAGATAGAAAACTTTGCGGGCACAACACTCCTGGTACTGGAGAGGGAAGGCAGTATTTTTCATAATAAACCCTCATGTATGTAAAGTGTGCTGCATTTTTGTTAAACCGCAATAGTATTGGGAAGTTATTCTAAACACGTAAAAAAATAAATAAAGCTTCACAATTTCCCAGTATTATTGTGGCGATGGCTTTCTATAGCAATTCCAGGGTGGGTTGGTCCAGAGGAATATTCTTCTCGTCCCCACAGGTGGAACGTGACATCATCTGGCTTGTTCGAGGTGCATCTTGAAAAGTGAGTCGGTAACAGTACCTAATAGTATTATTTTGAGTTTGGGGGAAAAAAAAAAAAAAAAAAAATCGGAACTTTCTGCCATTTTGGTGAGTCGTTTGGGGCCCATCAGGGACCCTAAATTCAGAAAGACGGTCTGATTGCTGTGCTAACTTCAAGGGGCCCTAAAAAGGACGATTTTTTGGGACTTAAAATCTGGGCGAATTAAAAGCTAAAGAGGACAAAATTCTGAACAATTTGCACTACTTATTAAGTTTAATTTTTGATCAAATAGATACCAAGTTATGAAGGGCGGAAAGGGGAGGAAGGGGGGTTCTACTGACGTAATACTATGAATTAATTTATCTTAGAGTCATTGAATATTGTGTGAAATTGATTTCAAACTGAAAACACCAAGTTAAAGGTTTTTTTGTTGTTGCCATTTTGGAAAACTAGGCCCATTTTTCAACCTACATAACTTGGTACTTATTTGATCGAAAAATGAACCTAAGTATGTAGGGCAAATTGTTCATAAGTTAGTCCTCTTTTTTAACTTTTAATTCGTCTAGATTTTCGATTGGTAGCATAGGAAAAAAAGGTATAACCAAAAAACTCAAAAAGTCCCAAAAAATCGTCCTTTTTAGAGCCCCCCCTGAAGTTAGCACAGTGTTAATCAGTCTGACTTTTTGAATTTAGGTCCCTGATGGGTTCCAAACGACCCACCAAAATTTCTTTCGGGTTTATTATTCTTTGATATACATAGGATACTTGTGCAGAAATTTAATTCTGTGCCAATGAAAAAAGTTTAGAAAAAAGTTTTTGATTTTTTTTTTTCAAAATGTTTTTTTTTTTTTTTTTTTTTTTTACTTGAAAAATATTTGACCTCCTGGGATCCTTCAAAAATCCCATTCGTAGCCCCATGAAAGCCCTATAGATCGCAACGGTGAAATCGGATCGTTCCGGGACCCCAAAAAATGGATTCCACGTCCAAAAATACTTCGAAAACGACACCTAACTCGATCCCAAAGTCAAAAGCCTTCAAAAAAAAAAAAAAAAAAAAAAAACAACCTCCCGAAGCCCCATTTTAGCCCCATAGCGCCCCACGGGTTCGGGCGATCGGGCTGAAAACCTTGCGGGCACAACTAGATGGTAAACCGAGTATTTTGTCAAAATTTCAGATTTTAAAAAATTCCTACTGCTCAAAACGGCCCGGACGGCGGAAGGACATTACGGTTTTGAATGTAGACCTCTTGAAATGTCAAATTTTGAGGCGGATCCGAGTCGTCGACCTCGGTCGCGATTCCAAGAATAATAAACCAAAAGGGTATAATATTATTATTGTTTAAAAAGTATATTGTAATTTTTAAACTAATAAAATAGGTAATTGTATTGCACATGACTGTAATTATTGCAATTTTTGTTAGTAGGTATGTACAGGAGGTTGTGTCATTTATGTTGAGCGGTAGAAGGAGATCGAACTGCAGGAGCAACAAGAGTCTGGGCGAATATTAATCAATATTGCCCTCTTTCCTCTTTCCTCCCACGACCACAATATCCATCAACCCTTTTCATCCTCCACTCTGCCGGCTAAGTGATTTCTCACGTCCCAGCGAATGAGAGATGGCGAGATGATGGAAAGATACTGCAAGGGGCTTTGGGAGGTTGTCGTGAAGCTCCGTGACAGCGGACTCACCTACTGTAAACCTACGACGCGTTAGGAGCCCAAACATGTAATTAAGCTTTCGTCATATCGTCAATGTCACAATTGACGAGCACCCCGAAGACAGGAAAGGCACAACATTCGCCGCCCATTTCTACCGGTTAACCTCACCCACATACACACCCTACCTCACCCAAACAAGCACACACCATACCTACGGACGAGTAAACATAAACACAGTAATTACATCAACTTCCCCCAAACCAAGAAATCTCGAGTGAACATTAAATATATAGGTGCCCGTATGATACAAGTTAAACAATGGCAGCACTATGGAAAACGTCTATTTTGACGCGGTCATTCGTCTGAACCAATAATCCGGTGGTCATATAATTTCATTGACTTAATCAACGGGGTCTCGAGGAACATCCAACCGTTGTAAAATTATGTGGTTTGGGTTCTGTAAATCTTTCGACCCGTGTCCATGCAAACAGCTTGCTGACCAATGTGACCCTCAAGTGAAGCAAAGACAACAGCAAAAGACCATTGGCCCCAAACGCCACAAAGTTTTTATATCGAGCGTGCGAGAGGAGCCAACCAAACGCTACGCCAACCAACCCCCGACCGTATCCCACCTGGCCTCAGACCCCTTCTTCTCACTTTACTGGTGCCCTGGCGTTGGGGAGACGAGCCTTTGGATTGCTTCCCGTCACTAAACCCCCAGTCAAGTTCGCTCCCTATTTTAGCACACTTACACGGAAATTGAATCCGCAGAGCCGTCGGGAATCGATGGGAGCCACAGGACACCCCCCCCCCCCCCCATTCAACCTTCCTAACTCCTTTCAATTCGTCTTTAGGCCAGTCAAAATTGACACACAAAAATCGCTAAATTCGCAAAACGAGATGTATATATGCTTTTTTAATATGTTGTTCGGACCCATTAGGGTAGTTTACCGAATTTTGCAACTTCCCAAAAGTTGTGCTTCACGCGTAGCACACGAAAAACCGCGATTTTTTCGGCCTTATTTCAGTTTTTGCTCTATATCTAATTAACTGCATTGCTAATTATATCTCTCTATATCTAATTAACTGCTCTATATCTAATTATGCATTGTCCGACGAAAACTACACATGATTTTTTAAATAGCATTAAATATGTGACAATTTAAGCCCAACCGGAGCTTTGTAGGTCAATTAGTTTCAGAGTTATGGCACTTTGAAAATAGGAAAATTTTTCGAAAATGTGAACATTTTAGTTGAAGACCTGAAGACAGCGGAAGCACGTTTTTCAGAGCGTTTTCGGCTGTAGCTCAAGAACTATTGGTCCGATTCCAAATTTCTTTTTTTCTCGTGAAAGCTAAATAAATTCCCTATCGCAGCTATTCCATGTGAAATTTTGATTTGAGCGTTGACAAGGGAGGGGCAGGCACGGCAAAGAAGTGGCTTCTTAGCACATTTTTGCCTATAACCCGGGAACGGTTGGTCCGATCTTACTTTTCTTTTTTTTTAGGTGAAAGCTGATTAAATTTTAAAAAAGCGTGGGAGCAATAACATTTCGATTGGAGAAATAGTCTTGGAGGGAGAGAAGAAAATCTTCCGAAAAAAAAAAAAAAAACCCCTGGAAATTCTCCGCTTCACGGAAAAACATTGAATCATGGATATGTTTACTGTAAACTCCAATCATGTGATTATTTTCGCGATTATGTTGCGTAACAAATTTTGGTTGTCGAGTAGAAACAGTTTCAGTAACCAATCATGTGATTTGGTGTCGCAAATTTTAGAATGACCCCCAGCCCAAAAACATATCCATGTTAAAACGTGGTTGTAGAGCGTCAAAATTTGACATGAAATGTCAAATTAAATTTTAATATCTTGTTTCCACCCTTTCCGACGAATACCAATGGCACTTTTATTGTTTCTGTAGACATGCAATGTGCCGTCCCCTGTATAAAATTTAATCTTTCAGACTTTTCTAGTTACCCACACAGCAGAAATTCGTCTCAGATACGTCTCTAATACGTCTCAAACGAGATAATATTATAATATTATATATTATATTACGTCTCAGTGACGTTACGTGTGACGTTGGTGAGACGTCTCAGACACATGTCCGCAACAAAGACGTCTCATCATTGCAATTCTGAGACGTATCAGAGATGTATCAAAACAGGTATCAGAGATGTAACTGAGACTCCGAGTCCCAATGAGACGTTGCTGAGATGTTCTGGGTAAGCCTATGTGAGGTGTCAAAAGTTGTAAATTTGGGTTCTCGTATTCCCGAGACCCCATCAAATGTTGGGGGTCGCCATATTGGAAATGGCGCTAGAAAATTATTGAAATGATTCAGGTTTAAAGTGAAAAAATGCCCAGGCCCCTATGAGGGGGCTTTGGAGAAGTAGGTTCTACGTTACGCACGTCTCTGGTATGCATGGAAGAATATATTGTCTCTTCCTTCTTCCACGTCTGGTATGTCAACACTTAGGTAAATGTTTATGAGACATCTCGAGAGCAACCATCTCTGGTTTGAAGTCTCAGAGACGTCTTCGTAAAGTCTCAATGAGACCTCTAAAGCTGTGAGAGGTGGATACCCATTTGAGCCCAGATTGAGACGTCTCAATCAGAGATTCTCTGCTGTGTGGGTATCTACCCTCTGAGCAGAACTATTTGAGGCAAATTTCAAATGTTCAACTAGGAAGCCGACCCCTGCCAACCCCCCGACCATATCCCACCTGGCCTCAGACCCCTTTTACTCGCTTTCCCACAATATGGTGACACCCCCCCCCCCCCCCTACAATCCCGCTTTCTCAACACTCAGTCAACTGGTCCAAAAATGAATTCAATATCTATCAATAGGTACCTAACAAATTTTGATTTAATTATTTAGGCCCGGTTTAGCAAGTTTCCTTCTATCGGTCTTATAGCGGCCCGATCGCTGGTGGACTCAAAACGTTTCAAAGAGCCCATTTATAGGCCTAAATGCGTCCAAAATAACTCGGAAAGGGTGATTCTCAGAAAAAGGTCAATTTTCATAAATCAGATCAACCCCAGCTCTCAAACCAGGGTGAACTGGAAAAAATTTTTTCACCACTCATTCTCTTACGCTCCTCCTATTTCGCTAATACATTATTTACCCGCAGAACCATGGTTTTATGGTAGTTTTTTTAGTGCAAAGTTAGGAAATGTCCGTAACGTGGGTGTATCAGAATACGATTAGAAGTACTGGGGTGTACCAAGCATTTGCGAAAAATGCCGGTGAGTGAAAAGAGCTTCATATCCTGATTTTGTTATTTACGCTCAACTATTTACGCTGTTTCTTAGCCTTGTGAAACAATCACGGGTTGCTAAGGAGTTTCGCAAACTTTGCATCGGCGAAGTCCGTCAGTGACGTGGATTAATGGAAAAGGTCCCGGACCTCCAGCAAAACCGAAGGTAGAGACAATTTTTTGCAGTCATTTTGTGTTGGCAGTACTGGCTGGCGCGAACGTACATAGCTTCTCCCCCGTGGGCCCATCAGTCGCCAACAAAACGGCATGGAAGAGGAGAGGTTGCAGCGTGTTTTTATTCAGGTCAGTAACGTGGTTCAATGTTTCCCTGGCTAACGTTTACATTTCAAATCTAACTTTTGCCCATTTTTGTAGTATGTATCGTTCAGAATACTGACACGATTTTATTTATTCCATTGGCATCAGGAGAAAGGTGTGGGTAGAGTTCAAAGTTAGAAATGTCAGCTACGTGGCACAATCGTAGTCAGTCACGTGGAAGTATCATTGATCCACGTTACTGACGATACTTCCACGTTTCTGACCAGTTTACCAAAAATCGACAAAACCATTTATATATTCAATTTTACAGAGGAATAATACCTAATTAACTGTTTTTATATTTTCTTGCTGAGACAGAGACACTAGTACAGCAGTTTCATTAATTTTGCAGATTGAAAATGGCACCAGCAATAAGGTTTTCAGCAGAAGAGCTGAAAGAGAGGAAGCGCCTGGCAGAAAAAAAGAGAAGAGAAAAAAGACGAAATAACCCAGAACTGAAGCAGAAGGAACAGATTAAGCAGCATATGAGGTATGATAAAAGAAAGGAGAGGGGGCTGAAGCTGGTGATTTCAGAAATGTCCGAAGATCGAAGCGGGCTCAGAGAAGAATCTGGAAGGAACAGAAAAAAAAAAAAATCCAGAGCAAAGCAGAAGTTTCTTGCTAAAAAAACAACCCCACAAACTACTTCATCATCTGCTGGACTCCTTGAATCTTTGAGGAAAAAGGCTGGAAGAAAAGTACTCTGCAGGTATTGGTCGAAAGCGGCTCGAGACTTGGCAAAAACGCTGCAAATTTTACACAAGGGTTTATTATTCTGTGATATAGGTTACTTGTACAGACATTTAATTCTGTCAATAAAAAAAAATTTAAAAAAATTTTTTTTGGATTTTTATATTTCAAAAAAAATTTTTTGGGGGGATTTTTTTTTCAAAAATGTGTTTTTTCAAAAATTCTTTAATTTTTACTCGAAAAATATTTAACTTCTTGGGATCCTTCAAAAATCCCATTTTTAGCCCCATGAGAGCCCTATAGAACGCCACAGTGAAATCGGATCGTTCCGGGACCCCCAAAAATGGATTCTACGTCCAAAAATACTTCGAAAACGACACCTAACTCGATCCCATAGCTAAAAGCCTTCAAAACACCCCTCCTGTAGCCCCATTTTAGCCCCATAGCGCCCCACGGGTTTGGGCGATCGGACTGAAAACCTTGCGGGCACAACTAGATGGTAAACCAAGTATTTTGTCAAAACTTCAGATTTTTAAAAAAATTCCTACTGCCCAAAACGGCCTGGACGGCGGACGGCGGACGGCGGACGGCGGACGGACATTTCGGATTTTGAATGTAGACCTCTTGAAACGGATAATGTCAAATTTTGAGGCCGATCGGAGTCGTCGACCCGCGTCGCGAAAACATAGGTGTATTATTCCAAGAATAATAAACCAAAATGCGTGAAGAAAATAAAAGACTAAGAACCGTGATGTACAAGTAAAAATCAAGGTACCAGCGGGCTTCAAAAAACTGAGCAAAATTTCTGAAAGCCCTAACACATTGGTCAACAAAATTTTGGCTACCAGCACTACACCCGAGGGCAGAGAAATTGTCAGAAAAAAGCTCTTCACCGCAGAAGTAGTAGGACTACTGGACAGTCAACTAGTGGACAGTGTTTCCAACATGGATGGGAAACAAAAGAAGAAGTTTATTGAAATGGTTGGAGGTGGCATGATTGCTAAGATGCGATGTCTGAACGCTGTTGGAGAGTTTTTTTCATACAAGTCTTTCAGAACTTCACAGAGAAATTTCAAGGCCGTAAGAGAGGGGAGGGAACAAAGAACTAAGAGCTACAACATCCAGGTGAAAATCCAGAAGTTCTTGGAGGAAGATGAAAACAGTCGGTGCTGTCCTGGGAAAAAGATTTTATCATCCATAAGAAAGGGGGCTTTCAAAAAAGTTTATTTAATTTAATTTTTTTAAATTATTTTATTAAATTTATTAAAGTGAAACTTTATTTATATTATATTATATTAAATTATATTATATTAAAGTATATTATATATATTATATTAAAGTGAAAGTTTATTTAATTTAATTTTTTTAATTATTTTATTAAATTTATTAAAGTGAAACTTTTATTACATCGTCCCAAATTTTTTTTGGTCTGTGTGTCATTTCTTGTCCCGTCACGCTACCGTTGATTTTCGCTTACAACCGATTCGTTGCTACGGAACTTCATCTTCGCCAGTTATAATCGTACAAAAATCGTTCACCATTCGTTGGAAAGCTCTCGATTTATCACGCATTTCTTTCGTACTTATTCTTATTATGTCCCCATTATGTCCCCATTTTATATTTTTTGATGTTATTAATGGATGCAGTAAACAATGCCGCTTGTTTTGTTGTTATCAGTTGCCACGTTAGAAATCAATTTGAGAAAACGCCAAAATGAAGCCGTGGGTAGAGATACAAGGGTAGGTGAATGAGTAGGAAATTGGGGGGGGGGGGGGGGACTAGACATAAAAAACGTGTCCATCGATGCTACGTACCCCACTAGGGGAGCGAGCGAAGCGAGCCGGAGAGACTAGTGGGAAAAAAGTTTCACTTTTACCGTGGTTTCATAAAACCACACCCGTTTTTTACTTTTTTAAACAATTTTTAATAAACAAATACACTCGCTGACTCAGTATTTTGTTAAACATCCTCAGTGTTGTCAGTCACGTGGAGGGATGGTCAGTGACGTGGCTCTATTGAATGTTAAAATTCAAATTCTGGGCTTGAAAATGGAGTTTGACCTCTAAAAACTACTATATTCTGTCGGTTTTCATATAAGGAACGCGTGAAAAAAAAAAAGAAAAGCAATCAGAGCACTTGAATTTTTTTGAACTACAAGGGGTAGAAAATTGCCCTTTTTCTGAGAATCACCCGAAAACGACACCTCATTCGACCTTCTGACAGCCATCAAAAGCCTTATGGTGAGATCCAATGGTTCTGGGACTCGATGTCATACCTGAAAACCATTTAAAAACCCTCCTGCAGCCCAACGGGTTTGGGCGATCAGGCTAAACCCTTGCGGGCACAACTAGATAGTAAATCGAGTACTTTGCCGAAATTTCAAGTTTAAAAAATTCCTACTGCCCAAAACGGCTCGGCGGACGAATTTTCGAAATCCGCGTGTCGTAAAAACGGATGACAAATTTTGAGGCCGATAAAAATGTTCGACCCCCCGACACGAATGCATAGATGTATTCCCTGAATAATAAACCAAAAGTGAGGAAAGTCTCATCATCACGAAATGACGATTTTCCAAGGCAGGGATGTGGAATACAGAGGGAGATGTACTTGCGGAAGATGGAAGATCCAGAACGGTAATTAGGCTGTCACTTGCAGTCCATCTCTTCGGTAATAGCCTCGGTTATGAAACCGGACTTCTTTTGTAAGAAGTTCGGAAGGAGTTCCGAGCTGAAAATTTCAATCGATTGTTTCGATAGCACATAACGCCATTTTTTTCGGATTTTAAAAACGATATATCTTCATATTATAATTTCACATTAGGAAATTTGTTCTCCAACAACAACAGAAACAAGTTCTCCCTTTTAGTAACTGAGGGCAAATCTGTTTTTAACGCAACGTTTATAGATCGCTCGACCCCGAATCGTCGGAGGTTTTGGAGGATTCTAAGGTTAAGTGAAGGGAGTCGAGTGGGGTGCAATTTTCGTTGTAATTTAAAACTGAACTGGGTTATTATCTACTAGGTACTTTTGGAGGCAATTTTAGGCATCCAAAATCATTAGAAAAGCCACCAGGCGGTTGGGGGAAAAGAATGACCTACTCGATGAATTTGGTTATATTCGGTTATTATATTACCTATATTATATACCTACCTACTGTGGGGAACTCTGCATTCCCACTCAGCCCAATCGATGTCCTTCCCGCTCACGCAGGATCGGGGGTCTGACGCTCGTCTACTTCTCCCTCAAACCTTCCGCCAGCAGCTGTCATAGACTATGACTCATAGCCCTTATTATTTTGTGCATTGACTCATGACTAGTCACAACACTTTTCGACCTGTTTCCGTCGATCCGGAAACTCCCCCCGACCTCTCGGGCGGGATTTAAGAGGAGGAAACTGCAAACATGCAAGAGCCCGTTGTCCAGGATTGCATACTAGACATCTCGAGATTGGAAGCCGGAAGAGCTGTCCTTTGTGAGACCAGGGGTGTGTCAACCAGTAGTCCATACTTGGCAAGTCAAGATCGGAAGCCAGTGAACCACCCCTCGGAATCAACACGGCTGCAGAAGACCTTAACCAACACGACCCTTCGTATAGGTGACGTCAGTTTTCTCCCGTTCGTTCCAAGGATCTGCCGGACTGCCACAACACATCAGGAACCCAGATCCGCCACTTCTACAGCTGGAGCAGGGGCGAATCCTGAGCTGGCAGGCTGGGCACACAATCGGGTTCCCCCTCCCCTTCATCACCATCGCTCATCTCTGAAATCCCCACGATAAACCTCAAAATCTCCTACACTTTCACAAGCAACTTTCACCAACAGCGAACTTACAGAAAAACAACGGAGCCTGCAGCAGTGTATTCCACAGCTGCATGAAGCCATTCTGATTGCCGATTTCACACACCCGACACACAAAACACAGAAAAAACGAAGAACACTAGTAATAATGGCAATAAAACTAAAACAAAGTAAAATTATAGGAGAAGGACAGAAAGAACTCTTTCAGAAAGTAAACAACTGAGAAGTTGGCAACTGAGGATCAAGGTCCTGCGATCCTGAGTGAAAATTCAGATGTACCCAGTGGTGCCAAATCACAAAATCGTAAATCCGTGGTAAATCCGTATCTGGAGTCCAGATACGGATTTACCACGGATTTCACCAGCAGATTCTGGACCAGCAGAAATCCGTATGAAATCTGTATGCCCCGAATGGGTTTTAGAGAACCCAAAAAGCAGTTTCAGGCTTAAACTTCTGGACTCTCTGTTAATGAGACGAAAACTGAGACTCTCTACTTTGGGTTGCGGGACTTGTCATCCTTGGACGAAAACCCCCCAAGCGTTAGATTTCTGGGAGTATTGGTGGATCCAAAGCTGAACTGGAACCAACACTGTGAGAACCTTGAATCTAGGTTAAATTCCATTGTTTTCCTCCTGCGTAGGTTACAGGAGAAGCTACCCAAAACTGCAGTCGTAGCGGCATTCCATGCTGCTTTTATGAGTCGTGCGACTTATGCCATCCTCTGTTGGGGTCATGCCGCGTCGGCTGCCGCAGTTTTCGCATGCCAACGCAGGGCTGTACGAGTGGTCGCTGGGCTGAAGTACCAGCAGGATTGTAAGCCAGCCTTCATAAGATTAAACATCTTGACCATCCCTGCGGTTTTCATACTCGAAGCTACGTGCTACGTTTTCTCTAACTTACACGAGTATCATACCTCCACTCATGGGTATAGAACACGGCATGGGAGTGACTTGCTGGTACCTACCTTTTCACCGCTTGAAATCATCCCGCATCAGCAGTTCATGGTGGGGTATTAAATTTTTCAATGCCATCCCTAAAGAGTTGCGAGCGAAATTTACGGCAACAAACGTTAGGCCAAAACTTGTCAAGTTTTTAAAATCCATCGCACCCTTTGATTTTAATGAATTTTTCCTCAGTATAAAGAATGTAAGAGAGCTCTAGTTAGGCATAGGTTTTGTAAATTAGGTATCTAATAGCTTGTTAATGATGTACTACCTACCGCTGTATTATTGAAGTAAGTTTTTGTGAGCTGTAATTTTGTAAGGAAATTTTGACCTTGTCTTTGCACTCTGTGTTCTTGGCAATAAAAAATCTTGAATCTTGAATCTTAAAAAAAAAAGTTTTTTTTTTACACTCAATTTTCAGCTTGGCTCGTTTGCTAGCTGGAAGGAATAGGCGTTCAAGTAGGAAAATTCCTTAATGTGATAACTGTACGAAATTGTATGAAACTAGTTATCACAGTCAGTTGTACGAAATTCAAATAAGAAAAACGCTGCAAATTGTAGGTACACAAGGGTTAATTATTCTTTGATATAAATTACCCACGAATTAATTGAGATATCATATTGAAAAAATTAATTTAATTATTTAGGTATCTAATAAAGTTTTTTTTTAAATTTTCTTGTATAGTTTGTGAACGGATGTGGGACCCCGGTAAATAGATTGACAAAGCACAATGTGCTTCCAAAAATACTTTGAAAACGACCCCCCCCCCCCCCCCCCCACTCAATATCATACCCAAAAACCTTCCAAAACCTGGAATCTACACATCTTGAAAAGTATAAAGACAAATTTTGAGGCCGACAAAAAGGGTCTACCCCTCTACGCGAGTACATGGGTGGATTATTCCAAGAATAATAAACCAAAATGAACCGAAATGAAACTTTACGAACTTCTACAGAAGTTGTATATATACAACTAGGCAGCCTTTGATGGTGTTTGTGATCATCCAGTTCCTCTTCTTAAGTTAAGAAGGTTAACCAAGGTTAAGAATCTTAACCTTGGTGAGCAACAAAAAAATCTGTGGTGGACACTGACCACTGGATTATTGACCCATGTGACCCTTGATTTTTACCGTTTTCTTGATGATTTCTCGAATATCCGTGTGAAATACGTATGAGAGAGGAAAATACGTATAATACTGATACATATTTGATAGTCCGTGCAGACCCCGAAAAATCCGTATAAATACGGATAAAAATCCGTGTCTGACACCACTGGATGTACCGCTCCAAGCGGAGGAACCACCAACCATTCTGCTTGCCTTTCAGTAGTAGACCTGTGGCTCTGCCCCCACAAGGTCTATGAGTCCAGCTGTTTTCCTGGTTCAACCAAGTCGAGCCAAGGCATTCAACTCCGCAGGTGCTTGACTAGGGGGGGAAAGATGCTCAAACGGTAGTTCTACTCTCTTCTCGCGGTCAATTAGAAGATTATCTGCGCTGGAGCTCGTTGCCATTGCTCACAAGAATGAGCACCTACTTTGGGTACAAGGTAATAGTAAAATTTCCATTACCTACTAATGTAAAAATCATTTGAAAAATTGTCCAAAAATTGAAACAATAAAACAAAAAATGATTTAAAAAAAGGCAAGCACTGGGCAAGCTTGCCCTTGCTTACCTTTGCCAGAGAATTCGCCTCTGAGCTGGAGCATTCTCACTGCCTGCAGATCACAACACATTGTGTCATGCCTCTGACGAATCTCCCACCTGGACTCCCTCTTGCATCCTCCAAAAACACTGGCGGCGTAACCACGGACGCTAAGCCGTGCACATTCCGCCACCCACACAACTTACCTAATAATCAATTAGGAAAAACAACGCATGTTGATACACACCCCTCACACATGCCAAATGGTACTTCGATGGTACTGGAATTTCGATTTGTCTGTGGACTTTTCACGCCTCTCCCGCAGAGTGCGAGGTCTTTGGATTTGTTTTATCTCAGAATAATAAACCCTTGAGTGACATTGGCAGCGTTTTTCTTCTTTGAGGACTAAATTTGAAGGAAAAATATCATTCCGGTTCAGTTCTGCTCTGGAACAAAATCTGCTAGGTACCAAAAGACTGTACAGAGTTTGCTCTACTAAAAGGGAACACTTAGGCGGATTACTCTAGAGAAATAATGACTCATTAAATCCGAACCAACAGCTGCTCTCAACTCCTGCCGGTATTAGGCTCAACTCCTGCCTAAGTAATGTCTTTTTCCCCGGGTAAAGACCTTTTTCGGGACGCTAGCAACCTTCCCCCTCTCAGGTTAGTTCCCTATGTCAAGCTGCCAAATTGTGAGTTGGTTCAACCAACTTGGTTGTAGTTTCGGAATAGGTAGGTGGTTGATAATATCAAAATATTATTTTCGGATTTGTTTCTTCCATTTTCCTCAGAAAAGAAAACAAGTGTGAGGGGCCTACAATACCCAAAATGGCCATTTCGTGAAATTCACTTGCCAGAGAAAGACGTGCCAGGAGCAAACCTTCATTTATTATTCTTGGAATAATAAACCAAACATATTATGTTTTCGCGACGGGGGTCGACGACTCCGATCGTCCTCAAAATTTGACATTATCCGTTTCAAGAGGTCGTAGTACATTCTAAATCCGAAATGTCCGTCCGCCGTCCACCGTCTGGGCAGTTTTGGGCAGAAGGAATTTTTTTTTTTTTTTAATCTGAAATTTTGACAAAATACTTGGTTTACCATCTAGTTGTGCCCGCAAGGTTTTCAGTCCGATCGCCCAAACCCGTGGGGTGCTATGGGGCTATAATGGGGCTATGGGAAGGGGTTTTTGAAGGCTTTTAGATATGGGATCGAGTTGGGTGTCGTTTTCGAAGTATTTTTGGACGTAGAATCCATTTATGGGGGTCCCGAAACGATCTGATTTCACTGTGGCGATCTATAGGGCTTTCATGGGGCTAAAAATGGGATTTTTGAAGGATTCCAGGAGTTTAACTATTTTTCGAGTAAAAAATAAAGAATTTTTGAAAAAAAAAAATTTTTTTTGAAAAGAAAAGTTTAAAAAAAAAACTGTTTTTTTCCAAAATTTTTTCCATTGACACAGAAATAATTTTTGCACAAGTAACCTATAAAAAAAAAAAAAAACGAAAAAACGAAACGAAACAAGGGAATTTCACCCTGAATTTTCGTCCGACAGGCTGCTGCCGTCGCGGACGTCGTCAGCCGCCCTCTCAAGGAGGATCGGAACTTGTCTGACGATGGCGCTCATGGCTCCCCATTGCCTCGTCCCCCTGGGTTGGGAGGAGTTCGCCCTCCGATTGAACGCAAAAAATACTTGTATCGGTGACCCCGCACCTCACGCGGTCACCCATCCAAGTACTAACCACGGTCGACGTTGCTTATACAAGTAACCTATATCAAAGAATAATAAACCCTTGTGAAAACGTTTCAGCGTTTTTCTAAAGGACCTATTATAGGTCTATAATAGATGCTGCACTGATTAATGAGCCCAGTCAATTGGACGAACATACCTAAAAAAAAAACCATGAAACAATTCTGTGTACAGAAGTTCGTCGAAAATGACAACTTAATTAAGTAATTACTCGACACCCTGGCTTAATGTCTTCAAAATCTACGTCTATAACCCATCAGTAGGATCATTGAGCCCTACCCACTGGACGGACAAACTCGAAAAATCCATAAATCGATTCTGATTCGACTGAAACTCGTCAAAAGCGACAGCTTAATCGACACTGTCTTAAACCCATAAAAATCTACATCTATAGCCCCTGAGAAGCATCATTGAGCCCCATCGACTAGACAGATTTACTTGCGAAATCCGTAAATTGATTCTATATACAGAAGTTCGTCGAAAACGACAAATTAGACGACACCCTGGCGCAAACCCTTCAAAATGTACGTCTGTAGCCCCGGAGAAGCATCATTGAGCCCTACCGACTGGACAGACTGACTTGCAAAATCCACAAAGTTATTCTGTGTACATAGGTACTGAAGTTTGTCGAAAACGATAAAAACCAGGCTCAAACCCTTCAAAATAAACGTTACCGCGCTGTCCGAAGGAACAGTGCTGTAGGAACGGCTCGAAAAAAAAAAAAATAAATAAATAAATAAAATGGGGACATAATGACGAAGAACAAGTACGAAAGAAATGCGTGATAAATCGAGAGCTTTCCAACGAATGGTGAACGATTTTTGTACGATGATAACTGGCGAAGATGAAGTTCCGCAGCAACGAATCGGTTGTAAGCGAAAATCAACGGTAGCGTGACGTTACAAGAAACACACAGACCAAAAAATTTGAGACGATGTAATAAAAGTTTCACTTTAAAAAAGAAAGACCGCATTAATATATAACCGCTTGGCAGTTCAGGGAGCCTCTGCAACAACCAAACGTAACCTTAAAATTATTTCTGTAGAACAATGTTAGCTTACTCAGAAAACGACACCGTACTAAATACGAGTTCAAATTTTGAAACTTCCTTGAAATTTCCTTCAAAAATCCCATTTTTAGCCTCATAGATCCCCACAGTGAAGTAGGATCGTTCTGGGACCCTCAAAAATTGAAAAAAAAAAAAAAAAAAAAAAAACCTGCCTGTGCCCCCATTTTAGCCCCATAGATCTCCCACAGAGCCCCACGGGGTCGGAGCGATCGGGCTGAAACCCTTGCGGGCACAACTAGATGGTAAACCGAGTACTTATTCAAAATTTATGTTTTTAAAAAACTGCCTACTGCCCAAAACGGGTCGGATGGCGGACGGACATACCTATCGTTTTTGGAATCTAGACCTATTGAAACGTTGTCAAATTTTGAGGCCGTCAGAATCTTCGACCTCTGTCGCGATTACGTAGGTTCCATGAGTAATAAATCAATAAGTGACGGTCTCAAATTAGACCGATAGATGCTCTCAAGTGTACAAGCCTGACAATGTCTTGGACATTGCTTTGCGTGGATTGTTCCAACGTTAAGGAGGTCAACGCTGACGATTTGCTTTCGTCGCCTACTGTTTGTTTTTGTTTCACGTGACGTCAACACGGGGAGGATTCAACTCGGATATTTTCTCACCGTTCGCTTGCAAATGTGAAAAAAAAGAGAAGAAAAGGCGTGACGATTTGTAAACATCGTTAGTGCTGACCAGAAGTGGACACGAGAAGGGGATCAATTTTCTGGGGTGTCCTACGGCTGGTGGGTTTTAATGAATTGATAGTAGTGAGGTAGAAATAGGCGTTGAACAATCATAGTTCAACTGGCCGGGTAGAGTGAGAGTGCAAGGTTCACTTCCATTGAATCCTCAAGAAGCTGTGTGTGTTCTATAGCGCGCTATAGAATGTACGGTACTCCCGGTACCCCCCCCCCCCCCCCCCTTCAATTGGATTTCGAGTTTCATGCACACCCCTCCCGATGGCACGCAACCAAAATTGAGTAGTGGGGGGGGGGGGGGGGATAACAGAAATGTACCGAATGTGCAAGAGAGAAATTCGCTTTTAGCAAAACCTCCGCTCTATCCCAAAACGTGATCGGATTTTCTCTAAATCATTCCCATTCATTTCCAAGAAGCTTAGCACCAAATTTCCCCATCTATCACCTTTTACTCGAAAAATATTAAATAATTTTCAAATTTTGATCTTCTGGGATCCTTAAAAAATCCCATTTGTAGCCCCATGAAAGCCCCCACAGTGAAATCGGATCGTTCCGGGACCCCCCAAAAATGGATTCTCCGTAAAAATACTTCGAAAACGATACCTAACTCGATCCCATAGCCCAAAAGCCTTCAAAAACCGCCTCACGCAGCCGCATTCTAGCCCCACAGCAACCCACGGGTTTGAGCGATGGGGCTGAAAACCTTGCGGGCACAACTAGACGGTAAACCGAGTATTTAGTCAAAATTTCAGATTAAAAAAAAAAAAAAAAAAATGCCTACCTACTGCCCAAAACGGCCCGGACATTTCGGTTTTGGAATCTAGAACTCTTGAAACGGATAATGTAAAATTTTGAGGCCGATCCGAGTCGTCGACCTCCGTCGCGATCACGTAGGTGTATTATTCCAAGAATAATAAACCAAAATGGTGCAATACGACGTAAAACCTGTTTAATTGACGATTCAAGGGACCGTCCACAAATTGTCAATTAACCAGGTTTTTCAATTAGGTAGCCAGGTTTTGGTGGATCAATTCGTCAATTAACCAGTTTATTCGGCATTTCAAACAAACATGTCATTTTAAATCAATAACTTAAAATTCAGTGTCCAACTTTTAGGTAGAAAAACGCTGCAAATTTTACACAAGGGTTTATTATTCTTTAATATAGGTTACTTGTGCAAAACGCTGCAAATTTTACACAAGGGTTTATTATTCTTTGATAGAAGTTACTTGTGCAGAAATTTAATTCTGTCAATAAAGAATTAAAATTTTTTTTTTGATTTTTATCTCAAAAAATTTTTTTTTTTGGATTTTTTTTGTTCAAAAATGTGTTTTTTCAAAAATTCTGTATTTTTTACTCGAAAAATATTTAACATCCTGGGGTCCTTCAAAAATCCCATTTTTAGCCCCATGAAAGCCCTAAAGATCGCCCCAGTGAAATCGGATCGTTCCAGGACCCCAAAAAATGGATTCTACGTCCAAAAATACTTTGAAAACGACACCTGACTCGATCCCATAGCTAAAAGCCTTCAAAAAACCCCTCCCATAGCCCCATTATAGCCCCATAGCGCCCCACGGGTTTGGGCGATCGGACTGAAAACCTTGCGGGCACAACTAGATGGTAAACCAAGTATTTTGTCAAAATTTCAGATTTAAAAAAAAATTCCTACTGCCCAAAACGGCCTGGACGGCGGACGGACATTTCGGATTTAGAATGTAGACCTCTTGAAACGGATAATGTCAAATTTTGAGCCCGATCGGAGTCGTCGACCCCCGTCGCGAAAACATAGGTGTATTATTCCAAGAATAATAAACCAAAATCGGGTAGGTACCTATCATTTGTTTGGTGGGTTGCACATTCCTGACGAGTTGCTCCACACCAAGCAACTTGTCCTACACTCTCAATTTCTTGTACGTCTTCACTCATCTCCGCTGTTGAAGTGCCATAGATGAAGCCACATTTACGGAAACAGTTAGCAACTGTACTGGATGTAACATAAAACCACTCTTTTTTCGCAAAACGAATGGCTTGGAGAAGAGAAATGTCAAAACGATCATTATTTCCTTCCGACATGCAACGATCGATGTAGGTACCGAACGATTTCTTTTCTGTATTGACACTTGAAATTTTGCATTATGCCTTGGTCAAGAGGCTGCAAAACACACAATTATAGAGGTCCTCGGAGAAAATATCTCCGTCAATTAAAGAGGTAGGGCTTCTGTCAATTACAGAGGCTTGAGCCCTCCAAGGAGTCGGGATCACGATTTTTCTGTCAATTATAGAGTTTTGTCAATTACAGAGGTTTCAATTAAACAGGTTTTACTGTACATTTTTTCGTAAAAATATTCGACTAGGTAAATCTATTGGTCTCTGGTGTCGTTGGTGTCTTCTTCGTCTTCGTCACCATTTACATTAACAGGGTGGCGCAGATCGTAGAAAAAATCCTACTTGTTACAAAGATGAAGAACATGAAATTCTGCGTCGAATGAACTCCTTAAACATTAAAATCGGTTAAGCTGTTTTGCCACAATCAAGCATCAAAAATAGGCAATTTTTTCCAACGGCTGAAAAATGGGATTCGATCATGATTCAACTCTTGTAACTTATGAACGGCTACTACAAATTGACTCAAAACTTATGATGTAGACCATGGATTCCCAAACTGGGTGGCGGGCCCCCCCTGGGGGGCGTGAGACCATTCGACCAACAACGGGGCAACATCGAGCCAACTCCAGGAGCGAGCAGAAGCCCTGCAAGAAGAATTTTTGGAAATAAAAAATGATTCTTCTGCCAAATATGACTTCGAAAAAATGGAAAAGTCAACACTTTGGATCAAATAGGTACTTCTAAGTGTATCCCAGAGTGTCACAGGAAGCTCTTCGGTTATTTTTGCCTTTTTCAACCAAAAAAACTTTGAAAAAGCATTCTCAACACTCGTATACATCAATAACAAGCCATCAATTGAATTGAATAGATGAGCGCAACCTTTTTGTTATTACCACGGAATAGAATGTTCTATTCCGTGGTTATTACGATATATTTAATGAGCGAGAGAAACTAAGAAACAGTAGGTATCTAGCGACCAAACTATGCCACACAACACAATGTCACTGTGATGCTCACACAAATTTGTCCACGTGATGCTCATTACGTAAACAACTGCACCCTAACGACCGATGCGTTAATAAAACCTTATGCCGATCAGAGGTAACGAACGGCTCAGGCTGCAAAAATCGTTTTGGAGTCGTTGGAATCAGCCTGAAAAGCTCATTCCATAGACCCTTGTACCAACGAAATCGGACAAAAACTTTCGTCCCCCTATTGAGGCCTCCTTAGTTACACATCAGAGATAAACAACTTTCGTCATGAAGTACCTCCCGAAAACCGATGAAAGGGATGAGGGAGAAAAAATCAAGGTAGCCTATAACCACCCCACGAACTCGCTGATCACAATGAGACCACCCTCATGAAAATCTGTTGAGCCGCTCGGGCGTGATGCTCTGTACAAAAAAAAAAAAAAAAAAAAAAAAACACATGTCGAGGAGGTGAGCGCACCTTTCCATTTTTTGGAAAAAGGTTGCGCTAAAAACGAAGAATCGGAACAAACTTGATGTTGCTAGTGACTTACGTTGTGCCCTTGCCAAAACTTCACCAAGAATACCCGCGCTAGTAAAGAAAATGCAAGCCCATCCATCTCATTAAGATTAACTTATTTTTATCTTATAGTCTACTTCATAAAAGCTACGTGTTATCAAATAGTGTTTTGTATAAATAGCAAATAAAAAATTGTGTTCAGTGTAAAACTTACATTTTTTCACATCCATTCATTAGTTATGTAAGGGGGGCGTGGGAGGCTTTCATTTAACCACAAGGGGGCACGGTACAAAAAAGTTTGGGAACCCCTGATGTAGACCATCAAATGAGCTCCTTTAATGATTTTTTAAAATGTTTTTCCTGCAAAGGTCGTGCTTCAAAAGTTATGAAAACGGGTCCATATTGCAGAAACCCCATTTCAATTATTTATATGGCCTTAGGAAAAATATGATATTTGAATTCTGAGGTATGGAGAGGGTACATGACGAGGGCTGCTTCGTTGTCTTTTGATTGGCCCAGGAGATCCCTCTCTCTCTCTCCCTCTCTCTCTCTCTCTCTCTCTCTCTCTCTCTCTCTCTCTCTCTCTCTCTCTCTCTCTCTCTCATCTACGCAAGTCAGCCAACTTTGCTACGCGAAAAGTCGACCCCAAAAATCGAAAATCGGGTTAATCATTATAGAAGGTCATTCGAAAATTGAGCATCGAGGTTATTATCAAAGAAGGTTAATCAAAAATCGACCCGGGCCGAGTGTTTTTATTCCGATTCTGTACAGATTTATTATTTAGCGCTCTGGCGGCTCAGTGCCCAACTACTCGACGCCCAGCCTGGCGAGGTGTGACGTCAAAATTTGACGTCGGGCATATTAGATATATGCGATATTATATGGCATAAAAATTCAAAAATCTAAATAGGTAGGTACGTGCTGAGCTGTTTTCGAAATGTTAGAGATTTTGAAATGAACGCCGGGCATATTAAATATAATATATATGTAATATATATTAAATATAATATATAATATGCCCGGCGTTCATTTCAAAATCTCTAACATTTCGAAAACAGCTCAGCACGTACCTACCTATACAGATTTTTGAACTAAAAATTGGGGTATATGGGTTTTAAAGGGTGCTGAATCCGAATATGTTGTCAGAAATGCTGAATTCTGACCTTTTCAAGAAGCCCATTCCGAGTTAAGGGAACACCTGAAATTCCAAATTCGTCCACCCCTATGCTGAAATAAAAATAAATATCCGCAAGTAGCCGTAGCGCTAAAATCCTGCTACAAGCGGTTTCTTGTCCAGCCCAATTGTGTTGAGCTCAAAATCATTTACCTTTTTATTTAAGGAAGCTTTATCTTCCTATCAATCTTACCTATCAAAACCTTGCGCCCTTAACTCATAATTTGATGCTCTACAATATTCATTTTGAGCTAATTCGTTTGGGTCCAATATGCGATCTCAGCTCTCTTCTACAGACCAGATTGCGATTTCGGTCAGTCGTCAACATGCCTGTTCGCGATTTATTTATCAATTTTTTTAAATGATGACATGTACGTTCGGTTTTTGACAAACGATTAACAAATTCTTCACGTTTTATGACCGGAACGGGTGGTTACTGTGCACTTGTTGAGAATGTATGGTTTCGGAACAATTTAGTTAAAGTCGGACGTGTCGGAGTGGACTGATAGTGCTAGAACACCGGTTGATTGGTGCAATTTGTGTCGGGATGTGTGCTGTGATGGTCATTATGATAGTGTTAGCTAATTGATGGTCCAAATCGATTAATTCCCTTTCTCAGGGCAATAATATAATAGGGACCGTGTTTTAGCGAGCGATCGCCGTCGAGAAAAGTCGATGATGAATCCCATCATAATGATGATAATAAAGAGAATGATGTTGCATCTTGTCCACAAACGCATTATATTATATTATTTTTAACCTTAAACTATTACTGAGGCTGCATACTATATCTCGTGCGCTACTAAGTGCGCGCGTTGATTGCTGGCTGACCTGAGATCGCATATTGGACCAGTACCTTCGTTTGTAGTATCCCCTCATAGTTGGAAAAAATATCCTATTTTCGATGCTTGATTGTGGCTAAACGGCTGAACCGATTCCAATGTTTGAGGAGGTCATTCTACGCAGAATTTCATGTTCTTCAACTTTGCAACAAGCAGGGTTTTGTCTACGATGCTTACTTTACGGTTTATATGCGAAAAACTGGAAAAAGTACGAATAATCGAGGTTTTGGCCGTCAAACGTTCTTCTAGCAAAATGGATTGGGTATGCGTCCAAAATTACTAGGAAAACGACAGCTCATTTAATCTCCTCACATCCTTCACAAGCCCAATTTGTAACCCCATGAAAGCCCCATAGATCCACACGATGGGAACGAATCGTAATGGGACCCCCCAAAATGAATTCTACGTCCATAAATACTTCTAAAACGACACCCCACTCGATATCATACACTAAAACCTGCAAAAACCACTCCAGTAGCCTCGCTTTAGCCTCATAACGCCCCACGGTGTGGTAAATTGAAGTATTCTGCTGGCTTATGGTGGCCTCCATAATCACGTATTACCGTTTCTGAGGGATCTCAGGGATTTTTCAAATAGGCCGATTTTCCTCTTCACTCCTTTACTAATAGGTAAATTGAGTACCTATTTTTCAAAATTTCAGATTAAAAAAATAATTCCCGCTACCCAAAACGGCTCTGACGGCGGACTCTCTTTCTGTCAGCAGATCTCTCGGAGTACCCAATGCATTGGAAGACGGTTGCTTCTCATCAGGAGTCCACTGTGAGACAGCCTCCAACCCAACAAATGTGTCTCCACGTCATCTCCAGGTCCCCACTCCACTGCGTCAGTAGATTCCAAACAGTACCCAGGCATGCCAACAAAATCCCATAAGTGTAAAAAAATGCATAAATCGCCTGATGGTAAACTTACGTATGCAGACGATGGCGAGAAGGCGGGAGGCTGAATCAGGAGGTTCACAGTCAGGGTAGAAAGGTTTAAGCACATAAACGGCAAAAGTCAACGCGACGATGGCCTGGCTGCAAGGTCGCACGATCATGCACTCGACCCAAAGCCTGACGAAGGCCATGAAAGGGCCGAAAGTCTCCATGATGTAAGCGTAATCGGCTCCACTTTTGCGAATCATACACCCGAGCTCGGCGTAACAGTAAGCGCCCACCTGAGAACACAAACGGCCGTGCAATTAGAACTGGAAGTGTTTGCATCCTCCATCAGAACTTCCAGGGAGTTGTCGCAGCCTGAGAGATGCTCACCATTGAGAAGAGGCCCGACGCCAGCCAGACGATGAGAGCCGTGTTGACTGACCCAGTGTTGACGAGGACGCCAGTTGGTGAGACGAAGATTCCTGAGCCGATGATGCTGCCGACTATCACGGTGATACCATTCACCAGGCTCATCTTAGCCTTCAGCTTCACCTCCCCTGGGAAAACCATCATACCAAGCAGTTGTAATAAATACCATAATATTATCGAGGCTATAGGAAGAAGACTCCTGGAACAGATAGGATTTATTGATATCGAATTAATTTTTGGATCATTTATGTCAGAGATGTGTAAAATTTGCAGTATTTTTCCAGTTTACATGTTTATAGTCCTAGTCATTTCGATCACCTGAATTTCAAGTATAAGACACTCATTCGACGTATAACGTACAATGAAGGGTATCCGTTCATATGATGAAAAAATTGTGCTACTTAATTACACGAGCCTTTACACGAGCCTTTACAAATTCGAAAAGATTGCACTAGAAAAGTTGTACGCAACAAGGCAATAATTGCGGTGAAAAATCGCCTATCCAAAAAATGTGGATTTTCACCCAAAAATCTTAAAACTTGATTAATTTTTGATCTTATGGAGATAAATTGGCGTTTGTGGATTATAGTCTTGAAGAGAATTTTATTCTCTACAACTTTCCCCAAGAAAGTTGTTTTCTAGGATGAACTGTTTACAACATAATATGTTGTAAAACATATTATGTTTTGTTAAACATTCTTTTATATATGTTTGTTAAACATTCTTTTATAATGTTTATTATTATATTATAGCTATTTATTGAGACTCTTATATATATATATTATTCTTGAAAATCTCTAGAAATTCAAAAATGATCTACGTTCTGATAAAGGTTGAGCGCCCTCGAGGATTTTTCCGTTTTCCCCTCCTTCAACCCCCTCTCCTTCCCTAAAGAAGAGAAGGAGTGGGGATTTCATCCAATATTGATTCGATTTTGATGAAATTTTCAGGGATTACGCGGGTTGTGCCTCTCAGATTTTATTGAAGGTGGAGTTTTCAAATTTGATTTCACTAGCACTTTGACAGGGCTGGGGGCCTTGCTTCGCTCGGCCGATCATTCTATCAGCCAGGGGAGGCTTTTTTCAAACTTTTCAAATTGAATAGGCGTATTATTGATGGTGTAGTTTTCAAATTTGATTTCACTAGCACTTTGTCAGGGGGGGGGGGGGGGTTATTAATCATTAGCATCACAGTGACAAACATAATATTATACGGAAGCAATGAGGTATTGCAAGAAGTAATTTAAACTGATGAAACCGGTGCAGAATAACGGTGGAGAATTTAACAATAGTAATTAGGGATTGTGGAGTTCACAATGTGGACCAATTTTCAAAAGTCGGCTCCATTACTGATGGCAAGTGAAACATATGAAATTTGGCATTTTTAATGTACTATTATGTTTGCCACTGTGATGCTAACGATTAATGTTTCTTGCTAGGGCTGTAGATGAGTTAGTTTCTCGAACCTGGTCCCCACACTTCGATTGTTTATTAGAATAAATAATTTAGTATATCAGCAGAGCAGTCGTTCGTTCTCCCTAATCAGCTCATTGGAGAGGGACCTCGCGGGTTTTTGAGCCAGAGCTACATAATTCGTGGAAGAGGTCAACATTTGCGAGGCGTAGCCTCTTAGGGACATCGTTGAAAACATTTACAGCCCAATTTAATCAAAATCGGTTAAATATTACCTACACACAATAATTCACAAAAATGAACTGATGTTTTCTTGACTTTCTCTTCGAGTAATCAACCGATTATGATGAAATTTGGCCATGAATGTTAACAACGATGTACCCCGGAAGCTACACAACAAATATGTCAGCTTTTGGTTTATTATTGTTGGAATAGTACACCTATGGAATCGCGACGGAGGTCGAAAATTCTATTTAGCCTCGAAATTTGGCAAGATACATTTCAAGAGGTCTAGATTACAAAAACGAAATTTCCGTCCGCCGTCCGAGCCGTTTTGGGCAGTAGGAATTTTGTCAAAAAAATCTCCTAGTATTATTTTTATAGAAAAATAATAAACAACCGAGTAAGCATTTATAATGTTTTAACATGAATAATTATTAATAATTAATAATTATACCACTTTATTAATGTTTTATTTACATTTTTAACTATCCCGAGCGAAGCATGGGTTTCCTGCTAGTATAGTATAAAAGAATGTTTAACAAAAA
This sequence comes from Pilophorus perplexus, assembly GCA_955831195.1. Classification (NCBI taxonomy): domain Eukaryota; kingdom Metazoa; phylum Arthropoda; class Insecta; order Hemiptera; family Miridae; genus Pilophorus; species Pilophorus perplexus. The sequence goes on from OY037015.1 coordinate 28,321,783, forward strand.
ACACTTTTTTAAATTTGTCACTTTTCTAAAGGGTATATCTCGAAAACGGTTGGGAACTCGTATAAAATGTATATGAATAAAGTTGTAGAGAATCTTGTGCTCTTCATTTCAGTGTACGGTGACGTTTATGGTAGGATAGACCGTTCCCGAGATAGGGGAGAAAAACCAAAAAAAAAAAAAAAAAAAAAAATGGGACCTTCTTCACCCTCCCACACCTCGCATCTCCCTTAGACGAGACGACTTTTATTGTGTGTGTTCTCCTTCAAACCACCCTAAACAAGTTCCCGAGGACTGGAAGGTAATCATACTTGATGGAGGTCCAGCCTGAAGAGGAGGAGGAGGAGAACGAGGAGAACCATCTTTATTCTAAAAATCGGGAAAAATATACCCGAAAATCTAGCTCGGCGAGTAGATAACGAGAAAAGTCTACTAAACACCAAAACGTTGGCTCTAAGTGGTCTATTTGAACCAAAAAGTATTCAAAAATAGGGACAAGGCGAGTTTTGTGGAAGGGGGTGTCCGACAGGGAATATAATAGGAGGTGGCGAAAGAAAGAAACAACTGCCTTCCCCCGCTCATGGAGAAACGAACCCTCACGTAATGAAACATTCACGAACAACAATAAAGGGAACTCCGACGAGGGAATGGTTGCGGGGGGGGGGGGGGGGGGGGAGAAAAAAAAGGAGGCTAGCAAGGGAAAATCACTGATCTTTGGGTGAGAATTGGCCAAAGAAGGGTAAAAGTAGATTTCAAAACGGAATCCTTTAACTTTCATCCTGCATTTCGTAGTGGGGTGACAGAAGATGGTTGAGAGTGAGTCTATACGTTTATTGCTTCCTAGCTTTCGGCCAACAGGGTGCCATCTTCAGGGTTTTATTAATTGATTATAGGTGCCGTTTCTGCGCGCCGCACTCCTCTGACGGCCGCCACCGGCTACTCGGTCGTCTGCTACGCATTAAATTAAACAAATTTTGTTGTCGTGGGACAGTCTTTCGGGGGTGCGTTATTTTTCTTTATGAGGGTCGTGCTATTGTGAATGGGTGTGTGCCTGTCTTCGTGCTGAACGCTTTGAGGTGGGGGAAAACGGGAAATAAACTTGAAATTGACAAAATTTGCTAAATTTGGTGGGTCAGACGTTAATGTGAGCTGTGAGGGGCTAGCGCTACCCCTATTCACAATAGCACGACCCTCTTAAAGAAAAATAACGCACCCCAGAAAGTCTGTCCCACGACAACAAATGCGTAGCAGACGACCGAGTAGCCGGTGGCGGCCGTCGGAGGAGTGCGGCGCGCAGAAACGTCACCTATAATCAATTAATAAAAGCCTGAAGATGGCACCCTGTTGGCCGAAAGCTAGGAAGCAATAAACGTATAGACTCACTCTCAACCGCCTTCTGTCGCCCCTCTATAGTGGCGTATACGCACCCGGCTGAAACATGCCAAGAAGGTAATCCAAACAAACCAGTATCCGGCATTTCTTGAAGAAAGAAAATAAATAAATAAACAATCGATAAGCATGACGTCGTCATCCCAACGTAATTGAGGACATCAGGCCAGGCCCACCGAGAGGGGGGGGGGGGGCAAAGGGGACATTTTGCCCCGGGCCCGGACTTTTGCATGGGGCCCCAGCGGGCCCTAGAAAAATGAGAAAAAAGGAAAAAGGGGAAAAAAAGAAGAACAAAAAGAAAAGAAAAAACGCTGCAAATTTCACAATTGGGTTTACTAGCACTCAGACATAAGGCCTCGCTTCGCTCGGCCGACCACTTTATCGGGCATCGCCACTTTCTCAGTCAGGGGGGCCTGGCTTCGCTCAGCCAAGTGAAATTCGCTCAATGCGCTAAATTTAACGGGCATAAAATTGGCCGGGGAATAGAGAGAGAAATCGTCTTCCCAACAGTTGCCAAAAACTGCCCCCCCCCCCCCCCACTCTTTTTTTTTCGTATTAAAATTCGGATCTCTAGGTAGGATAAGGAGAAAATCCCATTTCCATCGGTCCATTAACGACCGAAGAATTAAAAAATAATAATTTGACGAACTCGCGCGCGCCAAAAATTTTTCGCAAAGCACTTATTGGACGTAAAATTTGCCGAGGAATAGGAATTCGAGAAAAAAATTAGGGGTTCCCATTAAAAATAAGAAAGTTCGGCGCAAGTGCGCCTACTCGCGCGCATCTCAGGAGGGCCTCAACCCTCCTACCGAATTTTAAACGGGATCCCGAACCAATAGAAAAGTATTTTTATCGCTTACTGGTTAGGAGGAGAAGGCTCGTAACATAGCAAGCCAGCCAGCTGGACAGTGAGAATAATTCTAATTATTAGTGGTAGGTATAGATAAAATTATTCTTCGATATAGGTTACTTGTGCAAAAATTAATTCTGTCTGAAAAAACAATTTGATGAAATTTTTTTTTCAAAAAATTGTTTTAAATTGTTTTTAAAACAATTATTTTTTTCGAAATTGTTTTTCACTCGGAAAATATTTGAACTCTTGGGATCCTTCAAAAATCCCATTTGGAGCCCCATGAAAGCTCTATAGATCCCCACAGTGAAATCGGATCGATGTGGGACCCCCAAAAATGGATTCTACGTCCAAAAATACTTCGAAAACGACACCTAATTCGATCCCATACTCAAAGCCCTTCAAAAAACGCCTCCCGTGGCCCTATTTTAGCCCCATAGCGCCCCACGGGTTTGGGCGATCGGACTGAAACTAGATGGTAAACCGAGTATTTTGTGCAAATTTCAGATTAAAAAAAAAAAAAAAAAATCGTACCGACTGCCCAAAACGGCCCGGACGGCGGACGGACATTTCGGTTTTGTAATCTAGACCTCTTGAAACGGATAATGTCATAGTTCGAGGGCAATAATTGCCAATTATTGGAGTCGTCGACCTCCGTCGCGATTACATAGGTGTATTATTCCAAGAATAATAAACAAAATTGCTGAGTTGCCACTTGGCAGGCAACGTAGTCTTCCGTGTGATTAGGCCTTGTAAAACTCAAGCAATGTGAATCACAATAGAAAAATCGTCAGGATGAGGAGACGGGCGGCGGCAAAGCGGTATGAAGGATGGAGCATCGAAAGGAAAACATCGATGATCACCATTATTCGTACCATCGCTTACATGGGGGCCCTATGCTCTCTTCTGCCTCAGGCCCGCTTTTTCTCTCGGCGGCCCTGCATCAGGCATAACTTTACAACTTACGAGAGCAATTGGTCCAAAATAGCGAAATTATATTGGGCTGCCAAGAGTTTAATGACTGAACAGCTTTCACATTCGGCGTAAGGAAAAAATAAAAATAAAAAATCGAAAAGCATGTAGAAGGAGTCTGAGGCCAGGTGGGAGAGGTCGGGGGTTGGCTGGCTTTAGCGCCAAGAGCGCTAGATCTCCCGACTTACACCAAATGAATCCTACTTGGGTATCCTCAACAAAATTCAAAAGGTATCCTCGGGAATTAAAAAGTAAATCTACCGACGTTATGACAGATCAAATTTTCACGGTATTTCACTCACCTCCATCTCCTTCGGCGGCGTTTTCCGCCAGAGGGATGTCGTCGTCGCCGCCTTTCGACGCCGACTTCTTCCTCTGCTTCCCCGTCATCTCTGCCAAAACCAATTTCCATCATTAATCGTCAAAAACCGACACAACCATTCATCACATGCCAAGTAGAACTTTATTGAAAATGTCAATTCCGTTTTACTCACTGTAGAATAGAATTTTTAGTAAATAAAAATAAATAAATTAAGGGTGACCAGGCGATTCGGCTAAAATTCCGCCAGCGGGGAATTAAACACACCAACCCGTCAAACTAAAGACACAATATGTGAGATATCTGGTACATGTAAGGTAAATGTACCAATATTCTTGTCGTGACTGCCACACTGCGTCCAAACCATATTTTCGCCTTTTCCACGTTATTTCAGGATGTCCAAATTCGACCGAAAAAAACGAACTAGAACGTGTGCATTCCCTCGTGACCGTTTTCGAATCCGGACGATGATGCCCGAGCGGCTCGCGAATTCCTACTGGACAAGTCGGACAACTCTTCGCGATAAGTATTTTCAATAACTCGTTAGGTGGAAATAAAATGAATCGGAAAAAAAAAACTGAGTCCCTTCACTCCTCCTTCGTCAGCATCACGAACAGGACCATTCCAAGAATGTGAACTACATGACCACGCCGCAGTGGGCCAAATGACCGATTTAGGTGTAAAAAGATTTTATTGTGGTTTCCTTATCAAAATTGAACGCTGATTACGGTAAAAATAACAACAACAAAATCATTCTAAAAAGGAAACGTTAGACAAACATAATATATATCGTAATTTCCAAGAAATTCCTTTCCAATTGACGTTCCACTACCCCTTCAAATTCGTACTCTTAATCGTACATACCTGAAAATTTAACCATACACAACACCACAGCCTTAAAAATAAGAATAAAAATAACTGGAGTGAAATAAAAATTAAAAACATAAAATTAATAAAACTCTGCAAAAATAAAGACGAAACCTACTACGGATCTAAATGCACCCCTTTATAGAGAAACTGATAGAAACTAGGGTTAAATGATAAAGATGTGTAATATATGGTACAACATATTTAATAATATTAAATCATAATATTATTGTGATATAAGATAGAAATGAGGAATCTGAAGCAAGTCGAGGGATCACAAAACCACTTGTTTTCGTGACGATCTTTCTTCTGCAGCAACCTCCATTCTTCCACAAACTGCTTCCGTGAGACCGTCATCGTTATTCCTATAAACCAACCATTAAAATTTAAATAATTTCGGTCATGGGCGCGGAGAAGAACGATCAATGTCAATTTTCTCAAATTCTGGGAATTTAATTTTGAAAGTTGGATAATGATCGTTCTTTGCCGTCACACGTTATCTTCTTTCTTCCTTCAAGCGTATACAATGATCTTTTTTCCCGGCTTCGACTCAGGGTGCGATAGGTAGGTACCTACCCAAACAAGCTACAAGATAGCACCACAAACTCGTTTTCTCAAAAAATTGACATTGATCGTTCTTCCCCGCTCCCCTTAAATTCTTGATATTAAAATTATTTTAATATCAAGGAAAAACGCAAAAAGTGGCAAAAAGTGATTGAATAGCAAAACTAGAACGTTTAAAGAAGCGTAAAAAACAATATCCTTGGCAACTCGAAGCCGTGTGCTACTTAATTAGTTATATTTTTTAAGTTAGTAGGATTTCTAATTGTTTAAAAGTATACTTACTTTTCTCTCTAATTCCCGTTACTGTAGACTAATGAGCCTCAAACTATTAACTGCCCACAAATGGCTGCGGTGTTGTCGAATAAGTCGAAGGGTAGATAATGAGCACTTATAAAAAGACGATTTCAGACGAAGTAGTCTATTTCCACGATAAATAAAATAACAACTTGTAGACGCGTTTCGGTTTACTAAACCATCATCGGTACAATACTGTACTGATGATGGTTTAGTAAACCGAAACGCGTCTACAAGTTGTTATTTTATTTATCGTGGAAATAGACTACTTCGTCTGAAATCGTCTTTTTATAGGATGGATTCCCACTATCTCGCCGCATCTACCTTACGTTATAATGAGCACTTGTTCAACCACGAATGGAGGTGTCTCGTTTGCACAATCAAATACGCTTTAAGGGGTAAATATTTGAACTTTGGGGACTACGAACATATAATTAACGATGACTACTGAAAATTCGGGATTTTTAAGATGATTTTTTTTCCACCTATAGGTGGTTTAAGATGGTTTTTTATAAAAACCGGCCATTTGGCCCACTTTGGTCTTTAGGTTTGTGATGTGCATCAGACTGTCACCATCACAATCAACATTACGATATAGGTAAACATCGTTTAAAAAAAAGTTAGCAACGTTGTGTGGCCTGTTGTGGGTCACCCGTGCTTCCCACAAAACATCAAATTACCGCCCATCACCTATCAACGATGCACCCATGGCAACCCGTCAACTTAATTTTTCATAGTAACAACGCTTGTTGGTTTCTCGTAGTGAATTATCAAATTCCCGTCCATCACCAATTATATGCATCCCATAGCAACCCATCAACTCAAAATGAAATTACCTATTAAACAAATCGAAGGCTCGCAAAAAATACTCGTACCCGCCTACCGACGATCTTCAAATAACTTGCGAACGGGTTATCGCACAGAAATCGTTTTGTACTCGTTAAAATCAGCCTGAAAAGCTTGTTTTAACAGACGTAGTTACGTTCTAAACCGACGACAAAAGTTGTACCGGTTTTCGGAGTTTCGAAAATTTTCCTAGCGATCCCAGTAATGACGTCTATATTATTACCCGTCTCTTGTTGCGATGAAGGAGATGAAGACCGATTTTGCAGAAACTTCTTTAAAACCATCTACAGTAGATGTAGCATTGTAGCATTGTAACAATGCTTAACAAACATTCTCACACAATTTGCTGCCAAACACTCCACTGGTTTTTAAGTAGTGAGTCCTCAAAGATTTGGCAGTCATTTTTATAGATATAGGTAGATGAAATATCGACAATGTATCGGTGTAAAGTTCATTATGACAATAAGTAATAGTCAATCGTTGGGTGAAAAGTACCAACCTCTACAAATGCCACTACATGTTGACGTGACTGTAAAGGCCGATTTCAGGGATATTAGTGAATTCGTGGCCATCAGTGCTCCGTGCCCTTCAATTGCATCAATGATAAATTGGCCACACACCAGCGTTACAGGCCGCACGGAGCACTGATGGCCACGGATTCACTGAAATACGAAAATGTGTGGATCGTCGCCTGGTTAGCGAACATCTTCCATCCTCTCAAGATCCTTTGCACTCCTTCTGGCAACTGCCGGTATTTTCAAGGTCCTCGCCGGGATCGAGTTTTGTGGAGCAGTTTTGATTTGCATTTTGTGATCCCACCTAATAATCCCCCCCCCCCCCCGCTCGTAGGCCCACAATACTAAGAAATTTTTAGCAATATGCTAATCATGTTAGAGAAAAAAATCTGTACAATGGGACCTCAAAAAATGGATTATACGTTTGGATTGAAACCGCAACATTACTCAGAAAACCACACCTACTTTGACCTCCTGGCGTCCTTTAAAAATCCCATTAGCAGCCCCCATAGATCCCACGATGAAATCGGATCGTTCTCGGACTCCCAAAAAATGGATTATAAGTCCAAAAATACTCCGAAAACGACACTTAACTCGATCCCATAGCCGAAATCCTTCAAAAAACCCTCCCGTAGCCCATTTTCAGCGCCACAGAGCCCCACGGGTTTGGGCGATCGGACTGAAAACGTTGCGGGCACAACTAGATGGTAAACCAAGTATTTTGTCAAAATTTAGGATTAAAAAAAAAAAAAAAAAAAAAAAATCCTACTACTCAAAACGGCTCGGACGGCGGGCGGACACTTGATTTTTGAAATCTACGTGCATTGAAATGGATAATGTCACATTTTGAGGCCGATCCAAATTTTCGACCCCCGCCGCGAATAGGTACAAAGGCGTATTCTCCCAAGAATAATAAACCAAAATCATTCACCTGGAACGTATTATGTAACAACATAATACGTTGTTACATAAGACGCTCCAGGCTGAGGTGGGCGTAGTAACTAAAAATTTAGTTCAACAATGATTAACTAAAAGTTTAGCTGTTTGTTGTTGGACGCAACCCATTTTTTCAACGAAATTAGTTGTGGTTGTTAGTGCAACTACAACTGAAGTACCTACGTAGTTGTGGTTATAATAATTACAATTAGGTATTACAATTATTGCACTTCACTGCAATCACAACTAATTTAGGTGATCTCTACAACTAGGTACGTAAATTGCACATAATAGGGACGGTATCTTGAATAGGGACAGAACTGGCGGAACGAGATTAAAATCGCCCCTGGCGGCGTCCTATTACACTAAAATTCATGTTCATGGTGAAAGTCAACTCTTCTGGATGTTAATGATGGGTCAACAACAAAAGAAGGATGACGTTTTTCAACTCCCGCCGTCTGGGAGGTGATAACAGTGATAACGGGCTTCTTCAGTTTGTACGAAAAACTTCTCATGGTGATCGTATAAGGGGACCATCTGGTAAGTTTATTATTAGCCTCATAATTAACTAGAGGGAAGCCGTTGTCAGATTTCAAAAAAGTGAAACCAGCGAATTTTGGCAAGGTGTTTTTTCCCAAAATGGCAATTTAGGGGTGTCCAGGTTCCTCAATAGGGACATAACTGTTTTGGCCGATTTTCGATCAAAAACGTCATTTCAGCGTGTTTTAATGGGTTTATATAGACGAAATCTCGGTTTTGCCGAACGTAGTGAGCCCTCTCTTTGGACTAGTTTTGTTTTGAGTGGAAATAAGCCGGTGTTTGGGTCAATTTGCAAGTTTTCAGCCATGCCGAATCGAATGAGGACGTCTTCGGCCGTGGACTCGCTCATCTCTCCACAATGGATATGAATATAGCCACCACGTTGACGGTATTTACCTACCTACCACCTGTCAACCGCTCACCATCATGTTTCTGTCTTTTCAACGCCATGGCTTTGAGGCTGCGCAACCCTGAGAGCTGTGATTTTGATAAGGATCTTAAAATGTAGTCTTTTCTAGGGCAACCCTTTGTATTTTTATGAAACATGTGATATGGAACCTGTGGTTTTGATAAGGGTCTTAAAATGCGGTTTTTTTTTTTCTTTTCTAGGGCAACCCTTTGTATTTATATGTATGAAAAAGTTCATTAAAATTTTTTTTGATGTTTTGGATCGGAAAATGGTTTTTTTTAAAAGCATAACTATGTCCCTATTGAGAATACGAGGGCTGTGAAGCGGTTTAAGCTTTAAAAAAAGGTGTGTCCCTATTATGGCACATTTGAACTAGAATAGGGACACTTTTCAAAAATAAAATAAAAATACAAGGAATATATATATTTACACTTTCGCAACGTCATCCTGTCGGGAATTCAGTAAGGAACACGTACCAACCATAAACAGTTTGAAAAACGTACTATTTCTAGTGGTTAACCTGCGAAAACCTTCAAAAACCGTCCCTATTATGAGCAATTTACGTACCACAACTTTAGTTGTAATTGGTACGTACAACAACTAGGTAACAACTAACAACTATATTGAATAGAATCATAAAATGAATAAATAAAATTTAATAAACAATAACAGCCTGGTTGGAAAAATGCGAATGGAAATAGGATAAATGATTGGATACATAAATGCGATTTCAAATTTGGATTACATGCGCTGGATTAATTGAGTTCACGTTGAGCCGCAAGCGATGACTGAACCGCTGAATTGAAAAGGAACTTTCACCGAGAAGTGATCAGTGCGAGCTAGTAAAAAGGACCACCGATCCCCCAACCCAACGGGGCTAAAAAACGGGAGGGGTTTTTGCAGGTTTTCGGGTTTTATATCGAGTGGGGTGTCGTTTTCGAAGTATTTTTGAACGTAGAATCCATTTTTGAGGTTCCCAGAACGACTCAATTTCACCGTGGGGCTTTCCTGTGGTTATAAATGGGGCTTTTGACGGATTCCAGGAAGTCGAATGAGGTGTTATTTTCCGAGTAATTTTAGACGAATAATCCAGTTTTGGAGTCCTACATCCGTCCACAAAGTTTACAAGAAAAATGTAAGGTAGGAACCTACTTTAAATTTTGGTTTTATTCACTACTCTGGTAATAACATAATATGTTCGATTATATTAAAACCTCCCTACCTTTGTAATCGTAATCTTTGTAATCTTTGTAATCGTAACGGAGGTCGAAAATTCGGATCGGCCTCAAAATTTGACAGTACCTATACCCACAAGACAAAAGGATTTCAACGGACGGACAAATGTCCGCCGTCCGAGCCGTTTTGGGCAGTAGGAATTCTTTTTAAAATATGAAAATTTGACAAGATACTCGGTTTATCATCTGTCAGACCCGTCAGCCAAGCGACTCACTGACATAGCACTTCCCACGAAACTTCGGTGCATTGTCTTGGGAATGCTGAATCAGTGGGTTGTGGAGGCAACTGACCGCACGTGCAGACAGCACCCCAAATTTGCACGGGGCTGTCATTGGACGAAAAGATAACTAATCAAAGCCGCTCGTTTGTCCTGAAATACTCTCAGCAGAGGAGTCATTTCTCACCCTAACCACCTCATTGGATTAGACCTCTGCACCGTCGGCAAACACCACACTCTGAAATACTCTCTCCACTCAAAATATTCAAGTTGAGTGGGGAAAATAGGGAACGATTGGTTCATCTGGGATCTCCTTAATTTTGGGCACTCCCCGTGAAGGAAACGGCGAGTTGCCCTGGAAGGAGCGTCTTTTTTGAAGTGTCCGGAAAAGAGGAAGACCCCGGGAAATCCTTCAAGAGGAAGCACACATTCAAATTGGCCCAGACGTGAAATAGTCAGCCGTCAGTTCCTACTCATCATCCAATCGAGGTTAAGTCCCTAAAACGTGTCCGTCGGTTTCGCGCGCGCAGATTGAGTTTGTGAGGATCTAATAGGTAGGAAGATCTTAAAGTAATATTTATGTATCTTTCTTGTGATTACTTTAAGATCTTCTAGGGACTAACCTCGATTTGATGATGAGTTGGCACAGACGGCTGGCTATTTCAAGTCTGGGCCAATTTGAATGTGGCTTCCTCTGCTGTGTGGTTTATTATTCTTCGATATAGGTAGGTTACTAAGTACAAGTCCAAGTCTTGTGCAGAAATTTAATTCTGTGTCAACGGGAAAGATTTTTCGTTTTTTACTTGAAAAAGATTTGACCTCCTGGGATCCTTCAAAATTTGTAGCCCCATGGAAGCCCTAAAGATCGCAACAGTGAAATCGGATCGTTCCGGGACCCCAAAAAATGGATTCTACGTCCAAAAATACTTCAAAAACGACACCTAACTCGATCCCATAGCCAAAACCCTTAAAAAACCCTCCCATAGCCCCATAGCGCCCCACGGGTTTGGGTGATCGGGCTGAAAACTTTGCGAGAACAACTAGATGATAAACTGAGTATTTTGTCAAAGATTTAAAAAAAAATTTCTACCGCCCAAAACGCCCCGGACAGCGGACAGACATTTCGTATTTGGAATCTAGACCTCTTGAAACGGATAATGTCAAATTTTGAGGCCGATCGGAGTCGTCGACCTCCGTCGCGAAAACATCTGTAAATGTATATTATTCCAAGAATAATAAACCAAAACTAAACCCTTGTCTAAATTTTCCGGCGGTTTTTTTTTTCGCTTTTTTGAAAGCCCAATTTTCAAGAATTTTGAAAAACAACTCAAGAAACGCTAACAGCTTATACAAACATACCTTGCATTCCTATTTTCCGGCAGCATCCTCCTCCTTCGGTCTCCATCATCGACAAAGACACTAAATGATTTTACCGAATGGAAATTAGACTAAATCTCCAACATTTTAAAAATTAACAAAAAGCGATTCATGTCCGTAAAAACCAATCTAGTTCTATGATTCTGCAAATGGCTCAAAATTATACTCTTAACACGTAACGTCAAAATGTGATGTTAACTGCGCATGTTTCCATAATACGATTTGAATAAAAACTGATCAAACTGAATTATAGCGTGGTTGATTTTTTTGTTCACTGTAATTAGCTGCCGATTGAAAGATACGACGGATATTTTTGGGGCGGAGGTAAAATTTTGAGGGTCGCCCTGAAAGAACGTTTGGGGTCTAACTGATCGAATCTGCCATTGATTTGGGGGATCAGATAAATAAGAGGTTATCAGCCCCCCCACCTCCAGACAGTCTGGACCCAAACCAGTGTTATGACGCACTGAGCACCAATTACCTGCATGGCCGGGGTTGGACCTGCAAAGTTCATCATCCCTCCTGACATCTCATTTTGCAGCATCTCATTTTGTCCACAAAGTGTTTCACCATCCATAAAATGCTTCCAGTTTTTCTTTGGGACACTTTTTTCGTAAGATAGGGATTACAGGTTGTTTTTATAAGATTAGGACGGCGATTTCTTATTGTTGCGGTTCCGTTGAGCAACGACCTGTTGCCGAACTTATACCAGCACCCAGCTGCTTTTATCACAAAAGCAATGTAAAACGCTGTAAACTGAGGAGGTCCGTGCAATAAGGGTTTATAGTAAAAAACGCTGCAAATTTTACACAAGGGTTTATTATTCTGTGATATAGGTTAGGTACTTGTACAGACATTTAATTCTGTCAATAAAAAAAATTAAAAAAATTTTTTTTTGGATTTTTATATTTCAAAAAAAAAAATTTTGGGGGGGGATTTTTTTTTTTCAAAAATGTGATTTTTCAAAAATTCTTTAATTTTTACTCGAAAAATATTTAACTTCTTGGGATCCTTCAAAAATCCCATTTTTAGCCCCATGAAAGCCCTATAGAACGCCACAGTGAAATCGGATCGTTCCGGGACCCCCAAAAATGGATTCTACGTCCAAAAATACTTCGAAAACGACACCTAACTCGATCCCATAGCTAAAAGCCTTCAAAACTCCCTCCCGTAGCCCCATTTTCGCCCCATAGCGCCCCACGGGTTTGGGCGATCGGACTGAAAACCTTGCGGGCACAACTAGATGGTAAACCAAGTATTTTGCCAAAATTTCAGATTTAAAAAAAAATTCCTACTGCCCAAAACGGCCCGGACGGCGGACGGCAGACGGCGGACGGCGGACGGAAATTTCGGATTTTGAATGTAGACCTCTTGAAACGGATAATGTCAAATTTTGAGGCCGATCGGAGTCGTCGACCCGCGTCGCGAAAACATAGGTGTATTATTCCAAGAATAATAAACCAAAACGACGTTCCGAGAAAATCAGCTTCGAAGTTTTCCAACACCCTGTAAGTAATGTTTATACGTTATTTTCTGCCCAAACCTTTTCTCCTCAAAATTTTTAAGACATTTAATGTATTATTCTTCAACTTGAAATGTTACTAAGCTAATTTACCATAAAATTAACCGCATCGGAGATATTTTCTTATTTTTACGAAGAGGTTATAAGCCCTTATTGTGGGGAAAGAAAAATCCCCTTTCGGCCTGTAACAGGAACTGTTCCCTCCAAGAAGGGCTTATAAGCCTTCATTCATGAGACATCATTCATATATGAACTTGGAAAATATTGGTTTTGAAGGAAAAACGAGGAAAATATACTTTATATGAACAGTATTTTGTAGAATGATTGAATATAAAATATAAAAAGAATATAAAAACAAACCCAATACAAAAAAATTGATTACAGAATCAGAAGACAGCTCACAGGCCGTTCCCCACAAGAAGGGCGTATAGCAGCTATCACTAAAATCAAGGGGACACACAATACAAATTGGAATTTTTTCCTGAAACTTGTTACCTGCGTAGAAAACAACATGGCGAATCGATTTTCGCGTTCCCCGCAAGAAGGGCTTATAGGCCCGTACGCCCTTATTGCACGGACCTCCTCAATTGGCTTATACTAAGTATAAGTCTTGGGTGGTTTAGTTTCAATAATCTAACATTGTTGTAGAATGTTTGGACAAAAACATTGCCGTTTGGGGTGTATTGCAGCTTGTGACTATGCCGGTATGGTTATCTACAGTTAACTGTACTGGGGGACACCCCCAGACCCCCGGATTCTCAATGTTACGATCGAGGATCAAATCAATCAAACACATGATGCGTTTTCAGTTATTCCACCGGAGCAACCGGTGGACCGGTTAACCGTTTTCCGGTTATTCGGATTCGAGCATATTAGATAATGTATTCCCGTCTGGTAAACACTGAAAGAAGTCTTTTGGGATGTTGTACCTACCATTCTATTTTCACCTCTCTGTGCCAACAGAATTTAGATTTATTGAGCGTGTAAATGATATAACAGCCGTCTTCAGAATGTAATATCAGAATAGCATATCTAAAGGTACTTTCTTTTTAATCGTTCGCCAGTAGGAGGCAATAAAGTCATGAAAATGAGGTTACACCACAGAAAAGAGGAAGTTTTTCTCATTCCAAAACACTGGCGGTGTCATTTTTTTGATGGCGGAATAAGTGCGGTAGCAGCCGGCGAGGTGAACCCAAACCTGCCTATTTCGCAAACTTTGACTGCCTGTGCAGCGGCAATAACGCGTGGAATCGGTCTGAAAGTTTTTGGTAAATTTTTCTCTCACCTACAGGTACAACATAATATGAGAATATTATCAAAAATGGTTAATTTCGGAGAAATTTTACTTTTGAGTTTACCCTTTGACGTGGAATGCCCCAAATATAAAAGTACAAATAATTATACAATATATTTAGTGTCCACGGTTTGCGCATGACATAATGGGAAACATCCCCTGAACGTGAGCCACTTACTTAGTTCAGCAGGTGCGACGTATTCCCAAACCTACGAAGTCACCTGCGCCATCTTTGAAAGTCCTCCTGCGAAAAACACACAAGTCCTAATTAGTATGGAACGAAAAAAACGGGTATCTTCAAAAAAAGAAAAAAACATTTAAAAAAAAAAAAACTTTCCTAACTTTTTTTTATTGACACAGAACTTATTTTCGCACAAGTAAGTAACCTATATCAAAGAATAATAAACCCTTGTGTAAAATTTGGGTGCCTTAAAGCCATCGGGAGGGGTGTGTATGAAACACGAAATCGCGGGGGGGGGGGGGGGGGGGGGTATAACGGCAAAGTAATTTTAGTGTCTGCTGTTACAGCTTACAACTACTACAGTAGTCCAGGTAGTGAGACAAGCGGGAATAGTTCACTTATATATACTGCACTGAATTAGTCATCGTCCTACCTATAGGACACACCACACCCAGGACCCAGGACCCCCCCCCCCCCCAGGACCTATACACTCATAATCGTAACACTTTGAAAACTTATTAACAGCAATAAACAAGAAAGAAGAAAATTCGTGAACGAAAACATGAAAACCGAAACGTGAAAAGCCATAAATCTCTCATCAGCTTGTTTATACGACTCCGATTCAATTTACAAATTCGAAATAAATCGGGAAGAACGAATGGCAAACCCCTCTGGCGGAGGAGCGTGAGGTGGAAGCTGCTCTTCCCGCCAAATTTCTCGCTCTCTGATTGGTCAATTTGACAAACCCGACAATCCCCAGTCCTGAGACATTGGGGCTGATAAGCCCATCAGAGCATTTATTTTGCTCCAACCCGCCTCTCATTGGTTAAGAGAGCCCCCCCCCCTTTGTCCCTCCTGACCACGTTTCACCACCCCTAGCTTTGTTTCGCGCGTATATTCAACTATCATCACGTCTTCTGAGACTAGTCGCCAAATGAGAATGGAGGAATTGTGAAATATTATTACAATTTTTTGTGATTGGCTGGGGGAGCACAATGTGCATGTCATGCTCTTATGCTCCTAGCAGTAGCAGCCACTGCTAATTAGCTACTTAAGTAGGTAATCGTTTTTCCCTCTGAATGAAAAATGTCTTCAATGTAACCAAAACGCGCTCTCAAGACCAACAGCATTGTAGGATGACATTACACGTGTATCAACAGGTGCCAATAATTGGCACTTATTATTGTAACTGAGGCTGTTCGTCTTGAGAAGGCAAAGTGGACGATACAACACCAATGCTTGTTTGGTCTCCGTTTTCCTCGACGGAAGAGCGTTGACTCGAGTTTTCTTACGAAAAAGTTGTTATTCTCTTATTCTGCAATTATATTAAAATATTCAAATGAATTCGCGAAAGATGCCAAAGCGAGACAGGTTTTTTTTTGTGCCGGACACGCCTATTTTTGTCGAACGATGGAAGAGAAGTTGGTCATCCTTGAGCAGTTGGACCACAACAACCCCATAATCCTCGATGTTCATGAATAATTTGCACTGTAAGGTCTATGAGCGGGGGGGTTTGCTGTTGAATCGAATGCCAACTGGGGGCTCGTCCTATGAAACAAAAAACAAAAAAATTCTCGCGAGCCCCCTTCGACAAACTTAGCAAAAAGAAAAAAAGAAAAAAAAAGTCCAGCACCTTGGCTTTTCATTCACATAATAACACGGTCGATTCACGTGATCAGTGCCGGTCTCGGCATACAAGCAACAAAAAAAAAATACACTGCCAAGGCAATGGCACATGAGCTTCCTCGTGCCAAGTTCAAAATGAACGTAACAACTGTAACAAGAAAATTACGTTCGCGCATGCGCAGGGAGTACCACTGATTCAATCGTGATGAAACTGATAGGGAACCATCTAGGGCTATATCCACACAATTCCTGAAAATTTGATTGAAATCCGATCAAAATTGTAGTAGTTATGGCTGTGGCAAGGAAGTTACGTTCGCGCATGCGCTGAGCGTACCGCTGATTCAATCGTGATGAAACTGACAGGGTACCATCTAGAGCTATACGCACACAATTCCTGAAAATTTGATTGAAATCCGATCAAAATTGAGAAAGTTATGCCTGTTTCAAGAATTTCACGTTAGCGCATGCGCAGAGCGTACCGCTGATTCAATTGTGCTGAAATTCGTATGGGACCTCAAGGAGCCTGATCCGCATAATCCCTCAAAATTTGAGCTAAATTCATTCAAAATTGTGGAAATTATGGCTGTAACAAGGAAATGCGGACAGACCGACAGACCCACAGACCGACAGACCCACAGACCGACAGACCCACAGACCGACAGACACGGAACCAAATTTGTTCAGTAGGCTATGAAACGCAAAATGCGAGTGGAAATTTTAAATTCGGACAACAAAAATTTTTTTTCTCCCGAAAGTGAACACAAGGCTTCCGCTGCTTCGCAGACTCGGAAGCAAAAGTGACGAATAAACCACGATGTTTGGCCGTTTTACGTATCGGCTTTGGTACACAGAATCAAAAAGCGTTACTTTGAAAAGTGCCACAAATTAAATGATATAATAAATTAACAATTCATTCATTATTTGTTTAATAAATAATAATTTAATTTGGTTAAACGTGACCTGACGTGGTAACGCGACAGTAATTATTATTGTCCCGTTTCCACGTCATGTCACGTTTAGGCAATATCTGGAGTACCGTATGAAGCTGAAACTGCGACTGTAAGCGACGATTGACTACAACAACGTAAATTACGTTAGCATTATTAGCATTAAATGCTATTGCAGGCGGTATCAACATCCAGAGAATTTTACTTTTGGATTATTTTTCAATTGAAATCCCCTTAAGGGATTCATCTGTGCATTCGGGACAAGAGTCGAGAAGTCTGACCGGCCTCCAATAATAATTAATTATCAATTATTGATAATTGTTCCTTTGGAGCAAGACTATCATAACTCAAAATTTCCATGTTTTGAGTTAAAGCTGCATATGGACTTGAAAGTGTCGGGAAAATTATGTGCTAGACCGTTTCTACTCATCCCGGCATTGCTGTCGCCAGGACGCGCTGTGCCAAACTACATCTCCCCACTTCATCTTGAAGTAATGAAGAAGACCGTCACATCTCTAAATGTGATAGTCTTGCTGAAATGGTGAGTTGCTTCTCACCGAATTTATTTTCTACATTACTGATTCTTTTCGTTATAGAATACTCTTTTCCAAAATCTTCTGTCAGAATTTTGAGATAATTTTGTTATTTTGTCGGCGATGTCATAGTCTAGACCAAACATTTTCCTCTCTTCGTCCATTTTTTGGCCACTGTGACAAATAATTGTGCGCAATACGATCATAACTCGGAAAAAGGGATGAAAGCTCTAATTTAAGGGTGTGATCGAGTTACTTGGTAGAGGTGAACCCTGCAGTTAGTTTCCTAAGTTCCTAAGAATATGCATGAAAAAGAAACTGCAGTTTGTCTCTCAATCTTGTCTCAGGAAGCTGCAATGTAGTTTAATACTCGTTCAAAACTTTAAATGGCTCTGCTGAAAAATTGCGTTTTTGAGTTATGATAGTCTTGTTCCAAAGGAGCGAATTGTTGGTGCTTTTTTTTTTGCGCCAGTGCCAAAAATGCCATGACCATTTTATAATCCCCAACGACTTTGGTAGCTAATTGGAATTTTTTTTTAAATCGGGATTTTTGATGCTTTCAAGGGCTAAAAAATTTGTAATTTAATGGAGCTTTTGAAGGATTAATTGAATGATTAACTTTTGCACAATTTACACGAAAGAATAATACACCTTTGTGTAAAATTTGCAGCGTTTTATTTAGTAGGTGAAGGTGGGGTAAGACGGGGTGGTCGGGTCATATGGGGTACCTGACGCTCTCTCTTCCCTGTTCTGCTATCTTCTGTCTGGGTCGTGCAATCTTATAACCATCTCACCCTTTTAGTTTAACTTTAACAGTAATTGTCGAAAGTCGTTCGCTTTGCCTGTGAAAATGTTCGAAAAAAAAAAAATCATTTTTCCTAAAAAAGTTCGCGCGATTTCGATGGCCCCTGAGAGCAACGCATATGTGGATCGAGATTTGGTAAGTTGCATAGAGTTTCATGTTACTTTCGCTTGTTTGTTCCGTGTTATTTTTTCCGCATTAGCTCTTTTGGTTCCAGAGAACGGCCCTGTTGAACAGGAGAGGTCCTGGTGGGGTCATATGGGGTACCCAGCGTGGGGCATGATGGGGTGGTACAGCATGCATGTTCTGCAATGAATTGCTTGCTAAATCCATCCCAGTGAAGTGCACAGGTGAAGTGCAGTGTGATGAGGTGCAGTGTGGAGTTTTTAAGGAGTGGGCTCATGAAGACTGCAGCGGACTTGAGGGTCAGGAGGGGTTTACAATGTCATGCGACTTCTGCACCACTGTGACTGCCCAAATCGGCTTGAAAAAATGGCTTGCCGTTCTTTTCTTTTTATATAAATTTAAATGTACAAAACGTGTTATTTTAATCAATTTTTTGGAATAAAAACGATTTTTCCGAGCTCGTTTTTCCAGGTACCCCGTCTTACCCCACGCTCTCCGAAAACGGCGGATTTGGATTTTTTTCCAAAAAGCAAAGTAACTACCAAAATTTGGTTAGTTCCCAGTCATCAGGCCCGGATTAACGGGGGGGCTAGGGGGGCTATAGCCCCGGGGCGCACACCCCAAGGGGGCCACTTCGCCACCGTTGAATTTTTTTTTTTTTTTTTTGTGGTCAAAATTAACAAACCGGTCTTCCTTATTCCTATGCTGATATCCAAAAAATTGTTTTCCTGAAAAAGAGGAAGGTGAACGGAAAGTTTCAAGTTACCTACCTTCCACTAAGTCTTCCACTACCTTCCTTACTACTCGAAAACCGGAAAACCTCATGGAGTCGTCTATGTCTACATTCCCAACGCGAGTTATAGACCTCACGGATTTTCCACACTGTAGCGGTGGTTCAGAGTTTGCTAACCGGGTTGGACTCTGTACCGCATTTGGTTCATAAAAAAAAATTAATTTGTTAAATTTTTGGTTTATTATTCTTGGAATAATACACCTATGTTTTCGCGACGGAGGTCGACGAATCCGATTGGCCTCAAAATTTGACATTATCCGTTTCAACAGGTCTACATTCTAAATCCGAAATGTCCGTCTGCCGTCCACCGTCCGCCATCCGCTGTACAGAGCTTCTTAGGTTGTGTCTAAGGCCATTTCTGGCCATCACAACCTTTCTCGTATCTTCTGCTCTCTTTCTTCCCCCTGAGGAAGTGCACTTATCATTGCTTAAATCTTCTTTCTTCTACCTTGTTCTTCAGATCTCTCCTAGGGGTAGTACAGTGGGCCCTCCTTTCCCCTCCGGCATTAGCCACACCATTCTGGTGTGCCTGGGTTGGACCAATGTGGAGGCGCCGGGTTTTAAAGGAGGTCTTATCATGTAAATTGGCTCGAAATTCTTTGGGACAGGAGTCATCGCAGCAGACCTACCTACTATATATCTATTTCACCTCTCTATGCTCTGTGCTCTATGGGAAATATTTCACCTCTTCTTGAAACTTGTGGTGTTCGGGTGGTTGGTGACTGCGGAATGCAGCAGACCGTACCTACTCTTCTACCTCTTCTCGTAACTTGTAGTTTTCGGATCATGGGTGGTTGCTCTCTCCACGTTTACTTGTCTGGTGGAGGGCGAGTACTTCTAAAAAATTTCCTCCCCTCCCTAAAACTAACACGACCAGCCTATACAAAAATAAAATCTGAACACACATACAATGACACACACTGAAATTGAACACGCATACAATGACGTCCGCCGTCTAGAATGACGGCAGCTGCCGTCCGGGCGTTTTGGGCAGAAGGATTTTTTTTTTTTAATCTGAAATTTTACCATCTAGTTGTGCCCGCAAGGTTTTCAGTCCGATCGCCCAAACCCGTGGGGCGCTATGGGGCTAAAATGGGGCTATGGGAAGGGGTTTTTGAAGGCTTTTAGCTATGGGATTGAGTCAGGTGTCGTTTTCGAAGTATTTTTGGACGTAAAATCCATTATTGGGGGTCCCAGAACGATCCAATTCCACTGTTGCGATCTATAGGGCTTTCATGGGGCTACAAACGGGATTTTTGAAGGATCCCAGGAGGTCAAATATTTTTCAAGTAAAACAAAAAAGTTTCGAAAAAAAAGGATTTTTTCGAAAAAAAAAAAGTTTTTCTTGAGATTTTCTCATTGGCAGAAATAAATTTCGGCACAAGTAACCTATATCAAAGAATAATAAACCCTATAGGGTTTAATTTGCAGCATTTTTATTTATTGTAAAAAGAAACTTTTTTCTTACTTTAGTTGTAAAAATAGATTGCCCTGCATTCGGAGTTTTATTACTGTTTTGACCCATTTTTTGGTTGTGAAGCGACAGACGCGATTTTCTAGTGGTTTTTACGTGATACTCCTGCCAGAGGATCCAATTTCATATATAATATATATGTGTACCTATATGTACATATATAGGGGGCCACTTTTAAGTCTCAGCCCCGGGGCCCACGAGAGGTTAATCCGGCGCTGCCAGTCATGGGTGTCAGAAACCACTAGTCTAGATCCCAATGAAGCCAGGGCGTGAATTGAATTCTTCAAAAAATCAAATATGTTTTTTCCACATAGAGAAATAGTTATGGTACCCCGTCTTGCCCCACCTTCCCCTAAGAGCTGATGACCTCCTAATGAGTTATTTCAAACCCGAGCAACACCACGAAATTAAAAATTTAATGAATAACCACCGTAATTGACAATCTCCAACACCAACACCCCCTAATTAACAAATGTTTGTGAATTTTCAAGATATCCACACTGAGAGAAAAAAAGGGCCTATTCTAGGTTATTTTTCGATTTTTTTTCTAGGTTAAATGCTGCCAACCTAAATTTTTTTTGGTTTTCATTCTAGGGTGGAACAATTTAGTCTAGGTTGAATATAATTTAACCTAGATTGAAAATACTGGTGAAGTTACCTTCCTATAAATGCAAACACGCCACCCCCGCACTTTAGTTCTAGGTTAAGTTCACGGTGTGTGCCGCCGCCTCCATCCATTTACAGTCTAGGTGAAAAACATTAATGTCTTGGTTGTCTCACCCTGGTATTCAATGTTTTTCACTTTCATAGACGGTTGATTTACCCTAAAACAAAAACGTTCTCACCCCACCTCAAACAATTTACAGCCATGGCGCGTTAACCTAGAACCCTTTTTTCTCTAGGTTGTGCCCCTTTATTTACGAGGTTGTTTCAATTACTATCCCTGTTGTTCCAGTTAAATTTCTAGGTAGCTTCCAATTCTTTTCAGGTTGGTCCTAATAAATTACTAGGTGGTCCACTTTTCTTTCTAGGTTTGCTCCACTTCCATTGCAGGTTGTTTCTATCAACTTCAACTATCTTTCTGGGTTGTCTCTGTTTCCAACTCAGTACGAAAATTTGAATGTGACGTCATAATATGACTGCACATAGTGACAACCTGGAATTTATTGAATGAATTACAATCACTGTTGTTTAAACCTAAAACTATTTGTGGTACTATGGTAGTTTTAACCGAGACTGAAAGTCTAACTTTTTCTTCTGGGTTGTTACCTAAAGTAACAATCTCGCCTTTTAAATCTCTCGGTTGTTTTCAGTTGTACAACCGAGACTTTAATGGAGGGGAATTATGTGGAAGGTCAAATCATTCAATTCTAGGTTACCCCACTTAAAAGTCAAAGGTAGGTAATATATTTTCTAGGTCTTCACAATGTCAACCTAGACCAAATGTGAAGTTCACATTTGGTCTAGGTTGACACTTTTTTATTCCAGGTTGTGGTCAGAGGGCGGTTAATAACGGGTTAGGTTGTTTCTATATGGGTCTAGGTTGTATTAATATTTTTCGATGTTACTTTAACCTGGACCTATTTTTTTTCTAGGTTGAATCAATTGATTCTAGGTGGTTTCAATTTCTTTTCGAGGTTATTTCGGATTTAACCTAGCCACTAAAAAAATCTTTTCTCTAAGTGCACAAGTCACATTAGAACCTATACAGTGGTAACAATACCTACGAGGAAAGTTAGAAAAATAACGTACTTAATGTAATATAGTTATATTACTAGCTGGGACACCCACCCGTGCTTCGCACGAAATATCACATTCCCGTCCATCCCCGATGCAAACACCCTTAGCAACCCGTCGACTTGTAATTTTCTTAGCCCGTTTCTCGTTGCGAAGTATCAAATTCTCGTATATCACCCCAGCCCATAGCATAAGCAGCCCATAGCAACCCATCAACTCAACAATGAAATTACCTATCAAACTAATCGAAGGCTCGCAAAAAATGCTCGTACCCACCAACCGACGATCTCTGAATAACTTGCGAACGGGTTATCGCACAGAAATCGTTTTGCAGTCGTTGAAATCAGAGTGAAAAGCTCGTTTTAACCGACGTAGTTTCGTTCAAACCCGACGCCAAAAGTTGTAGGTACCGGGTTTCGGCGTTTCGAAAATTTTCCTAGCAATCCCTAGAAACGACGCTATTTGACGCGGCTTTTCGTCGCGAAGGAAGGTTCCGTTCGCGACGAAGGAATTGAGTTCACGAAATCTAACATAGCCTATTATCTAAGTCGGAACACGCGGGTCAATTTGCGCCCACCCACTGCGAAATTGGTTCAGCCGTTCGGCAGTTTACTGGGCACATACATACATACATACATACATACAGAAAGAGAATTTTATATATTAGTATAGATTATAACAGATTTTTTTTGACGTAAAAATAAAACAGATTTTTGTCTCTCCTTTCATGTTGCGAAAGTCAATTACGTGGTGTTAGACGAGACGATTAAAAGACGATTAGTGAAGATTTGGTATTGTGACCGCTGGGGTAACCCCCAGACCCACGGATGCTGTCACCTTGAGCCTAACGGCTAAACATTGGAGGTAATATGGAACACGTGTAATATCGTACGATGCATTAGCTTTTGATAGGTAAGTAAATCCGAACCTAACGCTAGTTCAAACACCGGTAACCATGACTGCAAGCACGCTACCAGAAAATCATACTATATTTTATTTACTAGGTACGAAGTATTAGGTAATTTCGTGACATTTCCATTTAACTATTAGTTCGTGACATTTCGTGTAACGGTTTTCGAGTAGTTAATTTAAAGCATGTTCACGCAAAAAAAAAAAAAAAAAAAAAAAATCGTGGATATATCCTCACAATACGTGGACCACCCAGCACAACCCTTCATTTTACCCTCGTTTGACCTCATTTCCGTCCCTTAACCAACCCCCCAACAAATTACTTGCTCCACCTTTTACTAAAATACAAAATTTTTTCCAACTTAATGGATGATGATTGATGGGGTCATCTTTCCTGGCTTTTACGACCGAGTTTGATTGAAGGTGGATGAGAAGATAAACTCAGGTCTCTGTTAAGCTTTATTTTGGTTTATTATTCTTGGAATAATACACCTATGTTTTCGCGACGGAGGTCGACGACTCGGATCGGCCTCAAAATTAGACATTATCCGTTTCAAGAGGTCTAGATTCAAAAATCGAAATGTCCGTCCGCCGTACGCCGTCCGGGCCGTTTTGAGCAGTTGATTTTTTATTTATTTTTTTTTTAATCTGAAATTTGGACAAAATACTCGGTTTACCATCTAGTTGTGCCCGCAAGGTTTTCAGCCCGATCGCCCAATCCCGTGGGGCCCTATGGGGCTACGGGAGGCGTTTTTTGAAGACTTTTGGCTATGGGATCGAGTTAGGTGTCGTTTTCGAAGTATTTTTGGACGTAGAATCCAATTTTGACCTTAGAATAATATTCTAAGGTCAAAAATGGATTCTACGTCCGTATAAAGTTTTATATTATAAAACTTTATCATTATGAAAAAATAAAAAAACCAAATATTTGTATTTTAGTAAAAGGTGGTGCAAGTTACCAGAAAACTTTGTTGTGGCGGGGGTTGGTTCAAGGGTTGAAATGAGGTCAAATGAGGGTAACGTGAAGGGTTGAGCTGAGTGCTCCACGAGGTAGAGCCTTGGCAAGAGACAGATTTCATCAATTTAGCGGTGAACCCATCTCAACCCTCCAAACAATATTTGTTCATATTACATAATAACATATTATGACGCCTGTCCTCTGCTTAGGGTCAAAGAATAATAACCTATAATCAGTTACCTACTCGGGCAAAAATTAATTATATGTCACCAAGAAAATATTTTTGAAAACATTAAACAAAAAAATTTTCTGTGCAATGTTTGGACCTCGAAAAAATAGGATTTGCGTCCAAAATTATTCGGAATTTGTCGGATTTTTTGTGTGTAAAATTTGCAGCGTTTTAAGTAGGTATACAGGTCTACCAGCTTTGACGTTTGTACTGCCTTTTGGCTTTTACAAATAAAAAAATATTCTATTATATTCTATTGTTCAAAATTCTCCAACATTCCTTAGCACACTCCTACCAACCAAACTCTAAGCTGATGGTCAGCTACTGTTGCCTCGTCACCAATAAATACGTGTATTCAATGATTTTTTATGTTATTTTAAAACCAATTAAGGATACAAAGTCCAGCAAAGAGGACGGAGTCCTTTTAAACAACACTTATACATGAAATTGTCCAAGTATCCCATCGGAGCTACCAGCTAACGCAATTACGTGGTGTTACCTTGGAAATTGCTATGAAATCAATTACGCCCTGTGGTGATTTCCCCGTTTTCATGTTTCCATGTAGGTAACCTTGGGATGGTCACCATGACCTCGGCTATGTAAATTCCTGTCAAATGGCATGAAAAAGTCATGTTCGCCGAAATGTCAATTACTTGGTGTTAGAACTTGAGCGTCGATATATGACTTATTAAAATAATTATTATAGAGAACACTGAAATTACGGTAATATTAACCTTTCTATGAAGGTTCATCATCACTTGATATAGAAAAATTGTGCAAATATTAATTCATTCAATAAAAAAATCAGTTTCAAACATAAAAAAAAAATTTCCTGCTCAATTTTGGACAGATGTGTGACCCCCACAAATGGATAAAGCGTCCAAATTACTCAGAAAACGACACCTCATACGACCTTCTGTCATCCTTTAGAATCCCAATTTGCAGCCCCAAGAAAGCCCCGTAGATCCCCACGGTGAAATCGGATCGTTCTGGGACCCCCAAAAATGGGCTGTACGTTCAAAAATACTTCGAAAACGACACTTAATTCCAAAGCCGAAAGCTCAAGAGGACTTGTGGCTCGAAAAACTCACTTTTGGAAAAAATGCAGATACAACGTTGTTGCGGCGCGACACTTAAGTAATAAACCTATTCAAAATTAAACATAAACTATAATAATTTTAAACTCACATTGCATTGTCAAAACCCTAACCATCCCTGAATGTTTGAAACTGAAAGATTCGGTATTGTACATCAAAAACGAATTAGATTCTTCTATTTTCAAAATTTTGCCATTTTCGAGGATTCGTTTTCAGCGCCCATTAAAGGTGCTTAAAGGTTAAACGTCGACTTGTTTATGTTAACCGTTGCAGTAAAAGCGAGCTTTCGAGTAGTTACCGACGATTTCGGTGTGGACGAATCAAAAATTTATTAGCGCGGAAACGGAAATCATTCCCGATAATTCAATTTTAGGGGTTCGAAAAGATCACGTTTCGCGCAAATTTCTCTCGAAGGTTCGAACACCCCTTTCGAAAATTATCTACACCCCTCTTGATGGGTTTTGAAAATTGACGGGGCGCAATTTAAGACGTACAGCAAAAAAAAAGTTTTCAAAATTTCGGTGACTTACTGAGTGGCGGAGTCGTGTTTTTTTGGTCGGTAGGTCAAATAAGAGAGACGCACTACGAGATGAGAGATGAGACGAGGGTAACTGATGCAGGAGGTTGGCAGGAGTGGTAGTCCATGGCGGTGGAGGGGAGGGGGTGAGATGGACAGACGAAGGGGTAAGTGGAGGTTCGATTCCCGGCACTACTGATCCATATTCCCGCGGACTCCAACCCCCCCCCCCGCAAAGGACCTCCTCGGCAAAGAGACAGGGTTGTGACCAGGGAACTGCAATTTAGGGAAAGCTGCTCTTGGAATATAGCGACGGGGGTAGAAAATTTGAAATTGTACGTTTCAAAAACGAAATGTCCGCCGTTCGAACCGTTTTGGGCAAAAGGAAATTTTTTTATAATCTGAAATTTTGACAAAATACTTGGTTTACCATCTACTTGTGCCCGCAAGGTTTTCAGCCCGATCGCCCCAACCCGTGGGGCACTATGGGGCTAAAATGGGGCTAGGGGAGGTTTTAAAAAAAAAATACTTTTGGCATGGGATCGAGTTAGGTGTAGTTTTCGAAGTATTTTTGGACGTAGAATACATTTTTGAAGTCCCGGATCGATCCGATTTCACTGTGGGGATATATAGGGCTTTCATGGGGCTACAAATCGGATAATTGAAGAATCCTAGGAAGTCAAATATTTTAAGAGTAAAAAAAAAAAAGCTGCAAATTTTACACAAGGGTTTATTATTCTTTGATAAAGGTTACTTGTGCAGAAATTATTTCTGAGTCAATTGAAAAAATTTTGGAATTTTTTGTTTGGTTTTTTTTTCAAAAAAAATTTTTTTGATTTTTTTCAACTTTTTTTTCCAAAAATTCTTTATTTTATGCTCGAAAAATATTAAACTTCCTGGGATCCTTCAAAAATCCCATTTTTAGCGCCATGAAAGCTCTATAGATCGTCACAGTGAAATGGGATCGTTCCGGGACCCCCGAAAATGGATTCTACGCCCAAAAATACTTCGAAAACGACACCTATCTCGATCCCATAGCTCAAAGCCTTCAAAAAAACCCTCCCATAGCCCCATAGCGCCCCACGGGTTTGGGCGATCGGACTGAAAACCTTGCGGGCACAACTAGATGGTAAACCAAGTAATTTGCCAACTTTCAGATTTTTAAAAAATTCTTACTGCCCAAAACGGCCCGGACGGCGGACGGACATTGCGGATTTAGAATGTAGACCTCTTGAAACGGATAATGATAAATTTTGAGGCCGATCGGAGTCGACGTCCACCGTCGCGAAAACATAGGTGTATTATTCCAAGAATAATTAACCAAAATTTGAAGACAAATGTTTGAAAAAAGTTTCAAAAAAAAAAAAAATTATACAGAACTAATTTTCGCATTTTAATATGATTAAATCTCGGACAAGTAACCTGCATTAAAAATAATAAACCTTTGTGTAAAATTTGCAGCGTTTTTTTTTTTTTTTTTTAAATTTGACGTATCTTATTGTGCGACTGAAGTGGGCCTCGGATTCGTCACATTTCATCCGCCTCGAGAAACGTTCCCCGCACTTCTGGTGTTCTGGGCCCTTCAACTATATTTAAAGTTCCCTCGCGAAAAGTGCGCCGCAGGGTGGTGAAGAGGGTTTCAGCCCTTGCGCACCCACCCCGCACGGAGGCGTCACAGACTTACCCGCGGTCTCCCACAAGGTCTACGCACCTCATCTTCAACGGATACCCTGTCCGCCCACGTGGGAAATTGTTGAGGGCGGCCACGCCCCCTTTCCCCGTCGCCCACCAAGGAAATCCCCGACTGCGGGTCGAAAGGGATCAAGGAGAGCTTGAACGGAAACGATTCCGCCCATGGAAGGAATGGACGTAAGGTCAAGTAATGGACACCCATAAGAAATACGTGAACAATTCATAAGGGAACAATCATTCTTCCCTTGGACGCGAACATTTAGGCATTAGGCTTCTGAGCAGGGGACCCAGTAGTACTTGTACTACCTTCTAAGGAGCGCCCACGAATTCGGCACCAACTGTGCGGTAACTGCAAGGGTTGGGGATTAACATGGTTGGGGCATGCATAGGGTGACCACAAATTTTTGAGCTTGAAAGGGGACACCGACCCCCACTGATGATGGTGTACATAACACAGGCCTCTGCCCCTCTTCGCACCTTAACACCTACTTACTCGACTGAGTAGGTAGGTACAATAAGAGTGTTGGTAGATATTTTCATCACATTCAAAATACACTGCAATCAAGCCTACTTAATAATATCCTTTATTTTTTTGAAAATCCCATTGGAAAAGAAAGCAAAACTAGATTTTAAATAGCGAAACAAAATGTGTAAGTTAGTAAGTACACTATTTGAGGAAACATAACTGACTTAGTTCAAAATCACAGAAAAGGTGACAAATCAGAGAAGTGCTAAAACTCAAGACCCGCTAAAAATATTGTGGGTGCGTAATTGACGTCTTTTTTAAATTTTGTAGGAAAGTAGATAAAATACAAACATATCAATGTTTACTTTGAATCCCATACTTTTCTGTTGAACAAGTGTCTTAATTAAATTTTGCGACCCAAACCTGCCAGAATGAGTTTCATGTTAACATTGTTAACTTGATCAGAAATATGGTACAGCATGTTTTCTGTAGGTTGGAGAAAAGTGGTCGCGGGAAATGCCATCGCTGTGGGGATGGTACCTAATCATCAGAATGCTTGGATTAATTCGATGTAGATACGATTTGACAATAATTGTAATTATTTAGTTTCAAAATAATAATTATTTTGAAAGAGTAGTTGAGAGAGCCTTCTCAATTCATAGCACACAAATCTAAATAATTACAATTATTGTAATTATTTCGTTTTGTGTGCTATGAATTAATTCAATTGAGAAGGCTCTCTCAACTACAGCGTTCGAAGTCGGAAGTGACAGTAGCGAGAGAACGACATTCCCAACGTTTTTGGACCTATGGTTCCCTCTAGCGACTGATATACGTCAACATCTTCTAAATGGCTCCACTGACATGGAGCCATAATATGTCGTTCATTTATTCTTTACCCCTGAAAAAAAAAAAAAAAAAAAACGATTTGGCAACACTAGTGGCCCACTAGGATGAATGAGTGATAGTGATTGGGCGCATTATTGATAAGACGATCATCTTCTTCTTCTACTGTCAAATTTCTATGTCCTGGTCCTTCACATTATGGAAAGTCTGGTGGTTGGACCGCTGATGAGATGATCCATCACGTTTGGACAACGTGGAGGAATGTTTTGGCATTCTCTTCAGAAAAGGGGACGTTTTAGCTTTCTGTTGGGACAAGGGGACCGGAAGCTCGAATAGGGGACTGTCCCCTTCAAAAGTGGACGTATGGTCACCCTAGGCATGCATGAATTCGCCACCATCGATGTACTGGATTGCTTCGTGCCTATCCCGGGACGGTTCGAGACCCGAGCCGTTCCTCTGTCACTCATCCCCCACCACTGAGGGGCAACTACCTGAGGGGAAGATGCGTCCTTTCCTTATTTTTCTAGTTACTCAGTGTGATAAGCTCTGAAGTTTCCTAATTTTTGCTCCGAGTTCCTCAACTTTTATGTTCCTATTTAATTTTGAACTGTTTGTATGATGAAAACGCAGCAAAATTTACACAAGACTATTTACAAAATTATTCTTTGATATAGGTTAATTGAGCAAAAATTAATTCTATCATCAAGAAAATACTTTTGAATAAATAAAAATAAATTTTTTTTGTACAATGTTTGAAAGGATGCGGGACCTCGAAAAATGGATTTTGCGACCAAATTACTCTGAAAACAAGTACAAACACTGTACAGATTGTTTGTTTTTTTCAATGACTTTGGGGGATCTGTGGGGCATTCGTGGCATGCCACGAACAGTTACTGTCCGGCAATCCCCTACAATCAACTATGTTTGAGCCGAGTGATTCCTCCACTCGAGATTCTTGTTTTAATGTGAAAAAGGGGGGAAAAAAGAAGAAGTAAACAGGCACCTTAAAACGTATCACATTATTAAATAATGTGATAAATTTTATTGATTTACGCAATATGAACAAATTTCTCGCAAGAATAACAATACAACCACAGCAAAATCGTTACTTGCTATTAAAAGAACATGCTACAAAAAATGACATAATATAATATAATATAATATTATGTCATAATATAATATATTACATTATAACGTCCCAGATAACTAGATTAATCCTCATAGTAATCGGGTAGGTAACAATAATTGTTGTCTTAAGACATAGGAGCTAAGAAAATCACATTTTTAATTATCGTAACTGGTAATCTGGCTTCTAATAACCTGAAAATAATTCTAATCCAAATGCACAAATTTACCGCATTATTGTAATACGACAATATCCTGATAATATGCCCTAACAGTAAACAATGGAGGTGTTCTTTCTTTACAACGTGAACATAAGGCCACACATCATGTAATGCTCATCACATAGTTATATAATAGTGATACCTAATATCGCATTCTCGATATTTTCTAGTAAACTTTGTGTATCGTACGAAGTAGGTACCAACTTGATACAAAAGTGAAGAATAAGAACGGACCAACGCTGCCGTCCTAACTTGAAAATCAAAATTTTTTCGCTTTTGGTTTATTATTCTTGGAATACACTCGGGATTGACCACGACACGGCCGCACTCGGGCACCGTAAAACGAATTGGGACGCATGGGGTAAAACTCCCGTCTCCAGTCGCCTCATCAATCATCAACACGCAAATATGGAATTATCTATAGACTTGAGACGGGAAACTAAGCCCTGACTAAGATAAGGTTAGAGACGTGAAATCAAGTAGTTGGTAATAACGGCACGGACACATCTCAGTCAATCTAATTCAATTAGGGCGGATTTCCATCTTACCAGTTCGGTAACTCCCGGCGAATTTCAAAGTAGGAAACTAACAAAATATGTTACCATTTAATGGTAACTTCTACTAATCACGATCTTTGGCAGCTAATGTATGAAAAGGTGAAATTATGCAGACTTTTACCAAGTTGCACGGTTACGTCACCTAGTGCGGTTTCAAGTCGAATATTTCTATGAGTATGGGCTCCACTTGGCAGGGGTTCACGTCCAGGTAGATCTTGACGTGGTCCTCGTTGATGTGCCTCAGCTCTACCATTTTCATGACGAGGTGCTGGTATATTTCAAGGGATTCTTTCGCCGAGTAGGTGCTGTCGAGATACCTTTGCAAAAGGTTGTAGTACATGTCCTGTAAAAGCACGTCACAGAGTGAAACTATACTGGAGAGGCAACAAAATGTAGCGTAGGTAGGTTTGTTCCAGCTTTGACGGACTGTTAACAGAAATCGACAGAGACATGTGCAGTTGAGAAAACTGCTGTTCCAGGTCGATTTGTAGGTTGACAGCAGTCCAACTGCTGTCGGACGGAAACCGACAGCTCGAATGAGTTCGGTTGGGCGCTTTCGACTAGGATAACCCTACCCAGTTGAAACCTCTCTCATAACCTTCTCACTTTATTTTGGTGCTCGGCGCGTCAAGATGTACTCGTGTCCTCGTAGATACCCTCATGACTCATGAGGTCCTCATGAGATCGCCCTTACGATACTCCTCTCTCGAAAAGGGTTGATTATTCTGAACCCAATAAACCAAAAATTATCCGAGTTTATCACTTGGATTTTTCCATATGAAATTTACTGTCACGTGAATCACCATGAAGTAATTAAATTGTTGTAGCATTACTTCACGGTGATTCACGTAACTGGATGCAACAAATTTTGTTGACAGTTCGCGTTCCAGGTCAGCAGGTGGTGTTCGACAGAACTCAACAGCGATTCATAAGGAATTGGGAATGCTGTCGACAGCTATCAACTTTTGTTAACAGACGCCGTTAGACCTGGAACAAACCTGGTATTAACGCCGTCGAGGCAGTGAATGGGACAAAGAGCCCATCCTCTCATCTGGCATCAACCACAGCATTCGCAACACCCGTACACTCAATAGGAATGGGAATCGATTTCCGATTTTTTTAAATAATCGATTTTTCGTTCCGATTTTTCGATTGATTTGAATCGAGCTTCATGTTCCGATTTTTTAGGTGAATCGATTTTTTACTTCCGATTTTTGTAAAAATCGTGAATCGATTTTTACTACTGAATTTTGAAAAAATCTTGAATCGATTTTCGTCATTTATAAAAATTAGTTTAGTATTTCAAGTCATTCAAACAAATTTCGAGTCTTAGGTTGATTAAAAATGATGATTAATAGCTAATAACAACAAAACTCACTAGTTACAAGCGACGTCCGCCATGGCTTTTTCAGACAGCGAAACTGATAACTCGGCTGATTAAATAGTAACTATTTATAATAACAGTTATTATCAAAATTTTAATTTTAAATAAACTTTATTAACAATTTTTTCTTGAATCTACCTACTTTGAATATATCTACCGTTATCACTCATTAAAATAACTTTTTTTTTGTAAGACCGATTTTTGAATCGATTTTCCACAAAATCGATACTTTTATGGCAATTTTTTTGGGAAATCGATTTGGAGCATCCGATTCTAAATCGATTCAAAAAATCGATACTTCTTACCGATTTCCCATCCCTAACACTCAAAGGTGGACAGTTAGGGCGTATCCGACTGCAGCCCATACAAGAGAGACTACACCCGCACTGTCGCAGAATTCCGTCAGGGTGAGGGGCAGGGCCGTACCCAGGGGGGGGGGGGGGGGGGGGGGTCAGAGGGGTTGGAACCCCCCCCGAAATTTTCCCAAAAATAAGCATTTTCAAACACATAGGAATTAAATTTACTCAAGTTATAATTGATCTTCATAGGTAAATAAGGAAGAGTACAAAACAATTTCTAGTTAAAAGTATACGTAAATAATTTATAAAATGTATTACAATTTTACAAACCCATTCGCGTACGTGGATGGACGCGGTCCGCCGCTAACGGCGTAGACCCAAACGTTCCATTACGGAAGTTGCCGTAAAGCATGTAGTTTGGCGCTATGTATTACGATAGGTAGCAGCACGAAAAATGACCGCCATTCGACTTTGCAAATCCCTTCTGTAGGTTGTTTTTCTATGTTCAATATGTTTTTATATGTTAAACAATGTTGAGTCTATTTGTATTGTCTATCTATTTTTTTTCCTAGTCACCAAATTAACAGGGGAAATTATTTTTATTTATATACTTAGTGACACTAAGTTAGTGTCGTTCTAACTTTTGTCAATAAAAGCTTAAAATGGGTTATTTGACAATTTTTTAAAAAGTTTTATTGAGTAGGGCCTCCGGACCCCGCCTGGTGCCACAACCCCCTTTATATACTTAGTGTCGTTCTAACTTTTGTCAATGAAAGCTTAAAATGGCCTAAAAATGGGTTACCTATTTGACAATTTTGGTTTTTCTTGGAATAATAGGTACACCTATGTTTTCGCGACGGAGGTCGACGACTCCGATCAGCCTCAAAATTTGACATTATCCGTTTCAAGAGGTCTACATTCAAAATCCGAAATGTCCGTCCGCCGTACGCCGTCTGGGCCGTTTTGGACAGTAGGAATTTTTTTAAAAACCTGAAATTTTGACAAAATACTTGGTTTACCATCTAGTTGTGCCCGCAAGGTTTTCAGTCCGATCGCCCAAACCCGTGGGGCGCTATGGGGCTAAAATGGGGCTACAGGAGGGGTTTTCTGAAGGCTTTTAGCTATGGGATCGATTTAGGTGTCGTTTTTGAGTATTTTTGGACGTAGAATCCATTTTTGGGGGTCCCGGAACGATCCGATTGCACTGTGGCAATCTATAATATAGAAATATTTCTTCTTTCATGGGGCTAAAAATGGGATTTTTGAAGGATCCCAGGAGGTTAAATATTTTTCGAGTAAAAAAATAAAGAATTTTTGAAAAAACACATTTTTGAAGAAAAAATCCCCCAAAAAATTTTTTTTTGGAATATAAAAATCTAAAAAAAAATTAATTTTTTTTTTTCATTGTCAGAATTAAATGTCTGTACAAGTAACCTATATCGAAGAATAATAAACCCTTGTGTAAAATTTGCAGCGTTTTTTTCTAAAGTTTTATTGGGTAGGGCCTCCGGACCCCGCCTGGTGCCACAACCCCCCCCCCCCCCCCCCCCCCGAAAATTTTTCCTGGGTACGGCCTTGGTGAGGGGGTGTGTTATAACTTCCCCCTCAAAGATGAGGACCTGGTATTACAGGACGGTATCTCGCGGCCTATCCATGGTATATTCTCCTTCTGATGGCCCTCTACCCAAAGGAAGCTTCCCACGAGTAATCAACGATCCTAAGAAAAAACCACGTGTCTCTCGTACGTTACGGAGGGCTCCCCCATTCCTAGAGCTATGCCTCTCCCGGGTGTTGTGGCAGATGCGTACGTGACACTTGCGTACACCTCATTGACTGGTGGCATTTGCGTACGGTAACTGACACTTGCGTACGCAGCTGGCTATGCGTAAGGGCTCATTCAAAACAGTTCATGAACTAGAGGTCGCTGCGCATTTTTTGATAGCGAGCGATGCCTTCAGTTTATTCAGTTCATGGAATCCTGATGTAGTAAAACTTGATTTTGAAAAGGCAACTGCGAATGCTATCCGGGCATGTTTCCCGTCAGCGAGATTGAGCGGATCCATTTCACTCAGGGTTTGTGACGGAAAGTGCAAAATTTGGGACTAACTGACTCCTACAAGAGCAACGGGATGTGCGGTGCACTAGCCTATCTTCCCGTTGACGACGTCGATTAAGGTTGGTGTTTCAAGCGACGACACCTACCTCAAGAAAACTGGTGGAATTTTACGATTTCGCTGACTACTGGCAAGAAACTCAAGATGGAAGAAGTGGAATATACGACAGTGACAAATCAGTCAAATACATAATCAAAAGTTCTGTCAGAACACCACCCAACTTTTAAACACGCAGAGGAAGCAAAAACGTGTACGCAAGTTATGATGCGTACATAAATGTAACATCCATGTATCAAAACCCAAACCCCCCTTCCTATCACAACAATCGAACCCCTCCCCCCTTCCATCAAGTCTATAGCCGTCAATAGAGGAATCTCGTAAAGAAAGAAGAAGGAATTCTTTTCTACTTTGGATCCTCTCGTGCACCTACTACTCTCCTGGCATCGTCTCCCAAATTTACATTTTTCCTACCTGCGATACCTACCGCAACGGATCAGTACAGTAAGTAAGATTTAATTTAACCTTTTGCCATTATTCTATTTTGTTCAGAGGACGTATTTGTTCATTTCCTTTTGGTTAATTTGTTCATTTCTTTTTTAAAACTTTTCTTCCTATCGAGGCATTTAGATAGGATAGGGATCGACTTAAATCCCAATTAAAATTCTAGCCACTTAATTCGATTTTGTTTTATTTTGGGTGCCACCCGCCCTTGTAAAGTGCAAACTTTTAATGAGGCGTACGCAAGTGTCACGTACGCATCTGCCACCCACCCCTCTCCCGCCAGTCGCTTGTTACTAGCCAGATCCCACTACTTTGGTCTGACCCCCCCCCCCCCCCGCCCCCCCCCCCTCCCAACGCCGCATCCATAAGCCGGAGCCTTAATGTGACCAGAACTCTGAGGGCAGCTGTCGCAAAGGCAACTAACGCCAAATAGTGGGGCCAGAGACGTACTCCACCCCTCCATGCACAGTCTCCAGGATGCCTCCGTGAAAGCTGAGTAGTACAGGAGCACATGCCCCACTGGGTTGGGTTGCCGCCATCTTTGACCAGCAGATGCTGGTGTGCGGGGAAGTCCCTGTGACCAGTCAGAGTGGAGATCCTGTAATCAGGGATCCAGCCGCTGAGCCACAGAAGGGAAGAACCCAGTCGTGAGTGTTCCAGGGGACTCGGACAACACCTGAGGGGGCCTGGGCTCGAAGTGCAACTTTCGTTTAAAGGCACAATTCCAAAGAGCAACGCACCTGAATGCCTCCATTGTTCTTACCTGATGCCTTATAACTGTTGGACGGTCCAGGAGTTGTTGTTTACTCGGGTCGAACAAAGCGATGGCCGTCAGGATGCACATGACGTTCAAATCCCGAGCCGCACGGGAGTCGAATGTCCTCAAAAATGTTTCATGGGCTTCGTATATGTTCCCTCGGGCCTCTTTCAGCACGCCCACTTGTATCCTTTTGGACTCGTCCGTGTGAGGAATCTACGACAGATGTACGAAAGAAGTTGACTCTAGTATACACACTGGGGTTTAGAAGGATTGCGGCTAAGAGGATCGAGTTGGATGTCGTTAGAAGTAATTTGAGACGAGGAATCGACTTATGGGGTCCTCAGGCCCCACCCTTGACCTCACTGGTTTTTGAAAGGCCATCGCAAGGAGATCCAGTGAGGTATAATTTTCTAAATAATTACAATAGGGCAACATTTTTACAACATTTTACAATAGGCAACATTTTCATGTGGTCAGAAATTATTTTTTTAACATGATTAATTTTTTTAAATGATTAAATACTAGCTGCTCCAGCTCGCTTTTTCCTGACTCAAGGCCTCGCTTCGCTCGGCCAACCATTTTATCCTGCCCCAAGGCCTCGCTACGCTCGGGCAACCATTTAATCCTGACTCAAGGCCTCGCTTCGCGACCGACCACTCCTGGCGGGTGTTTCGGACGTGGAATTTAACGTAGAATCCGAATCCGCGATAAAAAAATTAAAAAAAAAAAAAATAGGGGGTTATTAGGGGAGCGAAATACAGATTGCGCGCAAATTCGCGGGGTTGCATTCGACATATATTTTGCACATTTTGAGAGAGCAAAGCCACCATAATATTGTTTTTGAGGTGATCAAGGTGGTTTCTTATACTATTTTGAACGCTGAATCGAATGAGACCAACCGCAGATCTGTAGGTGCAATAGCCTAGAAGCTAGAGCGTTTTGAGTTTTATTTTTTATCAAAATCGTCGAATTCAACCCATATTTTGCACATTTGGAGAGAGCAAAGCCACCATAATAATGTCTTTGACGTGATCAAGGTGGTTTCATATAGTATTTTGAACGCTGAATCGAATGAGACCAACCGCAGATCTGTAGGTTTAATAGCCTAGGAGCTAGAGCGTTTTGAGTTTTATTTTTGAGCGAAAAAATATCGCTCAAAAAATAATCATTATTTTCTGAGCAGAAAAATAAAACTCAAAAAATAATCATTATTTTCTGAGTGAATAATAAAACTCAAATTTTGATTTTGAGCGATTCCCAAAAATAAAAATCACTCAATTTCAACCCCTGGATCCCATTTGCCAAGCTGAATTGAGAACTTACCATTTTAATTTGAAACCGAAAATTCTCAAATTCTCAACTTTCCATTTTAATTTGAAACAGAAAGTTCTCAAATTGAAATTGAAATTTCTTAATTCAGCGTGGAAAATTCTCAATTGAACTTGGGTAACCTATATACCCATGAGTAAAATTTGCAGCATTTTCTATGCTGGTTTGATTCATCTTCTATACGTCAGTGTATCTGCCATTTGCTAAGGTCCATAACACTCGAACCAAATCGTCTTTGGTCAGGTGGCCACTTGAACTTACCTGATACGCCAACTCAATTTACACCTGACACCTGAGTCAACTGTCTCAAGTAGGTTATAAATTGACTCACCTTCCAAGAATCTCTGGCGGGGTCGAACTGCGATACGCTTTTGAGGAGCATCATTTGAGTGCAGCCTTGTTTGAGCAAAGAGACCTGATCCTCCTGGCACAGCAATTTGAAGCCGTTCATTTTCTTGCACATTTTGATGAGCCGCCGGATCGCCAAAGCTGTCAAGTTGATGACGTCAATCAGGCTTTTGGGAGCATCCTAAAAACAACGATATTTGTATACAAAGACGTTATTGAGGTAGCTTGGTTTGATGTATACTCGGAGACTAGGTTGACCAAATGCCAGCCATGACAGGGTGGCCGCCAAGCTAGGAAAAATTAATTCCCTGACTTTTCCCTGACTTTTCCCTGCAAAAATACCTAATTTCCAGACCCGAAATTATTCAAAATCTGAGATTTTAATCATTGAATTATTAATAATAATAATTGTTTTATCACCGGGTTCCAATAAAACTCACTAAATCTGTGGCTAAACTTTTATTGCCCAACGTGGGCCAACTAACAACAAAACTGTGACAACAACTGACCTCCAATCACCGCTGACGTCACGACACAACACCCAAGGTCGCGCCCCGAACATCCCCCCTCAAGATAACCATCTTAACGGAACCGAACAGGACGGTTAACCGCACGACCGGAACGCGTCACAGACACACCACTCTCAGCTGGAGGACGCACCTGAGACGAAGCAGCCGCCGACACACCAGGTCCAGAAGAAACCCGCGCTGGGCCCCGAGAGACACGACCCCGGGCCACCGAACGACTTGGCGGCCTCGCAGGACTCGACGGCATCGCCCTTACTGGCACTGCACCAGCACCATCCCCATGGACAAGGGAAGGACGAGACGCACCAGGAGAGGCCGACTTTCGCGCCTCCGGAATCTCTCCTCTGGACCCCGCCTCCGGAATCACAGGATCCCCCGGCACAGCAGGCACAATCTCCACAGACGCACCCGGAAGCTCATCCAAGTAGGGCGCCGGAATCAAGTGGTATCGGTTCCTTCGCAGTGTCTGCTTCTCCGTCCTTACCAGGTAAGACCGCGGCTCCGACAGAACCGCCACAATCTGCCCATGTCTCCGAAGATCAGTGATCCACACAAACGCACCAATCTGCAGTGGCCCCAGCTCCTGGCAACGATGACGCCGATCATAACTCTTTTTATACTGGGCCCTATACCCTCCCTCAATTTCCGGAAAATTCCGCAGGTCGGGCTCAGCAACCATGGCATGCGGCATGGATGGCAGGGTGTCGCGCAGCCGCCGTCCATACAACAACTCTGCCGGACTGAAACCAGTCTCCAACGGCGTGTTCCTGTAGGCGAGTAGCGCTCTCTCGACGTCTTCCTTGTTCTTCTTTAGTAAAGACTTCACCGTCTTCACCGCAGCCTCAGCCGAACCATTCGCCTGATGAAAATGAGGACTGCTCGTCGACGTCGCAAAGCCCCAATCACGCGCAAAACGCTGAAACTCCGAAGACTGTAGAGGCTGGAACTGTGAACCAGAATCAGTGCAGACCTTGACCGGCACTCCATGACGAGAAAACAGCTCTTTACAAACCCTGATGACGTCGATGGTTCTCATTCTCTGCAGGCGGGCAACCTCAAAAAATCTAGAGAAATGATCCACAACAACCAGGTACCAATCACTCTCTAGCTTGAACAAATCCATAGAAATTACTTCCCATGGGAAATTGGGCAACTCCGATGGTAGGAGCGGCTCGTGGCGGTTGGTGGAATGCTGGACGCACGTAGGGCAGCCCTTGATCCTCTCTTCTATGTCACTGGAGATGTTCGGCCACCACATGGTACCCTGAGCACGCCGTCGCGTTTTGGTTATACCCATGTGGCCCTCGTGCAACTTGCCCAGCATTATGTTGCGAAGCTCCGCAGGAATCACCATTCGCTTCCCCCGCATGAGGATGCCTTCAATCACACACAGCTCGTCCCGAACTGAATAATAGTCGCGCAACTCTAATGGCAGATCGGCCCTACTAGGCCACTCTGCGCACAGTAGCTCCTTCAGCTGGATACACACTGGATCCCGGGCCTGAGACTGCAACACTGCTACTATGTTCTGATCAGATGTATTTATCTCGTTCAAGCTGACTGCATGCACAAAGGCGTCAACTTCTTCGCCCAGCTCAGAATCAGACTCGCCGTGGGGTACCGGACACCTTGACAGTGCATCAGCTAGCAACAGATTCTTCCCCGGAGTATAGATAATGTCGAAGTCATAGCGCAACATTCGCATGCGGAACCTCTGCAAGCGTGGAGTCAGGTCATCAAGGTGCTTCACCTTAAAAATGGAGACCAAAGGCTTATGATCAGTTTCAATTGTGAACCGCTTTCCCACGAGAAAATTCTTCAATCGTTCACTTGCCCATGTGAGAGCCAGCGCCTCACGCTCAATGTTCGCATAACACTTTTCCGCTGAGGTCAATGTACGCGAAATGAATGCAACAGGGTGCTTTTCTCTCCCTTCACCCTGCAAGAGCACAGCACCCAGGCCCTGCAAGGACGCATCGCACGAGATCATTGTAGGCTTGCTGACGTCATACAGCCTCAGGCAAGGTGCAGACGTCAGTCTCTCCTTGATCCTCCGAAAAGCGTCCTCCTGTGGGTCACCCCAGACAAATTCGTTCTTAGATGACAGCAGGCTAGTTATGGGCTCCATTATCTCAGACTTATCAGGGATGAACCTTGAAAGAAAATTTACCATGCCCATGAACCTTTGCACCTGCGTGACATTGGTGGGCGCTTCCATATTCACGATACCCTCCACCTTGCTAGGGTCTGGCCGAACACCCTCAGCAGACACCAGAAATCCGAGAAACTGCACCATGGCTCTGCTAAATTCTGTCTTCTGCTTGTTCAGGGTC
This sequence comes from Pilophorus perplexus, assembly GCA_955831195.1. Taxonomy (NCBI): domain Eukaryota; kingdom Metazoa; phylum Arthropoda; class Insecta; order Hemiptera; family Miridae; genus Pilophorus; species Pilophorus perplexus. The sequence goes on from OY037015.1 coordinate 28,362,358, forward strand.
ATCCCAGCATCCCGCAGTTTCTCCAAAACAGCTCGCAAACAGAAGTCATGCTCAGCCTGATCCCTGCCCCAAACTAATATGTCATCAATGTGTATACAACAGTTCTTGCAGGTAGCCAATATCATTGATAGGCGCTTCTGAAAATGCTCGCTCGCTGAGCAGATTCCGAATGGCAGCTTCCTGAAACGAAATCTTCCAAACGGCGTTATGAAGGTCGTCAGATCCTGACACTCCGCAGACAGGTTAAGCTGCCAGAATCCCGAGTTTGCATCCAGCTTGGAAAACACCTGTGCGCCTCCAAGTTCAGCGAGTGAAAGCTCTACCCTCGGGATCGGGTGATACTGCCGCTTGACACTTTGATTCAGCCTTGACAGATCCACGCAGATTCTTATACCGCCATCCTTCTTGCTCACCACGACCATCGGCGCACACCAGTCCGTCGCATGATCCACAGGCTCAATCACTCCTCTTGAAACCATGTCCTGAAGCTCCATCTCGACCTTCCTGCGTAGCGGGAGAGGCACAGCCCGTGGAGCTGTGATTGCATAAGGTCTAGCATTCTCCTTCAGCTCAATTGCATAATCGCCCTTCACATTACCCAGGCCCTTGAACAAGGTTGGGAACTCTTGCCGCCAATCTACCTTTTGGTTCACCACGTAGACACGCTTCACGAGGTTCAGCCCCAAACAGGCTCTTCGGCTTAGAAGGGCAGCACCCACTTCATCTGAAATATACACCTTTTCAGTTATTTCAGAGTTTTTGTACTTAATTTTGAGCTGAGTAGTACCTAAAATATTCAGCCTTTCGTGCTTCTTAGCGCTGAAAACATTATTCAAACTTTTTACCAGCGGAAGGGCAGGAAATATGTGAGCTGGCAGCATTGTGACGTCAGCCGCAGTATCCAACTTGAACAAAATTTTCCTTGTGGCGCCACCTACGTTTACTTCCAATGTCTCCGACCAAGCATCCGCCGAACCACCCCTCTTTATACAGCCAATGAAATACTCGTCCCCGTCCTCTTCAGTGCCAGAAGAATCCGCTCTCTCCACTTGATGGACGTCTCTGCGATTCGCGTGACGCCCACGGTTTGTAGGGCACTGACGGGAGTAGTGACCCACCTCCCTGCATGAACCACATTTTGCATTCCTGGCAGGGCATTGCGATCTTTCATGGAAATCATGTCCGCAAGCTGTACACTTCCTTTTCCCTGAATTTTCCTGCTTCCTAGGCTTTTCCCTCTCACTATCTGAAGACGGCTGACGAGATATCCCATGCTTAGCTTGGGGTTTTCTCCCCCTCACCATGCTCACAGAACTAGGCTCGTTCAGCTCACCTTTTTGTCTTACGAGCTCCTCGTGCTGGCGAAGGGTCGACTTTGCAATTTCAAGAGTCAGTTTCGGCTCCAACTGCAATCTGTCGCTTATGGTCGCATCTTTCATACCTATGATCAAGACCAGCAAGATCAAATCATCATGAAGATCTCCCCACTCACACGTGCTGGCTAGGCTGTGAAGATCAGTAATGAACTTTTCAGCCGTGTCATCACCTTGGCGGGCTCTTAGAAACTTGGCACGCTCATATATTAAATTGCGTTTGGGTATAAAGTGACCATCAAACGCACCTATCACGCCGTCAAACGTGTTCGGCTGTGTTTTGAAAGATGCGAACACATCTTCCGCCCGCGGTCCCATCTGATAGATCAGCACGTCAATCTGACGATCGTTGGACGCCTTATCAAGACCACTCCCACGGCGGTATCGCATGAAACGATTTTTCCACGACGGCCAGTCGATAGGGTTAAAACTAAATGCCTCAGGAGGTCGCAATGGCAACGTAACGTTATTATTACCTCCTCCCTGCGCGTCCGCTGGAGGTCCTGGCGGATCTGGCATTTTGGGGCGAGTAAAAAATGTCCCCGTTGACAAATTCCACACACTTAATCACTCGCGCACGTCTTAATCCGACTCGCGAAACCACTCAACTTAGTTCATTTTAGCTGCCACCATGTTTTATCACCGGGTTCCAATAAAACTCACTAAATCTGTGGCTAAACTTTTATTGCCCAACGTGGGCCAACTAACAACAAAACTGTGACAACAACTGACCTCCAATCACCGCTGACGTCACGACACAACACCCAAGGTCGCGCCCCGAACAATAATTTAATCTGACATTTTATTAATTCTGATAATTTTAATCGCTTGAATTTTTTTTTTTTTTTGTTATTGAAAGTTGATTAGAAAATACATAAATTTTTACACCAAACAATTAAAACCCAGGGAAAGTAGATAAGTAAACTGCGTTTTAAAAACTATTTATTTGACAAAAATAGTAACACTTGAAAAATAAAAACGCAGCAAATTTTACACAAGGGTTTATTATTCTTTGATATACGTTACTTGTGTAGAAATTTAATTCTGTCAATAAAAAAATGTAAAAAAAAAATTTTTTTTGGATTTTTATCTCGAAAAAAATTTTTTTATTTGGATTTTTGTTGTCCAAGAATGTGTTTTTTGCCAAAATTCTGTATTTTTTACTCGAAAAATATTCAACATCCTGGGATCCTTCACAAATCCCATGTTTACCCCAAGAAAGCCCTAAAGATCGCCCCAGTGAAATCGGATCGTTCCGGGGCCCCAAAAAAGGGATTCTACGCCCAAAAATACTTCGAAAACGACACCTAACTCGATATTATAGCTAAAAGCCTTCAAAAAAACGCTGCAAATTTTACACAAGGGTTTATTATTCTTTGATATAGGTTACTTGTGCAGAAATTAAATTCTGCCAATGAAAAAATTAAAAAAAAATTTTTTTTGGATGTTTATTTCAAAAAAAAATTTTTTTTTATTTTTTTGTTCAAAAATGTGTTTTTTCAAAAATTCTGTATTTTTCACTCAAAAAATATTTAACATCCTGGGATCCTTCAAAAATTCCATTTTTACCCCCATGAAAGCCATAAAGATCGCCCCAGTGAAATCGGATCGTTCCGGGACCCCAAAAAATGGATTCTACGTCCAAAAATACTTCGAAAACGACGAAAACGACACCTAACTCGATCCCATAGCTAAAAGCCTTCAAAAAAACCCTCCCGTAGCCCCATTATAGCCCCAGAGCGCACCACGGGTTTGGGCGATCGGACTGAAAACCTTGCGGGCACAACTAGATGGTAAACCAAGTATTTTGTCAAAATTTCAGATTTTTAAAAAAATTCCTACTGCCCAAAACGGCCCGGACGGCGGACGGACATTTCGGATTTTGAATGTAGACCTCTTGAAACGGATAATGTCAAATTTTGAGGCCGATCGGAGTCGTCGACCCGCGTCGCGAAAACATAGGTGTATTATTCCAAGAATAATAAACCAAAACACTCCCGTAGCCCCATTATAGCCCCATAGCGCCCCACGGGTTTGGGCGATCGGACTGAAAACCTTGCGGGCACAACTAGATGGTAAACCAAGTATTTTGTCAAAATTTCAGATTTTTAAAAAAATTCCTACTGCTCAAAACGGCCTGGACGGCGGACGGACATTTCGGATTTAGAATGTAGACCTCTTGAAACGGATAATGTTAAATTTTGAGCCCGATCGGAGACGTCGACCCGCGTCGCGAAAACATAGGTGTATTATTCCAAGAATAATAAACCAAAAACAATAGAATAATTTATACCTTAATTGGAACTTGGTTGTATCCATATGACATGGAATTACTAGGATGGGATCTATTACATCTAGTCACATTTTTGCATATTACAGAGATGAATTAAATATATTTAAAAGACTAGTTAGATGCCTTTAGGTACCTACGGTTTTAGAGAGCCCGACTGCCTAGTCACAACCACAATCAGAGATCAAAATTTTCCCTACTTCCCCATCAGTTTTAACGGATTTCCCGATAATTTCTCCGTACATTTTTTCTAGCTAAAAATAATTTTCGATAAGCCAGATTCTGCGAATAAAAGCAGGGTTCGGGTACGTACCCGAACAGAAAAAAATCTTTTTAATTAACTAGTAATGATTACAAGGACAGAGATCTCGAACCAAAATACTAAGTGAAAGATTGATAGGTTACTTCGTGGGTGAAGTGGAACATTCCATTATGAAGAGAGGGATATTGGTGCATGAAGTGGGACTTTTCATCGTGTGAATGGGGATATTATATCTGTAACGGGAATTCCGCCAATTCATTGAACTTGTGCGGGCAACATGGATGAAGAGTGAGGGGAAAACAAACCCGGCAAAGTTGCTCCCACCAAAATTCAAAAATTATCATCATTTTCGGGACGGAAGAGAGGGGCAAACTTGACACCAAACAAAATTCGTATTTTAATACAATTTTTGATTTTTTTTTTTTTTAATCAAAAATTTTTCCCTGACTTGTGACCGATTTCCCTGACTTTTCCCTGACTTTTCCTGAAATTTGTCATTCCCTGACTTTTCCAGGTTTTCCCTGACTTTTCCAGATGGCGGCCACCCTGCATGAGAAGATATGCGTTTTGACGAGAATGGTTCAGAAGAGTACTTGAAGAATGACGTACTGAATAAAACGCATACATCAAACTATTTTGGCCAGTCGCCAGAAGATTGAAACGAGGAGTGAGGGGAGGGGGGACACTCTTGTAAGTTATGGTGTAAAAGCTTTTTTTCGTTTACGTTGTTTTTATGTGTCTGAACCACAAAATATCAAAAATGGTAGCAACTTTTTTGCTGAGAGATCTTTTGGCGGTCAAAAAACCTCGATTTGTTCGGTCTTTTTTAAGGTTTTTCGGCTATAACTCGAAAACTAAACATCGTAGGCAAAATCTTCAAGTTCAAGAGCATACAATTATGCGTCGAAAGACCTCCTTACACATTAGAATCGGTTCAGCCGTTTAGCCACAATCAAGCGCCAAAAAGGGCTTTTTTCCAAACTTGGCTGAAAAAAAGGATTCGCTTATGTTTCAACCCCTGTAACTTATGAACGGCTCATGCAAACGTATTGGGACTAATTTTGGGCTCAACATAATGGGCCTGCACGATGCACTGCTTAGAAGGGTTTTAACGACTACTTTGGGGCATTTATTTTTATTTCAGCTTAGTGACGGGCGAGTTTTGAATTTCAGGTGCTCCCTTTACTCAGAATTTGATGGTCTACAAGATCAATTTTGAGCCAAGTTACAGGGGTTGAAACACGAGGGAATCCTATTTTTCAGCCAAGTTGGAAAAAAATTCCTATGTTAGACGCTCGATTGTGGCTAAACGGCTGAATCGATTCTAATGTGTAATGAGGTCTTTCGACGCAGAATTTCATGTTCTTCAACTTTGTAACAAGTAGGGTTTTATCTAAGACGCTTACTTTTCGAGTTATATGCAAAAAACTGGAAAATGTAAAAAAAATCGACCTCTTTTGGTCGCCAAAAATGCTCCCGACAAAAAATTTTCTACCATTTTTTATATTTTGTTGTTCAAACCCAACAACAATGTAAAATAAATTTTTTTAAACTTATCTGCCGTATCTTCCACGAATCAACCCTCTGGCGACTGGCCTAATTAGGTCAACTCAATCTTCGACTTTGTACTTGAGGACATATTGTGACGCAAAAATCGTAGAATGAGATAATTAGTCACCATGAACTCCTGTCCGGTCAAATCGACTTCTTGGTCGACGGGAGCTTCGAGTGCTCGGCTAGCGACAACCAGTTCTGACAATAGTTTCTTCTGAGTTGCGTCCATAGGAGTAAAGCTGCCCCCCAACCTGCACCGAACACAACATGAGCTAAATTGATTTCGAACCATCACAGAAGCCTAAAACGACGCCTACCTCGGAGATTTGGCGGGTGCGTAAGATTCCGGAGACAACGGCGGAGATGAATAGTTCGGGAATTTGAGCTGATTTTGAGTTGAATTGGCGCACCAACAGACGCAGGGATCGGTTTGAACGGCCGTTTCGATCGAGAGAGGTTTCAAATTTTGATCAGAACTATCGCTCTCCAAAGATGACGTCGTTTCTTGCGTTGGGGATTCGGCCGGCTGAAAAAAAAAAAAGCTGCAAATTTTACACTAGAGTTTATTATTCTTTAATAGACGTTACTTGTGCAGAAGTTTAATTCTGTCAATGAAAAAAATAAAAAATAAAATTTTTTTTGGATTTTTACCCCAAATTTTTTTTTTTTTTTTTTTTTTTTTGATTTTTTATTATTTTCAAACATGTTTTTTTCAACAATTATTTAGGTTTTACTCGAAAAATATTTAACCTCCTGGGATCCTTCAAAAATCCCATTTTTAGCCCCATGAAAGCCCTATGGATCGCCACAGTAAAATCGGATCGTTTCGGGACACCCGAAAATGGATTCTACGTCCAAAAATACTTCGAAAACGACACCTAACTCGATCCCATAACCAAAAGCCTTCAAAAAGCCCATCCCGTACCCCCATTTTAGCCCCATAGCGCCCCACGGGTTTGGGCGATCGGACTGAAAACCTAGCGGGCACAACAAGATGGCAAACCAAGTATTTTGTCACAGTTTCAGATTTTTAAAAAAATTCCTACTGTCCAAAACGGCCTGGACGGCGGACGGACATTTCGGATTTTGAATGTAGACCTCTTGAAACGGATAATGTCAAATTTTGAGGCCGATCGGAGTCGTCGACCCCCGTCGCAAAAACATAGGTGTATTATTCCAAGAATAATAAACCAAAAACTCAATATTTTCCACCTTCCAAACGTTTTTGGTTATTTATGCTTGGAATAATACACCCATGAAATCGCGACGGAGGTCGACAATTCTGATCGGCCTCAAAATATTATCCTTTTCAAGGCACGTAGATTCCAAAAACGAAATTTCGGTCCGCCGTCCGAGCCGTTTTGAGCAGTAGGAATTTTTTTAAAAATCTGAAATTTTGACATAATACTCGGTTTACCATCTAGTTGTGCCCGCAAGGTTTTCAGTCCGATCGCCCAAACCCGTGGGGCGCTATGGGGCTAAAATGGGGTACGGAAGGTTTTTTTTAAAAAGGTTTTCCGCTATGGGGTCGAGTTAGGTGTCGTTTTCGAAGTATTTTTGGACGTAGAATGAATTTTTGGGGGGGTTCCCAGAACGATCCGATTTGATTTGGGGCTACAAATGGGATTTTAGAAGGATCCCAGGAGTACATTATTTAATAATGTGTCGTTTTCCGAGCAATTTCCAACGAGACCATTCAGAATTTTTAAGTTAGTTAAAGAACACACTCGCTTCGTATACCACAAGCCATCAAGCAGTCATTGATGCGCCAAAAAGTCGCCGAAATTCTTGCAACAGCATGCAGCTGGCAAAATTGTAACTTGAGCCTCTCACAATAAAAGTGGACAAATGTTTGTAAAAGTGGGTTTGATCCTCGTCTCAAATTTTCTGAAGAATCCAGACGCCCAAGAGTTCTACAAAAAGAAGAAAAAAAACTTCGCCCAGAACACCCCGTAAATGCAGGACAACGACCTGATGACGAAGAAGAGCCGGAATTAGGGATAGGCAATCGGTAAAAAAGTATCGAGTTTTTACATAAAATCGGAATCGGCTTCAAAGAATCGATTCTCAAAAAATCGTTTCCCTCAAGAATCGATTTTAGCGAAAATCGGGTTTTTAACGATTTTTCCTTTTTTTGGTGGGGGGGGGGGGGGGATCAAACTTGATCATAAATTAATTAAATATATCATAAGTAGGTAAATAAACCAATCAATAAGTAGGTAAGCGATTGTATGTATATTTCTCATAATATGAGAAATAAATTATATTCTCATACATTTCATATATATTTCTCAAGGAGTTCAAGGAGTGGTCATCTAATACATTGGATTATACAATAGATTCGAAAAAATTCTGAAAAAATATTCACAAGAACCACATTTCATCTTCCACATCATGCAAAAATAAAAGTTTTGAGACGAGCTTCCCACTCAGTCTGTTCCTTGTCGCACAAAACACAAACTGAACCAACAGCGACGCGACCAAGGAGGTTAGAAGAAGAAGTTCTTCTTCTAAACTCCTTGGACGCGACAATCTAGACTCAATATTGAAACCTCCCGTTGGGTTTCCGCCTCCAAACGATTTTTGAGAAACGATTCTTTGAAGCCGATTCAGTCAATTCAAAAAACATCCATCATTATAAATAGGAAAAAGAAAATGTTTCAAGAACAATAATTTTCAAAAAACCCAATTTTTTGAATCGGGATATAAGTATCGATTCTCGATTTTATCGTATTAACAAAAATCGATTCAAAAAGATCGATTTTTTACAAGAAAAAATCGATTTTTAGAAAAATCGGAAATCGATTGCGTATCCCTAGCCGGAATACGCCGATGATCCGCCGTTCGTGGAATAACAATCACCTTTCTAACGACTCATCCCATCTCCAAGAAGCATTTTTTAAATCTTTTTTCATAATAGTCTTCCATGCGGGTTCACTAGTACTCACCATAACTCTGAATTTGGCTTTGTTCGCTAAAACCTTTCTCCTTTTCGTTTCTTTTTCTTCTTCACTCATGATGAGCTCTCTCTTCATGCCGACACGGTAGCACTTGTCCAGTCGACATCTCTGGCAGAACCGCCGAGTTACAGGAGTGATTTGACAGTTCTCCTTGAAGGGGCACCGAAGAACCTGAGGGAACAATAGTCATGTATTTAACACACGTCGAAAATGGACGTACACAAAGCGCTCCGCGGGGCATCTGGCGAGATTAAATCAACATCGATAACCATTTTTAGCAGAAAAAGGAGCACGATTCAAACATCTCAGACATAACCGTTCGATACCATCGCCCTATGGCAAGGATCCATGGACGGAGGTATACATATAATACCTTTGGGCCCGTACAAAAATTTTAATTATTTTTAACTGAGAAAAAACGCTGCAAATTTTACACTAAGGTTTATTATATATTATATAAAAATTGCGAAAAAATTAATGCAGTCAATTAAAAGTTATTTTCAGTTAAAAAATAAATAAATTCCCCTAAAACTCCTATACAAGTTTCCACAGATGTGGGATCTCTAAAAATGGATTAAATAATTGTGCGAACAAAATACCCGGAAAACGATACCTCATTCGACCTTTTGACATCCTTCAAAAGCCCAATTTGTAGCCCCACCCAAGCCCCATTGATCCCCACGGTATAGTCGGATCGTTCCGGGACCCCCAAAAATGGACTCAACGTCCAAAAATACTTCGAAAACGACACCTAACTCTATCCCATAGCCAAAAGCCTTCTAAAAACCCCCTCCCGTAGCCCCATAGCACCCCACGGGTTTGGGCGATCGGGCTGAAACCCTTGCGGGCACAACTAGATGGTAAAAAGAGTATTTCGTCCAAATTTCAGATTTAAAAAAAAAATCCTACAGCCGAAAACGGCCCGAACGGCGGACGGATTAAGTATGACTGATGTTAGTAAGGCGTTTGAACTTATACCACATGACCTACTGATCGAGAAACTTGACCGATATGGAGTGCGCGGTACACCGCTAAGCCTAATTTCATCATACCTGTCGAACAGAAAACAATGCGTAGTAGTTAACGGAGTGCTGTCCAGTTTGTATGAGATTCCTGGATTGCCCTCAAGGCTAAATCCTGGGACCCCAGCTGTTCATGATATTCATGAATGATCTTGGAGGTCGGGCAGGAAATGGTTGCTTCATATATGCAGAAGACTACAAATTTTGTAACCAGCTCCAGGGATCCAGTCGAATTTGAGTTAGCTGCTGCAAACCAGGTGGCACTGGCAGAAAACTGGTTCGCGTCAAATAAAACGCTGCAAATTTTACACAAGGGTTTATTATTCTTTGATATAGGTTACTTGTGCAAAAATTATTTCTGTGTCGAAAAAAATAATTTGAAAAAAAAAACGAATTTTTTTTTTTTAAAAAAAATATTTTTTTGGTTTTTTTTAAATATTGTTTTTTCAAACATTCTTTATTCTTTACTCGAAAAATATTTAACCTCCTGGGATCCTTCAAAAATCCCTTTTTTAGCCCCATGAAAGCCCTATAGATCGCCACAGTGAAATCGGATCGTTCCGGGACCCCAAAAAATGGATTCTACGTCCAAAAATACCTCGAAAACGACACCTAACTCGATCCCATAGCTAAAAGCCTTCAAAAAAACCCTCCCGTAGCCCCATTTTAGCCCCATAGCGCCACACGGGTTTGGGCGATCGGACTGAAAACCTTGCGGGCACAACTAGATGGTAAACCAAGTATTTTGTCAACATTTCAGATTTAAAAAAAAAATCCTACTGCCCAAAACGGCCTGGACGGCGGACGGACATTTCGGATTTTGAATGTAGACCTCTTGAAACGGATAATGTCAAATTTTGAGGCCGATCGGAGTCGTCGACCCGCGTCGCGAAAAAATAGGTGTATTATTCCAAGAACTAGATGCTCCGGCTCGCTTCGCTCGCCTACGCACCCAGCTGGGGGGCTCCGCCCCCCAGACCCCCCGTCAGGCCACGCTTCGCTCGGCCGACAGCTTACGCAGACATAAGGCCTCGCTCCGCTCGGCCGAGCGCTTATTCGGACAGGGGGGCCTCGCTTCGCTCGGCCGGGGGGTGGGTTCAATCCCCTACTCAGACATAAGGCCTCGCTTCGCTCGGCCGATCGCTTAAGCAGACATAAGGCCTCGCTCCGCTCGGCCGAGCGCTTATTCGGACAGGGGGGCCTCGCTTCGCTCGGCCGGGGGGGTCTGCGACCCCCCCTAGAGACACTTAAACGGTCGCCCGAGACGATAGAAAAAATCGCCGTATTTTTAGGGCTTACCGTTTAGTCAGAGTAGGCGGATGACATACAGACACACAGACAGACTGAGAATTAGTGGTATAGATAATAGATAATAAACCAAAATGAAGGTAAATCAAAGCAAACTGCAGAAAATCACGATTTCCAACAAGATGAATGCCCAGCCTGACTTAACGCTTAAGCTTTGGGGTTCTACCTCGACTCCAAAGCGCACTGGACGAGCCATATCAAGTTACTACTCTGTTTTTGCTTAGACGTTCAGCCAGGGCCGTGCCACAGTCTGTTCTGCTTATAGCATACCATAGTTTATTCGTGTCAACCATGTCTTATGGTTTTGTACTATGGGGAGGCGCCGCTGGAGTAGACAAAATACTCCTTTTACAAAAAAAAAAGCTGTGCGGATACTTGCTCGAGCAAAATTCGATGACCATGCCAAGCCAATTTTCATCGAATTGGGTCTGCTCACAGTTAATTCCCTTTCCGTGTATCAAGCGGTTTGCCTTACCCACAAACAAAAAAACTCCTTACAAATTAGGGGGGATGTCCACGAATACAATACCCGGCAACGGGATCAACTGGACGTTCCATTCGCTAGTACACAACGTACTCACGGTCATCAATTTCTATAATCACCTCCCTGCAGCCAGGCGTGATCTTCCTTTATCGAAATTCTCACATAATAAAAAGACGATTTCAGACGAAGTAGTCTATTTCCACGATAAAGCATCGGGGGGTTTTATACACCAAATCTGAGCTCTTTCTCTCTCTCTCTCTCTCTCTCTCTCTCTCTCGAATACACGACAAATTCAAGAAACTAAAAATTCTCAAAGCCGACGATCTCATCACGCACAATATTCTGACGACTATGCGTCGAATAGTATCCACTGGAAAGCCCCCCAATCTTTCCAGCAAATATGTAACTTTCTCAGCCACCCATAGCCTCAACACCAGAAACAAAGATGTAAATTTTGTGATGCCATTATGTAGGACCACCGCATTTAATGACTCGTTCATTTGCAAGACCATCCGTCACTTTAATTGTTTGCCTTCAGCCCTAAAGCAGATAACTAACCAAACCACTTTCAGCTGTAACTTAAAAACTAATTTACTTTCGCACTATTAGCACACCAGTCTGTAAAAACTTTTAAATTTTATTCCAATTCAAAATTTGTAAGCCATATTTATTTGTATTAAGTATTAAGATTTCGATCGTAGTTGTACAAAAATCAATGTTGTAATTCATTTCATCTGGTTAGTTGGAAGAGTGGTCCTTAGAGGCCAAAACTTGCCAGAGTTGTAAATAAAGCGATAATCAATCAATCAATCAATCTCTCCCTCTCTCCCCCTCTCTCTCTAAATACTAAATATTAAAGAATAAAAATTTATAATTTATCATTAATAAAAAATACTAAATGATAAAAATCAATTAATATTATACTGTTGAATTTTTAAAAACGCCCGCGAAAAAAAAAAAAAAAAAAAAAAAATGTGTGTTGCAGAAAGCCTAAAGAAAGCCTACACGATTACTTACAGAAATAAATTGCGATATAAAGCAGAAATTTTACTGTTACCGCTTCGGGCGGCACTTCATTTGCGTTTTATGCACCGATTTTTGTGGAGTGACTTTCTAACACTTTGAGAACTCCAGTGGAGACTATCTCAAAGCGGTGCAAAAAAAAAAAAAAAAAAAATAACGCTGCAAATTTTACACAAGGGTTTATTATTCTTTGATATACGTTACTTGTGCAGAAATTTAATTCTGTCAATAAAAAATTAAAAAAAAATTTTTTTTTGGATTTTTATCTCAAAAAAAAAATTTTTTTTTGGATTTTTTAGTTCAAAAATGTGTTTTTTCAAAAATTCTGTATTTTTTACTCGAAAAATATTTAACATCCTGGGATCCTTCAAAAATCCCATTTTTAGCCCCACGATGGCCCTAAAGATCGCCCCAGTGAAATAGGATCGTTCCGGGACCCCAAAAAATGGATTATACGTCCAAAAATACTTCGAAAACGACACCTAACTCGATCCCATAGCTAAAAGCCTTCAAAAAAACCCTCCCGTAGCCCCATTATAGCCCCATAGCGCCCCACGGGTTTGGGCGATCGGACTGAAAACCTTGCGGGCAAAACTAGATGGTAAACCAAGTATTTTGTAGAAATTTCAGATTTTTTAAAAATTTCCTACTGCCCAAAACGGCCTGGACGGCGGACGGACATTTCGGATTTAGAATCTAGACCTCTTGAAACGGATAATGTCAAATTTTGAGCCCGATCGGAGTCGTCGACCCCCGTCGCGAAAACATAGGTGTATTATTCCAAGAATAATAAACCAAAACAATTTTTTTCGACCCACCCTAATGACTAGTCGTTCTTTGGTGGCCAAGCTTTCGGTTTATAATTATCCATCTTCAGGGCTCTTAAGTACAGTGCGTTTTTACATTTCAGTTCCTCCGTCCCAGACCTCGACCATACGCCAGAGCGCCAGGGTAAATTTGCAAAAACTCCCTGGGTGGGTAGATGTCATTTTTTAATCTGTCGCTGTCATTGTACTGGGTATCAGATTGGTGGGTATTATTATAATGGTTATTGCCGGTTGTTGTTGAGGTTCCAGGTGGTTGTTTTGATGCGTGGGAGGGGGCGATTAAAGTTGGATTTGCACAGAATTACTTGATTAACTAAAATTGCGGTGGGGAGTTGTTGGCTTGGGGGGGAGGGGGGGGCCTGCCCTTTTAGTTAAATTCAAGTAATTCTGTGCAAATCCAACTTTAATCGCCCCCTCCCACGCATCAAAACAACCACCTGGAACCTCAACAACAACCGGCAATAACCATTATAATACCCACCAATCTGATACCCAGTACAATGACAGCGACAGATTAAAACATGAAATCCACCCACCCAGGGAGTTTTTGCAAATTTACCCTGGCGCTCTGACATATGGTCGAGGTCTGGGACGGAGGAACTGAAATGTATCATTGTTTAAAATTTGACTAAATGTAATCACTATTAGGGTTGCTTAAAGCAACTTGCTTTTGTACTGATGACAAGTTGAATATTGACATGATTAATCATTAAATGATTATAATACTAATATACTAATAATACTAATAATAATTACATGATGATGATAAATTTTATAACGATGTTTTGAAAATTAGTTGTAGTATTTACTGACAATTGCAATGTCTGTACAAAGAGATAACTGCAAATAAAGTGAATTGAATTGAATTGGACATTTCGGTTTTGGAATGTAGACCTCTTGAAACGGATAATGTCAAATTTTGAGGCCGATCCGAGTCGTCGACCTCCGTCGCGATTACATAGGTGTATTATTCCAAGAATAATAAACCAAAATAACACCTAGTGTAAAATTTGCAGCGTTTTCCCTCGAAGTCGATGCACGATCAACCGAAACTATCAACGCTTCACGTAGATAGTCACATCGTGACATCAATAATATTGATATTATGTCATTTGGCATGGTTAGGTAACCCCACGCCAGCAGCCTGCTAACTACACAGTTGTACTAAGAATGTTTATCAGTCGTTGGGTAACATTTTTCGTCTCGCCGTTTTTCACCTGCTCCCACACATAAGACGTATTCATGTCAAAAACGTAATAATATTATAACTAGGGCTCGGCAAAATGGCATATTTGCATATTTCGTTCCCGATATGCCCAACCTATAAGAAGCCTAAATATACCAAGTTTGTGCAAATCGGATGATCCAAATTCGAGTTTTTCGGGCATATAATTGCATATTTTGGGGTTTTGTTGGATACGACCATATTTGGGCCATTTCGCTACTAGGCAGCATATTTTCCTATTTATTTCAATATTTCTGCATATTTTAAGATTTTTTGACATCAACACTATAAATTCTCTCAACTAGCATTCTCTCTCAGCGTCAACAAACTCATTTTTGTAGGGAAAAAATTTTTCCTAAAGGCACCTAGCCGAGTGCGCGCCTTTAAATTGGCACATCCCGTACTGCCGCTGCCCCCTGAGCCAATCCTGACTCGATGGGGAACCTGGATTTCTGCAGAGCTCTACTATGCTGAACACCCATAGGTTGAAGTGGTGAGTGAGGTTCAAAAATTTCAGGAAGAGGCTTCCTTGTGGCCTGGGAAGATTGGGAAAGCTGTTCAAGCCAAGCTCGAATTCGTTCTTGGCCGAAACCCAGGCTGGGGTACTGTCGTCAACGTAGCCAGGGTGTTAGGAGGTGACTTACCAGAAACGGAACTCTCCTACACTCCCCATGAACTTGCTTCCTTCAAATTTCTACCATTGGTTTCCGTCGATGTTGAGCGTTCGTTCTCCCGCTTGAAACTTCTCCTGAGTGACTTGCGCCACAGCTTCAAGACCGAAAATATTGAAAAACACTTGGTTGTGCAAGCCTTTGACTAGTACGTATGTTGTAAATAATGTATGTATGTTGTAAATATGTAAATAAGACGTTAATATGAAACGGCTTGTAGGTAACTATGTAAATATTTTAGTGTCTAAATATGACATATTTAGACACTAAAATATTTACATAGTTACCTACAAGCCGTTTCATATTAACGTCTTATTTACATATTTACAACAACCTACTACCACATTGTGGTCAATGTGTTTGATAATTTTCTAAGATGACTTGTAACAATAAAAAAGTTGGTTGAGCGCCCCAATGCAATTTTTTCTTGCCTTCATGACCCTCTCACAATTTTTTGGGGGCATATTTTAGCATATTATTAACTTTTCCGGGCATGTTTTTGCGTCATATTTTGCGGTTTTTCGGTAATATTTCCAGATTTTATTGGTCATATCCTGCCGAGCCCTAATTATAACATTATTAAGCATGTGAATATTACGAGTTGGTGCATCTACGTAATACATATCATTAAGCTGATTTTGACTGAGGGAGAAGAGACAGAGAGATACCCAATAGTTGGAACTGGAGTAGTTTAGGTGGCCAACAAAACATTCTTCGCCTACCTTAGTTTTTAATGCATTTCTCCGAAAAAACGCTTTGCAGGATTCACAGGTGATAGCGTTGAAATTGTTTCCGAGTGCTGAATCTCCGCAGACCGCACAAATTTTCGACTCGCCGCACTTCTTGTCATCCTCTTTGTCCATTACTGCAACAGAATAAAGGATAAATTAGGCATCGGAATTCTTCAACCCTTCTCAGTAACCCTTATTCAGAGGCACAGCATCAATAAGAAAACGACACCCTGCTCGGACCGCTGGTAGGAGGGAGCCTGGTCGGAACCCCCAAAAGAGTCCATGTACAAAGTAGTGGACCACCCCCTGCTGGCTAAAGCCAGCCAACCCCCGACCTCTCCCACCTGGCCTCAGACCTCTTCTACTCGCTTTTCGATAATGAATAGTTTTTTTTTATTCTTGAAGAAGTACAGGAGTTAAAGAATCAATTTGGAAGATGAACTCTATTTGTACACCTTCTTAGACGTGCGATGGCAGCGTACTGCAACTTGAATACACAGCCATCATACTAATGCGAGTTTGGTATCAGTTTTTATATTTTCGGGCGTAGGCTTACTGAATAAGGTACTACCGCTGAACCTTTCATCGTGAATGAAGGTACAATAGATACCATTTCGAGGTGAAGGTTAAAAAAACCATAGTGAGACTCTCAATGTGCCGCC
Organism: Pilophorus perplexus; assembly: GCA_955831195.1. Lineage (NCBI taxonomy): Eukaryota > Metazoa > Arthropoda > Insecta > Hemiptera > Miridae > Pilophorus > Pilophorus perplexus. The sequence goes on from OY037015.1 coordinate 28,378,750, forward strand.
AACGCATCGAAATTTTCGATTCGAAAATTTCCCTTCGCGAAATGGACCTGAAAAAGTCTAGTAAGGTGCGAGAAGTGGTCAGGACTAAAATAGCACGAGACCACATCGAGCGTTGGGAAGAGAACCTTGTTTGTTTGAATAAGAAAGAACACTGTACCTTTTAATTACCACTTTATTTTAAGAAAAAGGTTGCGCTAAAAACACAAAGCTTTTCAGCTAAATTTTAGCCATCTTCAGGTTATACACATGTGCACAGAGCGGATTGAGAGTAACCTCCCTGACAACAAACGTAACCTTACATCCAACGGGGGAGAAAAATACGAAAGTTCCCTATCATGAAAATTACTATATTAGGTACCTATTGTGAAGTGCTGTGCTGATAAAATTAACCAACTTAAAAATTAAACCATTATGTAAAACTACTTATAATCTACTGGGACAATTGGGTTAACACTACGTAAAAATTAGTATATGTTGGAAGTGGGAAAGTGGGGGAAAAAACAGAACAAAAATTCCCTCACCGGTCAAATATGGGAAACATTATTTTGAAAACAGAAAGTTAAGGTTAAACCAAAAAATAAAAATAAAAATGTTTTGATCTGTTTCAACAATTTTGAATTGACAATACTGCATAAATAAATAAACTTTAATGTATTCCCCAGTCATCCAATTTACCTTCCCATTGTTGTTTGAATCTAAAATTCTCATCTGTGAATCTAATATTGACATTATGTCCTTTCTTTTTTGATAAATAAATTTCCAAATTCTCCCAATTGTCCATTTTTGTTCCCCTGCCACTAGTAACCCTATGAATGAGCTTAAAGTCCCCTGAATAACCATGCTCCTGTGTAAATAAATGGGTGGCAAAGGCACTTTTGTCTTTCAAGTCAGATAACTTTGCATTTAATTCCCTACCTATGTCTCTGTTCTGCAAGTTCCCTGGTTTGATCCGACAAGTTTAGTTGATTGCACAATTCCAACAATTCTGGTTCGACTCCACACATTCATCTATATTTGATTGACATCTGGATAGAGCTCTAAAATGTCTAATATGTTCATCTTCCCTCAACTTGACCATCCTAGCACTTTGTCCTACGTATTCATTATTACATGGTTCGTTATCCCGTCCCCCACAGCCAATTTTGTATATTCCACTTTCTGATTTCGGTGAAAATTGTTTGAGTTTTGCATTATTCAGCCTTGAAATGTTACTGTTTGTATAAAATGCAGGGTTTATTCCAGCTTCCTCGAGGGGTTTCTTGATATTCAACGAAGTCGGGTTGAGATAAACTACTCTTCTGTAACTGAATTCTGTTGGTTCAGGCCTCAAATTACCCTGGAACGCTTTGTTGGTCATATTTCTGTCATAAATTGTCATTAGTTTATCTATTATATTGTTATTGTAACCATTATTTTTAGCTATAGTTCTTATAATATCAAGTTCTTCATTGTATGATTGCAAAGTGGTTGTGTGCCGATGGTGCAGAGGTCTAATCCAATGAGTTTGGTTAGGGAGAGAGAACGACTCCTCTGCTGAATACTAAATTGTTTATTCAGGTAAACAATTATAGCGTGGGGACCGGTTTCGAGCAACTAAGCTCATCTACAGCCCTGACAAGAAAACCATTTGTCATTAGCATTAGAGGAAAAACCATAAAATTATATTAACAATGTAAACTCGAAATTATATTATACTGAAGGTATATGAACAAACACAAAATTTGTGTTTGTTCATATACCTTTCACCATTTAATGGTGAAAAATTATAACTGACGAAAACGGTCCAGAATGGTGGTACATAACTTGACAATAGTAAATTCGGAATATGGACCCACTGTTAAAATTGGCTCCATGACTGATGGCCAGTGAACCATTTGAAAACCAGTTATGGTATACTACAGGTACTGAAAGGAGAATTGTTGCCACTAGAATAATAAACAATTCTCCTTTCAGTACCTGTAGTATACCATAACTGGTTTTCAAATGGTTCACTGGCCATCAGTCATGGAGCCAATTTAAACAGTGGGTCCATATTCCGAATTTACTATTGTCAAGTTATGTACCACCATTCTGGACCGTTTTCGTCAGTTATAATTTTTCACCATTTGTGTTTGTTCATATACCTTCAGTATAATATAATTTCGAGTTTACATTGTTAATATAATTTTATGGTTTTTCCTCTAATGCTAATGACAAATGGTTTTCTTGTCAGGGCTGTAGATGAGCTTAGTTGCTCGAAACCGGTCCCCACGCTATAATTGTTTACCTGAATAAACAATTTAGTATTCAGCAGAGGAGTCGTTCTCTCTCCCTAACCAAACTCATTGTATGATTGTTCTGACTGGGGGACTGACTTGAGTCTATGAATCATTGATCTAAAAGAAGCCAATTTATAGTTCCAAGGGTGATTGGAGTCTCTAGGTATAACACAGTCTGTATAAGAACTTTTTCTAAATATTTTAAATTCAGCTTCATTGTTTTGATTGAGACTAACAGTGAGATCTAGAAAATTTAACAATCCATCTACTTCTAGTTCGTGGGTGAATTTTATAATATAAAATTCACCCACGAACTAGAATATTATTAGAATCTATGGTGTTCAAAAACTTCAAAAATCTATCCATCTGTCTATTTGTACCTTTAAAGATAATAAATGTGTCATCAACATACCTTACATAAACCTTGTTTGATACCCAAGAACCTAAGAACCTTGTTTGATCAACTGATAACTGCTCAAATTCTATTCTCATTGAAGTTTCTACTTTAGCAAACACTCCTAATGACGGTACAAAGAACAATAATAGATGTTCAAACATGAAACTTTCATCTATCAGTTGACTTATTTTTTGACCCGATGTCCTCCTAGATCGGCTGTTTTGACGCGTCGGATTTTAAGCCTATTACTATACTATGACTGATTCAAAATATAATATTCCAAGTCTTTTAAAATATACTATACTATGACTGATTCAAAATATAATATTCCAAGTCTTTTAAAAATTTTAAGACTTCAATCCCTTGATATAATATTTAATATTATCTTAAGGGATTGAAGATTGAAATTTTCAGATGAGGTTTATAGCCCAGTCAATGCGTAGAAATAAATAATTGGTGGGATTTTTTTCGGTCTTATTCTATGTTTTTGGGGTGCTCAATCCGAATCAGAAGAGATCCAACAAATATCTGTTGTGCGTTTTGAGATATTTGCAAAAAAAACTCCAAAATGTCTGCATTCTTTCCAGATTTTTGCTTATAACTCCTAAACTATGCGTCCTACGGCAAAAGCCACTATTATCAAAGTGAAAGAGCATTAAAATTCCTATAACATTCACTGGTTTAAGTTGATTGTAGACCCAATAGTTAACGAGCGATTTGAAAAAAGGTACAATTTTTTACACGTTTTTCGAAAAATCAATTTTTCGCACTTCAAACAGCTGTACCTTCAAAACGGCAGGTCCTATCGAGAAATGCTACATAATGAAAGTCGTAGAGCGTTAAATTTCCTCTTGGATAGGCACCCAAAGTTTGTCGAAAAGTGTCTACCGTACGAATGGCGGGCAGAGTTGTAACAACATGTGATACGAAAACTCACCAAAACGAATGAAGAACACCACGTTTTTCGGTAAATTTTTGGCAGTGGCTAGGTCCGATTCAAATTTCGTTTTTTCTTTTTTTTTTCTTCAGTTTTTGCGTACAACTTCGGAACTATGCGTCCTGCGACTTGAATTTTATTACAAAGTTACCTGTCTAATGTATCCGAATTCTACGTATTCTTTGGTCTCCGTTACCACGCCCATTAAAATGAAAAACAAAAACGTCACATTTAGAGTTTTTAGAAGATTTACTCGCGCTGGTAAGGAAGGCTCAACGGCAAATCAGGTTTATCACTACCTATCTGAGTTCTTTTTCAGACGACGGGTGAGCTGTTCGACATTGCGATGATAATCACGTATATCTCGTTTCATAAAAAATGATAACCTCGTAAGTGGTTCATCAAGTGGTTTCCAGAGGTTTTACATTAAATGAAATTTTCACAGAAGTTGACATAAGTGAAATGGACATGAAGTAAAAAACACTACAAATTTTACACATGGGTTTATTATTCTTCAATATAAAACATTTGTGTAAAATTCAATAAGAAAGTATTTGAAAAAATATTACCAAAAAGAAAACTTTTTCCGGTGAGGACAATGTTTGAACAAATATGTGACCTCGGACAAAATGGATTTTGCGTCCGACATTACTAGGAAAAGGACACCTTATTTGACCTCCTGGGATCCTTCAAAAGTCCCTTTTTGTAGCCCTCATCAATGAATAGATCCCCTCGGTGAAATTGGATCGCTCTGGGACTCCCAAAAATGGATTCTACTTCTAAAAATACTTCGAAAACGCCATCTAACTCGACCCAATAGTCGAAAACCCCTCCCGTAGACCCAAACAGCATGGGCGAACGGGCTGAAAACCTTGCGGGCACAACAGATGGTAAACCGAGTATTTTGTCAAAATTTCAGATCTTGAAAAAAATCCTACTGCCCAAAACGGCCTGGACGGCGGATGGACATTTTGTTTTTGGAATCTAGACCTCTTGAAAAGTATAAACAAATTTTGAGGCCGATCAGAATTTTCGACCTCCGTCGAGATTACAGAGGCGTATTATTCCAAGGATTATAAACCAAAATGCAAATAAAATGATCTACTGAACGGAAAAATGTGGGAATTCCGCCCCATTGTTCTCGTTAGAACGAGATCTTTCGCTTGAAAATATTTCTGAAATGATGCAAATTCCCAATTAGCCAGCTCGTGATTTCAAGAGGGACTACGTTAAAGAAGAACTACGATGATTTTTAAGTGACCGGCAATATGACGAACACCTGTGAAGGGTCACATTTTTTTAGGGCAGACCCTTTGAAAATTTCTAAATGTGCCACAAAATAGGTATACCAACGTGTGAATTTTGTATTTGAATTTTTATCAAATGACCTCCTTACAGATTAGAACCGGTTCAGCCGTTTAGCCAAAATCAAGCGTCAAAAATAGGAAACTTTTTCAACTTGGCTGAAACATTTTACAGGCTTTTCCTAAGATCTACGGGATGTCCTGATATAAGTTCTAAAAGGAAATTTAATCAGCTATCGCGTGGGGACAAATTGCCCTTCATTGAATGAAATTTCGATCGTAGAAATAGTTTTGGAGGGAGAGAAGAAAATTATCTAAAAAACGTGGTCGGAGGTGGTCAAATTTCTGGTTTCCACCCTTTCCGACGAATAACAATGGTGCTTATGTTGTCTCAACAGAAATGCCATGTACCGTCCCTACTATAATGTAATCAGCGTTCACCAGAAACAAAGAGAATTAAGATCGGATTAACCGTTCCCGAGTTATGGGCAAACTTGAGCGAAAAACAACAATCGTCAAAATCTGTCATTTTTTGCTATACCTGCCCCTCCCTTATCAAAGCTCAAATCAAAATTTCTCATGGGGTCACGAGAGCCCATTCAGCTATCACGAGAGAAGAAGAAATTGGAATCGGGCCAATAGTTTCCGAGCCGAAAACGTTCTGAAAAACGTAGTTTTCCTCTTACCGAGCGGTGTCAGATTGGGCGTATCTTTTTTTGGTATCGTCAATTACAAAATTGTAGCACAAATTTTGCCGAAAAAAAAACCTTGATTTTGTCGGACATTTTTCAGTTTTTCTGCTATAGGTAACTTGAAAACTAAGCATCGCAGAGAATACCCTACTTGTTACAAAGTTTGAGAGCATGCAATTCTGCATCGAATCCTTACACTTTAGAATCGGTTCAGCCGTGTAGCTATAATCAAGCGTACGAAATAGGAAAATGTTTCCCATTTTGGCTGAAAAGTAGGGCGTGAATGAACGGCTAATGAATGAATTGGCTCAAAATTTATGTTGCTATGTTGTAGAGCATCAAATTAGCCAGTTTACCGAGCGGTGTCAGTATGGGCGTTTCTTGTTTTGGTTTAAATTCGTTTTCTCGGTTGGTAGTAGTACTTTTTTGCATTTCAGGTGCTCCCTTAACTCGTCATTTGATGCTCTACAACATAAATTTTGAGCCAAGTCATTAGCATGTTCATAAGTTACAGGGGTTGAAACATGAACGAATCGTATTCTTCAGCCAAAATGGGAAAAATTCCCTATTTTTGACGCGTGATTTTGGCTAAACGGCTAAACCGATTCTATTGAGTAAGGAGATTATTCGACGCACAATTTTATGCTCTTCAACTTTGTAATGGGTAAGTTTTTGTCTACGATGCTTGTTACAGAGTTATAGGTGAAAAACTCCGAAAATGTCCGAAAATATCGTGGTTTTACGGCCGCCAAAAGATCTCCCAGCAAACATCTTGCTACGATTTTAGATATTGTTGTTTATACCCAAAAAAATCATTTAAAAAAAAGCTTCTACACCATTTCTTGCACGAGTCCCCTCTTTCAATCTTCTAGCGACGAGCCTGCACGACCTCCTACAATAGATCAGGTTGACAGGTGCAAGTTTGCAGCTAGCGGCGCAATAAAAACTGTCATTTGAACGGACAGGCTCACAGTACTTTTGTTACCTTATAAACAGAGCAAGTGAGTACGGTGTAACCTCGTCACACCGTAGACATCAACAAACGTAGAGTTAATTCGGCGTTCCTCACTTCGGTTTTCGGCCAAGACATCACAACAAACTCACTCAACACAGTCATGTTTTAGGTACCCATCAGCCTACGTAGACATTCCGTCGACTGAGCAATTTGTACGACTCATAAGAAATACGTGACTATTTGAAACGCACAAAATTAACTAGAGAAATCACGAAATCAAGGACTTGTTATCAGTAGTCAGCTGATCTGGATGACGCTACTTCCCACCAGCTGGTATCAGAGCTGCCATGTTAAAACCCGCTGAAAAGAACAGCCGGAAACCGGCGGTTTCAAACCGCTCAGGTTTTTGGAAGGCGATTGAATAATTGGTAAATTATTTACCATTAAATTATTTTACTGGGGATGAAGCCCTTTTGGTTTATTATTCTTGGAATAATACACCTATGTTTTCGCGACGGGGGTCGACGGCTCCGATCGGCCTCAAAATTTGACATTATCCGTTTCAAGAGGTCTACATTCCAAAAACGAAATGTCCGTCCGCCGTACGCCGTCCGAGCCGTTTTGGGCAGTAGGAATTTTTATTTTTTTTAAATCTGAAATTTTGACAAAATACTCTCTTTACCATCTAGTTGTGCCCGCAAGGTTTTCAGTCCGATCGCCCAAACCCGTGGGGCGTTATGGGGCTAGAATGGGGCTATGTGAAGGGGTTTTTTGAAGGCTTTTAGCTATGGGATCGAGTTAGGTGTCGTTTTCGAAGTATTTTTGGACGTAGAATCCATTTTGGGGGGTCCCGAAACGATCCGATTTCACTGTGGCGATCTATAGGGCTTTCATGGGGCTAAAAATGGGATTTTTGTAGGATCCCAGGAAGTTACATATTTTTCGAGTAAAAAATAAAGAATTTTAGAGTTTTTTTTTGGAAATATAAAAATCCAAAAAAAAAATTTTAAATTTTTTTCATTGACAGAATTAAATTTCTGCCCAAGTAACCTATATCAATGAATAATAAACCCTTGTGTAAAATTTGCAGCGTTTTTATTCAACCCTACACCCTCCAGAACAACCCCACCATACTAAGAACGAATAGCCAAGGAGGATGAATACATCAACCAAAATTATTTTACGCAAAACGACAAACTCGTTGATCCAATAATTGGTTGATCCAACAAATTGAACAAGCGGAGTATTATACACGAGCTACTATCATTCCATTTCTCCCGCCTATTCTGTGAGTAAAACGGGATGGATGCATTATTGATAATATCAAAATTGATATATTATATCAATAGGCGAATAGGCCTATAGGCGAAGGATGGGAATTTGATATTTCGTGCGAAGCATGGATGTCCCTAGTAGGTAGGTAATATTGCTATTATGTTGATTGCACAATGCAATGCACATTGTGCATAATAATAATATTATTATGTCGTCATTTTGGCAACTGTTCAGGAGAGCCAAAACTGGATGCCAATGATTTTCTTCTTCTCTTGGAAGCTTATTCGACAGTTTCTTAGCATTTTCACTACCTCTAGAAGTTTGACACTTGAGGAGTTTGATTCCAAAAGGTACTAAATCCGTTTTGGTAAAATGTGAGAAAAATAAGAAAAACCATTGCGACTTGAAGAACGTGCTATAAGCCAATGATGTTATTTTTTATTATATTGCTAAATTAGGGTAAATATTTTTGGTAAAAAGTGTAAATTAGTTCAAAGTTCCAAATAATTTAAAGGGAGATTTGAAATTTCAAATTTATGGATATATGTAGCGCTTTTTGAAACAAAGCGTGGCTATTAGTAGGTACCTATCCAGTGTCAGATTCCATACAGGTTTTGCTGTTTTGAGCAAACGTTTGCTCAAAATGGATATAGTACCGTACGGTACTATATCCATTATTTTCTATGATTTCTCAACTGTTGGGGATACTTTTCGAGGATTTTAGCGGTAAGTCTCAAGTTTTCGGGATTAATTTCAATAGAATTTGAGTGGGCAGCACTGGTGAAAGCACGTTTTGGCAACCCTAATCTTAAAAAAATAATTAAAACCTGAAAACCGGGCAATGATTCACACTCAATACCAACTAGGTACCGTTATTTGGTGAGTAATTTCAACGAATGCAGTGTGTCAAAACTTATTGAAAAGACTGGTCACATAAAGACTTTAGGGACCAATAAACATTTTTTCTTCCCGCAGAAAGCAAAATGGATGCAGTTAAACGCGACAACTCTCTTCCATGTGCTTATTTCATGAGGTTGTCTTTCCCTATTATTATGACAGAAAGACTCTATCCAGTTCTTAGAGCTACTACTACCTAGGTAGTATTTTGATTCAAGTAGTTTTGTCTCAATCAAAAGGTACATCGCTTGATTTCACTAAACTAGGTACCTACCATGTAATTGTAACCAAACCCCATGAAAGTGATGGCTCAATTTCGACGAAAATGGTTTCTAGTACCTTCTGGAATCGAACTCCTCAATGAAATTTTCATGTCACGAAAAAAGTGAGATAGGTAGTTTCATGCCACGGAAACAGCGCTCGATGTAAAGAAGTAACGATTAATCTTAATCGCTCTTGAGCGAATAGTTATGCAGACTCCTGCTGGTATGCAGATTCCCTAGTAACAAACCTATGAGTAGGGAAACCTACTTAATAACGATTAAAGAGGTACGAGTAAAACCTGTTTCCAGGATTTATAAACATTACCCGACGGGTAGAGACAACCTGGGGGATCCAGGGGGCGAAGCCCCCTTAGCGGGGTCAAGGCGTGTGGCGGCAATGCACCCACAGGCGGCAACGTTTTTTTTTTTTTTCAAATAATTTTTTATTTATATTTCACCTATTAATAAGAAAATTGTATCTAAAACGTTCAAGAACCGTTTCGGGGACTTGACACTGAAAGGATTCACCGACCTTCTCGGACTCGCGCCTTCTACATCGAAAAGTGCTGACCAGCAAGGTCGACCTACGACGAAGTGTACAAACATTTTTCCCAACAACAATAATCGTCGTTTGTCTCAAAACACGATGCCCCGATGAATGTCAGTTCTTCGGGAAATGTTCACAAGTCGGAACCTTCAGCATCTCAAATGGTAAGCTGTGGAGACATTTTAACGACGCGAACATTTTTTATTAACAATTTGATCCACCAGTGATGATGAGGCTATACATTTTACTGGTGTTAATTTCAATCAATTTGAAAACAAACAGCTCAGACAGCTCAGGCTTTGTTCAGTCAGCTTCAGATAGTTTCCAGAACATCTGAGTCTAATTCCATGACTGGAGCGCCTATTAGACTTGGTAAGGCGTACCCGAGTAGGTACTTGTGGTCCATGCCATGGACTGGATGGAGTTCGTGGCATAGGTACCTAATAGCGGCTATAATGTTGTCCATACTATAACCACCTTGTTGAAGTTGAAAGCTTGCCCGGGAACGCAGGACATGCATATCTTGCAATGTTATATAGTATTGAATAGGTACCTAAATGGGTAAATACCGACAATCGCTCATCTCTCCAGAATAATGGTGTCTGATTACAATCAAATGAATATGGCACACCTATTTGTTATTTGAGTGTTGAAGATATTCCACTACAAAAAACGAGGCAAATTTTACACAAGAGATTGTTATTTTTTGTTTTTCAGGTAGGTTAATTGTGTAAAAATTGATTCTGCCGTTCCCAAAATGACCACCTGGTCACTAATGGGTTAAGAAAATATTTTTGAAAAAAAAAAAAAACTACAATGTTTGGATGGATGTGGGACCTCCAAAAATGGATTTTGGATCCAAAATTACTCGGAAAAAGACAGTTTTTTTTTAAACTTCCTGGGAGCCCCATAGATCCCCATCCAGTGAAATCGGATCGTTCTCCGACCACCAAAAATGGATTCTACGTCCAAAAATACTTCGAAAACGCCACCTAATTCGACCCCATAGCTGAAAACCTTCAAGTGCTCCATTTTAGAAGAAGCCTTTTTTAAACGTCAAAAATTGATTCAATATTCATCAATTTAATCAATATTTATCAATCTGATCAATAGGTACTAAATATTCGGTTGTATTATTGATAATTTTAATGTGAACGAAATTAAAGCGTAGGGAAATTTCGAACACGATAGAGACTTTGTAGGGCAGGGATTCCCAACCCGGTGGGCGCGCCCCCCTCGAGGGGGGGGGGGGGGATGTTTCTCCAGGGGAGGCGCGATCGGGTCCCATAAACTGATAACAATTATCCTAGGCCTTGGACATGAAAAATCAATTGGCTGAAAAGTTGAAAATGTCCCCCTTCTTTGCGGTGCAGTGCGATGAGTCGACCGACATCGCTCAATGTTCCCAGCTAATCGCTTATTGTCGTTTTATATCTGGAACAGTTATTTCAGAGGAATTTATGTTTTTAAGAAGTTTGGATACTACCTCAAGAGGGGGCTGATGTTTTTGCTGCCATGTGTGTGTTTTTTTTTTTTTTTTTTTTTTTTTTAATAGAAATGGTCTGTTCTGGAAGAATGTTGGTCGTTTGCATTGATGAAGCCCCTGCTATGCTGGGAGCACGATCTGGCTTTATCAAACTTGCCAAAGACAAGCACTCATCAATAGTTGGCACACACTGCATCATTCATCGGCAAGCTCTAGCGTCGAAAACACTTCCTCATAGTCTCAATAATACAAGCAGTATCTGGATTTGTGCATCAAAGTAGTAAACTACGTAAAATCGAGTGCCCTAAACACTCGTGTTTTCGGGGCACTGTGTGCAGACCTTCTTGCTGAACACAAAACGTTATGATACCATAGGTACTGAAGTGAGATGGCTCTCGAAGGGTAACATGCTGGATAGATTATAATATAATCTCATATTATGAGCTTAAATGTGAAGTTTTCACACTTACTGGCATTAAAACCTAAATCCCGAAACCGCCTTAATGTCAAAAGTGATCAAAAATTCCTCCAAACATTGTGAAATTAGTCACCGAAAAACAAAGTTAAGTGTCACACGCTTTAGGTAATTCTTAAAAAAAGAATTGAATGAGCCATGAAATTCAATATTTTAATTAGATACTACCTACCTACTGTTAATAAAAAGTTCCGTTTGAATTTGAATTTACTCATTAAATTATACCATAATTATACTTTTAGTTAGGTATATACTTAGCATTTTTGATGAGGGGGAGATTATACCTACATAGAACAAAGTGGGAGGGGGGGGGGGGGGCGCAATGGAAACTCCCCGATGGCCGACGAGTGGCGATTTAGGCAAAGACTGGGGGGGAGCCGCCGGGTAGACGACACCGTCTCCCTCCCTCAGCTATGAACGCCGGACGCCTCGCGATCCGTCGGGCCGTGAGAGCAGTTCGTACTGCACGACGTGGTGCCCGACGTCCGGCGTTCATAGCTTTGGGAAGGAGAATGTGTCGTCTACCAGGCGGCTCGGCCCTCCCCCGCCGGTCTATAGTAATGTAAATCGCCACTCGTCGGCCGGCGAGGAGTTTCCGACAGTGTGATTGTGTGACATTGGGGGGGGGGGGGGGGAGATAAAAAAAGGTTGGGAACCCCTGTTGTAGGGAAAAGTAGGGGTTTTTTAAACAGTCGGTAGGGAGTTCCGAGGCAAGTTTTCTGGCATCACTGCTCAGCAGTGACTGCTGTTAGGGATGTGCGATACTATACAATACCCGATACCAGTACCCGATACTAGTATCGAAAAAAGTATGCAATACTATCGAAGTATCGGAAGCAAGTATTCGATACCTACAAGTATTGGATCATATGGGTACTTTTATTAAGAGAAAAGAAAATTTCTGTATTGAATAGGGGCAGTTTGAAAATCGAATCCTGGATTATCATTATTATTATCATTATTGTTTCTTCAAAGAGTCTGAAGAAGAAGAATGATATTATATTCATTTAATAAAGAAAATATTGTATATAAAATATAATTCTACCACCATTCGTCATCTGTGCCTCTCAGAAAACACAATTTGTCAACATATTTTGGTGACAACCGATTTGTTCCTTTTCTCAAAATTCAGTAATAAGTTTGGTCGAAAATTATTTACCTACCTAATCATCCACGAGGTCGATTGTGATAAATGAAAATAAGCAATCTGAGAACACCGCCTGAGTCTAGCGTCGCTATCGTCAGTAAAAACTCCCTGCTTATAATGTTTATAGAAAAAAAATTAAACCATGGTTATAATATTTTAGTTTAGTCCAATGCATTTTTAAAAGTAGGTATCCAAAAGTACCGATTCATTAAAGTATCGATACTTTTTGAAAAATATCGACCCAATACTTTTTGATACTTTTTTATCAAAAATGTCGATGTGATATGTATCAATACATGATAATATCATCACACCAAAATGTATTGATACATATTATGTATCAATACATTTTGAAGTAGGTACCTTACATCTCTAGGTTTGACTGATAATCTCTACTAGAGATTCTCTAGTATCTGTGTTGGCTGACAGAGATGAGCGTGGCGAGTAGATTCTTCGCTTTTCGTGTAGGTTATACTATAACCGTTATAGCACCAAGGAGATATAGTACACACAGTAACAACTACAACATCAGACTCAGACGAGACGTTGTCTCATAACTTATGTGTGTGAGTGTTCCTATATAATTTATTGGTAGAGAGCTTCCCTGTGATTCAAGTACCTATAAATTTATAAATAAATGATTCAAGTGAAGTTATTTTAGTTTTAAGTAGGTACATCTGTTTCCATTTGGGTATTTTTTCCGATACTAGAAAAATAATCGATACCAGTAGTAGTATCGAATGGCAGTATTCGATACCAAAAGTACCCGGTATCGAAAGGAAATACCCGATACTTTACCCATATCGATAAGTATCGCACATCCCTAACTGCTGTGATGTAGGGCGAAGGTTAACGCCTTCTACTTGACGGCGTTTTTCGTGATTTTTCGACTCGAAATTTTCGAGTGTCAAACAAGTCGCGAGGTAGTTAAAAGCCAAAAATGGACGCTACTAACGGCCCTCCCAGCCGAGGAAAAAAAGAGACAGTTCGAAAGCCGGAAACATGGAAGAGGAACATCGAAAAAGTCATGAGGTCATGATAACAAAGAGAGATAAAACGGTGAGATTTTCCAATGAGTGTTTTTTTGTTAACCGTTTGCACAGTGTAAACACACTTATAAACAAAATTTGTTGGTAATACCAACATACTATGTGTATTTACATTAAATGTAAATTTTACATTTCCTGAGTGGAAGGTCGGATTGAGTTTTCATCAAAGGGCATCCTATCCACAACGTTCGGAATCAAACAACAACATTACATTATACATTTACATTATACCTTTTCCGAAAATTCGATTTTTTGGTCGAAAATATTTTGGAAACCCCCTTAAGAGAGTGTAAATGCGTGCACACCCCCCCCCCCCCCCCCAACAAACACCACGGTTTTTAATAGTAGTCCAGTATACAGAAGGGTCTGACAAGTTTTTGGAAACGAGGACCTTGTGCTAACTTGGGGAGGACCGAAAAACCTCAAAATTACATTGATTACAGTGATTACATAGGTGTATTATTCCACGAATAATAAACCAAAATGCAGGGAAATTACTTCCCTGCTTGCACTCTTATTATTTCAATACCTATCGACTTGGTTTGTCAACAGATGAGTTCAAATCTGCTTTTGCTTCTCGCCCTCGTCGTCTTTTGCCAAATTTCATTTGGATCCGAAATCGTCGTTCAAGTGAACACCAAAAAATGGATCTATTACGTTCCGGAGAGGTTTTTGAGTTTGACGGTCGACCCTCTCTCCATAGCTGCTGCCGCCCCCCTCACGTAAGTGTATTTCAAAGTTTGAAGGTATGTAAGCGATTCAAATTATTATTTTTTTATTATTATATGATGAGGTCCGGAATAAGGAAAAAAAACAAAAAAAAACTGGCGAGTGGGCCCATTGCGAGCGGTAAGGGAGATTTTTGATGATACTTGAACTAGTTTTTGAAAAAAAGTATAAAGTACTCGACTCCTGCCCTTTTGATTGAGACCTCCCTCTGTCCAAAGCCCTTCGAAAGCTCCACCTGTAGCCTCTTTCTACCGCCATGCGGTACGGACAAGAATCTGAACTTAGTTCAACCGTCAACATTAGGTAAATGTTAAATTTGAAATTTTCAGATTTAAAGAGAAATTAGGGTGGTTGTCCGACTCGCTGGCCTCATTCAAAATTCCCTTATTCCTGAAACTACATCTTACAGAATTTCACGGTTCTGTTGTTTCTGTTCTTTTACCAGTCTGGAATCACTCAACATGGCGAAAGGTTTGTCACCGAGTTTTGTACGCCTTGGAGGAGCCAGCACAAACGCGGTGTTCTTTGGGAAGAAATTCTTGGAAAACAGCACCACTGTTTCTGGTTGGTATCTTGAACAGTTAATATTTCATGTGATGTTGCTTTTGAGATGCGGTCACGACGTATAATAATATGTTTAGAAAGCCAATGGGATTCGGTGAACGAATTTTCCAAAAGCGCTGGGTTGGATATCATCGCTAGTTTGAACCCGACGACACGATCCGATGGGGTGTGGAATTCACAAAATTCCCTCGCACTCATTTCATATTCGGCCCAGAAACACTACGGAGTCGCCTGGCAGTTGGGTTATGGTACGTAAGTTTTCAATGGTTACAATATAGGAAATTCCTGCCTGCAAAGTCTTGACAACTGCAATAAGAATAATGAATAATGAATGTGCCTCGAGATGGTTTCATTGATAGTAGGGTTGCACATGAAGGCACAAAGAATTTATGGAATTGATTTGAAACTAGCCCCCCCCCCCCCCCCCCCCCGGTGGCTGAAACCAGCCAACCCCCGACCTGGCCTCAGACCATTTCTACTCGCTTTTTGATAATGAATCGTTTGTTTTGTTTGTATGACCTCTGAGCTCCTCAGATAGATAATGGCTTTTCGCCATCTAATCCCCCCCCCCCGGTGGGCCGTCGATGGTGTAGTGGTTGTAATGCCGGGTTCACACAGGGATCTGGAGTTCGAGACTGTCTATAATAAGGTTTTTTGTCCTTTTCCTTTTCACAGTTCTCGTTGAACTCCCAGACAAATACAATAATAAAAAGTGGCAAAACATGCGATTCCGGCGACTCTATCTCATGTTGACTGTGTATGAGATAAACCCTGGCCTAGGGACTTAGGACATCAACACATGGATACTCGAATCAGACCACTTGAGGACTGCAGTGCCGTTGGGGATCAAAATCCTGTCAGGATGAAGGGGCACCATCGTCTAGCCATGACGGTGGGCTTGTCCCCCCTGCTTCGGGATTGTGATCCCCAAGTTTGAATTTCAGAGCTTTTTTAAAAAATAAAAAGAATGCCCCCCCCATAATATGCTTTTGCCCGGTGCGTCAAACGCGTTTTTTTTACTGGTACTTGGTAGAACGAAGATGGTTCTCCTACTCGTCCTCCATGGGTTGGGGGCCTCTGCTGGCTAATGCCGGAACTTTATCCCACCTGGCCTCAGACCCAACATTCGTTTTCCAATTATGTGTCGGTAGTTTTCTTATTAATTAGTTTGGGGGGGGGGGGGGGGGGATTGTGTTTTAAATCATTTCGGTGGGGGGGGGGGGGAGATGGCCGGGGGTTGTTGAGGAAAGGCAGCCGCATCACACCCCGTCGGACACCCCTCGGCCCACCGCCATCTCGACATCCTGTCAACTGCTCCAGCTCTGGTTTTGCAGTAACTGTTGTCGACCAAAATTTTGGTGGTTTCAGATTTTTCTCTTCATCTATTCGCTCAAACTAATTTTGGAATTTTTGTTCAAATTTCATTCTTAAAGTATGTTTAAAATCCTGAATTCACAACTTATGAAGCTTAGATGCGCTACGTGGAGCAACTTTCTGGTGCTTTCAGACTTTTCTCTTCATCTACTCGCCGAGCTGAATTATTTTAGACCAATTTCAAAATTTTCCGACTTTAAGAAGTACCTACATTAGAACAAAAATTATTCTCATTCTCGTCATCCTCGGGCTGGAGCTCCAATGTTACTATATTGGAACCAGATATTCAGAATCCTAGTTTCCCATTGGTTGGGAAAAATTCCTTAAATGTTAATTCCGTAAATGGAAACAAAAGAAAGCAACACAGTTTAGATGAAAAGTCAAGGAATCTCCTGTTGGGCCCGTTTCTTCTTTCCCTGAATGCTCCTCGTGGGCCGATGCTTGGCGTATTTTTCATCAGGGGTTTCCCGTAACAGCAACCAGCAGAAATCGGCCATCATATTGGTGTTCCATCTTCCTTGGTAACTTCACCCTGCTCTTCACTACACGCCCCCAAGTTTTCGGGAAAGTAGTCCACGTGGGAGTGCAAGAAATGCACTTTCAGGCTCATGTGACATCCCTGTTCTGTGAAGGCCGTGAGCATCCTGGCAACAATGTCCTTATAGTTTTCATCCCGCCTGTTCCCCTAGAATTTGAAAACAACATCCTTAAAGGAGTCCCATGCTTCTTTTTCCTTCTCAGACATTGTTTCAGTAAGTGCTGCATCTGCGATCAGTTTCCTTTTATCAGGGCCAACAAACGCTCCTTCCTGAAAGTCGGGGGAACTTTGTGCAAAGATATCGGAAGCACTCTCCATCGTTTGTAAGGGACTTGATAAATTGCTTAATGAGACCCAACGTGGAGAGGTGGCAACTGAACTTTATCACTAGCTACCAAGCTCGCATGAACAACATTTTTATCGCCAGGTCTCAAATACTCAAATACAAGCAAAGGAAGCAGGGATATTTGGTGAATCCGGATCGCTGCCCTAATAGCATGGTTAGAATCTTGAAGTCTCCACAAATCTCTTATGCTCATCATAACGAATCTTCTGAAGAATCATGGCATACCGGAAAGAACATGCGCTTAATTAATGAATACAAAACCTCCCAAAATATCACCACCTCTATTTTGGGCCAAGAAGAAATTATCTGAACATTCCTTATATGGGTAAGAAATCAAATTTCGCTAGAAATCGTGACGTGATAGAGCATTTTGGCGATTTTTCCTGGATTCAGAGCTCCAAAATCTATAGGAATCAGTTGCCAAACTGGAGGCAGTTTTTTGATCGTGCACTAATTAGAATTAGTTGAAAGCGTGTGGCTGAGTCGCTTCAGAGCATGAATGCCCAATCGTTTTAAGCTATTCCAATCAGTGGCGGATCCAGAGATGGGGGGGGGGGGGCCTCAACGAGAAAATATATGAGATTTAAAATGTTATAACCGCCTAAATTTGAAAAGAAGTACTCAACATAAATTTGATTAAATGTCTGTGTGTTGTGTATTGGCTGCGCTGCGTTCATCACTGTGCCGAGAAGGTGTCAGGATGACAAGCGACAGGGGTATAGTGAATCTATGGACTCATGGAGGAAAGAAATTTTCTTTCCTCCATGCTATGGACTATAGAATATTGGGTGGTCGGAGGGGGGATGGCAGTTGGCAGCGCGCGGCAGCGCCAGCGGGACGGAGGCGCAACTTGTAATTTAAGTTAGAGCCTTAATGTGACAATTCTGCCTTGAGAAGGAAAAACGAATCATCGCCAAAATCAAAACATTGCAGAAATTAGCTCTAAAGTTTTCCGCAGAAACCCAGCTGTAGATTCCTTAAGGCCCGATCACACAGGACGCGTTATAACGCGGCGTTCGGCGTTCCTGTACCGTCGCGTTACCGCTGTACGGTTGTATGACGCAACATTGCATCATCCCCTCCACACACACGGCGCGTTACCCGACCGAGTTGTACAAAATTACAAAATAACGCGCGTTCTGAGGGCGTTCTCGAGAAGATTTCTTTTTTTTTTTCCCGAGATGACTGAGGTTCTCATTGAAGAAGTGAAGAAGTTTGTTTATTTATATGATACTTCACATCATTTTTACAAGAACGTGGTGAAAAAAATCTCTCTTTTCATTAATTGGGTGCACCCAATACCGTCTACTTCCGTCTTCTAGCAATGCTAGAAGAAGAAGAGCTTCTTCCTCATCAGAGTCATCAGACGTTATCATAGCTAGAAGCTGAGAGAACCGGCTGTTCACTTCAAAAGTAGGTACACTCACTATTGGGTCGCCCGCGCAGATAACGCGCGATGTGTGTGGCGTAGCTATATCGCCGTACTTCGGGGAGAACGCGCGTTCCGTTGACGCCGCGTTATAACGCGTCCTGTGTGTCTGGGCCTTAAAAGTGCATTCTAGCGAACCAATTTTTTGAGGGTTCATAGATAGGACATCAATTCACTCAATTACGATTTAAAATACTGAAAAAATCGATTTTTTATATCGTTTTGTCGTACTTAATGACTTCTTGTCGTCTCAATGACTTTATCCGTATAATTTTGAAGCTAAAATGCCTCAACTCGCCGTGGGGTGTTTCATCTTCAAAAATAACACTATGGCTAAGGGGTTTGTTTGATGGAGAAACGCCTCAACTTCTACTAATTTGAGTATCCCATCATTGTTTTTTAAGGAAAAACGCCTTATCCAGTCGTAAAAGCAGCTGTGATTTCCCAGTTACCAGCCGTGAAAAATCGCCTTATCATCGGTCAGCTGTGTCAACATTTGGAGGAGAAACGGCTCAAGAATTTCTATGAATGCTTTACTCCAAATTCGAAGCCAATATTGACAAACAATTTGAAGGAAAAACGCCTCATCTCAATTTTTACCGAGTTGAGGTGTTTTACCGTCACAATATTGAAAAATAAACAGTGACTTGAGGCATTTCAATCAAGAAGTTGAGGTGTTTTACCTACAAAGCGCGTCGATGAGGCGTTTCTCCTTCAAACCGACCGAATTTCGGATTATTATGGTCGGAATGACCCCCACTTCCGAATCGAATTTCTAAATCCCCCCCCCCCTCAGAAAAATCCTGGATCCGCCCTTGATTCCAATCTAAACATGTTTAAATTCAGAGGCCACTGACTCTCCATCCATCATGCGAGCATGACCATAATGCATAGCATACCTACGTAACCACCACACGGCCTTTGAGGCTCTCAGGAAGAGGCGCGGGGGAGAAGTGAGAAGAGCGTGCAGTGTTTTAGGCTCTCTCCTAATTGGCCACTTCTTTGAAAGGCATTCTATTAGTATTTTCAAAATGCAAACTTGTATAACTGCAAGATTCTCCTCTTTCAGATATGCGGGGCAATAACGGCAGCGGTTCTGAAGTTGGGAAAGATCTCTTGAAATTGAGGGAAATGTTGAACGGGATGCCCGCTTTCGCCAATTTGCCGGTGTTCGGGCCGGACGTGACGTCGACCACGAGCGCCAAAAACATCAATTTTATCAAAGACCTCATGTCCAACGTCGGAACCTCTTTGGCTTGTCTTATTCTTAGACCGTAAGTCAAACCGTAATGGTCCAATATAAGTAGAAGGAACATGGCATAGGCGGCCGCCCTCCCACCACTGCCACATCTCTTTACGTACAAGTAGAGCAGCTGCATCACCATGAGATGCAGATACTCATTTAAACTATTCCTGAATTAAGGCCATTTTGGTTAGTTCACGATGTGTAAATTTTACTTTAGGAATCAGCACATAATGAAACCTGTGGGGACAAATTTTCAGGCAGAGCAGGCTATACGTGGGCTTGTTATTCTTTTAGAGTTGAACATAGTTGTAGAGTGGCAGATCTTGATTGTATTTTTTATTTCTCTTAATGAAAACCACCTATTTCAGAGATTTCAAGAACGACGATCAACCAGAAGATCCGTACGACTTGATGGCTTCCATGATAAACGAACTCAATTTGTACGTGTGGAACAGAGATGTTCGCGTTGGGAGGTCCATCCCGAAAAAACCCATTTGGATCGGTAAGAGAGACATTGTGGGATATATATCGAACAAAACAAGTCATAACAAGCCAGAAAGAGCCTTTCAAATGATAGTGGTACATTAAATGCACCAAATTCTGGTACTGAGATGCTGTTCCGAGTTAGATTGTGTCTGGGGCTAATTAGAATCTGTTCTGGTCCTTCAGCGCTGGATTCGCATTCTGCTATTCTTGAAAGGCTTGGCTCATGGTTTCATCTTGCCATTTCTGTTGGGGGCGGAATCCGATTGCCCTAAGAAAACGCAGAGCTGACGAGACGGAGCTCGCTTGCAGAATGAAATAAGCTTCGCCCTCTTTGTCCCTCGTACCCCCCGCTTCACAGCAGGGCAGTCAGAGGGCGCAGTGAGTGAAGGGGGGGGGGGGGGGGGCAGAGTGGGTGGAGCTTATCTCATTCTACGAGCGAGCTCTGTCTCGTCAACACCCTCTTAAATGCGTTTTCTCAGCGCAATCGATCTCTAGTGCAGCCTTGCGTTTGGTGTTTCTCGTGCTTGTCGAATGCTCCCCTGCTGTCCCTCCTGCGCCCATTCTGATGTTCCCGGGATGGGCCATGTGTAGATGCTGGGTTTCGCAGGGATCTTATGTTTGAGCTTTCTTCCAATCCCTTATCGAGTGTGTTTCTCCTGGTATCGCCACTGGGGGGATGTTTGAGAAGACTGAAAACCACCAAAAGTAAGGCTGGACTACCCTAGCAGAAATGGCAAGATAAGACCATGAGCAAAGCCGTTATAAGAAGAGCAGCATGCGAATCTGGCGCTGAAGGACCAGAACACATTCTAACTGACCCCATACACAATCTAATGGATCGGTGCAGGTGCAGTGCCCCCTTGTCACGGCTTCACGATAGCGATGGCTTTAGCTTTCTGTAGTTCAATTCAGTCAATCCACACAAATCCTGTCTTATTTTTTAACATGGTCTGAGACTGGTGCATATAGAATAGGAAATAACCTCCTCCAGCCCCCCCCCCCCCCCCACCATCAAACAGTCTTAGACTGTTTTACAATAGACTCTATTACAATCGCCCTTTTCCAAATTTTCTTTCTTTGGCAGCCGAGACGGTTCCAAGTCGGGGTAGTTTCGAAGAAACGATGAAGTACGTCAAGAGAGTCGGTCATGCTGCGAGGCTTGGAGTTCAGATCTACCTGAAACAAGCGGGAACCGCCACACTAAAGTCCCCCACTCCAGTAAGTTGAATTTGTGAGGAATCCACCAAATGTTGTATGATATGTTTACATTCTTGTTCTCGCAGGATTTCTGGTTCTCACTTTTGTACAAGACTCTGGTGGGACAAGGAGTGCTGGACTATAAGCTTGTCAATCAGAACCATACGGGCCTCCACGTGTTCACCCACTGCACCGCCACTGTTCCGCAAGAAAAATCAATCCTTGACACAGGTATTGTGACTATCACTTTCCGGCTCTTTCTCTTGAAGAATTTCCCGAGTGGGAATTCCAGCTAAATCAAAATTGGTTATATGACTACACAGGGGTTTATTATAATAATAATATGGATTGGTCAGGAAAGGTCATGTTTGCGACATGTTGTTAAGGAGGGATCGCCTCCTTCCAGGGCTTTGCCTCTCCTGCCGTCCAACCTGGCAGCGAAGTAGTGGCATGGAATCCCAGCCAGGATCCCCACACATCAAGTGCGGGTACTTGTTCGCCGAAGCACCACAAGTGGGGCTGAAGTCAGCAGTCCTGCTCTAGCACACTCGTCCAGCAGTAAGGGCTGGCACCATAGCTCCCTCTTGTCTTACGAGGGCAGCTATCAACCGCGGCCAATCTCGAAACCAACGCCAAATGAGGGGGACGGCCGCTAGCGCTTCACGGTCGGTAAACCTTCTGACGCGCGCCTGTGGCGGCGTGGGCTCCCCCTGGATTAGGAGGGTGATAGCTTCACACAATCCACTTTAAGGCCGCTCCAGTTGGAAGCCCGGGACTAGCTGTGACGTCCCCCTCTACCGCTTTACATGCCTCCAACACCGAGATGATGGCCTGGACGTTACAGGGTTAGGCATGATGGATACAGTCCCTCAGCAAAGGTCAACAGCCACCCACACTCACTCACACACACCCGTAAGATCAACAGAATCGTTCAACCAGTCTAACAGGAGATTTATTTATTTATTGCAGAATGGAACTACGAAAAAGGAGCGGTGACGCTGTTTGGAGTCAACGAGTCACCGGAACCCACCAGAATTGCGTTGAAAGTCACAAACAAGGAAGAGCCGATTCACCTTTATTATTTAACGTCAAATAAAAATAATAACATCGACACCAACACGGCGTTAGTAAACATTTTTAATAGAGTCAATTTCATTAAGTGCATGCTATGGGGAATGGGGATGCTCCTGAATTTCAGGTTATGTTGATGTTCATCAAAAGCTAATCTAAACGATTTGGCTTCATAACCGTGACGTCGTGAAGGTGACTCATGATTTTGTCAAATCATCGACCGATGGGCAGGTCGAGTCTGGCGCGTTGATAGCACAGTCATGTGGAAGTTTTATAAAAAGTAATTAGGGCATGGGGCGCGTGGGCCAAACTCTATGGCTTAAATTCGCTCGCCTGCCTCACTTCGTTCCGTCGCGGGCCACAGGAAGCGCCACCGCCGGCGGCATGATCGGGATGTCCCGATCTGGCTACGGGTTTTAAAGATTTGCCAAGATTGTCACAAGCTTTATAGACCGGGTCATTCTCGTTAGAATGTTACCATTGGCATTTTCGCACCTCCCCTTTTGGCCGAGATTCAAAATGCCGTGAGGCCTAAATGTTTTGCGCCATTAGGTACCGAAAAACTCCTCTAGTTTGAGGTTCTGGTAGCGTGCAGTCAGTTTTTGGTTTATTATTCTTGGAATAATACACCTATGTTTTCGCGACGGGGGTCGACGACTCCGATCGGCCTCAAAATTTGACATTATCCGTTTCAAGTGGTCTAGATTCCAAAACCGAAATGTCCGTCCGCCGTCCAGGCCGTTTTGGGCAGTAGGAATTTTTTTAAAAATCTGAAATTTTGACAAAATACTCGGTTTACCATCTAGTTGTGCCCGCAAGGTTTTCAGCCCGATCGCCCAAACCCGTGGGGCGCTCTGGGGCTAAAATGGGGCTACAGAAGGTGGTTTTTGAAGGCTTTTGGCTATGGGATCGAGTCAGGTGTCGTTTTCGAAGTATTTTTGGACGTAGAATCCATTTTTTGGGGTCCCGGAACGATCCGATTTCACTGTGGCGATCTATAGGGCTTTCATGGGGCTAAAAATGGGATTTTTGAAGGATCCCAAGAAGTTAAATATCTTTCGAGTAAAAATTAAAGAATTTTTGAAAAAAAAATCCCCTCAAAAATTTTTTTTGAAATATAATAATCCAAAAAAAAAAATTTTTTAAATTTTTTTATTGACAGAATTAAATTTCTGTACAAGTAACCTATATCAAAGAGTAATAAACCCTTGTGTAAAATTTGCAGCGTTTTGAGGATTGAACTATATACTGAATGTTTTATGGGAAGAAGTGATGTTTGATAAGTCACGAGTGTTACCTCAATTCCTCATTTGTGGACCAGGCCTGTCGCATACGTTAACCCCTTGGGAAGTAAACGCCACAAGTGTGTATTTACCAAGATCTGTAATTTAAGTAGTATGATTTCTTCGACTATACCTCACGAGTGTTACTATTTACAACCCTGAATTCACACTACCTATCTCTCAGTAATACGCCAAATTGAGCTCTAAGTGACATTGTTCTGTCTTGCCTGCATCTGAGCCTCAGATTCTGAGGGTTCCTGGTTCCTAGCATCAATTTCTAATGAGTTGCTGGTCCTTACAGGCAGGTTTGCACCCTCAAATAGTGACACCTCGTCAGTAACACTCGTGAGAACCGAAGAAAATGAGACAATAAGTTGTGAAGTGAAAAGGGGAAATTGGTGAAAAATCAAAACAGTGTCTCAGAACAAGATTTATTAAACTCTGAAATCATTAACATTGACTGAAAGTTGACTAGGGCACTTGAGCTAGCCACAAATAGGACAATTCACAGTTCTGAGCAATTACGTTTATGGGCTCAAGGACATTAGACTTACCGTGAATTTGACCAGAGATTGGAAATTAAATTGATTTTTAACCAGGGTTGCAATTTTTCTCACGAGTGTTGCTGTTAGCTAGTAACACTCGTGAGAATCTAACGTCAACATGGCGGCATCAAGTCAAAAATCGTCGCACAATGAGGGGGTTGTGCACGAGATATGAGGACCCCCATAACACAAAACGCAGTGATAAAATGAAGTTGATCAATGAACCATTAATTAAGAAACATTAGGTAACACTCATGAGAGTTCCGAAATATACGCACCATTTTTTGGGAGAAAATTTCTTCTGGGAAACAACAAAACACGAAATTCACCTGTGGAACTCCATTGGTGACTGAAGCCTTCCGAGCGTTTTTTTTTTTTTTTTTTTTTTTTTTTAGCTGTGCTGCGTTTTCCTCACTGCTACCAACTGTCCATAATGATGGTAACACTCATGAGTAGGGCAAAACTCCCCAACCCTGGGGACACGACTTTAAAGCATGGCCACCTAGAGTCTATATGCTTTTTCAAGTCTTTTCCCACGCATTGGGAGTGGGATTGCAACGCCCTGCGCCATTTTACTGACTACTATTACTTTCACTACTTTTACTATCCCTTTTTTAAAGAAATCATCATTAAAAGTTGTTTAAGCACTGTATTAATTTCAGTTGCATGTAAAAATTGATGGTTTATTTTTTATTTTTTTATTTTTTTAGGGCAACCTTCCTCAACGGCCAAGAGTTGAAACTGTCACCAACAAGCGATCTGCCTGTCCTGTCGCCCAAAGTTAAGAAACCTTCGAGGTCCAATTCCGTCGTCATCCCAGGAAGCAGCATATTCTTCGTCGTCACGCCTGACACCAAAGTTCGCACGTGTTCGGTGGCCCCGCTTGTCGCTCCTGACTTGAACTTGTCCGAACTCACCCGAAGGCTCCGGTTGAGCTCGAAAAAGGACGAAGAGCCCGAACCTGAAGACGAACCGACGGAAGAGGGGGTGTACGTGAGTTTTGCGAAGAAACGGTCAGTCAAACCGTCCGAAGGGGTGAGTCCTGGGAAGATCGTCGTGAGGGCGATAATGTCCAAGTTGGTTCCGAAGAAAGTCGACGTGAAGACTGAAGCAGACCTGGACGAAATGCCCGTGCGGTACGTGACGTTCAACGAGAACACCTTCCTCACCAAGCTGGCAGATGGAATGAAGGATGAAAGTGGTGAAGCAAGTGGCGATCAGGAAGTGAAGGTGGACGATAAATATCCTGTGCTGAAGTTGGCAATGAAAGGCGAACCGATGAAAATACCCAGTAAAAGGGATGATCTTCAAGAGGCTTCAAGTAATGAGAAAACTTTGTTGCGAGCAAGAAGATCATCAAAAGAGGATCACTCCGATTCCACAAAACTCATCGAAAGTTTGATGGAAGCAAAGAAAAAAGGTTTGCCGTTGACTGGGGAAATCAGCGAAATAGAGGAAAGTTTAAATCAGCATGACGTCTCGTGGAAGCTTGACGAGCGTATGAGGAATGCCCGGCAAGTGAAAGATGATACAGGCGATGATATGAAGATTGAAACAACTACGGATAGTGAAACGGAAGCTTTGGCGAAGGTCGTAGAAAAGACTGAAGAGGTGTCAAGTACATCAGAGAACCCTCAAGCGGTGCCGGTGCCGGACGTGCCGCAGGAGAAGCTCGAAGAGTTGATGTTGAAGGCAGCCAAGGCTGAAAGTGATCCGGAGTCAGATAGCTCGAGTGATGAATCTAAGGTTGAGCAAGATGCACCCGTTGAACCTCGTAGGGAGAATACAATAGTGCCAGGACGGTTGAACCCAATGCTGGTACCAGAAAATCTATATATAAGTTCTGTCCAGAGTAGCCAACAGCAAAAGGAGCTTCCAACGCCAGATTTCAATGAACACAAAGAATCAGTCATCAACAAATTGCTCAAAGATATTGCCGTAAAAGAAGATCGGTTGTTAGCTAACATGTCTACCGATGGGCTCAAGCCAGGTCTTGTTGCAGATGTGAAACCTGCTGAAGTTGAGCCAATAACCGTAGAAGGTCATACCGTATTGATTGCTCCAATGGATTTGAAAGCGTTGAAACAACCAGACCCCAAACTACCCCCAACGCTGTCCGACTCGGAATTGGATTTGACGAGTGAAACTGCCAACGAGCCGTCAGTGAAAGTCGCGCGACAGGTGAAATTCCGGGTGCCACTTCCACCTGCTGTTGCTCCTACACCCAAAGCCACTGCCACGCTAGCTGCACCCATCGAAGAGCCAACCCCGACGACACCAGGTCCCGTTTCGCCGTTCCCACCGACGAAACCCTCCTCGGCAAATCAGTTGAAGGCTCCCACTTCGGAAGAGCTTCGAGAGCGGTACAAAGTCCTTCGGGAGAAAATGCTCGAGCTGCGGCAACAGTACTTGGACGCCAGAGACAAACGTTTGGAAGAATTCCGAAAAGCCACTCTGGTCACGCCTGAGGACCCCGCCAAGACCATCAAGCGAAGAGAAGCTGAATTGAAAGAGTGGTTCAAACGATTCGACAAGCGTGACACTGCCGACTCCACTAGACGGTTGTCTATGTTCACTGACGACGAGAATCATGACATGGAGACTTTTTTTGACGGTGACTCCGAAGAATCGTACAATTTTAAACGGTCTCCTGAAATACCCCAGCAGCAGCAGCAGCAGCAGCAGCAGCAGCAGCAGCAGCAACAACAACTACCAAGTCCCAAAAGCGGGCAACTTATACCGCTTGATTCAAAATCACCTCAAGGAATTGTGTACAACAACAGAATCTACCCCGCCAGGCTCTTTGGGTATATCGACCCGCACAAACAAGACGGCAGTGCGGGAAAATATGATTACCAAGTGACAGAAAATCCTGACGCCATCGCCAAAGAAAGGCTGGCGTACGTTCCAAAAGACGCGTTCATCAAAGAATTCAAATCAGACTTCGTCCCGGTGGTCATTATAGAGCCCGAACATCACGAAAGAACCAGACGGTCCTTGACCGACCTCGAAGACCAACTCCATCGCATCAAAAACGAAATGTTCCCCAAGATAACGTCGTGGATCAAAAATCTCAGCGAGCACCCGCCGTGGAAAAGGGATTTGGAGCGGTCGAGCCGAACCCGCCGCAGCGTCCGCGACTTCCTCCTCACCAACGACCTCCGCTCCCTCAAACGCCTCAAGGAAGCCCCGAAAATTGAAGACTTCGTCTTGAAAAATATCGACAACGCCGAAAACGAACTTTTCCAGCAGACCCGCAAATACGCTGGATTGGCGGACAAAATCATGCCGCTCGCCAAAAATGTGAACGCGGAGAACCAATACTGTGAAGAAGTGGCTACTTCGGGCAAGAGCGTCATCCGGGACCCTTTCAACAGTGACGATCCCGTTGGAAACCCTCCTGACCACGAATCAACAACTAACGAACCCACCGACGAACAAGCGGAAACCCAAGATGAAAACGGCACCACGGAAATGTTCGCTACCGTCCTTGATTTCTTCAGCAACTTGCAACAATTCATCGGCGCCACTTAGCTGGAACTCTTAACAAATTCAGGGAAATTAAAAAAAAAATTAAAAAAACGTGAAACCAGCAAATTTCGTTAAGTGAAAAATTTAATAGCAGTTTCATGTTGTTGAATGTACATACTTTTTAATATTCTACTGTATATTTCTTAAAATGTGAATAAATTTTTTTTAACGCTGAATTGGGATTTTTCCATTGTCATCAGTTGAGGCCGATTTGAGGGTTGAACTGGGCCAACAAGACCAAATATGTGATTCCAGTGACGCAGGCCTGAAATAAGGAAATGACGAACTGAATGGGTAAGTGGAAAAAGGTTAAGACACCAAAAACGGAGAAAATGAGTAAAAAGACGTCATTGTTTAGATAATGCCAAAGCTCGAAGGGCGAAACCTGCACTCCATAGTTCATCAAAATCATCGCTGAACTCAAAACGGATAAGAGTAAAAAAATTAACCTTTTTGCAATCACCCACTCAATTGAGAATCTTAGAGATAGTCTATAGTTCAGTCAAATAGTCATCTAAAAATGGAGTTGCCTTGAAAAATGGAGGGTAGTAGATCTGTTTTGGGTAAGTTGTCTGGGAGGATGTAGACAAGAGTTAGCCAAATTTGTGACCTCGGAAGCCGTCCGGAACATTCTCAAAAACCACGACATTTTCGCACTTTTGGTTTATTATTCTTGGAATAATACACCTGTTTTCGCGACGGGGGTCGACGACTCCAATCGGCCTCAAAATTTGACATTATCCGTTTCAAGAGGTCTACATTCAAAATCCGAAATGTCCGTCCGCCGTCCGGGCCGTTTTGTGCAGTAGGAATTTTTTTTTTAAATCTGAAATTTTGACAAAATACTTGGTTTGCCATCTAGTTGTGCCCGCAATGTTTTCAGCGATCTATGGGGCTAAAAATGGGATTTTTGAAGGATCAGGAGGTTAAATATTTTTCGAGTATAAAATAAAGAATTTTTGAAAAAAAAAAAAAATTCAAAATTTTTCGTATTGACACAGAATTAAATTTTTGAACTAGTAATTTATATCAAAGAATAATAAACCCTTGTGTAAAATTTGCAGCGTTTGATTATTATTTTTGGAATAAAACATTCGTGTCGGAGGTCAAAACTTTTGATTGGCATCAACTTTTTTTTTTTTTTTTTTTTACTGAAATTTTGACAAAATACTTGGTTTACCATCGGGTTGTGCCCGCAAGGTTTTCAGCCCGATCGCCCAAACCCGTGGGACGCTATGGGGCTTAAAAGGGGATGCGTGAGGGGTTTTTGAAGGGGTTCGGCTATGGGATCGAGTTAAGTGTCGTTTTCGAAATATTTTTGGTCGCAGAATCCATTTTTGTGAGTCCCAGAACGATTCAATTTCAACGTGGGGATCTATGGGGCTTTCGAGGTACTATAAATGGGGCTTTTGTACGAGGCCAGATGGTCGAATGAGTTGTCGCTTTCCGAGTAATTTTGGACTCATAACACTTGGCTAAAAAAAAAAAAAATCTCTTTCATGCTTCAAGAGGTCTGATAGTGGTCCTGGGTTTTTTTTCAGGGGTGCTGAATCCGAATCCGAGGTCCGTTTTGCCCCTAGACGCAAAGGTTCCGCTGTACAGTACTCAAATGTTAAAATAAAACCCAACCATCATTTTACAACGAGCAGGTGCTATTCTTACAGGAAATTTAACGCGGAACGCGCCCCAATATGTTGAGCGGTCTAAAATGCTTCCTTCGTGTTTTTTTTTTTTTTTTTTTTTTGCCGAAAAACTACCAAAACGTGTTTTTTCCGTCAATCTTGAAGATTTTTTTATCACTATTCTGACGATTCTGAAAAACCTACAATACTAGGTCTAAACTGGGAATTTGGTGTTTTTGCCGATTTGGGTTAAAACTTTAAACAGCCGCCAAAAATCAACCCTCAAAAACCCCCAGGACCACTATCAGACCTCTTGAAGCATGAGGTCGGTTTTTTTTTTTTTTTTTTTTTTTTTTTTGTAGAGCAGTGTAATCAATTTTTTGCATCCCCTTATCCGTCCAAACATTGTTGGTTTTTTTTTTACAAATAGCTTCTTATTGACTGCAGTAATTTGTGCACAATGTTATATATCAAAGAATGATAAACCTTTGTGTACAATTTGCAGCGTTTTTTAGTTTAGCCCGATTCGACCCCAAAGGACGAATTTTTCGATAAAAAGTAAACAAGGCATTTGAGGCCAGAACGGTTTCCCTAGCATCGATCTCAAGACGTTCTCAAAATTATCTACCCATATTTGCCCAATTTTAGCGGTTTTGCATAGTTTTCACACAGCGAAAACGGGGTTTTCCCGAAATTGCCGACTTTCAAGAGCGATACGAGATATTGAAAAATGCGACTGAGTTACATTTGTAGCAAATTTAATCCGCTTTCATTTTGTTTTAGGTGGTCATGCCGCTAGGACGCATAGTTCTCGAGATATTTAGCGGAAAACCAAAAATGTCCCCCCAAAACATGGGATCTGTGGCTGCTAGGGAAACCGATCTGGTCTCAAGTTGTTTCTGTACAATGTGATGAAGGACTTCAAAAAAACTGATGTTGCGTCCAAAATTACTCGGAAAACGACACCTGTGTTTACCTCCTGAGATCCTTCAAAAATCCCATTTGTCGCCCCATAAAAGCTCCATTGATCCCCACGGTGAAATCGAATCGTCCTGGGACCCCCAAAAATGGATTCTACGACCAAAAACATTTCGAAAACGACACCTGACTCGACCCCAAAGCCGAAATCCTGCGAAACCCCCTCGAGTAGCCCCTTTTTAGACCCATAGCGCCCCACGGGTTTGGGTGATCGGTCTGAACACCTTAGAGTCACAACTAGATGGTAAACCGAGTATTTTGTCAAAATTTCAGATTTAAACAAAAATTCCTACTGCCCAAAACGGCCCGGACGGCGGACGGACATTTGGTTTTAGGAATCCACACATCTTGAAACGTATAATGACAAATTTTGAGACCGATCAGAATTTTAGACCTCCGAATGCAAATACAAATTATTAACCAAAAATGCGAAAATGACGTATTTTGAGAAAGTTTCTGACGACTTCCGAGGTTGCGAACATGGATAACTCTTTGTCAACATCCTCCCTGAAAACATAAGTGGTACCGAATAAAAGATCCAGTACCCACCTTTTCGCAAGATGTGTTATTTGACTGGGCTACTCGGCGAAATCGGGAAAACTTGCATTTTGATAAATTAACGATGTACCTTTGTAATTAGGCCGGAGTTTAATTTGAAGAGGCCGCAAGTGGAAAATTCCAGTTCTCTGCAACACGCGCTCACCCAGAATACTTCCAACTGAAACAGGAAACAACTTACCTATGCGAATCCCTGGAAGCATCATAACATATTATGTTGAATTTTAACATTATGTTAGTGCTGTATTGACCAACGGAGACAAGTCATTCTTTAATGTTACGAGAATCAGTCAGATATCATGGGGTGTTCGATCGAAATCATCAACGAATTGAAGGGCATTTTGGCACAATTTTTCGAAATCATCAACGATTTGAAGGGCATTTTGGCACAATTTTTCTATAGATACCAAAGAATAATAAACCTTTGTGTAATATCACTGTTCACTGTTTTTTGTTGACCGAATCTATAGATATATATTTTCAGCAGAATTCATAGTCAGGAATAATAAACCCTCGGGTAAAATTTGCAACGTCTGTCAGCTACGGCACCATCATACTCATCATAAGAAACTACGGCTAACCTCTTCTTTTATGTAGTTTTCGAAATAGAAACAGCTCATGTACGCAATGATGGACTTTGTTTTGTTAGCCTGAAACAGAATCAAAATAGTTCATTCAAAAACGTACAAGGGATCGACATGCCACGTACTTATTGGAAGAACTTCACTAAGTTTGTGCATTTTTCGTATGGTTTAAATATTATACATAATGACGTTTTATATACAGAGGAGTCAAATAAAACGTCAAGCTGAACCTTCCTGCGCACCTCTTCAGCAGTGGAAGTCGCGACGACGGCCAAAAATATGAACCTGAAGAAGTAAAATATCATCCACATCGAGGAGTTGACAGTTCTCCTATCAGTGACGTCCGTGGACATCAAGATGTAGACGTTGAAGAGAGCTTTAAGGAAACAGCCGCTCGTCGAACACAAAACCTGGAAAGTGACGCGTCAGAAAATCAGAGCTCGGAAGATTGAGAGGACAAGTTCTTGAAAAACATCCTCGTAAACATCCATCGTCCGATCCCAACCAACCAGTGTTCAGTAATTTCTCCTATCT
Source organism: Pilophorus perplexus (assembly GCA_955831195.1). Classification (NCBI taxonomy): domain Eukaryota; kingdom Metazoa; phylum Arthropoda; class Insecta; order Hemiptera; family Miridae; genus Pilophorus; species Pilophorus perplexus. Next base: position 28,411,047 of record OY037015.1, read on the forward strand.
CAGCCAGTAAGCCTTTCTCCTTGGCCGAAAATTATCTTTCTATGAATCTGGAGGGAGGTACAGATCTCATGCGAGGTTCTGCCAATCCTACTTTGACTCAAGACACGCAGAACCTCGGCAGCGTGAGTTGAAGAGGACCGGAAGGAGCCCGTTTCAGGTAATATTGCAGGTAGATACCCCCAACTTCTCTCAAGTGACCTCCCGAGGTCCCTAAAGTGTGCACTCAGCGTCTGTTTTTGCTGATTCCAAGATCCTTTTGTTTAGCGGTTTCCTATGACGGTTTGACGTTCTCAAAATGAATTATTTTGAATTTGACTAGTGAGATGACGACTTTTACGAGCAAGTCGAAGAGCGACGGCTGAATAGTAGGCCACCAAAGTGCTAGGTACATTCGAGATGGTTAGGATTCATTAGAATGGCTCAGTGAGGAAGCATTTCGCCGGCGACGGGATTTTTGAAGGGCTGTGGTAAGAAAATTGTGTTATGTGTCCTTTTCGAAGTAGTTTCTGACGTTTAATCGATTGATGTAGGCCCAGCCTCGTCTGAACAAACTTTGGGGCTCTATGGGGCTTCTAAGGGGATACAGACGGAGGTTTTGAAGGGCTTTGATAAGAAAATCGTGTTAAATGTCGTTTTCGACCTGTAACAGCAGTTTCTGAACTGCGCATGTCTCCGTCGATTTCTGTTACAACTGTTATAAATAACAGTCCGTCAAACCTGGAACAAACCTACTGCTTGCCTGGACGCTGTAGATATCATTGAGGAGGAGCCACAAGTCGCATAACTTGAAGTAGCTTTCATGGATTACGTCGATGTGCTCAAGAAGGTGCCTTTCTTCTAAGCTTGGAACCAGGATTTTCCTGAAGCAAAGATGACAATGGTGTGATCTTGCGATAATGAGAACAAAAATAAATTACCTGAACATCTAATAATTAGTATTAAATCTTTGCAAACTGGTAATTGCCCCCTCGAACGGGTTTCAACCATTTCCACCGAATAGAAAGAGGAAGCGTCAGCTAATGTTAAATCGTGTCCCGAAAGTGGGAGGAGTGGGGTGATTGAAGCTGCTCCCAGCGGCATCTTCTGACCTGCGATAAAACAAATCTTCAAAATGTTCACTGGTGACGATAACAGATGTGGCTAGCTGATTTACAATCCAATAGTTTCCCGCCATTTTTCCCAATCGATATTCTCTCCCGACTCTCTATATTAGTTTTTTCCCCCCTCACTTTTGGATTATTAATCTTGAAATAATACACCTATGTTTTCGCGACGGAGGTCGACGACTCCGATCGGCCTTAAAATTTGACATTTTCCGTTTCAACAGGTCTATAGAAATCTATCGATTCCAAAACCGAAATGTCCGTCCGCCGTCCGGGCCGTTTTTGGGCAGTAGGAATTTTTTTAAAGATCTGAAATTTTGACAAAATACTCGGTTTACCATCTAGTTGTGCCCGCAAGGTTTTCGGTCCGATTGCCCAAACCCGTGGGGCGCTATGGGGCTAAAATGGGGCTATGGGAGTGTTTTTGAAGGATTTTGGCTATGGGATCGAGTCAGGTGTCGTTTTCGTAGTATTTTTGGACGTAGATACGAATCCATTTCTTGGGTGTCTCAGAACGATCCGATTTCATGTGGGGATCTATAGGGCTTTCATAGGGCTGGCTACAAATGGAGTTTTTGAAGGATCCAAAGAGCTAAAATATGACATATTTTAGCTCTTTGGAACATTGTTCAGTGAGAAAAATTTGGAAAAAAAAAAAAAATTTCCAAAGTTTTTTATTGACACAGAATTAATTTTCGCACAAGTTATATCAAACTACTATCTACCTACTTATATCAAAGAATAATAACCCCTTGAGTAAACTTTGCAGCGTTTTCATTTTGTTTTTCTCCACATCTGGTGCCAGCCAAGTAGGTATTTCTGCTAGAACATTGTCAACTTGGTCCCTTCTCCATAATGATTCCTATATATAAATACATTACACAATAGGGTAATGTAGGTGGGATAGGATTGTATGACTACAATCCATAATAAGTGAAAATTAAATTTAACATGTTAATTTAATCCATAATAATTGAAAGTTAAATTCAACAGGTAATTCGTAATAGATGTCACTCTCCAAGGCAGAAGGGTTTCAATACTTGGAAACCAGGACTGAAAAATTTACGACATTTGTTAACAAAATGCACTGTTTGAAAGAAATACCGTTACGGACTCAGTGGGGGGTCGAATTACGTCACTGACACCTAGTGCAATACGACTGTTAAATGATAGCGCCACTGTCGCACAGCGGTGTGTCCCACTTGGTCCTATAACCTTACAGTTGGTTCTTCCTCTTTCTATTCCGTGAACCTTTTCCAAACTGGCGGTCCTTGCTCTTCCACACTGATCATCGCTTCTTCAAACTGGGATTCCATCCAAACCCGCCACGCCCCTTCAAGCCTTCTTGGCTCATCTAAACTGGTTCTTAAGGCCGCTTTACACGCTACGACAAATCGTAACAATTTATCGTTCAGATGCGATTTTTACGATTTATCGGAACGTGTAAATGGGACATTAACGCTAAGACAAATCGTAACGATTTATCGGAACGTGTAAATGGGACATCGTAGCGATTTATTGGAGTTGGAGTTGGGTTGGAAGGATGATGCCGGACCCTCCAACTAATCGCTACGATTTGTCGTAGCGTGTAAACGCTCCTCCCACTTTCGATTTATCGGAGCGATAAGTTGGTGCAACCTGATCGTTACGATTTGTCGTAGCGTGTAAAGCGGCCTTTAACCTATTCAAACGTTCGTTCCGTATTAGGCCGAGTGAGCTTACTTCGTACTCAAAGACTTGAGGCGTCTGTCGTTCTCCCTGTTTCTCTGAGACAGAACGTCGTTGATGATTCGGAATCTGGATTTGATGAACAGGAAGAAGACGAGAAGTTGAAGCTCGCAGGAATAGGACACGAGATTGTGGAATATGAGAGTGACGAACCACCAGAGGTATTTGTCTCGGGCGTGGAGGCCGGCATACAGCAGGAATGCAGGAGTAGTGGCCGCCATCAACAGACAAAACCTAAAAATAAAAAATAAAAACAGGTAAACGGACATGAGTTGAGCTCACAAAGGCCGTGAAGTATCAAAAGGAACGGGCGATCATCACTTGGGCCCCGATCCCTCATTAGTCGACAGTGCGAAGTAGTTTCTCGAGCAAGGGGGCGTACAAGAGGGGAGCCATGTTTAGCCTACTCCTATGGGCCCCACCTTAACTTCGTGATAATACTCCTTTGCTCCCACGGCTCACCAATCTGGTTATAGTCCAGTAAAATAAGGCCGAAAATGGGAAAAAAAAACGGAATAATTCGGACCGAAGCGGAAATGGTTTTAATACCTTCTAATGGTCCTAAATACACGGAATCTGAGTTTGCACCATCGCAGGTGGTGAGCTTAACTTTTGGCAGCCGAAAAACCGCGAAATGTTTGCACTTTTTTCAGTTTTTCGCCTCTAACTCGGAAACTATCGGACCTACAGAAAATGTTATACGGTACATAATGAAAGAGCATTAAATTCGCTATTCAAAACACTACCTAATCATCAAAATCGGTTCGGCGGTTTAGCCACAATCGTTCGTCAAAGATAGGCAATTTTTACCAACTTTCGTCAAAACCACATGTTGGTCACAGTAAGACCGCTGTAACTTCTAAACAACAATGATTAGGTAGTGTTTTGAACAGCGAATTTAATGCTCTTTCATTTTGTGACGTATAATTTTTTCTGTAGGACAGATAGTTTCCGAGTTAGAGGCGAAAAAATGAAAACCTTTTTCGGCTGCCAAAAGTTAAGCTCACCACCTGCGATGGTGCAAACTCAGATTCCGTGTATTTAGGACCATTAGAAGAAGGTATTAAAATCATTTCCGCTTCGGTCCGAATTATTCCGTTTTCTTTTCCTTATTTTACTGGACTATTCTGCCGTCCAAAGTTAAAACGTCCTATCTACTAGATAGTAGATAGTAGATAGTATCTAGGTTAAAATTCTTTGTACCTACTGTAGGAAGTTTTAACTTAGCACGGCAGTATTAGTTGTTCATCGGTTGTTGACAGTGCAAGAGAGCGATGTCCGCTAACTTCTTCTTACCCCTTTACCAGGGGGCGCAAAAGAGTAGTTCTTGAAAGCAGGCGAGGGGCGCAAAAGAGTAGTTCTTAAAAGCAGGCGAGGGGCGCAAAAGAGTAGTTCATGAAAGCAGGCGAGGGGCGCAAAATACTACTTTCACTGACCCATCCAGCTCATTATCGTCATGGTCCACTGCCACTAAGAAGGATTAGGGCGCAAGTGATGACTGCCCAAAGGAACCTTACTTGAAACCGAGAGTAACGTAGGTCTTGCTCAATCGTAAGTTGCCATCGATTTGTGGTAGTTTCCGATCTATTGAGACTAAATAGTCAACTAAAAGGGGGAACTTGGGCGCCAACCGAAAGAGGCTGACCCAATGAGACCCCAAACTCATGACAATCAAGACCTGCGCGTTTATAACCTGAAAATTCAAATGATTTCAGTAAAGAACATCATCGTTCAAGTCTCAATTTGGGGGTCACCCAACTAGCCCGGTCCGAGCCAAAAGTGAAAGGGGCCGGGTGAAAAATGGAAGAGGGAGAACTCACCCGCAAGCCCAACAATTTTGGTTAGGTACTTCTTCTCAGAATAATAACACTTGTTAAAAAAAAAAAAAAAAAAAAAAAAAAAATTAAAATAAAATAAAAACCACTTTCAGGTGCCTCAGATGGTTTTTCCGAAAAACCATCCATCTCTATGTTTTTGGGGTACCTACTGAATCCGAATCTGACCTCGTTTTTTTCCGGCCAATTCCAAATTTTCGAGATATTGGCGATTTTTTTCCGGCCTTTTTCAGTTAGGATAATCACAGATAATCGTGCAGATACCCCAAAATTACACAGAAACTCTCTTCTTACTAGAAATGAATCGCTGATTCTAATTATATTATATACTAGCACTCTGACAGGGGGGGGGGGCTCCCTTCGCTCGGCCGACCATTTTATCGGCCAGCTTGATATCAACACTTGATATCACTTAGTGATGGGGTAGGATACAGAGGAAACGCCGACTGAGTCAAACAGTGAACAATGAAGATGGCGATAGTTGCGCGAATTTGCGCTCATCAAACGTTGCGCTCAATGTGCTTATCAGAATCTGATGTAAAATTGGCTCGGGAATCCAAATTCGAGAAAAAAATAGGGGTTCCCATTTAAAATAAGAAAGTTGGGCGCAAATGCGCCTATTTGCGCGCATGTTGGGAGAATGTCAATCCTAGTGGTGGGTAAGCAGGACCCTGAGACGATAGAAAAATTGGCGTGTGGTTATTGCTCTGGTTTCGGAGGAGAAGTCTTGTGACATAGGTACTCTGTTAGTGACTTAGGGCCTATTTCGCCAGCGAGTTACCGAGCGTTTATGCGTTAACGCCCAGTTAAGCCTCCGAGGGGATACATTTTATGACTTGGGGTCTAAAACCAGGGAAATATCTGGCTCAGAGAGGGAGAAAAAAACGTCGTCTTTTCAAAACCAAAATCTCGTGTTTTGGTAGGGAGGTTGTCACCCTCTAGCTTAAAAACTATGGCCGATAAAAATTTAAAGCCAACGAAATCTTGTAGGTAGATTGTTGAACCGATATTGCTGACTCGACTTTGAGAACTACCCACAACATACCTACCTACCTATGGCGGACGTACACAAAAGAGTAATCACCCCCACTACTTTGCTGATTCGTCTCCTCGCTCACTCCTCTACTGACCATCAGTCAAATTTTGACTCCTCCTCATTCACTATGTATACTCTTCTGATGTGGCTCCTCGTTCACTACTTTCTGTGTCGTTTTCCCCTCAGCTGTAAGATATACCTTATCTAGTGAAACTGGCCATGTGGGATTCTTTTGTAGGTACCTACCTGAAGGACGACTGACTGCGACGGCGGCTGTTCTTTAGGAGCAGTGCAATTGTTGGGGTTGCCACAGTCGTCTTGGACGTTGGATGTGAGTGTACGCTTGAGGTCCGCCTCCGACAGGATTCGCAACGTCGTGAATATCATGTTACAGAAAGTGAGGGTCACCAGGATCAGAGTGTACGTCAGTCCCGTCGGTGATACCTGAAAAAATGAATCCGTTAATGGATCATGAATCCCTAGTGAGTACCAAGATATTTTCTGCTCGTTAGCGAGCTCTTAAGAAATCTGTCTCACCCGCAGCTTGATCGGACGAGAAGACGAGGCTTGGAGAGGCATCGTGCCGCAGAGTGTGCAGATGAAAGACATGGGGCCCAAGAAGGCCTTTATGGACATGGTAGCCTCCACACCAATTTATTTCAACACACCATCGAACGACACAACGATTCACCTTTGCTATCAATTCACAACGAAACTTTAAATATAGGTACAGCTACCATTAATAGCACACATTCAGGAGAATTGGGTGATGTTATGAGTTGATGAGACGTTTTCGAAGGTGTACCGTGATCTTACTTAGACCTAAGTACCTGTACATGTTAAGTCAGACTAATCGAAAACTGAATCAGCCATATTAACATTTTCTCCGTCTGCCTTCAGACATCAGCCCAGCTATTAGGGTTGTTACTTCCCACGTTTGATGGGTTTCCCAACTTTCAAAAAGAAAAATCTCACCGACAATTTTCCAATCAGTCAAACGGGCAGTAGGTTCAATTCAGAAGGCGGGCCCATCAATAATTTACGCTTTTGACGAGGGTGGGAATTTTCCACGTGTTTGATTCGTCAATAATAAGATCAAAGATTATTATGGATTATTACCTGACAAATGGCCAAACTAGTTACTAGTTTTCACCTTCACTGCCCTTTCATGTAAGCTTTGTAGAGTTAATAGATAAATAATAATCTATCTACATAATAATAAGAGACGTGTGGTGTTTGTGTAACGTTCTGTGCCTAAACGAATGAACCGATTTGAATGATTAAAAAAAAAAAACACTGCAAATTTTACACAAGGGTTGATTATTCTTTGATATGGGTTACTTGTGCAGAAATTTAATTCTGTCAATGGAAAAAAATTTAAAAAAATTTTTTTTTCGGATTTTTATACATATTAGTGTATAGATTTCAAAAAAATATTTTTTTGGGGGATTTTTTTTTTCAAAATGTTTTTTGTTTTTCACTTGAAAAATATTTTACCACCTGGGATCCATCAAAAATCTCATTTGCAGCCCCATGAAAGCCCTATAGATCGCCACAGTGAAATCGGGTCGTTGCGGAACCCCAAAAAATGGATTCTACGCCCAAAAATACTCCGAAAACGACACCTGACTCGATCCCATAGCCAAAAGCCTTCATAAAACCCGTCCCGTAGCCCCATTTTAGCCCCATAGCGCCCCAAGGGTTTGGGCGATCGGGCTGAAAACCATGCGGGCACAACTAGATGGTAAACCGAGTATTTTGTCAAAATTTCAGATTTTTAAAAAAATTCCTACTGCCCAAAATGGCCTGGACGGCGGACGGACATTTCGGATTTAGAATGTAGACCTCCTGAAACGGATAATGTCAAATTTTGAGGCCGATCGGAGTCATCGACCTCCGTCGCGAAAACAGGTGTACCTATTATTCCAAGAATAATAAACCAAAACTAACTAAACGAAAACCAATATAATATGCATTAAAATTGTATTTTGAAGACGGTTGTTTTATGCATTTATATGCTCGATAAGTTTAAATTCTGTTGGCCTAGAGAGGCGAAAATACAAACAAAAGGCTTCTTTCAATGTTTACTAGGCAGGAAAAAATATGCTAATATGCTCGAATCCGAGCCCTAGTTATCATTAAATGTTGATAACATTATATCGCCGGCACAATGTCAAAGTGGCGCATCTTAAATTTTAATTTCAAATGGCGTTAAATTCTATTCTTTTCCATTCCCCCTCCAAAGTGGGGCCAGGTACGAACATAGTACCTACCTCGCCACGGATAGGGTCGTACCTTGCGCCACCTTCCCTATTTCTCGAAATTGAGAGCTCAGAAGTATGGAAAATGAATCAAATACGTTTATTGAATATAAAACTTTAATGCATTAAAAAAATTATAATTAGAAAAGCATGGCTAGGAATTGGTTGGTAACCACAACTGTATCACAAAATCCTAGAATTATTGTCAAGGACGAATACTTTCCTTGTTAAGCTTAAAGTTGTAAAATTTAAAATTGACTGAAGTTCATAGTGAACAATAAAATTATAATTAGAAAAATATGGCTAGGAATTGGTTGGTAACCACAACGGTATCACAAAATCCTAGGGGGGAGGTATGCACAAGGAGGTGGGGCAAGGTACGTGCATACACACCAATTTTGAAAAACGGTCATGACACCCACAGATCCTATTTTTTTTCAGTGCTTAACAGACATATTGGACAACACATTAAACAAACAATTGTACAAAAATACGACTTAACTCAGCCCTGGGTCGATCAAATGTACAATCTCCACGATCAGAAACTGGCACCTCAAAAACGTTTTAACCTTCTCCTAAGATAACAGTGCTAGATATCACAAAAAACTTCACATCCAATTCAACCATTTTCAGAGAGCTACCGAATCAGTGGCTCAAAGTTGTTATATCCTTTCTCTACCTAGGTAAATATCACTGGTTGGGCGAGGTAGGAACATGGGCGAGGTACGGGGCTTTACCCTAATATTATTTTGGAGCAAATCGAAATTGTCAACCTTCCTCACAAAAACGGAGGTTATTTACCCAGGAAATAGGTAATTACCCAACCTCAAATAAAGACCTAATTACGAATAGTATATTTGTATTTTGTACTGAATCAGTATAAACAAGTACGTCATGCCAGCCCCGAACGCCTGTTAACAGAGAAAATAGCTTCGTTGTTAGTGTGTTCAACTCTTTTGTCGATTTTTATCTCATATCACCGTAAATGGTGATGTTTGAGCCCTTGACATACTTCCTAATCACTACAAAAGTCCGTCAGGAGTTCAAATAGTGACTGAAAAGTAGGAAAAATTGCCTTTTGTTTATTTAGAATTCATGGTGGTTTATTTGAATACGAGTGTAGTAGTGCAGGTGTACCATAGAAAGCGCCACCTGTAGTGGGAAAAGGCATCAGTAGGCCTTCTTTGTCCACAAGAGCAAGTTTTTAACGTGAAGCACGTTCTAGCCCCGGCATACCAATAAAATGATAATTTAGCTTGGTAGGTGCATAATAGGTATAGTCTAGTGCTGCCTCAATGGCACTTAGGTACTACTGTTCAATTTTTAAAAAAACAACCACCTCGAGTATGAGCGATGACTTGAGAGTGAAGAGACCACATCCAGTGATTTCAAGTCTCTGGCAAGAACAGTTCTTCCAAAAAGTGTGCAGCTTAAATAAAAAATTTAATCCCGTCAAATGTTGGCAGCCACACTGATAGAAAATTACGTCATTTGTATAAGTTGGGTATGGCGGTACCTACTGCATCTTTGACGGAAGAATCTAGGTGCCTGCTGTACAATGATGAAATGACAACCTTCGTCCTGGCTGCCTGAAAGAGAACATACGAAGGTGAGATTAAACTGGGCTGTGAGAACCACAAGCATACTTGCATACTTTGTTGGGTTACCTGATCAATGGTGATTGTGGCTGCGATGGCGTGAGAAAAAAACCGAAAGCCATAGTAGATGGTCCACAGAATCGTTTTTATGACATCCGTTTGCCGGGAAGATAAAACACCACCTTCTGTATTGGTGTGAGCGCCTACGAAGGCGAAGTAGACATTTAGGAGAGCTTTGATGAAACAGCCTCCCATTGAAAACAAGATCTGCACAAAACACAGTGCATTGGAATTCTTTGCAGCATTTCTTCAAATGGAACGGAATAGATGTTATTTAGAAGGCCTATACCTGAACGGATTTCTATACCTGAACGGAATAGATGTTATTTAGAAGGCCAACGAGCCTGCAGAGCTTGAGGTAGCAATCCAAAGCAGACAGAACGACCCTCGCAGTCAACTTTTCAGTTTGTCCGAAAATTGGATCTCTGAAGGTTGATCAACAGAAGTAGACAAAAATTTCCTTGTACTTAAAGACTTCATTTGATTGCTATACCTGGGGTGCAACCAAGTTCGGTGGATGAGGTCGCGGCTGCCGATGACTGGAAAGAACTGGTTGAGTGTTTTGAAGCGAGCACCAACAGCAAAGCATAATACCAGGAACTGGAGTTCACAAGAGTATGATACCAAGTTGCCAAACACCTAAATTCAAAAATGTTAGACGCATAAGGGCACTTGGTACCCCCAACATTTTTTTCCCCGACTTTTTTGTTTTTTCTTCTTAAAAAAAACTACATTAAACACTGAAAAAAATGGTATATTGCAAAATGCTTGAACTTCAATTAAAATTATTAAAAAATAGCTCGGAAGGTGCCTGCATCAACTCTGGCACTCCTTCTTTCTCCGTCTAATCAATGGAAAAACAAAACACGCTCAGACAGTCACCTTTCAGTTTTTTGGCTCTCCTGAAAAGTTGCCTTTTTTTACGGATATGACCCATTTTCTCGGGAACCACTCAACCGATTTACATTTTGTTTTTTTTATTTGAAAGGCCATGTAAAGATCTAAAAACGTGCTGAAACACATTTTTGAAATCGTGCAGTATTTTTCGTGTACAGGTCAAGCAAGGGGCTCCAGAACGCCGTTGAAAATTGTCAAGTTTGCTCCTCTGTTGTAAATCTCCAGATCAATATTTTCAAAATCTGTTTCAGCACGATTTTAGATCTTTGCAAGGCCTTTCATACAAAAAAAAAAAGCAACAAAATCGGACCAGGGAGTGCCGAGATTTTGGGGCACGAATTTCGCTGTTTTAAGGGGGGGTACCAAGTGCCCATAATGAACTGTTCCCAGGTAGAGCAAGTGTGGGCAGGAGTACACCCACATGACCTCAGTAGCCCCAGACAGAAAGGACGTGAGTACACCCGTGAAAGACGAGTTCAATTTCAGCAATATTTATTCGTCATTTATATTAGTCAACATCAAGTCACCATAATTAATCATAATACTCGCATAAGGGAAACTATACAGAAACGGTTGTCTATTTATTATTAGCAAAGATTCCAGATAATTCGGGTTACGCCATTGCACTCCCAGGCCTAGAGAAAGGGGCCACTGCACTCAATACCACAACACTCCTCAAATGGAAACTCGTCCCTAGCTACCCAATGATTTTCTAGTCTTGCCGATATGGTGCCAAGCAGGATAAGGGATTCCAAGGCTTTCTAAGGTCGCCCCAAGCTTTCCAGACTCGTCCAAGGCTTGCAAGGTTGGTGCCACGCTGGCTAAGGACTTCCTAGGCTTGCCAAGATGGTGTTAAGCTTTCCAGACCTGCCCAAGGCTAGCAATTTGGTGCTTAGCTGGATAAGGGATTCCAAGGCTTTCTAAGGTCGCCCCAAGCTTTTTAGACTCGCCCAAGGCATACAAAGTTGGAGCCACGCTGGGGACGGATTGACTTTTAACCTTTTCGACGCGCTGGGAGTGCAGTGGCTCTCAACCGGAGCCGCTCAGAATTGTTCAGACGAACTCGCGTCCTATGAACCGCCGCAGACCAATGGGCCAAGGAACTAGGTCAGATAAATGGGAAAATTCGGCCGAACATAGTTGAACTAGTAAGGAACAAAGAACTCAGTACAGTTAGCAGTGAGAAATTAGGTGTCTGAGCAGAGGATATCACTAGTGAATATTTGGCGTTTTGAATTTTCCCGCGGTGGCACTTTTACTAATCCGCCAGAGTGCGCTAGCATAAGTAGTGTAAAAAAAAAAAAAAAAAAATGACCAGCCAATGAGAGAGTAGCGCCACTTTTCCCTCCAGATTCAAAGTAGAAATTTTCGAAAGTGCCCTAGAAATTTGTATTACACCGTAGGAGCCCAAAACTCACTGCTATGCCTTCAAATTATGAAGTTCTTTCAGAAAAAAGTATTAGTCGACGTTCGGTTCCCGGGCCCATTCTTCTCGGGTGTACTGCAGGAGTGCTTGAGTGTACTGGCGACCTTAGTTTCACGTCACTGGGTGTACTCACGTACCAACCCGGCAGTGGCCCTGAAATCTACCGCACTGGGTAGGCAACTGCAACATTACTCACTCCTAGGATGAACAACTCATTAGAAAACCTGTTACCGAATAGACACAACGAAAACACACCTGCTCGTACCAACCTGTGAGGCAGCCCACAAGACTCTAAGCCACCCATCATGCCTGACGGTGTACAGGTAGAAACCCAAGATTGGCAGTGGGAACACAGTCAGCGCCAATAAAGCAGCGCCGTAAGTAGAAGAATTTTCCGGGGCTGTCTTAGTGAGCTGAGCCAACCGCGAGTCGATGAAGGCGCAATCCTCCAAGAAAGCGGGAAGTTGAAATCTTAGCCGGAAAACGGTGACGTAATGGCTGGATAGACTCATCAGGAAGATCAACCAGGGGTTCAGCATCTTCAAAAAAGTCAACCCATACGACATGGTTTCCTCTGGCGTGACGAACGACGCTTCACTCACGTTACCTGTAATGAATTAGACACCTATTATTAGAAGTGACATTACTATTAGAAGTGATGGTAGGTACCATGGAATAAGGAATGCCCTTCCATTTCATGAATTATATGCTTAAGCTGTGCCAGGTCACGCTCGAGCTGTGGCAGTCGATCATTTGGAGGCAAATACACACTGACTATATGGACTGCCCGATTGCCGCTCTCCACTTTGACAACAACAATTGTACGGGATGACAAGTGGTCCAAGAACATAGCATCAACTCTGTTGCCGAGAACCACCACAGCGGCAAGTGGTTGAGCATGGGAGCCCTGCTTGTAGAAGATTCTTGCCGTCATGCCAAAACCAACAACGCGCCCTCTGCTGTATGACGGCTCCTGCACTGCCAATACGGCAACATCCTTCTCTGCAGCTATCTGCCTAATAAGGTCGGCCACCACTCCCTGTTTATTCATGTTCAGTTGGATGACTTTAAAGGAGGAGTGGGCCATCATTGTCCATAGTCAGTTCCCCTGACGTATAGCTCAACTGCTCTGGCATAGCTTGGGTATACATTGCTGCCTGCATCGTGACCACTGGGGAGCCCTGCCCTGACACAATCAGGGCATACGGGGTTCCCAGCCTTGTTGGGGCAATCCCTGAAGCTGTGTCCTGCCCTTGAGCACCACCCGCAAGTCTGCATTCGGGAGCAACCAGTAGCAATGTAGCACGTAGCTGTGGCACTGATAGCAGCGAGTAACACTCACGTGATCGACGATCCGGCAGCTGAACCAATCCACCAGCAGGCGTCCAACCCTCAACAGCTCGACCCTAATCCCCGGAGTCACTTGAATGACCCACTTGACAACTGGCTTGTTCCTTGGCCCTGTCTTGTGGATAGGTGTAATGCCCTTCCTCTTTTCCTCCTCCGTCATTCCACCAACCATCCCTAACCATCCCTAACCTGCTGTACCGAGCCATTAGATTGTGTCTGGGGCCAGTTATGGCCCCATGGAATAAGGATTTCTTCCATGGGTAGGTACCTACTGATTACTGATAAGTGCGTAGGGGGAGTCCTCGTACCTCAGGAGAGGTAAAAGAGGTATGTAAAAGAGAAGGGGTGAAATTCGGACTGCCCTTCATAGTGATGGGTGAAGTGGTACCAAACACTGTCACAATGGTACAATGTCATGCTGCTTTACCTGTTAGGTACCTGTTATCTCAGTCCATGATAATTTTATCAGCCTTGTTTGTTTTCATCGAATCAATAATTCATTTTGGTTTTTATTCTTGGAATTATACACCTATGTTTTCGCGAGAGAGGTCGACCACTCCGATCGGCCTCAAAATTTGACATTATCCGTTTCAAGAGGTCAACATTCCAAAACCAAAATGTCCGCCCGCCGTACGCCGTCCGGGCCGTTCTGGGCAGTAGGAAGTTTTTTTAAAATCTGAGATTTTGAAAAAAACTTGGTTTACCATCTAGTTGTGCCCGCAAGGTTTTCATCCCGATCGCCCAAACCCGTGGGGCGCTATGGGGCTAAAATGAGGCTACGGGAGGTTTTTTTTAAAAGGTTTTCGGCTATGGGATTGAGTTAGGTGTCGCTTTCGAAGTATTTTTGGACGTAGATTCTACGTCGTAGAACCCATTTTTGGGGGTCTCGGAACGATCCGATTTCACTGTGGGGATCTATTATAGTAATCTATAATAGAGCTTTCATGGGGCTACAAATGGGGCTTTTGAAGGATCCCCGGAGGTCAAATATTTTCTGAGTGAAAAAATTGAGAAGGAAAAAAAATTTTTTAATAATTTTTTTTTTTTTCAAAATGTTTATTCCCTAACACAGATTTAATTTTTGCACAAGTAACCAAGTAGGTATATCAAAGAATAATAAACCCTTGTGTAAAATTCGCAGTGTTCCATACCTGGTCACTGGATTGACTTGGCACCTTTCATTTAACCCAATGTCAGGTCTCAGATTTAGATGAGCCCCACATCAAAGAGTACCTACCGACGTCGATTGAGTCGTTGATCGCCGTTTTCTTGATATTGAAGAAAAAAGGGGTTGCGAATATTTGACCGAACGTCCACACCGTCAAAATGGCTGTCCAGGCCATTTTGAGAGGGTGGCGCCGCAGATGGACTGATGGAGAAGATTGTTCGACGAAAGGCATCGTCCCGAAAACGGTGCAAATTACGTTGAGATACCGCATGTTCCGGTACAAACACATGACGTCAGGAAAGACGGATGCACACGGAAATTTCAGCAGACAAAATCTGTAACACGAAAAATAGCTCATAGGGATGGCAACGGTACATCGATGTTTTGAAAACACCGATGTTTTTGAGAAAGACATCGATGTTTTTTAAAGTGGAACTTTTATCACATCGTCTCAAACTTTTGGTTTATTATTCTTCGATAATACACCTATGTTTTCGCGACGGGGGTCGACGACTCCGATCGGCCTCAAAATTTGACATTATCCGTTTCAAGTGGTCTAGATTCCAAAACCGAAATGTCCGTCCGCCGTCCAGGCCGTTTTGGGCAGTAGGAATTTTTTTAAAAATCTGAAATTTTGACAAAATACTCGGTTTACCATCTAGTTGTGCCCGCAAGGTTTTCAGCCCGATCGCCCAAACCCGTGGGGCGCTCTGGGGCTACAGAAGGTGGTTTTTGAAGGCTTTTGGCTATGGGATCGAGTCAGGTGTCGTTTTCGAAGTATCTTTGGACGTAGAATCCATTTTTTGGGGTCCCGGAACGATCCGATTTCACTGTGGCGATCTATAGGGCTTTCATGGGGCTAAAAATGGGATTTTTGAAGGATCCCAAGAAGTTAAATATCTTTCGAGTAAAAATTAAAGAATTTTTGAAAAAACACATTTTTGAAAAAAAAAAATCCCCTCAAAAAATTTTTTTGAAATATAAAAATCCAAAAAAAAAATTTTTTTTTTAATTTTTTTTTATTGACAGAATTAAATTTCTGTACAAGTAACCAATATCAAAGAATAATAAACCCTTGTGTAAAATTTGCAGCGTTTTTCGTCTGTGTGTCGCGTTACAGTTGTAAGTTGTAAGTCGGCCTCAGTGGTAGACTCCACGCTACCCCTCAACGGTAGAGCCTAGAGAGACGGCGATTTTTCCGTCGGGTTCCGCATAGGTAGGTGCGGATGTGTCGTAGGCCATATTAGATTCGTCAAAATTCGTCGAAAAAATTCGTCTTTCTCGCGCGTTGTCCCACGTTTTTTCACTTTCCACTCGCGCCAAAGGCCGTTTAGTGGGTCGAAAAAATTACGAAAAAATACGAGCCTTATAGATCAGACCTGGAAGAAGACGTCGGTCAAATCGTAAATGGGAATTTCGCCCTGGGAAATTCGTCAAAATCCCCGTCGAAATAATCGTTTTTCTCGCGTCCCACGTTTTTTCGGGTTCAAAAATACCCAGTAAGGAGCCGTTTTTTGGGTAGGGTAGGTATTTTGGGTTGGTGGTTTGGTGAAATGCGCTTCAATCTATGGCGAATCAGATTCCGAAGTCGGATTTCAAAAAACCGAACGGGGAGGGGGCGAGTTCACGGTGAGAAGCGAGTTCATCATTTTATTTTGCGCGGGGTGAGGCTTTAGTTGCGTGGCTGCCGAACATCAGTGAGTTATTTATTGAGACTCTGACAGATTGAAAAATGTGGGCATCATTTCCTGAAACTCGCTCGCAAGGCTCGCCTCAGTGGTAGTAGGTACCAACTTCGGGCGTGGCTGCCAAACGTCAGTGAGCTATTTATTGTGACTCTTAACATAATAATATTATATTATGTTAATATAACATTAATATAATATTATTATATAACATTAATTAATGTTATATACAACAATCTTAAGATTGTACGATTTCTGTACCCTTAATGGAATATTATTCCGAAAATTTTTAGTTAAATGTCCATAATGTGAAAAAAGTTAAATGTCCATAATGTGAAAAAAGTTTCACTTTTACCGTGGTTTCATAAAACCACACAACCAGTTTTTTTCCATCGATAGTCGGGCCGACTGTCGGGTGCCGAGATTTGTGGGCCATCGATGTTTTACCATTGATGTTTTTTCGTCCAGTTGTCCTCCAAAAAATGTAGAAAGTAAAATCCTTCGATGGATGTGTAGGTGGTGTACGCAGTAATTGTGGGTAATTAATCGTGGGTCTATTCGATGTACCATGTCGTATCGAGCTGGTAACCGTTTGGTCCAAATTCGTTTAGGTTATTCCAGGGAACCCTGCATTGGTCGAAACGGTATCGATACATAGATATTTTATATTTAGATATATCTAAATATCGCCAGAACGTTAGACATTTTACATCGATATTCAATATCGTACAGTGATCTGCAATTTTAAGTTTTGAGCCATAGGTACTCATTATTAGATAAGAGAATTTCATCTCTATTTTATTGATAAGAAAGAAATAATTAAGATAGAATAAAGACACCATAATATGGAATAATATATTATATTCTTTTTCTTATATAGGCATTTAATAGACGATACAGAAAGAATCCTTAAAATTGTCATCGATTTAATGGATTCTATTTTTGAAAACTGGTATGTTTACTTACTAAACTGTTCGGTTGAGCAGAAGACTTCGTGTCTTTGTAGGCGTTGTGAGAGGAATGAAGTAGTTCCGATATGGCCTCAACATTATTGACACTAATCACCACCACCTCAACTCGAAAAAAAAAGAAGGCGTATGACAGGCAGCTGCTTATAAGTAAGTGGCTAGCACCACCCTCGTCCCAGTTTACCTTCTTCAAGGAAAATAGGTTGGTTCGCATAAATTAAGGGTGCCATATCGTCGCTGCAATAGTAATTAGGCATAGGTATCTTCATTGCTATTAGTGCCATATCTAGATTGCTTCATTCCATTAAATATTCAAATTTTGTATATGAGACAAGACCCTACAGAAGAAGGTGCGGGAAGACTCTTGCGTGACTCTTGCTGATAGATTGGTCCTTTGTGAATGATGACAACGACGATTTGGAGACCAGATGGAAGAGGTTGGGGGAGACCATTAGAATCTAATCTGATTGTGCATGAACCAAAGGCTTCCAATGAAGAAAATCAAAATCAAGAATCGAACTATGGACGTGGCCGGTGAATGGTTTACTGGTGAACTGTGTGACATGAAAGAACACCTTGATTCTCTCATTAATAAACGAAACCACAATCCCTGTGATGCTGCGAGACTTGCGGCAGTGGCGGATCCAGAGGGGGGCGCCCCCCCCCCCCCCCCCCTCAACGAGAAAATATATGAGATTTAAAATTTTATAATCGCCTAAATTTGAAGAGAAGTACTCAACATAAATTTTATTAAATGTCTGTGTGTTGTGTGGTGGCTGCGCTGCGTTCATCACTGTGCCGAGAAGGTGTCAGGACGACAAGCGACAGGGGTATAGTGAATAGCGCGGAGTGAAAACGGCCAAAAAAAAAGTTTGAGAACCGGAGAAACCCTGACCCTGGAATAGTGGCGAAATTGGTTGAAAATGATTGTGTAAAAATTTGTGGCCTAAATTCGGTCATCTTGAGGTGGTACAAATCGTTAAAAGTTATAGGTTTGCGTAAAAAATGAAAAAGCGCGAAAATGAAAGAATTTTATTATTTCTGACCAACAAATCGTGGTAAAATGGCTTGAAAAATCATTTTAAAAATAACTCATTGTTGTGGAGCATTATCCTGAGGTTGGTCACCACCATTGAAAAAAATTTTTTAATGTCATTTTAATCGTCATTTAGGTAATGACGATTTGTCTCAAATCGTGATTTGCTTCCGGGATTTTTTGCGGGTCCTTATAAACCCATCTCTATTGGTTTCACCGCAAACTGAAGTAGAGGCCTCGGTTACCAATTTTATGTGCCTCTCAACTGCCTGGGAATGGCCCGTGCCATACCGTTCCGTACGGAACTGCAGCAATATCCATTTTGATGACATTTTGGGCAATTTCTCCCAGCTCAACATCGCTTAAATTGATCGTAGATGGAGGTTCCTCTGTATTATCTTCAAATGAAACCATGGTATAATATTCGTCAGCGTTGAAATCCAACTGAGGAACATCGAACTTTCGAATATCAGCAGTCCCTCCAAACCTTCTGGCATCCTGGATTCTCTGGACAGCGAGTTCACGAACGGGTACCTACCCTCTCATCGTGCAGCATTGCCAAGATGATGTTCTCTGGGTGAGAATTTTGATGTTGAGGCGCGCCCTTCTCTCTCCACTTGTCTCTCAAATCGACGTTTTAGAATTTTCGTAGTATTTTTATTTACTCCCCCAATCTTCATCATTCTTTCCTGCCTCTGATCAATCAAAAACGCCCGTTCAGCAATGGGAACTTTTTGTTTGCACTCGCAAGGCTGGAAATCTACGCACTTGCAAAGAGCCACGTCAAAGAGGGTCATTTTGGCGTGTGCTACAAACGCCTTGACCTCCCCATTCCTCTCTGCTCTCAATTTCGGGATTTTTTGTAACTTTTTGTATTTTTGATGATAATTCTGTATCAAGCGACCAATTTCTTGTTCACTCACCACTGGTATCGAAGCTTTATCCACGGGGGGGGGGGGGGGGGGGGGGGGGTCGCCCGGAATACTTTTTTGGTTTGGGGGTATCTATCATTCAATCATTTTCCGCCCCCCCCCCCTCAGAAAAATCCTGGATCCGCCCTTGACTTGCGGTGGTCAGCTTCAGGAAGATGTATCGCAAGGCTATTCGAAGCTCCGAAGTAGGGGAGACTGTTGTACCTTGATCACGTTGTACCTTGAAACATTTGAATTAGCTTTGGCTGGTGCTGCTATTCCAGCAGATTCTTCTCTGAGGAGGCATAACTTATCAGTGTAGTTTCAATGCACGAAAACGATTGGGGGTCGAATTGACAAATGTGATAAGAAAGTTACTTTTTGAAATCGTTGAGTTCAACTCATTTTTCCCACGCTTTCGAAGATAAGTGTTCGATGGTTAGCTGTTATGGTTCTATAATATAGAAGATTGGTAAGCAATTGGTAAGCATTACCAATGAGAGAAATGTGAGGTTTGGGTATTTTCCGTTTTTGCAAAATGGGAGACCATGTTGCCTACAACATGGAACCTACCTTGGAACAAAAAGGGTCTTGTACCTTGGAACTAATGTGTGGCTGGAAGGGTTGGTACCTCGTGTACCTTGAAACACTTATTAATTTGCCATCAAACTCATCAATTTTCTGTCTGAGCTATAACCCAGAGTGATATTCTATTGTTTCTATAGCATTTTGTTTGTTTCTATAGCATAATAATATTATGCTATAGAAACAACATAGGTATTATGTAACTTTTCAGGGGCCTAATTACTACGGCAACGACGATATGCATTTATGCAAGTCCCTTATGGGAAAATTGCACAGGGGAATAAAACAAACTTCAAAAGACTCATTTTCAAGATTATTACATTTACGTCAAAAAGGCGTATTTTCGAACCATTTTTAATTCACCTTGAACATCAAAAGGCGTCAAGCGCCTAAATAATTGCACAAGCCACACCGAAACCAAAACAAAGATGACATGAAGCCCTTATTATTAAATGACAAGTACCTAGCTACACATACAGGGTGGCGCAGCGGGTTCTCGTGAATTTGAAACAGTCGTCAAATCGTCAATGTTGAAGGTATCGGGTTGAAATAAATTTTAAGATGTTCAGTACCGAACAAGGGGATTTTATTTAAGAAAAGAAAAAAATTCAGTTTTGAAAAACGATGTCCATCGAATGCCTTCCTTCTTGGGAGATGCATTCTTGGAGTCGGTCCTTCACATTTCCCATTTCTCGCTCCAGCATATCGGTTGGAATTGCTTCAATTTCTTGGAGTTGAATTACACCAGAAACCTCTCCACAGTGATAAAGTAACCGTTTGGTATATGAAGATTTGCTAACTTGCACCTAAGCTTTAAACTTAAATGTAGCTCGACTGTGATAACTAAGTACTTGACTGTGATACATAAATTCTAAGATAATTACCTTTTAAACCAACAAACTTACCGTATTGTGACCCTGCAGTGTGTCTTGGTTCCTACACGTCCAATCTGACTTCGATGTAACCATCATCCGATAATTGCTCTCTGAGTAAGTAGCTGTATATCATTGAATACATATAGATACTACATATAATGCCGCAATGTGACTGTAAATGTTGTGTTTAGGCCCTGAAGAAGGAAATATATTTTCCGAAAGCTCGGCGAAGGAGTGGAATTTTTCGTTGACCCTCACCCTGATCCTGTTGACTACATTCTACACTTTGGGTCGATCATCATAACATCAATAAACCTTAAAGGCTTCCATTGAGACTGAAATTCAAGCAATTCCAACCGATATGCTGGAGCGAGCAATGGGAAATGTGAAGGATTGGAGTCGCTGGCTCCAATTGCATTCTTAAGAATGCATCTCCCAAGAAGGAAGGCATTCGATGGACATCGTTTTTCATAATTGAATTTTTTTTCTTTTTAAATAAAATTCCCTTGTTACTGAACATTTTAAAATTTATTTCAACCTGATACCTTCAACATTGACGATTTGACGACTGTTTCAAATTCACGAGGCATATATATACATGTAACACATTCGATATTTCAAAATCATTGATGATTAAAATTACTTTTAGTTCACCTTGGACATCAAAAGGTGCCAGCTAGGTAAGTACTGTTTGATGAAAATCCTTGATTAGACAAAAGAAAAACACCTTTATTCAGAACATTAACTTAGACGGTTTCTTGAGGGGTAGGTCCACAGGCTCTTCAGTGAAAAGTTTTCACTCTTAAATGGTAAGCGGTAAAACCAAGATTTTTTTACGACTACTTTTACCATCGATATTTAGGGGAGCGTGGAGGTCTGCCTACAAGCCCCTAATGGTCATAAATTTATGCTTAATACGTGGTTCGCTTCTGATACTATCCAATTTTGGTTTCCAACCTCTGCTTTGGCTCAGAAAACGCTTTCGAATATGATATAATAGAAAAATTGGAAAAACTCATTTGTCTGGCGTTACCCCACCCCTGGGGTCACTCCGGTCAGGGGGGTGGGTCACCCCGGACAGGCAGTTTTAAAGAAAAAAATGTCATTTTCTTTTTCGAAATGGATGATAATTCCATCGTTTAATGATTACTCGGTGGTGGTAATAAATTTTCTATGCCTAAAAAAGGCCTACAAGGGCAATTTCAATAAATTTTGAATATTTGTGCAATTGTAAAAGGAAAGAATGAAAAACTCTCTTTGTTCATGCACTTTAATAACCTTGCGAAGTTTCACATAAAATATTTAAAATTGTAACCAAAATACGGTTTTTCAACGACTAGTCGTATAGGACTAGGGTAGGTGCAAAAGTAGCTCTAGCTTGAAAAGTTTGACATAAAATATAAAAAAATTTAACGAAAATAGGGTTTTCCAACGTCTAGCCGTATAGGACTAGGGTAGGTATCATGTAGGTAGCTCTAGAGAGGTCTTAGAATTGAGAGCAGAGCTCACAGAGGTTATTAAGAGGGCAGCCCATTGAACACATGACGTGGGCATATTGTTTGCATCCGTCGCATTGCCACGTAAGATTGTCTCTGTCAAAAGAATCACGGCAGATGAAGCAAGTGTCACAGTGGAGGACTTCGTCCAAGGCGACGTCATCCTCATCGTCACACAGTGCACTGGAGTCGTAGCTCTCGGTAGAATCGTCCGAGTCAGTATATGATTTCTTGCTCTTCTTCTTTGTGGCAGTCTTCTTTATCTCTTTTTCCTTTTGCAATGCAGGTTTCTTCTCTTTCACAGTTTCTCTCTTGGTCGTTACGTCCTTGCTGGTTCCTGCTTCTGCTGAAAATTGTGAACCCAACTTATTTTTGGCAGTTATTGCTTTCTTTGCCTTGCTTTGCTGACGCTTGTCAGTTTTCTCCGTTAACAATTTTTTTCTTGGCGTGGAGGTGAGTATTGTGGAATGTAGTTTCTTGGAAGCCCTTCTATTAAATGCTGGGGTTTCGGTCGCACATGGCAAGGGAAGGAATTTTTCAATAGCGTTTTCATCAGCCTCAAAAAATGCGGAGGGAATCGATTCATTTCCTGCAGGCTCATGAGCCCGATTCATTTTCTACAGAAGACGGGGTCATGGGCGCGTGGTCGTCAGGTTGAGCGGAATTTGTTGCTGGTTCAGACTGCACTTCTTCTTCCAAAGCAAACATTTGTGGTGCGTTACACCCTTGCAGAATCTCAGCCGCCTTGAAGTCCTCTTCTGAGAAGATGTTGGGATTCATGGGGTAAATGCCTGTTGCTCTGAATCCTGACGCAGCCAAACCCACTGTGGCCACTCGGCTGTACGCAGCGTTGAAAATTTTGGCTAGGTCGTAGTGAGAGATTGAATGAAGAGCTTTATTCCGCATATGCAAATCACACTCGTTACTGAATGCTTTCTTCAGTGGTCCGTAGAAAACGACATCCAATGGCTGAAGACGGTGTGAAGTGTGGGGGGGCAGAGAGAGCAAATGTATACCATTCGCTCGACAGAAGTCATATGCCTCCAAGGTATCGTGGCTGCCATGGTTGTCCAGCACAAGCAGAACAGGGCGGTCCATTGATGCTCCACTGTGTTCCTTGAAGTGCTTGAGCCACACAATAAACAGTTCCTCATTCGTCCATCCGTTATTCGAGCAGTGGTATATTGCACAGCTGGGACCATCAACAGTCAGCTGAGGAGACATCCTTTTTCTAGGGTATATCAACATTGGTGGAATGTACATACCACCAGCGCTCATGGCGCAAATAACCGTGACTGTCTTTCCCCTCTCATCAGTTGTAACTCCCCCAACTCTTTTTTTCCCTTTTTCAGCCAAAACGGGCTGTGGCACTTGGACGTTACTTATGCCGGTTTCATCCATGTTGAAGACATTCCTTGGGCTGAATGAATACTTGCTCATTAAAGTTTTCAAGTTTTCAAAGAAAGTGTTGACCGCATCACGGTTGAACGCCGTGATTCTATTGATCGAGGTGGCTTCAGGGTTCCTTACAGAAATCGTAGGATTCCTTCTTTTGAAAGCACGGAACCACTCAATCCCAGCCACTCCGTCTACGAATTTGTGGGGGATTCCATTCTCTTCCGCAAACTGGTAAGCTACCTGGCGAAGCCTCCTTGCCGTCACACCATAAAACAAATCGGAGAGCAACTTCAAGCGTTCGCAGATTTGCTGCTCCTGCTCCTTCGAAAAAGTACTTTTACCTCCAAGAACTGGACCTCCATCCTCCATGTAACTTTTCAATCTCTCATGAAGAGTGCTGGACGGGATTTTGCATGTTGCTGCTGCAATTCTCAAGCTGTAGCCTTCTTCAGTCACAAGTTTGATCGCATTTCTTAATTGCTCTGCTGTCCAGCTTCCTCTTTGGGTAAACCGCTTCCGCGTTCTTGGCATCTGCAAAACCAGAAATAAATCTTGAAACTAGTGAGTAATGTAGTAATAAGTGGTCTGGTAATAAAATTTACACTATTTAATTGGATTGATTTACTGAATTTTTTATAATAATTTTCTTTTGGGGATTTCTCGCTGAGTGTGGGGTCGCCCTGGTCAATTACACTGTGTCCGGGATGACCCCATGGTGAATGACCGGGACGACCCCATCGGCGACATTTTTGAAAATCACCTGTTGTTTCCATGATTACCAATCAACAAGGTTGCGGCTTCAAATCATATGAGCTCATACATGCCTCTATCACTGGAGATGCCTAAAACATTGGGAAAATGCATAAAACTTTACTTACGCTTAGTTTTGTGGGAGCTGAAATTACATCAACACGTGTCTGAAACTTCCAAAGCGTCTGGCGAGAGAGGTAACAGTAATACAGGATCCGAATTCCGGCATTTAGTTCGCGTGCATGTCCACAGATGCCACTAGCAGTTTGGGCTTTCTGTGAAGCTTTCTTCCCTCCGAAACCTCTCTGTCCGGGGCGACCCACTGTCCGGGGCGTACCCACCCTCCCTACATTACATAGGTATTTTACTGGTACAAATTTTCACAGAGCATTAATTAGGTACCTACTGAGTTGACTAACAGTTGAACTAATGGACACTGCAGTATCAAATCCGACACCAGTTCAGGTTTCGTCGACAACGAACTAGAATTGAAACAGCTCGAGCATCTACGAAACCTGAGCCCTGCCGGAAGGTCCTCAGCTTGATATTAGCTGGAGCCCCAGTTCACAGCAGAAGAACGATGCTTTGGTGAATGATGGTCATCCGAATTCGGCACTGCCTGTAACAATAATAACAGAGCGCTTAGAGAGCAGCAATAACAACAACACCAGCTAAACTGATACGGGCAAAGGGGCAAATACTTTTTTAGTAGGTTGAACGCCAAAGTAATATTTTGGGTATGGAACTCTCTTCCTTCCGGAATCGAGCAGCGAGCCATTCTCAAAGTCGAAGTAAAATTCATTTATTTGCCAAAGACACACAATAACGTACATAGTAAAACGGCAACAGTCGAACATACAGATAGTAAGATTAAAAAAAAAAAAAAAAAAAAAAAAAAAAGAAGCAAGAACTGAGTTTCCTCTGTTCAAGCCGGCTTGCCGGAAAAGACGATTGCATGCACAGAGAGTCCTCCGATGATGCTTCGTGGTCTTCAAATCCCTGCTGGGCAGCAGCCTTAGGTGGTTAGCAATGGAGTGAGAGGCGTCGAGCTCTGGCTGGAACACCTTTGCCTTCTTCCCCAGCGTTCGGGGGGGATTGAGGCCGTGGGTCAAGCTGGGGTCCTCGTGACCCAGCTTCTTGCTGGCCACGGAGATTTCCCCGCAAAGATTTTCTCCCTGGGGTTGGAGGCGTCCGGTCTGTGCTTCTGGTGAGCCTCCCCAGGTTCCACGGAGAATATCCTTCGGGGATGCTCGCAGTTCTCGGCTGAGAGGCTGGCCCTTGAACGCGTGGCCTTCCCTGATGGGGGGCGGGCGGATTGGTCCAGCTACGTAGGCACGGGCAGGGCCTTCAAGGCTCTGACAAAGTCCGCCCACGCTGCCCAGAAGACGGCCGCTCTAATAAGGCGGCCTATTGCCCCCAGGCCTATGGCCTTAGAGCCCCCAAAGCGAATGCTGGTGGCAACGAAGATCTGTTGGCTTTAACCTACAAGACATATATCCAGCCGTGCGTTGAATATGGTGCTGAGGTCACAGTTACAGCCAATGAAAGCCTGCTTAGGCCTATGGAGACTTTGCAGAACAAGGCACTGCGGCTCATAACTGGCAGGGCAAAGTCTGTACCAATTGCAGCAATGCAAAGGTTGAACCGTTGGCTATTCCTAGGAATTCATCTCCCATCAAGCTCTTCGACAAAGTCAAAAGCGTCAATATCAGCTACTGGGACTGTCAAGAGACGTCTGGATAGCGATTGGCTACACAACATCCACTTAGCCTAAAAGTGCAAGAGATCTCTCAGCGGTATGGTCTTGATACCGGCCCCAGGAAAGCCATTGTAGCTAGAAGGCGGCCACCCAAGAACATCGCCGAACAGAAGTTGGATCTGTTGGAAAGCGTAAGGAAGGTATCGCAGCTTCAATTTTGCGAGCTCTGGCACTGGAAACAATCGTTGTAAGATATCCTGCTAGCGATTAGCTTCACATTCACACCGGGCCTGCAAAGGCGTCAAATTGTAACGGTGGGGCTGGTGTGTAATGTCGGGACTTCCAAATATTTGCCGTTGCTGGAGCACGAACTACGAGCTTTGATGCGAGGTCAAGAGAGGCTCTGGCTAGGACAAGGGTGACTCAGGGAGAGAGACGGTACCAACATCGTATTCTTCATTGATTCCCGTATGTACATTGGTATACACCTGTTAATTCGCCTTGTTGTCAGCAGCACTTCACTGTCTTTAGAATCGCTAGGGACAAAGCAGACGCCCTGGCCAGACAGGGGTCCAGCGAGGACCTTATAGGACCTGAACCCTGTGTAGGTGTCACAGGAGCGCCTTTCTGTGAGGTTGTTGGCCAGCGGCAGAGAACACAGCACAGCCGGATATGGGAAAGAACCCCTCATCAGCAACATGGACATGCCAAGGACATATTATGTCTCCATGTACGGCGAACACAACTGAGATTCATAGCGGGGTTGTATACAGCAAACGAAAGCTTCAGGAAGGATTTAAACGGGATATGGGTCATAAACGATGAAACTGCCTGTAGGTTCTGCAGTGATGAGGAGGAGACAGCGGATCACCTCATATGAGATATCTTTGAGTGTGAGGCCCTGAAGCGCAGAAGGTATCTAGCTGTGGGCTCTGTGGACCGGGGAGAGATACTGGCGCAAAAGGATCTGGTAGGAGGACTATTGAACGTCTTCAAGTGTACAGAACACCTACCATAGTAACTCCGAGAGGCAGCTCAATCTCCAGGCCTAAGTGCGGGAAGTGGGGCGCCCTTCAGGAACCCACTTCCATACCCTCTCTGGTATTAATCTAATCTAATCATTGATTCCCAGTCCACAATTCTCTCCATTGCCCCTAGCCTTACCGACCATGCTGAAGTCAATAAGGCTAGGGAGCTCGTTGATGGCATAATTGAAAGGGGAAATATAATGTAACATCCAAGGGAATGAACAGGCGGATCTGTTGGCTAATCAAGGAGCAGCGGAAACCCAAGAAGAAGATCCCTTGCCAGTTAGATCAGCCAAGAGAATCCTAACGGATTGAGCAGGCGGTCGGCGCTGTGGCAGACTCTTCTAGAGGCGCCTCTTACAACTTCGCTGCCCAGGGACCAAGCAATGGCGATGCTCAGGCTCTCCACTGGCCATGATTACCTCCAAAAACATATGTTCCGAAATGGAGTCGTTGAATCCCCTGTATGCTCCCTTTGTCAAGTGTGCGAAATGGATGCTTAGCATCTCAGTGCGTGCTCAGCACTGACTGAGAGCCAACAGAAGCACTGAATGAGAGCCAAAAATAGGTGAAACTCTACTGGGCCGCCCTTAGCCGAATAAGTTAGCCGTCAAGTGCTGTGGCGCAAAAAAAAAAAAAAAAAAAAAAAAAAAAAAAGTTGATATTGATTGTGGCAACTATCCCGGCGGATAACCATTTGAAAGTGGTAATTCTCTCCGGGGACCCTGAAAATGCCCCATCTGCGGAAAAATAGATAATATGGCGCCTCCCAGCGAGAGCGTCCTGGATGAGATTGCGCTGAGTGGGAAAGGGGATAGCAATCAACAGGTTGGCCGGATCGATCCACTCAAACCCACCTGCTTCATCGCCACCAATTTCAACGTCCCACCACTCGCCAGCTTGTGTGCGAATTGTTGAAATAGCATTAGAGGATATGTTCTCTCGGATAAGATCACTAACGCGACACACGCCTGGCACACTCTTTTGCTGAAGGTAATATTGCAGTAGGGTACTGTAATCTCAGTACATAATATCTGCAGCAGCTCACCTTTGCAGATTTCCAAGCACACTATACTATACAATCCTATTAGGCAGGATACACTATTTCTTGATGGGCCGTTAAATTTTTAGTGGCGTTAATCCCTCAAGTGTTTTCAATACTATCTACCTAGAACCTTCTCTTAGTATGAATTACGAAATAAATAAATTAATGATAGGAACCTATCATAAAAGTCATGTTCCCAAATTCCAATAATACCTTTCCACGCCCCTACCTACGCATTCAATTCCGGTGTTTCTTTTAAATATTCAAATTTAAGTATTTAAATATTCAATTTTAAATTTCAGCACAATTTATTTTTGTGTTCCCAAAAGTCAAGGGGGGGGGGGGGGGGTTGAGATTTTTGTTCAATCATATGAAAACATGTAAGAAGTTGTAAAAAAAAAATGTAACATTTAGGTACATCTAATGTAAAATTTAATGTTAAATGAAAATCAATTTGATCTCAACATGTATTTTTTTGGTATGGACCGAGGATATTTTTTGCCCATCCTTGCGCACGTTAATTTCCACAATTAGGAGAAACCTCTACTTATCTAGAAACACCTCCAACAATAGTTTGCTGCTCCAACTTGCTACTTTGGGCTCCAGAGACGTATTTATCTTGGAAAAGTTAGCAACGTGATTCCTTGTCGTTGAACAAAAGATGCTGGAAGGCATTGCGAAAACATTGACTGCTCAAAGACACCTCATAACTGCTGTTTACATTTAATTTGAATTCAATTTTTCTCGTGCAATAAATTTTTGAATCCAGTTGTTCTTTTTCCCTGATGATAAGCAGTTTGTTGAAGTCTTCGTCTAGGTATTGCCCCCAGGTGATGTTGCCTGGCACCAAGTGCGGACATCTCACCAGAAAGTGAAAGACCGTGTCGCCCTCTCCGAGATTGCATATCGGGCTGCTGCTGAAACGAACAATCTTTCTACCCCAGCGCGAGGTAGCTCGTTTGCTCTCCGCCAGTCTCAGTTGTGCCGCAATGCTGAGTGTTGAAAGGTCCACCCTCAAGCCGTAGAGTGAGGCATCGAGCGCCAGGTATGGGTAGAGGTCGGAGTATGAGCTATTCTCCCACCTACGCCGGTCCTCATTTCTTGATCTTTCATGGAGCGCAGTACAGGCAGACTCCAGGTTATCGTTTAACCATTCAACGTCGACCTCTGTTGGGCACATGCCAAACCCGAGGCCTGTGAGGATCTTAGAGACCTGGGAGGCCCTGTTGAAGGTATCATCTGGCCCCCGCTCCACATGCAATCTGCACAGATTCTCGAGGCAGTGGAAGTCGTCCCTCGGGCATCCCCAAACATCTCCTCCACCAACTGAGACTCGACGGTGGGTGTACACCCGCCGGGTTCCCCCTTCCGCCGCAGAGGAGCGCCTTTTCAGTGTGGGTCCGCTGACATGGCGTCCTAGCGATGTAATTAAAAAAATAGTCTGGGTCCACAGCAATTTAAATAAAATGGATTCTACGTCCAAAAATACATCGCAGTAATGCCATTCTTTTTTCGTCTCCCCTATTACGGGGGGGGGGGGGGGGGGAGAGATCGCTAAAATCTGTCAAGAATAATATGCCAAGAAAAATAAACCAAAACCCGAAGAGCTCATTGATGCTACAGATAGCATAGAATCTATGAATCTGATGTAGGTGCCATGCAGTCGCGGGGGGTCATATCATAATTCTTAATTTTTTCGTATACCTAGGTGATTCGTTAATCATGCTGTGGCCGTACCAATTCATCCCAATCATGATATTACACTGCCCAGGTTACAGGACCTATTAAATAGGTGGACGTCAAAATTTGTGGTAACGCGAAAATAAGTGCGAATAACAAAATCAACCCACCAAGAAAATTTCCGAAGAAGGAAAATAAGAACAGAACTTCCGGCATGCTGGAAAAGCCACTCCCCAGAGAAAATTTCTCTTTTGGTGACTACCTACTGCTGACATAAATGTCAGCAGTAGGTAGTCACCAAAAGAGAAATTTTCTTGGTGGGTTGATTTTGTTATTCGCACTTATTTTCGCGTTACCACAAATTTTGACGTCCACCTATTTAATAGGTCCTGTAACCTGGGCAGTGTAATATCATGATTGATGATGATATCAAAATTTTGATTTTTCGCATTTAATGCGAAAAATCAAAATGTCAGCAGTAGGTAGGGTAGGTGGGGGCAAAGCCCTGCAATTTCCGGTTTTTCGACCATTGCAACCGATTTGAAGCAGATTTCCTCTAAATTTTATGCTTGAATTTTAGGTTGGGCTATTATCTATAACCCCTTGGAAACACAGTCATCTCCTGTCAATGGTAAAGGAGAAATTGAATATTTAAGAAAAAAAAATTTTGCAGGGCTTTGCCCCATAAAATGGGGCAAACCCCTGCAGTGCAGGGATTTGCCCCAACTAGGTAGAAATGGGGTTTAAAAAAAAAATCGATTGAACAAAAATGCTCAAATTAAGTTATTTCTTTATTTAAAAATTCCTTATTTCTTCATGATCGAAAAAACGGAGGGATAAAATTAAATGACGAGGGCACATGGCACAGTGTCCTCGCGTTCAACCACTCCAGCCAAATACACCGATTAATCGGTCCGATTTACCACCAAACTGGATTTTCAGTAGTTTAATCTGTGATTATCGGTCATCAAAACATTGGCGGACATAAGTGACTTTAACAAGAAAATTGATCGCTGATTCAATCATGATGAAACTTATAGGGGACCATCTAGGACTAAATTCACACTATTCCGGAAAATTTCACAGAAATCCGATAAAAGTTGGTGCAGTCATGGCTTTGGCATGGAATGTGGACTGACAGATGCGCGGACGGACAAACACGGAACCAAATTTGTTCAGGAATCCCTGATCATCAAACCTGGCAATTATTGGCAATTGCTCCCCACTCTTTGGAAGTGATGTGCACCTATTTGATTGACATTAAATTATAAATGATGAAATTTTAAATTTACAATTCAACTTTAATGTCATTATTGAATCCACATGTTCCATACAATGCCAAAATACGTGCTGGTAGTGAATGGGGCAAAGACCTGCACTTGAGGGGTGCAGGGATTTGCCCCAAACAACCTGCAGGGACTTGCCCCAAATGGCATGTTTGGAAATTACTCTTTGATAAGGTTAGGAAAAGTGAGTTAAAGAAACGGTTCTCCCCTGACATTGAAGCTCAATTACAGTACTATTCATTGATGATTAGCTGATTAATTTGGCGCAACCCTATCTCACACAAAATTGACGTCAACTTTCCTGAAAATTACATACAAAAGGTGAAAAACAAACTTAACTCATTTTATCAGCCCATTGCCCTCAGAGACGCCATTACTTTTGATGACAGACACCTGCTGCTGAACCTCAACTGCTGCCTGGTTGCCAGTTTCTCAATCACTTGTGAAGTACTGAAAAAGCCACTGCATAGCTTTGCCCCACGCAGGGCTTTGCCCCCACCTACCCTAGTCACCAGCAGAAGACTTGAAGAGGAATGAAAGTGTTTGTGCTTATAAGCACAGGTAGGTATACATTGGTAGTAGGTATACCTACTGAACGACCGAATGGAAGATGAAAATGATATGATATAACATCTATTCAATAATATCCATTCAACAATAAAAATAAAAAATTTTGATTCCACTTAAAACGGCTTATAACTTTTTTTGGTGAGTCTATTTTGTCAATAATTATAGGTACCTATGGATAAATCTGTGGTAACGTTGTAGACCTCAAATTTTGACGTCCACTTATAAAAATTTTTTAATTGGGATGAATTGGTACGGCCACACCATGATTAACGAATCACCTAGGTACCTACTTATACGAAAAAATTAAAAATTATGATATGACCCCCCGCGACTGCATTGCACCTACGAAGGTCGATAATTTTTATCGGCCTCAAAATTTGTCATTATACGTTTCAAGATGTGTTGATTCCTAGACCGTTTTGGGCAGGCGGCATTTTAACCTGGAAACAGATTTCATCTACCACCCCCCACCACCAATCCCGTTAAAAGTGAGACGAAAAAACAATGGCTATACTGCGCCGTATTTTTGGACGTAGAATCCATTTTATTTAAATCGCAGTGGACCCAGACTATTGGTTTAATTAAATCGCCAGGGCGCCATGTCAGCGGACCCACACTGAAAAGGCGCTCCTCTGCGGCGGAAGGGGGAACCCGGCGGGGGTACACCCACCGTCGAGTCCAACTGAGGGCCCTTTTCAGGATTTTTGTCGAGAGATACGGACAATTCACCTCCCATCTCACCATAGGTGAGAGGTTCTTGAGTTGCAGCCCAGTACCGAAACGCGTCTACAAGTGTATTTATTATTTTATAGTGGAGATAGACCATGTAGGCACTTCGTTTAAAATCGACACACAGTTCACATGCCATTTGAACGTGCGGAACTGCTTGCATTATCACTCCATTCCTGACTAGCCTTCTCTCATGCGTTTTAAATTGATAGATTTAAAAATCCAATTAAAACCAGGGAGAGGGTAAATGTAGGGAATTTCAGCTCCCGAGTGGTCCAGATGGTTCATCGCGAATGGATAGATTGACTCCCTTCATCATTCAACCAAACGGCCAACACTCTTGTTCAGCGCAGGTTCCGGAACATCGGGTATCAACAAAAACGTTCAATTTAGTCCTGAAAAGCCTTCCGCGGGCGTTTGAAAAGGCTCTGGGAGGGTCGAAAGTCGATTTCGTACATAATGAACAGGTGAGGACGTACGAGGGACAATGGGTCTGATCAGAAGCATATTTGTGATGCGTTCGGAATGTTTATCAGCGTTGCCATAAACGTCAAATGGAGGGAAGTCTGAGATGAACGTTTCGATGACTGGTTTGCGTATCAAATACGAGAAAATTGTGCAGCTGAGGTGATACTTGGGTCATTCTTCGGAAATGGTACTATTTCATGTCCAGCCACATTTCCCCCCAAATCCAATGACCTAGGCTGCTCCCAATTCTTTCGAATACTGGCCTCATAGCAGGTAACTTGTGCAAACTATTCCATAACTCTTAAACTCAATGCAAGCCAAATTTAAAAACGCTGAAAATTTTACACAAGGGTTTATTATTCTTTGACATAGGTTACATGTGCAGAAATTATTTCTGTGTCAATGGGAAAATTTTTGAAAAAAGGATTTTTTTTTTGAAATTTTTTTTTATTGTTTTTTTTCTCAAAAACATCGTTTTTTGTTTTTTTCAAAAATTCTTTATTTTTTACTCGAAAAATATTTAACCTCCTGGGATCCTTCAAAAATCCCATTTTTAGCCCCATGAAAGCCCTACAGTGAAATCGGATCGTTTCGGGACCAAAAATACTTCGAAAACGACACCTAACTCGATCCCATAGCTAAAAGCCTTCAAAACCCCCTTCCATGGCCCCATTTTAGCCCCATAGCGCCACACGGGTTCGGGCGATCGGAGTGAAAACCTTGCGGGCACAACTAGATGATAAACCAAGTATTTTGTCAAAATTTCAGATTTAAAAAAAAATCCTACAGCCCAAAACACAAAGCGTGCAGAATGAAAACAGCTAAACACTTCGGTACTTTCAAGAATGAAGCTAAGAATTATCTGAAAAACAGTGAAAACGCCAGCACAATTCTGCAAATTTTATTATAAGATTTATTGAGGTAGCACTATGTAAAGCTGTTGCTGTACTGCCTAGAAATAATTAACATAACATATATTAAGATAAACGCACATTAATCGGGAGAGAATGAGGCCTGGACAGGTCCCTGACCTATAGGCCTAGACTTAAGTATTGGGAATGTAATTAAAACAATTTGGAATACGAACGAATTGTAAATGTATATCTGTAAACATTTGTGAATAAATTGAATTGATTGATTGATTGATTGAAAACGGCCCGGACGGCGGACGGACATTTCGGATTTAGAATGTAGACCTCTTGAAACGGATAATGTAAAATTTTGAGGCCGATCGGAGTCGTCGACCCCCGTCGCGAAAACATAGTTTTATTATTTCAAGAATGATAAACCAACGACTCCGATCGGTCTCAAAATTTGATATTATCCGAAATGTCCGTCCGCCGTCCGGGCCGTTTTGGGCAGTAGGAATTTTTTTGAAAATCTGAAATTTTGACAAAATACTTGGTTTATCATCTAGTTGTGCCCGCAAGGTTTTCAGCCCGTTCGCTCAAGCCCGGGGCGCTATGTGGCTAAAATTGTCTTCCTAGAATATTTCTATTGACACAGATTTAATTTTTGCCACAGAGTACCTAACAGAGGACAAATTTTTGATCATTTGATTTTTGCTCATTTCAATTAATTATGTAACTTCTGACAAAAATTGGTTCATTTTGTTGGTTTTCCGTGGCCTCCGTCATTATTTAATGGCCGGTAGAATTCAAGGAGAACGACGGGGGTCTTGCGCCAACAAAAACGGCAGGTGATTTTTCCTCTCTTTATTTGTCAAGCTTTCGGCCATGAAAGCCCGACGGGAACATACGACACGTACTGTCTACTGTCATTATTTAATAGTTAGTAGTTTTTACTGGGTTTAGTTCAATAAGGCCGAACTGCTTCTAACTCCGTTTACTCATTTCCCGACGTTTCAAAAACATGGTAGCTTTCATCATCAGGGGGGGACAGTGGAATCATTCTCAAATACGTGTGTATCGTCGTCGTCAGGAGCATTTCCTCAGTACATCAATATCGCCGAAGAATAGATGGCCCGAGTCCAATATAGTTATTAATTTTACGAATAAGTTTTGCATCTAAGGATACGCAGTCAGACAGGACATTTATGACTAGAATATGGGTTTCAAGAGGCCTGACTAGAGTTTCTACTTTGGCTACATTATAGGAACGGGCACTTAATACCATATTAAAATAACTTTTAAATTTTAAAACAAATTGCACGTTGCGCATCCGAAAATGTGTCCCAGCTAGTAATTAATAATAAAATCTTTTCCTATTTTCACTAAACAGTTTTTTGTGAGATGCAGTTTTTGTGAATTAAAAAAAAAAAAAAAAATCGGACCATTTTGGACAGCCATAGAAAGGTATTTCGTTTTTTGTCGTAGCAATATGACTAAATTGCCTCTAAATTCGAATAACTAGACGAATAGAGATGATTGAGGGGTTCAACAGTCGTGTTATTTCAAAAAGAGCCTCATAGCGAAATTTCAGTGTTAGGACTACTTTTGAACTTTGTGTGTATCTCTGCGTAAGAATGAGCGAATTTTAAAATTTAGGAGCTCTCATTATGCGGAATTGGATGCGCTACAACTTTCATTTCATGGATTTTTTTGATTTGAGTATCCGTTTTCTGATTGCAGACGTTTGAACATGAGCGTAACCCAACTTTTTGCCAAGTTGGTAAAAATTGACGATTTTTGACCATCGATTGTGACTATGTAGCTGGGACGAATTTGACGTTTCACAGGGACATTCGACGGGGAATTTAATGCTCTTTAATTTAGTATATGGTGCAGTTTTCCGTAGTACAAACCGATTCTGAGTAATAAGCCGAAAAAGTGCCAAAATTTCGCATGTTTTCAGCTCCCACAAGTACTCAGAAACCGTCGCAAACTCATATTACTCTTATTTGGGATGCCCAAAGTGGTTTAAGATCATTTCCAGCTTAGCACTATTTATTAGCCAGCACGGTACTTTTTTGGTCTAATTTGCCTGGGCTAAAAACCGAAATGTGAAATTTTACTAAAAACCCGATTTTCGCAAAAAACGATGCTTGAGAGAGACGATTTTTTGAGAATCGATTCTTTGAAGCCGATTCCGAATCGATTTAAAAAATCGATACTTTTATACCGATTGCTCATCTCTACAACACACTGCTCTGATTAACAATTAAATAAATGCATGGGTAGCTAACCACAGCACTTATCCAAAAATTTTAATGTCTGATTCAGACACTGTGTCACATTTCAGTTTTGGAAAGTAGACCGTCTACTTTCCAAAACTGAAATGTGACATTTTACTAAAAAACCGATTCTTGAGAATCACAAAAAATACCAACCCTCATTCAACTGATAAATACTCTGAGACTTTCCCCGAGTCCTTCTCAACGAAAACCTTATTTTTCTTTCCCACACATACTGAAGAAATCACATCCATAATCAAATCGCTAAAAACAAACAAATCTCCTGGTATAGACAAAATAACTCCTGCGTTCCTAAAAACCCTCTGTAAATATTTAGTAGAACCAATTACCCATCTAGTCAACCTTAGTTTACTGTCTGGCCAATTTCCTTCCCACCTAAAATCCGCTGCCGTCATACCTATACACAAAGGTGGACCCAAATCTGACCCAAACAATTTCCGCCCAATTTCCCTCCTCCCCATCCTTGCCAATTGGCAAGGATACTAGAAATAGTTGTAAACACACGCCTTACTGATTTCTTACACCAAAACAGCTTCTTCAGTCCTAACCAGTTTGGTTTTCTGGCTAAGAGAAACACTGAACAGGCACTGCTGAAACTTACCTCCCGCATTTCTGACTCTCTTAATAAGAAGCAACCAACAGCCTGCCTGTCTCTAGACATTAAAAAAGCCTTCGATACACTCAGACATGACATACTCCTCCAAAAACTTGAAAAAACAGGAGTACGAGGAACCTGTTAGGCATGGTTTGAAGATTACCTCTCGAACCGAACACAACAGGTTCGTGTTGGCAACATTATGAGCGAGAAAAGAACCTGCCGAGTCGGAGTCCCCCAAGGAAGTGTTCTCGGAAGCACCCTGTTTCTAATATATATAAATAATCTATGTGATGGAAAATTCCACGGTAGTCCACAAGTCTACGCCGATGACACAGCAATTTTTTACTCAACTGATACGCTACAAACTTTAAACGACTTAATGCAAAACGACCTAGATCTTATATGCATATATTTCTCACAAAACTACCTTCTACTAAGCCCCAAAACTAAATATTTAATTTTCAGCCCCTCTAAAAGCCTTCAGTTACCCTCCCCACTCCACTATCATCACACTAAACCGGCTCAACCTTGCAACGAACACTGCTTCTTTGTCTCTCAAGAAAAATTTATCAAATATCTGGGATTAACGATAGACGAAAAACTTAATTGGACCCACCATATTGACTCCATTAACAGGAACTTAACTAACACCCTCCGCAGTTTCTACCTTCTCAAAAAACTTTGCCCTCCCAGCACCCTTCGAACCGTTTACTATTCATTAGTCCACTCCCGCCTACAGTATGGTATAGAATGCTGGGGCGGAACTAACAAGAAATACACTGCCAAGGAGATGGCACAGCAGCTTCCTCGTTACAATCAAAGTGACACCATTATAAAATGCGCTGAGCGTACCCCTGATTCAATCTTAATGAAACTGATAGGGGACCATCTAGAGCTATACGCACACAATTCCTGAAAATTTGATTGAAATCCGATCAAAATTGTGAAAGTTCAATCGATTCATTTACTTTACATCCATTTCTGTCTGGGAGACCTTTCGCATAGACCTTGGGAGCGCCCCTTAAAGGCTGATGTCCCACCCGCTCAAAGTGAAGAGTGTAGACGGGGGGGTAGCGGGGTCTATTAACGACGGAATAAATCGAAAAAATTAATCGAGCGAACTCGCGCGCGCCAAAAAATTCGCGACACCCGCTTATCGGACGTATAATTGGTCGAGGAATCGGAATCCGGTGGAAAAAATAGGGGTTCCCATTTGAAATAAGAAAGTTGATGTCAATTGCGCGGATTTGCGCGCATTTTTGGGGGTACCGCTGATTCAATCGTGATGAAACTGACAGGGGACCATCTAGAGCTATACGCACACAATTCCTGAAAATTTTATTGAAATCCGATCAAAATTGAGAAAGTTATGCCTGTTTCAAGAATTTCACGTTAGCGCATGCGCTGAGTGTACCGCTGATTCAATTGTGCTGAAATTCGTATGGGACCTCAAGGAGCCTGATCCACATATTCCCTCAAAATTTGAGCTAAATTCATTCAAAATTGTGGAAATTATGGCTGTAACAAGGAAATGCGGACAGACCCACAGACCGACAGACCCACAGACCGACAGACCCACAGACCGACAGACACGAAACCAAATTTGTTCAGTAGGCTATGAAACGCAAAATGCGAGTGGAAATTTTGAATTCGGACAACAAAAATTTTTTTTCTCCCGAAAGTGAACACAAGGCTTCCGCTGCTTCGCAGACTCGGAAGCAACATAATATGTTCTATATTATAGAAACAATTTTCAAAACACAAAAGAAATTCGTCCGACTACTTTGTGGAAAAAATAAACGCACTCCATCCACGGTTGCCAACCTTTTTTCACAAAACCCCCTGAGCCGTAAATAAAAAACCCTGAAAAAACCCTAAATCGGTTTTGAGAACCCCTAAAAAATCCCTGAATGCATTCAAACCTCGAAAAACCATTCTTTTATACTAGTGAGTCCGCTAACCAGCAATCTCAAGCACATCTCACTCAGAATTTTTTTGGATTTTTTTTTTCAAAAAAAATTTTTTTGGATTTTTTTTTTTTTCAAAAAAATTTTTTTTTTGAATTCTTTTTTTTTCAAAAAAATTGTTTTTTCAAACATTATTTATTCTTTACTCGAAAAATACTTAACCTCCTGGGATCCTTCAAAAATCCCATTTTTAGCCCCATGAAAGCCCTACAGATCGCAACAGTGAAATCGGATCGTTCCGGGACCCCAAAAAATGGATTATACGTCCAAAAATACCTCGAAAACGACACCTAACTCGATCCCATAGCTCAAAGCCTTCAAAACACCCCTCCCGTAGCCCCATTATAGCCCCATAGCGCCCCACGGGTTTGGGCGATCAGACTGAAAACCTTGCGGGCACAACTAGATGGTAAACCAAGTATTAAATTTTTGTCAAAATTTCAGATTCTAAAAAATTCCTACTGCCCAAA
The DNA here is from genome assembly GCA_955831195.1 of Pilophorus perplexus. Classification (NCBI taxonomy): domain Eukaryota; kingdom Metazoa; phylum Arthropoda; class Insecta; order Hemiptera; family Miridae; genus Pilophorus; species Pilophorus perplexus. Next base: position 28,449,907 of record OY037015.1, read on the forward strand.
ACGGCTCGGACAGCGGACGGTGGACGGACATTTCGGATTTTGAATGTAGACCTCTTGAAACGGATAATGTCAAATTTTGAGGCCGATCGGAGTCGTTGACCCCCGTCGCGAAAACATAGGTGTATTATTCCAAGAATAATAAACCAAAAACCACAGAATAACCTCTATAGGTACTTCGAAAACTGAACTTTGACTGTATCATCAGTTGATCGCCAAGTGATACGAAAACCAATAGGTCAAATAAAATCCCTAAATTCCCCCTGACAAGGAAAAAAATAACCCTAAAAAAAACCCTAAACATTTCTTCCCCCTAAAAAACCCTTTCAAAAAAAAAAAAAAAAAACCCTAAATCTAGGGGGAAAATCCCCAACTTGTCAACCGTGACTCCATCAGCTCCTCTATTCACTAAAACCAGTATTCTACCTCTAAAAAAACTCTTTCTATTCAAAACTATGAAAATATTTATTGCCAAATACTCCACTATTGTATTAAAAAACTTCCAGAATAACAGACTAGGAACAGTCCCCCTCCGACAGGCAAACACTGAAAAATTTAAGAAATCTTTTAACTTCATCGGTCCACGACTCTACAACCTACTACCTATACAGATTAAAAATAAACTTGGTAAAAAAAAAACTACCTAAAATTAATTAAGAAATGGTTGATAAACATCGATAATAGCGCCAATATATATTCTGACGTCCTGTAGGGTAGACTGGGGTATGTATACTTCGGTTTGCCCTATAGAACGTTAGAACCAACAAATACTAGACCTCCTTACACTGTTTTTGCTCAACTCGATACCCATTATTATTATTATTACTATTTAACTCAACTATATAACAATCAATCTTACCAAATTCACAACAACATCATCAGCATCATTTCATTTTACTCAATTACCTATATTATGTAACTCTGTTATACTACCACATAATATTTAATTTCCACCGCAATACAATCCAACCAAGCTTGGATGAGAGCGGTGGATAAGTTTTTATTTCCTCTATATAATATATAAGATATTATCTTCTTTTCTCTACTACTTATCTTCAAACACCGACCTTTATTTGTACTTACCTGTGATAATATTATTATAACTACTTGTACCTACTTATGGAAATAAAATCTTTTTGAAATCTGAAATCTGAAATCTGAGACTCTCAAAGAATCGTCTCTCAAGTTGAGAGACGATTCTCTGAAGCAGATTCCGAATCGATTTAAAAAATCGATACTTTTGTACCGATTGCTCATCTCTACATTGTAGAGTCTACAACACACTGCTCTGCTCTGATGGGCATTTGCCTATGTACTCCCGTTAACTTCGCGCGCACGGACTGCAGATTGACCTATGTACTACCATCCCCTAATTCGGGGGCAAAAGGATTAATATTAAATAGACAGTTTTGTTCAGTTTTGGTTTATTATTCTTGGAATAATACACCTATGTTTTCGCGACGGGGGTCGACGACTCCGATCGGGCTCAAAATTTGACATTATCCGTTTCAAGAGGTCTACATTCTAAATCCGAAATGTCCGTCCGCCGTCCGGGCCGTTTTGGGCAGTAGGAATTTTTTTAAAAATCTGAAATTTCGGCAAAATACTTGGTTTACCATCTAGTTGTGCCCGCAAGGTTTTCAGTCCGATCGCCCAAACCCGTGGGGCGCTATGGGGCTATAATGGGGCTACGGGAGGGGTTTTTTGAAGGCTTTTAGCTATGGGATCGAGTTAGGTGTCGTTTTCGAAGTATTTTTGGACGTAGAATCCATATTTTGGGGTCCCGGAACGATCCGATTTCACTGGGGCGATCTTTAGGGCATTCGTGGGGCTAAAAATGAGATTTTTGAAGGATCCCAGGATGTTAAATATTTTTCGAGTAAAACATACAGCATTTTTGAAAAAGACACATTTTTGAACAAAAAATCAAAAAACAATTTTTTTTGAGATAGAAATCCAAATTTTTTTTTTTTTTTTTTTTTTTCATTGACAGAATTAAATTTCTGCACAAGTAACGTATATAAAAGAATAATAAACCATTGTGTAAAATTTGCAGCGTTTTTATCATGCAAACAGTGAAAAAAATGTACAAATAATGTAAAAATATTGCAACAAAAAATGTAGCTCGTCAGGTCTTTCCAGCATAGTTTCTAGTCAATGTAAGTACATACCTACCTACTTTTTTTTCGTTTCAGCAGCAGCGCTGACGGCGTTAGCCAGTTTCGCGGACACTCTACAAACAAAATGGTACAAACTGAGTTTGCCGAACGAATAATGTCACATTTTGAGGCTGATCAGAATTTTCGACCCCCGTCGCGATTACATAGGTGTATTATTCCAAGAATAATAAACCAAACGAAGAGGTTCCCTAACTTTCTATTGTGTTTTGTTCAAGATTTTTTTCAAATTTTTCCATTTTTCTTTTTGGGGATTTTTTTTCCATCCTTGAGTATTCTTATGAGATTTTTTTCCGCCCTGCAGGATTTTTTTTCCGATTACCAAATGTTTGGGTGGGGAGAAGCTTATTGAAATGCGAGTGAAAAGATTCGGTATTGAAGTACATAGGTCAAAAGATATCGGCGTCCATGGAGTTATGAGGAGCTCAAAGACAGAAAGTAATTTGGCCTTTCACCTCCCCGGGAGTACATCGGCCGTTGGCAACGGCCCGTTGCCCACTCGGATTAACAATTAATTAAATGCATGGGTAGCGAACCACAGCACTTATCCAAAAATTTTTGCACTTACCACAAATTATGCAAATATCTGGTGATAAAATCAAAAATCATGAAAATTACCAGATACCTCAGCGCAAAACGGTAGGTCCAGAGGCGTGAGAAGGGATCTTGACAGTTCAGTGAGGCCAACTGTGCTGCCAACTTTACGAATAACAAAATTTGTTTAATAAAGGCTTCCTACGCAAGGGAACGTTTATCGAATCTTCGTTAATTTACGCGACTCGGGGCTGACCACTGGACTGTTGGAAGGATTCAGGAAATTTAAAGACTTTAATGAGGCTTCAACTCGCTCTAGAAGCTATTTTTGGCACTCACGAGTACCGGCAGCATCCCACAGAGGTCGAACGTGTGCTTTTATAACGTACCGGATGGGATTACTTCCTACCAGGTGGTACCTTGAGTATAGAAGTAAACTCATGAGAGAAGAAAATGAAGTTTTACTCCGTATGGGGTGGTGGGCTACCAGCCAAAGACGGCCGAGATTAAGACAGCAGTCTGGGCAAGGAGAGTCTGCCCCAAGGAAATCCTTGTCCTCCTGTCCTCAGCGCTACCTCCCGCCGGTTCAATATGTGACATTTCAGAAGGTAATTAGGAATAGAAGCGTTTCTGGATTATTTTTTTTATCGATAGAAGGCCTCCAAATAATACTAAAAATGGGATTAAAACACAAACTGCAAGCTCGTATGAATATATAAAATTTATGGAAAAATTGCTATTTGAATTTTGGCGGAAACCCGAGGTCACCTCCTATTGGTCGGCACGTTGGCCACCATTACAAAAATAAAAACTGAAAAATCGGTCATTGGAATAAGTTAATGTATATCACAAATAAATTGAGTAAATTAGCATGATCACATTCAAAACAAAGCGAACACGGCCATTTTCGCGATACTCCAGTGTCACTAGAGCCAAACACCAAGAAAAAATCGAAAATAAAAGAAACAATCGACCTGCACTCTGGTGTCTTTTGAATGGAAACCGGAACACCTGTAGGTGACGTCACCTACAGTGGTTTTTGAATCCGCCTGAATTACTTAAGATAATTATAAACTACGTGAAAGACTTTTTGTCACAAAAATGATGTATTTTTCCCTTTTTGACTTCTAACAACACGGTACAGGATGATTTAACCCGAAATTCGGGAGCACTTCCATTCCTAATTCTTCGACAAATACCAATTGGTTTTGTCAATTTATTGGGGCCCGCGAAAATCCCTTTTGGTTTATTGTACTTGGAATAATACACCTATGTTTTCGCGACGGGGGTCGACGACTCTGATCGGCCTCAAAATTTGACATTATCCGTTTTAAGAGGTCTACATTCTAAATCCGAAATGTCCGTCCGCCGCCCGGGCCGTTTTGAGCAGTAGGAATTTTTTTTTAAATCTGAAATTTTGACAAAATACTTGGTTTACCATGTAGTTGTGCCCGCAAGGTTTTCAGCCCGTTCGCTCAAGCCCGTGGGGCGGTATGGGGCTAAAATGGGGCTACGGGCGGGGTTTTTTGAAGGCTTTTAGCTATGGGATCGAGTTAGGTGTCGTTTTCGATGTATTTTTGGACGTAGAATCCATTTTTGGGGGTCCCGGAACGATCCGATTTCACTGTGGCGATCTATGGGCTTTCATGGGGCTTAAAATGGGATTTTTGAAGGATCCAGGATGTAAAATATTTTTCGAGTAAAAAACAAAGAATAAAAAAATAAAATAAAATAAAAAAAACAAAACATTTTTTTGAAATTTTAAAAAAAATTTTAAGTTTTTTTGTTTGACAGAATTAAATTTCTGCACTAGTAACGTACCTATAAGTATCAAAGAATAATAAACCCTTGTGTAAAATTTGCAGCGTTTTCCAGTTATGATGAAAACTGCAGAAATTTTGTAAAGAGGTACTTGGAATATTCATCAATTTTGGGTAAAGCTTTGACAAAGTTTAGTTCAATTTAATGGTTTCATGACCCCCTTAGATATAAACAGGAGAGAGGCAAATTTTTGAAATACGTTTTGTTCGCCTGGTCCTAAGTTTTGTCGAGTTGGCGACTCTTCTCAACCCCACCGTCCATTTCTAGCTCTGCTAACTCATTCACAAACAATACGAGTATCTACTAGGTATTTCCTCCCTACAGATCAAACAGCCCAGAATTTTAAAATTTACCTACGTAATTTTGTTCAGCACCTCTTTCAAGTTCCCGTAGGTTCCTTTGAGATGAACAGAATGCCCTACAGGACGAGAGGAAAACTTGTTTCCGTTGTGGGAAACTACAGCCTTCAGCCTCTTCTTCGAAGAATCAATGAAAAGCCTCGACTCATCAGCTTTGCAGTCAATGCTAAACTTTTGGACTAAACAAGGAATATTATGACCTAATTTTAACTCATTACAGTGTACAAGGGAAAAACAAACATTGCAAATTTTACACAAGGGTTTGTTATTTTTTTGATATAGATTAATTTTGCGAGAACTAATTCTGTTTCATTAAGAAAATATTTTTGAAAAAAAAAAAAAAAAAAAAAAATCCTAGCAATGATCAGACAGATGTGAGATCTCCCGAAATGGGTTATGCATCGGAAATTATTTGACCTCCTGAGATCCTTCAAAAATCCCATTTGTAGCCCCATGAAAGCCCCATAAATCCTCCCAGTGGACTCAGATCGTTCTGGGCCCCCAAAAATTGATTCTACATCCAAACATACTTCGAAAACGACACCTAACTCGACTCCATAGCCGAAACCCTGAAAAAAAAAAACCTCCCGTAGCCTCGTTTTAGCCCCATAGCGCCCCACGGTTTTGGGCAATCGGGCTGAAAACCTTGCGGGCACAACTAACTGGTATGATTAATACTGTCAATGAAAAAAAAAAATTCAGTTTTTATTTTTATATTTCAAAAAGAGTTTGTTTTTGGGATTTTACTTTTCAAAAATTCTTTATTTTTTACTTGAAAAATATTTAATCTCCTGGGATCCTTCAAAAATCCCATATTCAGCCCCTTGAAAGCCCTACAGATCGCCACAGTGAAATTGGATCGTTCCGGGACCCCAAAAACTGGATTCTACGTCCAAAACTACTTCGAAAACGACACCTAACTCGACTCCATAGCCGAAAACCTCCTCCCGAAGCCCCATGTTAGCCCCATAGCGCCCCACGGGTTTGGGCGATCGGGCGGAAAACCTTGCGGGCAAAACTAGATGGTAAACCGAGTAAGTATTTGGTCAAAATCTCAGATTTTCAAAAAAAATGCCTGCTGCCCAAAACCTCTTGAAACGGATAACGTCAAATCTTGAGTCCGATCCGAGTCGTCGACCTCCGTCGCGATTACGTAGGTGTATTATTCCAAGAACAATAAACCAAAACGCTGCAAATTTTACACAAGGATTTATTATTCTTTGATATACGTTACTTGTGCAGAAATTTAATTTTGTCAATGAAAAAAATTTAAAAAAATTTTTTTTTTTTTTTTTCAAAAAAAATTATTTTGGATTTTTTTTTTTTTCAAAAAATTATTTTCAACATTTTTGTTGTTTTTTACTTGAAAAATATTTGATCTCATGGGATCCTTCAAAAATCCTGTTTTTAGCCCCATGAAAGCTCTATAGATCGCAACAGTGAAATCGGATCGCTGCGGGACCCCAGAAAATGAATTCTACGTCCAAAAATACTTGGAAAACGACACCTGACTCGATACCATAGCCAAAATCCTTCAAAAAACCCCTTCTGTAGCCCCATTTTAGCCCCATAGCGCCCCACGGGTTTGGGCGATCGGACTGAAAACCTTGCGGGCACAACTAGATGGTAAGCCGAGTATTTTGTCAAAATTTCAGATTTTTAAAAAAATTCCTACTGCCCAAAACGGCCTGGACGGCGGACGGCGTACGGCGGACGGACATTTCGGATTTTGAATGTAGACCTCTTGAAACGGATAATGTCAAATTTTGAGGCCGATCGGAGTCGTCGACCCCCGTCGCGAAAACAAGGGTGTATTATTCCAAGAATAATCAACCAAAATGACGTTTTTGTAGCTTTTTTTGCAAAATCACGTGTTCTGGTTATGGAGCCCAACTCACACACACGACATATTCGTAATCAGCGTAAAATTTCCAATAAGAAGCGTATTTTTTCAGAATTTTTGGACTTTGCAGGTTACGGCTATCTTTTTTTTCCCCCCCCGAAATGACATGAAAAACCCCTAAAATTGGCCATATCTCAAGAAAAAAAAATGAGTCTCCCGAGAAAACGGAGGCCATATTCGGATTCAGCACCTCAAAAAACGTAGAGTTAAGTGGTTTTCCGCATCGGACCTAAAAGTCGACTTTTTTTGTTGACCTGTGGAATCCATAGGATCATACAACACAATAACAAGCACAGTACAGTAGGTCTACTTAGCAAGCAAGAAACTCGAGTAAATATTTTTACTAATTTTGCTAAAGAATGTGTAGCGCGCATTTGTTAGAAATATCACAATTGCCTATGAACCCATGTGCAGCAAGCATTTATAAGGACAACGTGCTGTACCTGGTCGGAGGGCCCTCAGGGGGTACAAAGTACAAGAGAACGCAATACCTGGCAAGTGCGTGACGTTTGCGGGGGCGGCAGGAGCGGACTGTGCGGCGGTTGACAAGTCGGCAGCTCAGGTGGCACCGGAAGGTTTGACGTTTGGACGGAGCGCATGCGCCGACGACAGAGCCGGAGCCGCCCGAACTCCCCCACCCCCTAGACGGATTTAGGGGTTGAGCAGGAGCACGAGCGTCCCTCCGTGCAAACCCATCAACTGCCCTGATGAGCGCGACGTTATTGACGAACGCCCGCGAACCCTCTGCGTAAAAATGAGATGAAATAATGAATTTCTACGATCAATGCGGATCGTTATGAGCCTTCCCTTCTCACTCATACAGTGTAAATCTACAGTTAATTCTCATCAGAGCATCGGGGGAAACGCTGCAAATTTTCCACACGGGATTATTATTCTTTGATTAAATTAAGTTAACAACATAACATTTCTGTCATTTAAAAAGAACGGAAAATAATTATATATATATATAAACGTCCAAAAATTACTGACACAAACGAACCCTCATTTGGGGGGAAAATACACCTTATTTGACCTCCTGGGATCCTTCAAAAATTCCATTTATAGCCCCATGAAAGCCCCATAGATCCCCACCGTGAAATTGAATCGTTCTGGGAGCCCCAAAAATGGATACTACGACCAAAAGCGGAGTGAAGAAAATAAAAATGCTGCAAATTTTACCTACACAAGGGTTTAACATTCTTTTATATAGGTTACTTGTGCAAAAATAATTTCTGTGTCAATGGAAAAATTTTTGAAAAAAAAAAAAAAATTGGATTTTTTTCGAAAAAATTTTTTGGGGATTTTTTTTCTTTCAAAAAAATTGTTTTTCAAAAATTATTTATTTCTTACTCGAAAAATATTTAACCTCCTGGTATCCTTCAAAAATCCCATTTTTATCCCCATGAAAGCCCTATAGATCGCCACAGTGAAATCGGATCGTTCCGGGACCCCCGAAAATGGATTCTACGCCCAACAATATTCCGAAAACGACAGCTGACTCGATCCCATAGCCAAAAACCTTCAAAACCCACCTCCATTAGCCCCATTTTAGCCCCATAGCGCTCCACGGGTTCGGGCGATCGGGCTGAAAGCCTTGCGGGCACAACTAGCTGGTAAATCGAGTACCTATTTAGTTGAAATTTCAGATTAAAAAAAAAATCCTGCTGCCCAAAACGGCCCGGACGGTGGACGGACATTTCGGATTTAGAATGTAGACCTCTTGAAACGGATAATGTTGAGGCCGATCGGAGTCGTCGACCCCCGTCGTGAAATATAGGTGTATTATTCCAAGAATAATAAACCAAAACTATCTAAATAAATATAAGTCCAAACTGGCTTAAGGACTTGATTATAGAATGTGTTCTGGGTTGACATTTTCGATCGCCGACTCATTAACCAATACATTTTTCTGAACTTGAGCACCAACTCTGCCTTCTTTCTTTTAACAATGTTTAACACAGAACACATTTCGGATGTGAAAGCTGGTTTTGAGGCTGGTTTGGTAGAATAGGCTCTGAACTTGTGATTTATGAAGAAAACTTAATTTCGAAAAAAAAACGCAAATTTTACGCAAGGAATCATTAGGTATTCTTTGATGTAGATGAGTTGTGAAAAAATTAATTCTGGAAATATTCTTGAAAAAATAAATAAAAAATTTCTTTCCAATCCATCGGAGCTTTGCATCTAAGGTCATGCCTAAATACTTAGCTTCGTTAGCATGTGGTATGATCTTGCCATTGAGATACCTAAACCGGGAAGTAGTCGAGCTTGCGATTGGTGAAGTCGACATGAACCGATTTTGTCTTTTGTCTCATTCATTCTGATCCTCCATTGATTTTTTAATGATTTATAAATAATCTTTGAGTAATTAATATCAATAGAATAATAACCCCTTGTGTAAAATTTGCAGCGTTATTCCCTAATTATTTTGTGTTGAATTTTTTTTTTTTTTTTTTTCAAGTTGCCGCTTGGATTGAGCTGGTTTTGATCCTGAAGGCAACATTTCAAGCTACATTTCGGATGTGAAAGCTGGTTTTGAGGCTGGTTTGGTAGAATAGGCTCTGAACTTGTGATTTATGCAGAAAACTTAATTTCGAAAAAAAAACGCAAATTTTACGCAAGGAATCATTAGGTATTCTTTGATGTAGATGAGTTGTGAAAAAATTAATTCTGGAAATATTCTTGAAAAAATAAATAAAAAATTTCTTTCCAATATGACAGATGAGGAACCTCGAAAAATCGGATTATGCGTCCAAAATTACTTATTAACTACATCCCCACGGTGAAATCGGATCGTACTGGGACCCCCAAAAATGGATTCTACGCCCAATATTACCTCGGAAACGACACCAAACATGACCCCATAGCCGAAAAAGCCTTCAAAAACCCCTCCCGTAGCTCCATAGCGCCCCACGGGTTTGGGCGATCGGGCTGAAAACAATGCGGGCACAAAAAAAAAAAATTCATGACAGTTCGGGTTTAGAATCTAGACTTCTTCAAACTTACAATGTAAAATGTTGAGGCAAATCAGAATTTAAAACCTCCGTCGGGATTACAGAGGTGTATTATTAAAAGAATAATAAACCATCAATATTAATTAAAATAATAAACCATTAATTCTGTAATTTAAAAAAAAATTAAAAAATATTTTTAAACAGAATTTTTTCTCTACAATGTTTGGGTAGACCTAGAAAAACGGACTGTGCGTCCAAAATTACTCGGCAAACGACACCTTATTTGGCATCCTTTTAAAGTCACATTTGTAGCTCCAAGAAAGCCCTATAGATCGCCACGGTGAAATCGGATCGTTCTGGGGCCCCCAAGAATTGATTCTACGTCCAAAAATACTTCGAAAACAACACCCCATTCGACCCCATAGCCGAAACCCTTCAAAAACTCCTCTCGTAGCCCTATTTTAGCCCCATACCGCGTTAGGGCGATCGGGCTGAAAACCTTGCGGGCACAACTAGCGAGTTACGGTGTTAGGACGGATTCAGATAAAAATGTTTTCCACGTCCAAAATTACTTCGAGAACGACACCTCAATCGACCTTATGGCGCCATTCATACTTATGGTGTTAACCCCCATAGATTCCCCCCATTTCGGCGAGATTTTCGATTCCAAGTGGGGGGGGGGGGGGGGGGGGGGGGTGTTTGAACGCGGATTGAGCGGCATGTTCGAAAATCAGCGTCCCCTCACGTGATTACCCCGACGTGGGGTGTTCACCTCCCTCTTCCCCCTCATCACCAGTCATCACCAGTGAAATCCCCTTTGACCATCACGACCGAGGCGCCGGGCGGGGGCCGGGAGGGCGGATATTTACTTCCGCTCCCGTTCACTTCCGGTCTCCCGTCTGATCGGCTTGCAACTGTAAAGATCCTCCCCTCCCCCTCCCCGCCCCTCGACCACCCCAACCACGACAGACTCTTCACAGCCAAAACAACCACCGACGCACCACTTTGCCAGTTGCTCTAATCGTCAAAGTTATTGCAGTATTCAATTCAGCGCGAAATGATCACAAACGTTTTGAAAACTCATGGAATTTTTTTTTTTTTTTTCCCGAAATTGGAGGTTCTGCCCCCTCCAATTTCGGGAAAAAAAAAAAAATTCCATGAGTTTTCAAAACGTTTGTGATCATTTCGCGCTGAATTGAATACTGCAATAACTTTGACGATTAGAGCAACTGGCAAAAAGATACAGCCAATTATTGGATGAAATAACTACGGCATCACACAATTTTAATGTTAACTAGTGGACCTTCGCTGCACTCCGTCCATCACCTTTATCGGGCGTCACCACCAAGTGACAGTCGCTCAATGCGCTAAATTTAGGCTCTACCGTTGAGGCTGGGTAGCGTGGATTAGACACAGCCAGCCACAGAGACGAACAAATTTAGTAGGTAGTATAGATAGTTGGGACACCCGTGCTTCGCACGTACTATCACATTCCCGTCCATCCCCCTTAGCAACCCGTCGACTCGTAATTTTTCTTAGTAACAACGATTGTTGGCCTCTCGTTGTGAAGTATCGAATTCCCGTCTATCACCTATCAACGATGCACCCGTGGCAACGACGCTTTTTGACCCGTTTCTCGTTGCGAAGTATCAAATTCCCGTCCATCACCAATTATATGCAGCCCATAGCTGGGTCACCCGTGCTTCGCACGAAACATCAAATTCCCGTCCATCACCTGTCAACGCTGCACCCGTAGCAACCCGTGAACTTAATTTTTCATAGTAAAAACGCTTGTTGGTTTCTCGTAGTGAAGTATGCGCTATCTATCAAATAAATCTATGAGGGCTGAATACAACAAAACATGCATTTTTCGGTGGGAAAGACGTTTTCCGAGATTTGGCTAACGGGGACTGCATTTGATACTTGCATACACCTTTATCTGGCGTCACCACCAAGTGACAGTCGCTCAATGCGCTAAATTTAGGCTCTACCGTTGAGGCTGGGTAGCGTGGATTAGACACAGCCAGCCACAGAGACGAACAACTTTAGTAGTATAGATAGTTGGGACACCCGTGCTTCGCACGTACTATCACATTCCCGTCCATCCCCCATGCAAACACCCTTAGCAACCCGTCGACTCGTAATTTTTCTTAGTAACAACGATTGTTGGCCTCTCGTTGTGAAGTATCAAATTCCCGTCTATCACCAACTATACCTATGCAGCCCATAGCAACCCATCATCTCAAAAAGGAAATTACCTAGTACCTATCAAACTAATCGAAGGCTCGCAAAAAATACTCGTACCCACCTACCGACGATCATCGAATAACTTCCAAACGCGTTATCGTACAGAAATCGTTTTGTACTCGTTGAAATCAGCGTGAAAAGCTCGTTTTAACCGACGAAGTTTCGTTCAAAACCGACGCCAAAAGTTGTACCGGGTTTCGGCGTTTCGAAAATTTTCCTAGCAATCCCTAGTAACGACGCTATTTGACCGGGGCTCTCGTCGCGAAGGAAAGCTCCGTTCGCGACGAAGGAAGAGAGTTGGCGAAATCTAATACGGCCTACGACACATCCGGGCCTAAGCGGAACCGACTCGAAAAAACCCCGTCTCTCTAGGCTCTACCGTTGAGGCGGGTTAGCGTGGACAGCCATGGCTGTCCGCCAGTCAGTCCGCCAGCCAGTCAGTCTGAGACACGAACAACTTTAATTGTATAGATTAAAAAAGTGAATTTAGCTTTATAATAAACTTGAGAAAACCCAATAAATGCAGAAATATTTGATTTAAGTTCAAAATAAATGTTTTTTTTTTTTTTTTTAATGAATGGATTTTTATTTTAATGGTAGGTAATTAGGTATATAGGTAAGACTACAAATAATAGCTCCTACATTCAGTCAATGAGGAATTCTTCTGCCTCGTCACTTAATTGAATTGATTACGTTGATTCACTCACCTTTATCGCCTCGACCTCTAACCCGAATACACCAAAATCCTGTTAACCGGCATCTTTGAAAATTCACTGCTCCTGAATACGGTAGAAAACGGCGACGAAATTTTCACAGCATCTTTATTAGGGTGTGAAGTTTAAGAAAAAAAGATAAGCCAGACCTTAGGATGGCCTAGCTCGATTTGCACGCTCCCCTAAAGTCAAATTCTGCAGAAAACCGTGAATTCGGAGGTGTTCATCGGAATATAATACAAATTTGAAATTGAATTTTGTATTTTTATAGAATGCTATTGGTACATATTGAGAACATGTTAAATTTTCAAAACTACACGATTAAACTGAGTGAGAGGGGATTTTTTTTTATGTTATACCTAAAAAATGCTTAAAATCTCATAATCTCATGTTTCACACCTCATTTAAGTAGTGAAAGCTAATTTTAACCGCAAAATGACTATTACACGCCAATTCTACGGTTAAAAACCTGGGAGAAAACCACAAAAATTCTCTGGTACCTATACACACTTTGCAAATTTGACTTTTTTCTACACCGGCCCCACTGTGCGTCGCGACGTCCCTCCGGCTCCCTCGACAACACAAAAACGAAGCAAATTTTATACCTACTCAAGTATTTTTTTTAACCTTTTGTATAAACTTTAGTTTTGTTCCAGGTCTGACGGCGACCGCCGACAGCTCCCAACCACAATCATTCGAGCTGGCGGTTCCCGTCCAACTGCTGTCAACCTACAGATCGACCTGGAACAGCAGTTATCTCAACTGCTCATGTCTCCGTCGATTTCTGTTGGCAGTCCGTCAAACCTGGAACAAACCTTTTGAAAAATTGTATCACGATAAAAAATCTTTAAAAAAAAAAATTAAAGAAACAGTCACACCTACTCCATAAGAAAGGAACCACAAAAACGAACTCTGCGTCAAAAAATAACTCGCAAACGCCACCTTTTACGACTTCCTGACGTCCTTCATACGTAGGTCTCGGATTTATATGCTCAATGAAATCACCAGATATGCTCAAAAACCATCGGTTTTATGCTCAATAGATATGCTCAAACCCCAAATTGAAGACTTATGGGACCAAAGCGCTTAAATGCCATGGTAAATTTTAATCAATGAATTAATTTCGATCAATAGGTAGGTACTCAGAAATCATAATTACGCAGGTGTACAAAAAAAGGTCACTTTCAGGCGCCGCGGAAAAAACCATTAATCTACGTGTATTTTTGGGGTGCTGAATCCGAATATGACCTCCGTTTTTCCCGGTCACGTCCAAATTTCCGAGATATTCCGAGATATTTCCAGTAAAAAGAGTTTTTTGGAATTTTTGGGCATCTGCACGATTATTATCTGTGATTTTATAAACTGAAAAAGGCCGAAAAAACGAAAAATCGCAAATATCTCGAAAATTTGGACGTGACCGGGAAAAACGGAGGTCATATTCGGATTCAGCACCCCAAAATACATGTAGATTAATGGTTTTTTCCGCGGCGCCTGAAAGTGACCTTTTTTTTTGTAAACCTGTGTTATTAATAAGTTAATTTAATTTAAAAAAAATTAAATTAATTAAAAGTTGAAATAATTTTTAACTTATTAATAGGTTAATTTACTTAATTAATTAATTATTTAAACTAGTTGACAATAATTGCTGTAATAACTAGGAACAAAAATAATTATTGTTGTTGGTTTTTGAAGGTTTTCGGCTATGGGGTCGAGTTAGGTGTCGTTATCGAAGTAATTTTGGACGTGGAATCCCTTTTTCGGGGTCCCAGAACGATCCGATTCCACTGTGGGGATCTATAGGGCTTTCATGGGGCAACTGCAGACTGGCTACATGGGGCACAGAAGATTAAAGCCATGGACTACTGCAGCAATAATTGCTGCTGACAATTATTGTCAATTCCGTAAACTACAGAGATGATTTAGCCAGGAGAATACAGAGGGATCCAAGCAATCATAGAATGAGAGGTTATTATAGTAGATACAGGAATAAACTTGAAGAACACATCGTCAAGGCCAAAAATGCTTATTTTGCAAGCTAAACTATGGAAAACGATTAACTTCGCACTTGGGAGAAATGGGAAGAGTAGCATAATTATAAAGAAACCAGTTAAACGTGACTTGGAAGTGACGGATCCATACGAAATTGCTATTCATCTCAATGAATATTTTGCATCACTTGGGGAGAAACTAAATGCACAATTTTCCAAATATAATCCAGAAAGTAATTTTCCCGGAACTGTTACGTCAATAATAAGTTTCCATGCTGTGACAGGAGACCAAGTGTTTAGAATTGTTGCTTCAATAAAAGGTGGGACTGGACCCGGATGGGACGGCATCACAGAGCGATGAGCTGAAGGAGACACAACTTAGGGTATCTGGTGTCTTCCATGCCACACAACTTGAGCCACCAGCTTGCAGCAAGCTTCATAATCTTTACTTCCAAGTGGGCAAGAGCAAGATCTACACGTACAAGACAGTCCGGGGCGGAAAAAGTGAAGACTTATAAGCTCTGACTTGGATTTTGTCCAGGACATTACACAGAGTGACACCCCACGACTCAGCAGCAAACAGAGCGGTAAGAACCAAAGACTCAACTACTCTGTGCCGTGATGAGAAAGGGCCTCCACGTGCCTTATGGACCATAGACAAAAGCCCCCTAGCTCCCGATTCACCTTTCCTGGTAGCATCTGAGGCATGCCGCACAAACATTTCCACATCATGGTACCCACTTGGGAGTGACCCGTGTCTCCTGAAAACCACAATGTTTGACTTCGTATGATTAACGTTAAGAAAGTTATCCTCGCAATAAGAGTGGAGAGCCTCCAACATTCCCTGCATTTCAACATAACTAAAAGACACAAGGCGTAGATCATCTGCGTACTGTATGGAGATGATGTCGTGAGTTCCAACAACATTAAGACCACGAAGACCTCTTCCCAGCAAGACCTTTTTTAGATCTGCAGCAGGGCAAAGCAGAGCGGGGATAGAACGTCGCCCTGAAAGACACCTGGTAGGATTTTGAATCAGGTTGTTGTCGTCCACGAATTTTATAAGTTTATTTTGGAGGATGGCGTTAAATGCCTTTAGAATGGTATTCAGGAGTGAAATCCCCCTGTAGTTTTTAGGATCGGATGAGTCACCTTTCTTATGAAGCAGAAAGGTTCGTATCTGGGCTAGAACGCTAGGCACAGACCCCTCTCTGAGCATCAAGTTGAAAAACTCCAAAACAAAGCGAAGGGAAGATTTATATAAAATTCGTATATAATGCCGTCAGGGCCAGGGGCTTTATTATTTTGAGCAACTTTAAGACTGCATTAAGTTCTGCCGTAGTGATATCTCCGTCCAACAGCTGATCAAATGACCCAGAGCACCAGTAAGGTTCAACAAGCGGCCTGTGGGCTGGAACGAAAGAGTCATAAAACTCTTCCACCGTCTTGATGTCTAGTTGCGACATTCTCGAAATATTCCTTTTTCTTAAGCTTTTGCAATGTTTTATATTCCTTCTTCGACCTCAAATTGCGCACGAAGAAGATCTTCTTATAGCAAACCGCGCGCTACGACAGGAAGCATCGAACCATTGGAGGCGTCTGAAAAGGACATTCTAAATTTTTAACGTTTTCACAAGTCCTAACTGAACACCAGCCTTGCGAAGAGATTGTGAACAAATACATAGAAACAGGATCGAGACATCCTCGAGTTCGTGAGCAAATGCCTCCAGCTTTTGAAGTCTTTTTCTTCACCAGAACTCCACAGCTTGAAATACTTGAGTGGACGGTTGATGCAATAAAAATCAACGTTTATGACGTCATAATCAGTTTTTTGTCTAGAAAAGTTTGGTTTTTCTGAGATACGGGGTTATCATGAGACACCATCACAAGCAGGTTCTAAAGCCTGTCAGGGCCTGTGGCGCGCAAGTTTGGGACTGCACAGCCCAGAGTAACCGCGACATCATTCAGCGCTTCCAGAATGTCCTGAGATGTTGCCGTGACGCTTACAGATACTTCAGATGCTTCAGACTTCACTGCGAGCTGCAGATTGAATCTGTCAATGAGGATACTCGAAACCAAGCCATCAACCGCCTTTCGAGGCTCAAGATCATGACCTGAGACGCCAAAAAGTCATAAGCGTCATAGTCATAGTGTTTATCATAAAATAGTAATTTGTGTCAAAAAGGTCATGAAATGCGACTTAGCGGAATAAACGGCATGAAGGTATTTATGGGACTTTAGAGAGGGAGGCGAATGGAGTGTAATTTACAAATTTCGATGTAATGTTGGGCTACATAGAACCGATTAAAAGGCATCCCAAACCAGTCCGAACACTCTAGAACAACGTTGGTAGTAGACATTTTTCAAATTATCTGCAATTTTGGCACAACAACAAATTCTGGGACCCATCCTAGTTGAACCCGTTTTTTTTAAAGGGGCTATGTGACGTTTTTGGCCATTTTCACTTGTTATCATTTTCTGAGTCTTCATACATGGTTACATCGATTGCCATTGAAAGGAGTCTCGTAACATTGACCCTTCCTAGAGAAAACCCGGGTTGAATATTTCTGATGTCCTTTGAAAGATTTCTGATGGCTATGTGCGGCACATAACCCCTTTCAAATGACAACTTGCTGCCTCTCTATGTCGTCACCGTGGAATTTCAGGGTGGTGGAGACGCTAAAATTTAGCCTGAAATTTATTTAGGTAATAAAATAATTTTAGGTAATAAAATAATTTTTAATAACTTTCAATTATTGAAAGGCTCTTAAAAGTGAGTCTGGATGAGGCAACCCAGGAATCAACAGTTGAAGCAACTCCAGTAGTAACTGATGGATTTCCCAGGGGGTCGAGTCAGATGTCGTTTTTGCAGCATTTTTTGGGTATAAACGGTTCAGAGGGATTCTAGACCAGTCCGACCACCCTTGGATGCCGGGTAAGGCTTTTATGGAGCTACAACTGGTGCGGGTTTTGACAGGTTTGGGCCAGGAGCTCGAGTGAGGTGTCGTTTTCGGGAGTAGATTCGATTTGTGGGGGTCCCAGACCTGTCCGAGGCTTTTAGAAGGATTCAGGGGTGGAGGGGGTGAGGGTTTGAAGGATTTTACCTTGTTGTTAAATTCATTTAACGCTCATGAGCGACTGTTGAAGGGCTTGTACAGGAAATCGGTTTATGAAGTTTTTCATTTTTCCGATTTTCCATGAACAAAAAGTTCTTATCATTAGGTATACCTTTCATAAGTATCGGAGAAGGAGTTTATTAATCGAAATACTTTCATTCGATAAATAAAGTTTGTGGGAATTATTTCAATCCTGAAAAATTGATTTTTTTTAAAGGGGTTATGTAACCGATTTTCAAATTGCAATTTGATACACTTCCCCACTCAAAAAAAAATCTGAAAATTTGTGTAAAAATGTGTAATAGCTAGCTGTATAGGAATACAAACTAAAATTGGAGATTTTGACAGTAATGATAGAATTAGACAGTTTTTTGCATATTCCCGGAGTTTTTGAATCGGCCAAAAACGTCACATAGCCCCTTTTAAAAAAACGGGTTCAGTTGATCCCGCAAAAATTTCAGCTCGATCGTACAACCCCGCGGGGTTATATGGGGCGGAAATGAGGTTTTAAATAAAAATTTTCGAGGATTTTTGGTGGTTTTCTTATATCGTTTTTTTTTTTTTTTTTTTTTTTTTCAATATTGTTCGTTTTTGATCAAAAACATTGAAAATATCGTTATTTTTGATCTGCAAGTTTGGAAAGGTTAAACGTCTGTAGCATAGCTGTGAGATTTGAAGATTTTTACTCATTTCTAAATCCTTCGTAGTATTATACTACGAAGGATTTAGAAAGTTATAATAACTTTGAGAGAAAAATTTAGGTATTTCAATTGGTCCAATTGGTATTTAATACCTGCGTAAGAAGTTCATACATCAAATTTGATCTGATTGGATTTGAACAACACATGTATGTTGTTGATAGAAAACCGTCTCCCTCTTTTGGGTAAGACTTCATGAAATGAGCCATTTTAAAGAATAAGCGTCATGAAACAGGGAAATAAAAGTCATAAACGCGGCGTCTCTGATCATGACAATGAGGATGTGGCCCAGCTTCTCAGCAAAGACGATCTGCTCAGAAAACCCCCCAAGCCTTTTTATTTCTTTATTTTTCTTTATTTATTTTCTTTATTATTTTCGTTCTTTTATTTATTTATTTTACTATTTTTATTTCTTTATTTTATTTCTTTATTTTCCAAGTATTTTTATCTATTTATTTATTTCGTGGAACTCCGTTCCTGCAATTTCCCGATGATAGTTTTCTGGTCCAAGTGATAGTTTTCCACGTTTCCTCGTTCGGGGCGCAAGTAGGCACCTTCAGAAAGTTCCTCTCAGCCACCGGAGTCCCCCCCCCCCCTCGAAGTCAAGTTCTCAAAGTGAGAGAGACAGAATGTGATGAAGTGACGGGTGAGGGGGGGGGGGGGGGGGGGGGTGAAGCTGAAACTGAGTTAAGGGCTTGTGTTGTCAAGGAACTGAGCGGGAGGCAGATTGATGGTGGGAGGGGGGGAGAGGAGGGGAGGTAAAAGGCGTGCAGTCGAATTACCGACAAGTTGATTCGCTCCTTTATAAAATTTACTTCCCCCCTCCACCCATTCCCTCAACCACTTTCCCTCCCACTCCGCCACCCCTTCCGCTATTTACCCCACTTTTGCATCGTCCCTTTTCGCCTTCTTTTTTTTAACATTGGGAAGATCCGAAAAATAACAGCCTCCCCCCCCACCCCCCCACCCCGCCAACGCCAATGATGAAATTAGATTTACCGAAGGAAATTCGTGCGGATTCCTCCCTTTTCACCGTCAACGTTGAATCGGGGATTTCACGATCACAATCTCGCCGAGTGAAATTCCGCGTGTTGGTATTTTGTTTTACTATTTTCCGTAAAATCCATTTTTTAAGTAACTAGGTACGGAAAATTTTGTTTGAAAAACGCTGCAAATTTTTCAAATTTTTTTAGAAAACGGAGCAAATTTTACACAAGGGTTTAAACAAAGAATAATAATTATTATTCATTTAATCAAAGAATAATAATTATTATTCTTTGATTAAATGAATTTAAAAAATAATAATTCTGTAATAATTTTTTTTTTAATTTACAATGTAGGTCTACCTACAGGTACGTTGCATGGGGTTATTTTGCTCATCGTAGGGGAACTTTGCCCCAATAATATAAAAAGTTCTACCAAAGCTACAGTTTTTGTCTGACATGGCTCTCCCTGAGATAAATTAAAAGTAGAGATGTTACTCCAAACGCATCAAGTCGAAAAAGAAGAAAGGGAAGGTTTCCGCACCCAGCTGTTTTCCTGCGCACCTGTGGATCCCAGTAGATCGTGCTCCACAAAATGTTTGGCCTACAGATGTCTTCACATCACCAATCACTTGAGTTCCAACTCAAACTTGTTACAAATTTAATGCTGATTAAGGATTTTTTTTATTTTTGATAATTTCAATTATGTTGATTTTTGGGAGGACAATAAACGAAAATGTCCATTGAGGTTACTTTGCGCCTAAAAATGGGGAGGCTTTGCTCCACAACAAAGTGGTGCAAGTCACCCCATTTTTCCTTTTCCATTTCCTAAACGGAAAACTAAATTTTAGTTTCATGAACCAAAAATGCTTCAAAATATTTCAATTTTTAATTTGAACCGTATTTTTCTTGTTTTAAGTGATACATGGTCAGATATGGCGAGTTTGGAGGAAGGATTCAAATTTATTCCCATTATAATGAATAAAACATTATAATGAATTCTGTAAGGCTAAATATTTGTTAGTCGAATAACGTCGAATTCCTGTTTTTAAAAGGCTAGTCAAGCCCGTATGGTTTCAAAAGTTCATATTTCGTTATTTTTTCAAAGTTTATTTCGTTTTATTAAAAGATTTTTGAAAACTTCTTGGTGATTTTCAATTTGCGTGAATCTCC
Organism: Pilophorus perplexus; assembly: GCA_955831195.1. Lineage (NCBI taxonomy): Eukaryota > Metazoa > Arthropoda > Insecta > Hemiptera > Miridae > Pilophorus > Pilophorus perplexus. The sequence continues at coordinate 28,470,570 of OY037015.1, forward strand.
TGTTTCCGGCGTAGTGACTTTACTCCAACCGAAGAACCAAGGCATTTTGAAGGGGATTCTGTTAATGGTGCAAAGTAGGTCTGAACTTTGCTCCAATTTTAAATTTTTTTAAAGATCACATCTGAAAGGTTTCTACGTCATTTACGCTAAATGTGCTTTTATTATAATGTATCAAGAGAAGCCAGAACAAGTACCTATGCGCTCGTTTGAAGCGAATGATGAAACTTGAAACTAAAATAGGTACCTACTAAAAATATTTAAAAAAAAAAAAAAAAAATGCTAAAAAGTGGAGCAAAGTAACCCCATGCGACGGTACCTACACACTTTTTTTTGACAATTATTAAAAAAAAAAAAAAAGTGTGTACAATGTTTGGACGGATCTGAGACCTCAAAAAATGGATTACGCGTCTAAAATTACTCGGAAAACGACACCACATTCGACTTCCTGGCAAGTCGCATTTGTAGCCCCATAAATTCGCAAGGTGAAATAGAATCGATTTGGGATCCCCTAAAATGAATTCTGCGTTCAAAAATATCCCCCCCCCCCCCCCCGTGTATTATTACAAGAATATTAAACCGAAATAGGCGATTGGGCGTCGAAAAGACCCCCCCCGCGAACACTACAGTTGCCATTTTACGTTCGTGTGAACGATACGAGCAATGTAGGTAATTTCTAACGTCTGAGTTGAAGAGATGTTGGGCGGCATTTCCATGTTGCTGGATGAGAATGTTTCTTGATGGGATGGGGATGGGGGGGGGGGGGTATACAGGACACAGGAAGCGCTGATAACACAAGGGAACATTATGAAGCGGAAGGTGAGGACAAAAGGGGGAAACTCGCCAGGAAGAGGAGGCGAGCGCGAGGGGGTTTGCGTTCGAATCTGACAGGTATACAGGTATCGGAGAGGGGGGGGTTGATCTGACACGCGGACATTCGAAACAGACGTAGCGGACCGGGAGGGGGGGAGCTTTTCCGGAAACGGAAGTTCCTGCCGTCACGGTTCGCTATCTCACCTTGGCGGGGGGGGGGGGGGGGGGGCTCTTCTGTCGCGCACCATCTACCGGTTGGTTCCCGCCTCCGCTGGAGCCGCCCCTCGCGGGTGTAGATACGTTGCCCTTTATGGTAAAGTTGTGGTCGTCAGAAACAATGGTGGGACCGCGCGGCATTCCCACAAACCGCACAAATGACGTATTTCGGAACTAAAACGGTTAAATTAATTAAATTTCAATTAGGGCAGTTCGAAACTTCCCTTTGAGGCAACTGAGGATCACTATTGTATGACGATGTGGTTGTTTGCCGACGGTGTTGAGGTCTAATCCAATGAGGCGGTTAGGGAGAGAAAACGACTCCTCCGCTGAGTCGCTTTCTCTTCCTAACCCCCTCACTATTGGTACGAATTGACCACCGCAGGTGTCGAGACGACTCCTCTTTTTCATAACCCAGTTTACTATTCTCTGCGAACGGACTGAAAACCTCGCGGACACAACTAAAAGGAAAACCGAAAATGTTGTCAAATCTTCAGATTAAAACAAATTCTAATTCGGTGTGGGGTATTGTTTACCGTCAAATAGATAGTTAAAAGGGTTGTTGAGGGTCGGTCAATGAAGTGGATGTATGTGATTCGCCAACGTTTCCGACAATTTATTTGTCCATCATCAGGGCACTATGGGTACAAAGAAAAAACAACCACAAATCAGACTTAGGGCCCACGTAACTTAATATGGAGTGTGCAATTTTTTTAGTTATTGCTAGAAGATAATTAATAATAATAATTGTAAAGACTTACATATTGGCTGGAGCAAATTGAGGTCCAGAAGGCTGTATGCCGACAAATGGAACCAAATTGTTTTGAGAATGTGAACGTTAGGGTGTCAAAACCCAAACTAAGCTAAGGAGGAAATATGCTATGGGAATTCTAGAAACGTATACACAGGGGAAAGGGAACATTCCTTAGTAGAGGGGAGAGAGAGAAGAATTGAGAGAAAATCAGATGTGACCAGGTAGGAAAGGACCGCCAAGGGTCTGAACAGAAAAGCAGCAAAATAACAATAAAAATGGAGCCTTATTGTAAGAATAGCCTGGCACCGTTAGGTGAGCGGTTTCATTTTATGGATTATACCGGAATAAGTTCTACTAAGATGTTGAATATCTGTGCGAAAATTCACTGTTTGATTTTTGTTCCTTTCAATATGTATCATTTCTAGCATTTCACGTTTAAATTTTATCGGTTCTTTTCCAATGATTTTAGCTTCGTTAAAGTTAAAGGTATGATTGTGTTCTCTGCTATGGATCGACAAAGATGTGGAGTTAGGAGTTAGTGGTTTTGAAACATCATCCATATGGTGTTGTAATCTGTCTTTTAGAAAAATTTTTGTCTGTCCTATGTATCGTTGGGTACAAGGGGGTTCACATTTGACATCGTACACTATACCCTTCTGCAGGTTATAAGGAATTGGGTCTTTAGTTTGGGAAAAAAGGGTTCCTATGGTTTTTTGATTTTTGAAGGCCAGTTTAGTTGTGTTGGAATCCAGGATTTTAGATAGTTTTTCTGAGACCCCCTTTTATGTATGGAGACGAATAATACTTGGGCTTATCAAGTGAAACAGGGAGGTGGGTGTTGGCCCGTTGAGCAGGTCTTTGGTTGAAAATTTTATTGACAAAAACTGTAGGGTACTCATTTTTAGTTAGAAGATTTTTAATTGTGTCATAATTCTTTTGATGGAATTGGGGTGAACTGAGTTTGTTTACGCGATCAATAATATTTTTTTACAGCATTAATTTTGTGTTTGTAGGGTTGACTAGAATGCAAATTAATGAAACGGCCAGAATTTTGAGGTTTGCTATACCAATCTGTAAGAATAGACCCATCCTCTTTATGGATTAAAAGTAATTCCATGATGTTATGGTGTCATCCATGAATTTGAAAATGAAAGGAAGTTGAAAAGTTAGTTTAGGAATAATGGAGTTAAACACAAGATCTAGACAGAGTTCAGCTAATTTTGGAGCTAACGGAGACCCCATAGCCGTACCAAAAATCTGCTGGTAAAATTTTCCATTAAATTGAAAGTAACCGTTTTTGACACACATATTGAATAATTTAAGGAAATTACGTTTGGAGATTCTCGTATTTTTACGGATTAAATTCCAGTTATCAATTATTATTTGGGTAATCAGACCAATTGGAACATTAGTGAATAAGCTGGAAACATCAAGAGAGATTAATTTATAACCATCAGGGACCCTAATCTGATCAATCTTCCGTTTAAATTCAAAAGAATCCTTTATAGTACATTGAGAGCGTGGAAGACAGTCTAGTATGTTAGATAGAAATTGGGACAATTTGTAATGGGGGGAATTGACATAAGAGCAAATGGGTCTAGCTGGATTCCCAGGTTTATGATTTTTAATTAAGCCATAAAGTCGGGGACTATGACATGAGTAGTTGGTTAGAGAATCTTTTACAGCTTTTGAGAGATAAGTCTTCTTGTGGAGTTCATTGACCTCACGATTTACCTGATTAAGCATAGAAAATAGCTTCCAGAGCCACTCAGCTGATCCGGACCCTGGGCATCGTCAAGTAAATGTCTGTAAAAGAGGCTGCATACGAAATAACAGCTTCCTAGAGTGTAAAGCATAGAAATTAGCTTCAAGAGCAACTGATTTTTTTCGGATGGTATCCGTGTTGTCGATGGTATCCTGACTCGCTGCGAATTGGGTAAAACCCATCTTTTGCATCATTCGTATATATTTCATATAGTTCTTCCTTAATTGTATGTGACGAGTAGGCAAAGAGAAGGCACACAGAGTAACAGAGAGCAAAGAGCAGAAGGCATGGGCGTGATAGAGGTGTGGCGTTAATTGGTTAACAGTTAAAAATATTATGTTAACCATAAAAAACGAACGAGCTGTTTCCAGATTAACAGTTAAATCAACGAAGCGCTGGGTCCACAATTTAGCAGTTTCCAGGTTAACAGTTGTGACACAACAGTTAACAGTAAAACGACGTTTTCAACGCTTAGCGCAACCCTTCAACTGTTTGTTCCGTTGAATTTGACGTTTCGTTTTCCTGTCAACTGTTCCTCAACTCTCGGCCACATTTGGCAACAACAGAAGAAACATTCTTCGCCGACTTCGGACGCCACGATACGAGGTTAGTTTCTTGAGTCACATAATATGTGGGATATTATCTGTATTTTTTTTTTATCTTTCATCTTCTTTCATTAATAGGTAATGAATAGTGACAAACAATAACGATTTGCTCTGTTCCTATCTTAATGTCATTAAGTTAATGATGACAAGTTCCGATCCTCCTTGTGAGGACGGCTGACGACGGCAGCAGCCAGTCGAACAAAAATGCAGGGTGTATGTTGTTTCATTTTATTTTCTTAGATTTTTTTTTTTTTTTTTTCATTTAATGATTAGTAGAGAATGCACTATATTAAGTGATGAGCTTGATATTCCGGCTTTAGTGCATGACATTAACACATAGGTTCATGTTTACATCGCAGTCTAAAGCCCCGTCCTCACTCGAGCATTTTCGGCGAGCCGAGCATTCAAAAACAATTAATTCTGCGAATGCTCGATAGTGTGGACGCATTCGCATGCATTTTTGACTGCTCATTCTTGCTCGGAGATGTTCCCACTTGGAGTCGGTATTTTCGCGAACATTAAAAAAAAAAAAAAAAAAAAACAGCCCTTGGGTGAAATTTGCAGCTTTTTTTTTTTTTCATACAATAAGTTTTTCTTATCTAACAACCCTCCAATCTCCATCATGCACAATGTGCAACATGTCATGTTCGCCTAGGTACTAGGGATGCTAAAAAATATCGATATATCGAAATATCGATATTTTTCCGCCGATATATCGATATTTTTGGGCGATGATTTTTTCACCGATGTATCGATATTATTTTTAAAATATCGGGAACCGATATTTTTGAGAAAGATCCGACATAAATCCGAACACCAGCTAGAAATAGGATCAAAGAACGTGTAGGTAATTGTACTGAAATTATTTCAAATCAAATACTATGTTCAATAGACCTCGGCTTTCAATTCATTTCCTAATCCCTTGACCGAATTGGTTCACAATCAAATGTGTGAAGAGTTAATAATGTACTTAATTAATGTTGGTGAGCAGATCCACGCAGTTTATTTTAGTGCAATGTACAATGTTTTGTCATAACATTATAAACTAAGCAAATAAATTGTTTTTATGATTTTACAAATAATTACCTACTCATTACAGATTATTCGAAGAATTTATAACCTTAATTTATTTACTAGTAATCAAAAGTCGTGAAAGGCATGGATTTTTTCAAAATTTGGACTAATATCCGATATATCGATATTTTTTAAACGATATATCGAATATCAATATTTTTCTACGATATATCGACCTAGTAAATCGATATTTTTAAAACTATCGATATATCGAATATCGATATTTTTCTTCAGTGTGGACATCCCTACGGCAAATTAGCTGTTGATGCGATCAACGGATTCACAAAAATGTCAGTTCAAACTGCTAATTTTTCACAGTTTACGTTAACAGTTAATTCTCCTCAACAAACGTTGATCAACAGTTTTTGAAAATTAGCAGAAACGCCCACCTCTAGTTCAAACTGCTAATTATAAACAGTTTACGTTAACAGTTAACTCTCCTCAACAAACGTTGATCAACAGTTTTTGAAAATTGGCAGAAACGCCCACCTCTACTCCCTAGTTCAATGGTAATTTAAATGCATGGATATATAACACCAGCATTTAGCCAAAAATTATCATAGTTTCTTGGTTTGAAAAATTGAAAAAAAAAACCAGATACAACTCAGCGCAAAACGGTAGGTCCAGAGGGATGAGAAGGAGGGATGATTGACAGTTCAGTGTGACCAACTCAACGAAGATTAACAAATAAAGGCTTTCTACATAAGGGAACGTTTATCAATTCTTTGATGATTTATGCGACTGAGGGCTGACCTCTGACTGTTGGAAGGAGTCAGGAAATTTAACGACTTAAATGAGGCTTCAACTCGCTCTAGAAGCTATTTTTGGCACTCAAGAGTACCGACAGCATCCCACAGAGGTCGAACGTGTGCTTTTATAACGTACCGGATGGGATTACTTCCTACCAGTTGGTACCTTGAGTATAGAAGTAAACTCATGGAAAAAGAAAAGGAAGTTTTACTCCATAAGGAGTGGTGGGCTACCAGCCAAAGACGGCCGAGATAAAGCAGTCTGGGCAAGGAGAGCCTGCCCCAAGGCAATCCTTGTCGGCTCCCGCCGGCTTCAATGAACCGACATTGGTGAGGTTTTTTCTCAACTGATCGCAGCACCTATGGGGTCGGTCTGTCACATCTGTCAAAACATACCTACTACAGATTTTGTTGTTACAATTTTTTCAAAAATACTTTCTTATTGACACAGAATTCATTTTTGCGATATCATAGAATAATGAAACGTAAAATTTGCAGCGTTTTTGATCTTCCTTGATGTAAAAGAGGAAGACAAACTGGGCACAAGCGCCTCGACATAATATCATTATGTGGTGAACTATTATTACAACAACCAAACTCATGTGGCGGTTGTATAGTTTACGCGTTTGAATATCATAATTCGACTGACAATTGATTTGTGTTTTATAGTGAATAAAAGTTCAATTCTGGACTCAACTGTATTTAATGTAACAGTACAAATATATGCCTGGCAAGGGGATCATCTCGTGATGAGCTTGACCAAGACTCATTAAACAAATCCTATAGAGAGGTGGTATTTTGCAAACGGCTAAATAGGGTAGGTATTAAACAAAAACAAAACCCAGACTCTTGAATTGGGGCTCAACCGACGTCTTGACCAATCGGTCAACTTCCTGGGCTTGAGAATCGACAACCGTCTTTCGTGGTCTTCTCATATCGAAGCAGTGTCCCCTAAGTTTATGATCAGAAGGCTGAGAAGTTTACCATGCGAGCAGAGCTACTTACTGTACCGTTGCTTGGGGCAGCTCCAGTCATGCTATAAATGTGTTCAAGCTCCAAAATCGCGCCATCAGAATTTTGGCCAATCTAGCAGTTGGGGACACAATTGTCAACATTCTGCTGTACGCTGATGATATGGTTGTTTTGGCAGAGAATCCCGAGGCAATGCAGGACACCATCAATGCGCTGAAGGAATATTGCAGCAGATGGCACCTTACAGTGAACAAGGGCGGATACAGGATGTTTTTGAGGGGGGGGGGGGGCGGAAAATGAAATTTTTTTAAAATTTTTTTGTAACATTTGTGGAAGGGATGTGGGACCCCGAAAAATGGATTACACGTCCAATATTTTTTCCAAAATTGTTTTCTCATTGACACAGTTTCCAAAATTGTTTTCTCATTGACAAAGTTTTGCACCTATGGCTTTGCTTAGTTTCTTTCCCATTCCGGCGTTTTTCACTATCGGAATTCTTCAATTTCTTGGGGGGGTTTTGTACCCATGTGACATACCTGCCAGTCCCACTCCTCCCTGAATCACTAGGGGAAAGTGGGGCACATTGATACACTTTTTTTTGGGAAGCCAGTAGTTTTTAGTCAGACGGATTTTGAGGACGTTCTTGTTGTGTTTCATAGAAACCGGGGGGAAATGGGGAACAATTTTGCTAAAAGCGAAGTACCCCATGTTGAGGTTTTTTTGGAAAAAGTCATTTGTATCAATGTGCCCCATATGCGGGCCCTGGGGCAGTTTGATACACGGTGGGGTACATTGATAAAATTATGAAAATCACAACAAAAACCGTATAACAATCTTGACAACCTCTTTCTTAAGCAATTTTTCTTACCACTACTTGAAAATAACATTTTGCACCTCTCAAGTTGTCAAGGGAAATAAACTTACACATGCTTCATCAACTTATAAAATGCAGACGCCTTACGTAAGGGCATCAACCCTTCAGTTACAGCTTGGACTGCAGAAGACATTGCAGGTTCATCGATGTCACTCCTGCTGGTTTTGGTTTATTATTCTTGGAAGTGGGGCACTTTTATGTGTATCAATCTGCCCCACCACTAAGTTTATCAATCTGCCCCACTACGCCATTTTGTAAACACCTTGCTTTTTTGACGAAAAGTTACGAGCAATGAGAAATAAAAAATCGGCATTTACTTCACTATAGCCATGTTCTTCCCTGTGCATTTAACTCCGGTTGATAATTATCGGTACTTCTCACTTGCTGGGTATTCTCAAACAAAACGCAAAAAAATTTCTTCGTGACAACAAAATCACATGGCATTCTCCCTACGTCTTGTATTCAACTGGTGGAGGATGAAACTTCGCTGGAAGACTTCACTCCTGTAGTGCTATCTCTCGTCATAGCAATCAACCTATCACTTGGTCCATTGCCTAGATATTGTCACTGTATCAATGTCCCCCACTTTCCCCAAATTGTCTCGTTTCGCTCTTTCGCTCAATTTGGGCCAATAGGGATCATTCTAGTCAACTCCTAACACACCTACCAGCCAATCCAACTCCCCTCTTTATCAAAAATCGTATTTTCTCGCTCTTTCGCTCGTTTTGGACCAATAGGGATCATTGTTAACAACTCCCTTGGCTCACAACATGAAGCGGCACCAAGAAAGGATCAAGCGATATACCCTCCATTGTGATGCTGGGGATAGCGCTTGGCCCTTTTTACTTTTTGCAGTATGACGAACCCCGGGTTCGTTGAACCAGGAGTCATTCTCTGAACTACAGCTCCTCTAAGGGAGCGATTTGGTGAACGAAACTCCCTGAACGCTCCCCGCGCCCCCCCTCTGGATCCGCCACTGACAGTGAATATGGAAAAGTCGAAGATGCTCATATTCCAGATTGGCGGACGTCGTGCTGCCAGGGAGCACTGGAGGATGGGTGATGCAGAGGTGGAAATAGTAAACGAATACGTTTACCTGGGCGTCACGCTAACCCCAAGTTGTCCTTTGGTAAGCACCTGAAGCGCAAGGCTGCTGCTGCTCGGGCAGCTATGAACTTTGTCTGGAATGATGCCTTTGCAATGAGGTCCCCCTGTCTACCAAGCTGATATCTTTAATGCGATAATCCACGCTATACTGAGTTACGCTGCGCCTGTCTGGGGACATCAATAATGTGTGGCTGAGAGGGTTCTTCTCCTGTTCATAAAAGAGGTTTTCCAACTCCCGAGGTTCGCGCCAAATTACCTCATCCTCCTTGAGACGGAGCTGGAGACTGTCTCTTCGTACACCCTGGGGCAGCATCTGTCGTCTGTGGCCCGTGCTGTAGATTTGCCAGCCGGTAGACTCCCTGGGGGTCGTTGCACGAGAAATGATTAGTTCTGGTATAGGCTGGGCAAGCTCCTGGGATGATTTTTCTGTGAGGCTGGACGTCCCCAACGACCTGCACTCCTGCGATGCAGCCGCTATAAGAGAGCATGGAGGCAGGATCCTGACTGCGTTTGTCAATGACAAGAGGTCGCAGTCGCCGGAGATATGCGAGCTTTAGGAACCCCTCTCAGCGCCCACTACGAGAGATTACCTACGTAGGCATTCAAGGTCCGTGCCGAGCTTCTTGCCTTGAATTCGAAGCCTTTCACCAGCACAGGAACCTCTGCAGAGTGCACGGTATGCGGTGGGCACAGCCCATTTTCTCTGCGCGTGCCCTGAATTGGAGGATTTTCAGCAGGCGGCTTTTGGTCGGCGTCGCTTGACCAGGGAGGACGCTTTGGCGCTGCTAAACGGTCCCGAATGGGCCCACCTGGAACAGTTTTGTCGTCCTGCTTGGCGGTGGTGCTGCTTGAAGCAGCATTCCTTACTGTGAGCTTTAAAATAGGGAATAAAGAACAAGAGAAACTACAGAAAATAGAAACCCCATAGAAACAAGAGAAAATAGGTACATAATATGTATCAACATATTATGTTGATTCTGCGTTGCATAATACGTAATTCATACATAATAATGTAATATATTATATTGTATCTGAACCTACGGCAGACGGCTTTCGGCCATGCTGTACAGTTAGTTTATTAGGTAGGTACCTACTATTTTTTTACCCTGGAAGTTGTACTTTCCTTTAATAAACTTTATCTATCTATCTCTATCTAGTGCTTACATCTTGGCTGTCCTCAACCTAATGAAGGCAGATTTAACCAAATGAACGCCCAAAAAATCAGTCGCGCTGTTCGCCGAAGCCAGCGGAGCTTGTGGCGCTCAGAGATCTGGTTTGACTGCCACACGGGCCCTGAAAAAAATGTTCTCGCTTCACAGTTCCAGCAGTAACCAAAGGTACCAACACGCATCTGTAGGTGACAATGAATTTTTCACCTCGCTTTGACATCACCATCGCGATACGGGCTGTCAGAAGGGTTGCCTATCGTTCGGAAACTGTCTGCAGGTAAAGAGCCGTTGTGGTCATGTCAAAGGGGGTCACGTCTCCACAGTACCACCCACACAGAGATACCGCCAGCTGGAGAGAACGGTTGGCCCATCAGCCTCTGATATTAGGATCGATACTTGTCAACTGACGTATTTCAGTTCGCAAAAAATCATTCTTACGAGTCGAAACCTGAGATTTTTGGTTTATTATCCTTGGAATAATACACCTATGTGATCGCGACGGAGGTCGACGACTCGGATCGGCCTCAAAATTTGACATTATCCGTTTCAAGAGGTCTAAATTCCAAAACCGAAATGTCCGTCCTCCGTCCGGGCCATTTTGGGCAGTAGGAATTTTTCAAAAAATATTAAATTTTGACAAAATACTTGGTTTACCATCTAGTTGTGCCCGCAAGGTTTCCAGCCCGATCGCCCAAGCCGGTGGGGCGCTATGGGGCTACGGGAGGGTTTTTTTTTAAGGCTTTTGGCTATGGGGTCAAGTTAGGTGTATTTTTGGACGTAGAACCCATTTTTGGGGGTCCCAGAACGATCTGATTTCACTGTTGCGACCTATAGGGCTTTCATGGGGCTCCAAATGGGATTTTTGAAGGACCTTGGGAAATCAAATAATTTCCGAGTGGAAAAGAATTTGAAGAATTTTTTTTTTTTTTTCAAAAATGTTTTTCAAGCACACAGAATTAATTTTCGCACAAGTAACCTACATCAAAGAATAATAAACCCTTGTGTAAAATTTGCAGCGTTTATTATCAACATTATTCCTATCTAAAATTTTGACAAATCACCATCTATAGATTACCGACTATAGTCGAGCTCGCAAGGTTCTCAGCCCGATCGCTCCAAACGAGGGGCTAAAAACGCTGCAAATTTTACACAAGGGTTTATTATTATTTTATATACGTTAATTGTGCAGAAATTTAATTCTGTCAATGAAAAAATTAAAAAAATTTTTTTTTTTTTTTATCTCAAAAAAAAATTTTTTTTTTTGATTTTTTGTTCAAAAATGTGTCTTTTTCAAAAATGCTGTATTTTTTACTCGAAAAATATTTAACATCCTGGGATCCTTCAAAAATCCCATTTTTAGCCCCACGAATGCCCTAAAGATCGCCCCAGTTAAATCGGATCGTTCCGGGACCCCAAAAAATGGATTCTACGTCCAAAAATACTTCGAAAACGACACCTAACTCGATCCCATAGCTAAAACCATTCAAAAAAACCCCTCCCGTAGCCCCATTATAGCCCCATAGCGCCCCACGGGTTTGGGCGATCGGACTGAAAACCTTGCGGGCACAACTAGATGGTAAACCAAGTATTTTGCCGAAATTTCAGATTTTTAAAAAAATTCCTACTGCCCAAAACGGCCTGGACGGCGGACGGCGGATGGCGGACGGCGTACGGCGGACGGCGGATGGCGTACGGCGGACGGACATTTCGGATTTAGAATGTAGACCTCTTGAAACGGATAATGTCAAATTTTGAGCCCGATCGGAGTCGTCGACCCCCGTCGCGAAAACATAGGTGTATTATTCCAAGAATAATAAACCAAAATGGGCTACGGGAGGGCTTTTGAAGGGTTTCGGTTCTGATATCAGAATCAGACTTTTTTATTTGCCAAAAACACATAGTGCATAAGCAATGGTCAACAGTAATACCTATAACAGTAATAGTGCAATGTTTAACAGTAATAAAAAACACGTACCTACACACATAACAAAATTTAACAATTGGCAAGAGTTTATTTGACAGAAATTGAGTTTTCTAAAGATTCATCCATAGAGTATGGAGCCAGGGACTTTAAAAAGATGCTAACTTTTGTCTAAAGACTGACTTTGAGTAGGAGCGGACTTCCATTGGGATGGCATTATAAAATTTGATACCCCACCCTGTACAAGATTTGGAGAGTCTGTGGAGATACAGATAAGAGGGAGACACAAATCTTCTTTTCTGCGAGTAATGATGTGTTGGCGTTTTGAAATTCTCGACGTTGCAGTGGACATAGCAGATGCTTTCGAGGATGAAGGCGGCGGGAATCGTTAGTATTTTTAGGTCGATGAATACCTTCTTACAGTCATCCCGATACTTTAGGCCAGCCACAACTCGAATGGCTTTTCTTTGGCATGAAAAAACTGAGGAAGACGCAGGAGAATGCACCCAACTGATGATGGAGTATGTTGCTCTACTCTGAAAACATGCATGGAATGCAGCTATAAGGGCAGGCTTGGAAAGCCTCTCCGACAAACGAAGAAGCAGGAAGACATAGCTGTTGAGACGGGCCACGAGCTGCTCACAGTGATATCGAGTAGGGTGTCGTTTTCCGAGTACTTCATGACAAATAATCCATTTTTGGGGTCCAACATTTGTCCATACAGGAAAAACATTTTGTCGACTTTTAGGTCCGTTGCTAAAAACCACTTAAGTCTACGGTTTTAGAGGTGCTGAATCCGAATATGGCCTCCGTTTTCTCGTGAGCTCCACTTTTTCTTGAGATATGGCAAATTTTAGGGGTTTTCGTGTCATTTCGGGATTCAAAAAAAAAAAAAAGATAGCCGATACCTGCAAAGTCCAAACATTCTGAAAAATACGCTTCTTAATGGAAATTTAATGCTGATTAAGAATATATAAATGACTTAGGATCTAAAACCACGAGAAATGTGATTTAAAAAAAAAAAAAAAAAAAAAAAAAACACGGTTTTTGGTACTTTTTACCTTCCAGCTGTAGCTCTCATATCAACGTGCTGCTCACTGTCGGTACACGAAATACCCCAAAACCTTTCCAGGCTCTCACAGATGTTGAGCATGAACACGGTGTTCAGAACACCATGCCACCAAACTGGTGGCACCAGTCCATCGTGAAAGAACGCTACCTGATATACCTCGACCATGGGTCAACCCTCCCTGACTTTTCATGGACCTCATCAACACTTCGATAGTGAAGCAGTAAAACCGTCTAATTTCAATTTTTGCCGAAAATAAGGTTTTGAGCTATACTGGTAAATTGAATCCTTGCGCATCGTCTTGATCCTTCAAATCGATTCCACAAGCTCCCATTACTTCTGTATGAGTGTTATTATAAGCGTCTAAGTATGTAACCTCCCTAATGTGAATCTAAAGGTCTAAGAAGGTCTATGAATCTAAGACCGTCTATGTTGTTTATTAAATAAACAACATGAACGGTCTTCCCAAGTAGGTATGTACTCCAAATTTTGGAGTACCTACTTGGGAATGAACTTTTCGCGTTGCCAGGATACCTAGGTGAGTTTCCCCTTGATTTTCGAGTTCTGTCGATGAAATTTTAAGGATATCGAGGTTTATAATATATTATAATATAGAAACTATAGTTCTATCGGTTCTCATCATAAATGTCGTTAGGGTTTTTTTGAGTTCTGTCTTATTCATCTTTTTGGGGGTGATTGATAACTTAGACGGTTTCATCACTCATAATCTGAATGTGGAAGGCTAATAATACCGGTAATACCGTCTAAGTTTAAGTATAATACCGTCTAAGTTGATGTCAAAGTTCACATAATACGTGATAAAACCACCTAAGTTGTAAACTAGGGAATAAAAACCCGAGTTACGCAAATATTTTCAAATTTTTGGCTTAGATAGATTTCTAAGGTTTTCATATTGAACTGTAACCAGCCTGGAGTCATTTGAGGTAGCAACTAACGTTATATACGTTTTTTTGTACCCTGAAAAATTTGTAATTTTCAACTTAGACGGTTTTACTACTTCACTATCGACTTGCTCTATGGTCAAATCAAAACATTACATTACACTAAAAATAGTCAGTTTTGATAATATAGATGGGGTTTCCTTTCAAACTACCCTCACTCCTTTGTGTCAACTCAGGAGATGAAATTCGACAAAAATGTACTTTTCCCATTTTTCAGACTTTGTACCATTGTGAGGAAACTAATAGGCGTACAGACTTCGCTTTGCGCTTAAATTAAAGCTTATTAAATTGGCTACAACATCTCTTCCTATGGATTTCCCTGTAAGATGGGTATTTTTCTCGATATTTGGGTCTAAAGTGGAGCTAATGGTTAAATTTCAACTTTTTCGAAAAAATGGCCATTTTTTGAAAAGCTGTATCTCGGGAACTATTAGACCTACAGAGCTGCGGTTGGTCTCAAACGTTAGCACATTTTGTCTACTTTAACAAAGGTACGAGTACGTTTTTTTGTAGAGTGCGCCCTTACGGAGATATATGCCAAAAACCAAAAACAGTCCGAAACTTTTTAAGGTTTTTCGACTGTCACGCAGCGAGCACAGGTTTTTCGAAGCTGCAAACGTGGGTATACACTACTGGGAGTGATCCTAACAACATTAAAAAAAATTAGAACTAGCCGTTTTCTTGAGATTTTAATGTAGGTACCTACTACATGACTGGCCTAATTTGCGACCAAATCTTGTAGGCAGATTGTTTTTGTGTCGAATGAGACCAACTACGATTCTGCACCTTCGATAATAAGGGAGCTATGATCTATGAGCTGTGATCTTTCAAAGTTTTTACCCATTTTGGTACAATCGTAGAACTAGTTCCAGGAGCTCCTGGAGTCGGCAATGCAACTTGATCGCAACAAACCTTTTTCCCCAGGAACATATTGTACTTTAGGAATATATAGTACTTTATATTACAAACCCCAAACCAGGAATATAATACTTTATATGACACAGAATTAATTCTTGCACAATTAACCTATATCAAAAAATAAATAAATAAACCCGTGTATTTTATTATTATTATTTTTATTTTTTATTTATTTTTTTTTTTTTCATGTGCAAACGTGGAGATTTCCGTTCACCTCCTCCTACCGATGAGAACTTTCCACATTTGCGTCGTTACTTGCAGTACCCCCTTCAGTTATTTGAGCGTTTCCCGACAGAAGGGTGGTTCACCCCCCGGTGGTTACAGAGGAACCATCCTCGTGTGAGGAAGTGCTGCTGAAGCGATGAAGCGAGCGTCGGAGCAAACCACCTGAGCAAACTGGGCGTCATTTGAGCGGAACTAATGACTTTGAAGTTCAAAGGAGAACATCCGCTGCCTAATAGAGCGGTTGGGGAAAAAAATCAATCTCCTCTACTGGGGGTGCTCGAGTGGTTTTCGATTTCACGAGGTTTCGCCAGGATCTTCTTGCTACTTAGATGCCTTCTTGAATCGGATTCTCTCAACTAGCTTAAGACTTAGTGTTTGTTGGGGTGCTTGCTGAACACGAATCCGAAGCTTCCTAACAAAATATGTGGGACGCTCAACGTCAAAAACGCAAAAAACCACGAAATTTCGGCATTTTTTGTTTTTAACTTTGAAAGGATGCGTTATAAGTGAAAATATTAAGTAAATTAAAGAGCACAAAATTCCGCGTCGAATGAGCTACCTTAAAGTTAAAATTGAGCCAGCCGTAAAGGCGCGACGGGCCGTCAAAGAATGTCGATTTGTTCCAACTTTGCGAAAAATCAAGATAACTTCAAATTTGAAGGTCTGCAGCGGTCCCTGGCTGGCTGAGACTCATGGTGGATACAGATCAACAAAAGCAGAAGCAAAATAAGAAACAGATGTACGGAGAGAATGAAGTGTAGAAGAGGATCAGGTAGAGGAAATAGTCCGTCGGCCGCCCAAGCCGTTTTAGATCTGAAATTTTGACAAAATACTCGGTTTACCATCTAGTTGGGCCCGCAAGGGCAGTTACCTACTACATTAAATGTTGTCAAATTTTGTTCTCCTTCTGGATCGGTATGATTAGTTCTTCTAATATCGTTAACTCTTCAGTGGATTTTTCCTGAAAATTTCTCACGCTGAATCCAAATTTGAAATTGTATATTCAAAAACCGTCATCCTGCTTTAAATACACGATGAAGTTTTTAAAAAAAATGTATATATTTGTGGATTCGTTTTATGGACGATAAAAAAAGATATTATCTTCCTCCAAAAGATATTATGGCTCCACACCATGGGGAACAGCAGTGACGGACCTTTCTTGACAGCCTTGACAACCTATCACCATGCGCTTTACCCTTAATTTGTCCACTCAGTCCGTCAACTTTATATGCACATGTGAAGGTTTCTATGTTTGTAAGGCCACGACACCGCTGAAACTTCGGGTGAATAATCATCGAGCTTCGGTAACTGTTGATTCTGACCAGCCAGTGGGCCGACATGCGTATGATGTGCATCGGACTACATTACAAGACTGCTACCGACTCAGAGTGAAGCATCTGCCCCCGTCGACCCCTGCCACGAAGGTCCATGGACTGCAGGAGAGCGAAAATGCCCATATCTGGGTTCTACTACTACTCCTACGGCCCATAATTTTCTTTTTTTAAATCCTCCCAATCCCATACTCCCCTTCTCTTCCTCCTCACACCTTCTTCTTGGCTGCCTGCGGCTCTTCAGTCTGCCGACGACGCGCCTTGCGAATCGGTCAGACCGTAAGTATGTTCGTCCTTCTCTGTGAAGCCTCCCTTCAATTAAATATATATAAGTTACATTGTCAACCCAGCCGTAACTGCTGACATCAGGTTATGAGCTTATAAATAGGAGCTCCGAATTATTCAACTTATATTCAAGAAAAACTGTATTCTATGGGGAAGCGAGTAGAAGGGGTCTGAGGCCAGGTAGGAAACGGTCAGGGGTTGGCTGGCATTAGCCAGCAGGGAGAGGCCCCCTATTTTGAATAAATACCTGTATTCATATTCAGATAAGACGGCATAACAACTCTGAACAGCGCCCCGACAGAATAACAACAGCTACGACACACACACTGCTGACCTCCTGATCCTTCGCGCGCAACTGGGTAACCATTTTGGGAACTCGCGTTTTAGCTTCCGTAGGGATGAAGATTCGGGAGCAAGGCTCATTATAGGTCGAAAGGTTGGCAGTAGTGGTCATGTTCCCGTTTCATCTACTTACGCAGGGATTTAGGAGTGCAGCAAGGAAGGACATTTTGGATGATCCCTCCTGCGTGTTTCATTAACAGGATAAATAATAAAAATAAGAGCGTCATTCAATTACCATCAGTCTTTTATTAGTAATTTGAAAGATATTTTTGGTAAAATTACGTTTCTCAACTGTATAAAATCAGAAAGAGCACATTTCGTTCGGTGGGTTTGACTATCTAAGCTTACCTATAATATTTATACCATCTCTTGTTGTATTCTGAAAGCAGAGCCTACAATTCTGACCTTGACTTGTTTATGGTTGTGCTTTTTGCCAACGTTCTGGCAGAAGGGCGAATAAAGCAAGCATGCGTTGTTAGTAATATTTGAAACGTTACGACTCTTTCCTCCTGCCGTAGATGGGGTTGACGGGGGTGGGACATGGGAAAGCATTCCACCCCAGGCTTTGCAGGTTAAGTAGAAACACGAGCGGTTGAAGGCGCGATGTGTTCACTTCACCACACAACTTGTATCAAGGCAATTTACTACTAGGCCAGTCGCTAGAACGTAGAATGCGACGTGGAGTAGAAGCTTTCATTATTTTTTGTTAACTGTTGTTACGGGTATGAATAAAAAAATATCAAAACTGGTAGCAACGTTTGCTGGAAGAACTCTTGGCGGCCAAAAAACCTGTGGATTTTTTCGTACATTTTCTGGTTGGTCACCTATGACTCGAAAACTAAGCATCGCAGACAAACACTTACTCATTAAAGAGTTGAAGAGCATAAAATGTTGCGTTGAATGATCTCCTTACACATTATTGAATCGGTTCAGCCGTATAATCACAATCGAGCGTCCAAAATGGGATATGTTTTCCAACTTGGTTCAAAAAAAGGATTCGCTATGAACGGATACTACAAATGAATTAGCTCAAAATTTATATTGTAGAGCATCAAATTACAAGTTAAGGGAGCACCTGAAATTCAAAATTCAGCCACTCCTAAGCTGAATTCTATTTTTCAGCCAAGTTGGAAAACATATCCCATTTTTGACGCTTGACTGTGGCTAAACGGGCGAACCGATTCTAATGTGTAAGGAGGTCATTCGACGCAGAATATTATGCTCTTCAACTTTGTAATGGGTAAGTCTTTGTCTAAGATGCTTAGTTTTTGAGTTATAGGTGAAAAACTGGAAAATGTCCGAAAAATGCGAGGTTTTTTGGCCGCCGAAAGTTTCACAAACATTTTTAATATTTTGTTATTCAGACCTTAACAACAATTTGAAAGAAAAAAAAAAAGGCTTCTACACCGTATCTTGCTCGAGTGCCCCCCCCCCCTCCTCTGACCAATACACCGATCGGATTTAAGGGTGATTCCACTGAAAGTGGCCGGGAATGTATTCCGACGGTCAAGCTTCCCATGTAAGAATCCCAATGGATTATCCAGGGGAATAACAAAACACTTTTTTTCTAACTGTGCTTCTAGGTGGTGTACAATACAGCAAAATTTAACTGAAAGCTCAGCAACTGATCCAAACAACGGCACAAGAAGAAAAATTACATACCATGAAACAACAGGGGGATGACATACAGTAATAATAGTCCACCATGAATCTGACCGTTGACATACTCCCACCAGTCTCACAACACAAACTTATACCTACTGAGTTGAAATTGAGTGGAACTCATAAGTAGCAAAGCAGACCTGTTTTCAAAATGTACTCAACAGTAATACTTTCACATCTACAGGAGTTGCAAGATTTAACAGGGGAATGACCCAACGCCCGCAAGACACAATATTCTTAATGTATACGTTAGCAGACTATGAACATGAAAATATGTCGCTAAAGGTGTCCATAGCAGACCAATTTGTGAGTACGTTTTCCGGAATCTCAAACTGAACGACTGTGGTCACATGGAGAAGTGCACCTAGGTAAGCGGACAAGCCAGGGGAATGACATTAAGGGCCGGTTTATCAAATACATTTAACGGATCAATAAAGTAGTTACAACGCTATACTCCAGATAACTCGAAAAGTGGTGTTTATCAATGCGCGTTATTGGTCCTACACCCCCTATTGGTCGTTTATAGATCCTATAAAATTATCAAACACATTCATCGAATCGATTAAGTAGCTATACAACCAATAACTCGAAAAGTTGTGTTTATCAATGCGCGTTATTGGTTCATAGCCCTAGAGGTAGTTTAACGGTCCTACAATGTTATCGCGCCTAGAGGGGTTCTCATAAGGCTTATCGATCCTTTATCGTTATGAGGCAGCCTCATTCCTTTCTGTTTTCGACTGTCATTCGTCATCGTCTTTACGATTGTTCAAGTTTTTCGATTTTTCTGTGCTACTATTTTATACCTCATCATGACCAGTGACGAATCAGATCAGTCGGAGAGTGAGTGGCTAGTGTTGGTTTACAGTTTGTTTGTGTACAGTTAAAAACGCTGCAAATTTTACACTAGGGGTTATTATTTATTCTTTGATTTATAGGTTGCTTGTGTGAAAATTAATTCTGTGCCAATAAAAAAACTTAGGGAATTTTTTTTTTTTTTTAATTTTACTTCAAAAAAACATTTTTTTTCCA
Source organism: Pilophorus perplexus (assembly GCA_955831195.1). Taxonomy (NCBI): domain Eukaryota; kingdom Metazoa; phylum Arthropoda; class Insecta; order Hemiptera; family Miridae; genus Pilophorus; species Pilophorus perplexus. Next base: position 28,490,409 of record OY037015.1, read on the forward strand.
CTTTTTTTTTTACTCCGAAAATATTTGAACTCCTTGGATCCTTCAAAAATCCCATTAGTAGCCCCACGAAAGCCCTATAGATCGCAACAGTGAAATCGGATCGTTCCAGGACCTCCAAAAATGGATTCTACGATCAAAAATACCTCGAAAACGACACCTAACTCGATCCCATAGCCCAGGGGTTCCCAAAAGGTGGTCCGCGGACCCCCAGGGGTCCGCAAACGTTGGTGTGGGGGTCCGCGAGCTGCATCCAAAAACTAATATTTTAAGCTATTCTACTAGGAACTCAAACGATAAAAATGACTGTTTGTAACCGGAGTGTCCTGTAAAGCGTGAGAGGCCGTACTTGTGACGCGACGCTAGTGACACCTAGCCTAATAATTATTATTAGTGACTAGTTCGCCCAGTTTCTACCAGAATGTAGGGATATCCGATTCTCAAAAAGAATCGATACATCTGAGGATCGATTCTTTTTCCAAATTATTTATTAAATTTCAAATTTATCAGAAGAAGAAGAAGAAGCATTACCTACCTACCTATTACGTTACGAAACCTGAAATCCAATTACTAATAAATCCAACTGCAAACCAGCACTATTACGTAGGAAAAGGTAGGTAGGAAAGCTTCAGCTGTGTCAGTGGTTGTTGTGCAACTGTTTCCAAATGTAAAATAAATGTAAAAACGCTGCAAATTTTACACAAGGGTTTATTATTCTTTGATATAGGTTACTTGTACAAAAATTTAAATCTGTCAATAAAAAAAATTAAAAATTTTTTTTTTTTTTGGATTTTTATATTTCAAAAAAACATTTTTTTGGGGGGATTTTTTTTTTCAAAAATGTTTTTCTTCAAAAATTTATCGTTTTATTAAATATTAAATTTTGACGTCCTGGGATCCTTCAGAAATCCCAGTTGTAGCCCCATGAAAGCCCTATAGATCACCACAGTGAAATCGGATCGTTCCGGGACCCCCAAAAATGGATTCTACGTCCAAAAATACTTCGAAAACGACACCTAACTCGATCCCATACCCCAAAGCCTTAAAAAAACCCCACCCGTAGCCCCATTATAGCCCCATAGCGCCCCACGGGTTTGGGCGATCGGACTGAAAACCTTGCGGGTACAACTAGATGGTAAACCGAGTATTTTGTCAAAATTTCAGATTTAAAAAAAAATTCTTACTGCCCAAAACGGCCCGGACGGCGGACGGACATTTCGGATTTTGAATGTAGACCTCTTGAAACGGATAATGTCAAATTTTGAGGCCGATCGGAGTCGTCGACCCCCGTCGCGAAAACATAGGTGTATTATTCCAAGAATAATAAACCAAAATAAATAATTATTTGCAACAATCAATTGATTTTTCCCTTGTGATATATACTTACACCTAGGTATAAGCAAACGGGGAAAAACCTTTTTTTACAACAAAATTATATATATATATAATTTACATATATAGAGCGTCCTCAATACATTTGTGGTTTGTTAAGGGGTCCGTGACAAAATTTTATTGGGAACCCCTGCCATAGCCAAAAGCCTTCAAAAAAACCTCCCTTAGCCCCATAGCGCCCCACGGGTTTGGGCGATCGGGCTGAAAACCTTATGGGCACAACTAGATGTTAAACCAAGTATTTTGTCAAAATTTCAGATTTAAAAAAATTCCTACTGACCAAAACGGCTCGGACGGCGGACGGACATTTCGGATTTTGAATGTAGACCACTTGAAACAGAATGTGTCAAATTTTGAGGCCAATCGGAGTGTTTTTCTTTCTTTTTTTTAAATATAAAAGTTGATTTAAAAAAAAAAATAATTCACTATTTTTCGATTAATTGGTGCAATCGATTGTGAGCCTTCGATTGAAAATCGATTGTTGGCTACCGATTTTGCTTCCCTACTGCCAGACGACTTTCGTAGAAATCAAATTCTTTAAAAATACGGTCCAGACTCCGCGACGATATCAGTAATGTGTGGTTGTTCACTACATTTTACATGTCCGTTCTGTTCACATTCTGCAGGATTACTTCTCTTTGATTCCATAGCCCATCGACCTACAGCTATCGGTTGTTTAATAGGTTTGTTCCAGGTTTGACGGAATGTTAACAGAAATCGCCGGAGACATGCGCAGTTTAGAAACTGCCGTTCCAGGTCGATCGTAAGTTGGACGGAAACCGATAGCTCGAGTATGTGCGGTCGGGTTCTGTCGACAGCTGTCCAACTTCTGTCGACAGACGCAGTCAGACCTGGAACAAACCTAATGATTGATAAATGCCAAAGAAGAGCTGGGGGCTGAGTGCTGGGCTGGGGTTACCAGCCCTATATGGGTCTGTTAACAGACGGACAGACGTTATGGGTTCTATACTATAGAATTGCTATAGAATCTATAGCAATCGGACCGCAATTGGTCCGATAGGAGGAAACTTGATATACCAGCCCTTAGACTATTTTGCAATATTTCCGTAGCCATTGAATACCATGCTAAAAAAAAATCTCATGCAACAACACACCCGCATTCAGCAATGCTTATTAGTTCGTTGGTTCGGAGTTGTATTCGCCCTTCTACCAGAACAGGGATTAAAATCTTGATAGGAGGCGTTAAAAGTGCTCCCTATTTCTGTGGCGCCCACGATTTACATTCTGCATATTTCGAAAAACTGCAATTTACAACCTTGAAAGCACATTTTGCCTAAAAAAACTTTAAAAGCTTGAAAGTTCACTGATTAACTTCAGCCAATCATCGACTATCACAGGTGGATTCACAGAGTTCTTCGCTCAGGTCACTTGAGCATCCAGCACGGGTATCTTCCCACCTAAAAAGTGAACACCTAACAAAAAAAATTGCGAACACTTGACTTTCAACTAAATGCGTCAACGTTAAAATATAATACATCTACTTACCGACTAGATGAATCTGCCCGTGCTTCAACAAGGTTTGTTTATTAATGGTTTTGAAGTCACACTCGTCACATAGGAGGATTTTTCGGCCTGGAAGAACCCAACAACACACATTTTCAACACAGAACTGAATTTGTAACAAGCGGAGTTTGTTGCGTGGCATACCTTGAAGGTGTCTCTTCATGTGCATTCGCATGTTTGAGACGTCTTTTGATTTGTAGTCGCACGCATCACATTTCAAGACCGCAACTGGGAAAACGACATCGTTATGAGTTAGATAATATTGCTGAAGAAGGTTTTTCAGTTTTGACGGTGTTAGGTGGTCGTCTAGAGTCTGGAGCTAACTTATCTTATTAACTATCTCCAACGCTTGTTCGCTTTCTGAAACTCGTACCTGAATGAATCTTCATGTGCCTCACCAATGATCTTCTATCGCACGTCTTAAACGAACAAGAATGACATTCCAGCGGCTTCTTATCTGCAGATTAGATCGTTCTAAATAGCGTAAAATGAGACTATTAAATATTCTCCCAAATTTCAGGCCAGCGGTGTAAATTTTAAATCATACCAGGTCTGTGATTCCTTTTTAAATGTCTCGTCAAATATTCTCGACAGCTGGCTTTGAAGTCACACTCGGCGCAGTTCGTTCCCTCCTTATCTGCAGCTACAACGAAAAAGAGGTGCTTCAGACACACACAAACAAATTATGACTTCATCCCCTTTCTAACAAGCATAACAAAATTTGTTATGCAGCGGGATTAAGACGAAAGGGGACCACAAGTGTGCGAGTGAGAGGGAAGATACGCGAACAAATTAGCGTGATTCCCGCTGAACTATTCATTAAACAATTCTGAAAAAAATTGAGAAGCATTCTTATGTCATATGAATCTTCGCCAACATGCCGAAATTTTAAAAAATTTGCTATATCAAATTTTAAAAATTGCCATTTTTAATCTGATGAGTTTTTAGAAATTTCAAGATATACAAAGCATAGAACGTCATTTTAAAATGCGAAAGAAAAAATCGTTTATTCTCTTTTTTCACTCTATAGCCATCAAAAATTGATTCTCCTGGTAATGGTAATTGGTGCATTGGAAGAAATTTCCTCGATGTGTGAGGGGGCTGGGCAACCGGGCTGGGCCCTATCCCCAGGTAGGCCGGACGACTTCAATGAGACCCTCTGCGAGCATTCGCATCGTTCAGGTAGCTACCCTCGAATGCAACTTGAAATGTGATCCCTGCATTATTCGATCATTCCATTCACGCAGAAAATGCGTTTCAACGTGTACATAAACATGAACTAGTTGTACCAGAAAATAGTGTTGTACTGGTACCTAAATGGTGTTGGGAATATTTACGGCCATTTGGATCCAAATTTCTAGTAAATGTTTGACCCACTTTGAACGTTTTCTCTGGTTCGCTGGACACAAATATTACGAGTATTTATTCGGAGTGGGTACCTACCCTGAGCCAAAGGAACGTCAAACAACGCTAAGAGTTGTCACAACCTACAGTAGGTATACATGTACATAATATGTACATTATTCGCAGCTTTTAATTATTATGTTCATAATAATAAAAATATTTACTTTTAATAGTTTTATATTATTTAATATAAAATAAATAAAAATATTTATTATGTACCTACGCAGTTATAGGTACCTACATAATATTATTATGTACCTATCACTTAGTGATATCACTAGGGTTTATTATTATATTAAGTTTATTAGGGATAGTACTATTATTAATTACCTACAAATAAATTTTATTTTAATAAAATTCTGGATAAACTGTTAGGAATCGGTAACTATACTACTACCGTAATTATTACGGCTGAGTCATTTTCTGTACACGTTCAACGATAGCTGCCCTAAAAAAAATTAAAGATTAAAATTGTTTTTTGATTTTTATATTTAAAAAAAAAAATTTATAGGTTTTTTCAACTCAATTTTTTTTGATTTTTTTTTTCTCGCAAAAAATTCGTTTCATCTTTTTTGCGTTTTTTACTTGAAAATATTTGACCTCCTGGGATCCATCAAAAATCTCATTTGTAGCCCCATAAAAGCCCTATAGATCGCAACAGTGATATCGGTTCGTTTCGGGACCCCAAAAAAATGGATTCTACGTCCAAAAGTACTTCGAAAACGACACCTGACTCGATCCCATAGCCACAAGCCTTCAAAAATCCCCTCCCGCAGCCTCATTTTAGTCCCATAGCGCCCCACGGGTTTGGGCGATCGGGCTGAAAACCTTGCTGGCACAACTAGATGTAAACTGAGTACCTATTTTGTCAAAATTTCGGATTTATAAAAATCGTTCTTCTGCCCGGACGGCGTACGGCGGACGGTCATTTCGGTTTTGGAATGTAGACCTCTTGAAACGGATAATGTCAAATTTTGAGGCCGATCGGAGTCGTCGACCTCCGTCGAGAAATCATAGGTGGATTATTCCAAGAATAATAAACCAAAACTGTCTGATTTTCCTTCTTTTCGTTTCAGGATAGAAAATCTCTATCTTGAAACGATCAAAATTTAATTTTGATGGACTCTTTCGTCATTTTTTTCGGGAGGCTTGAAAAGTCAGACGGGACACCTCGAGAATCGGATCATGTCCCGAAAAATTACGGCTTAGGTACTAGTATTATTGGTACATAATCGGACAATTTTCCCCCGGACGAATTTTCCCGGAGATTTTTTCCCCAAGGGCGGACAAAAAATCCATAAGTTGCCAATAGACTGGAAATCGCATAAATAAAATTTCGTATTTTATTTCTTAGGTATGCTGTATTATTACATCTCTCTGGCGGGAACTGTAAAAATCCTCCACCGTTTTTAGGATCCTGTCAAGCGAGAGGATCGTACATCGCACCCTTTCTGGGGGACCTCAAGTGTTTAAGTAGGTCAGACCGACCTCTCCTGAAGTTGCAACAATTAATTAACCCCCAGCATACGCAAAACAGTTTTAGACAGGGTTAGAATTGTTCAATTTTGATGAAATTTTTTTTAAAATTCATGAATTGAATGTGAGCATGCTATGTATAGCTCAGAATTTCAAAATTTCTTTTCATTCAAAAAATAAATTTTCTAAATTCCTCACATTTGAAATTTAAAAATTTTGGGCATGTTAGCGAGTTGTGCATTTGCCCAAGGATCTCAGATAACTTTTCAGATTTGAAATACACGTGGTATTCCGCGAGCTAGAACGCTAATACTTTTATAGCAGATGTGCTGCGATCTATTATCTGAGAATCACACTACCCAAGGCTCCCCTTTCGCCTTAAGTCGGGTTTATTAGTTTGTACAAACTGTAGAAAAATTAATTAGGTCAATAAAAAAACGCTGCAAATCTTACGCAAGGGTTTATTATTCTTTGATATAGGTTACTTGCGCAAAAATTTAATTCTGTGTCAATGAAACAAATTTTGGAGAAATGTTTTTTTTGGGTTTTTTTTCCAAAAATTCTTTATTTTTACTCGAAAAATATTTTACCTCCTGGGATCCTTCAAAAATCCCATTTTTAGCCACATGAAAGCCCTGTAGATAACCACAGTGAAATCGGATCGTTCCGGGACCCCCAAAAATAGATTCTACGTCCAAAAATACTTCGAAAACGACACCTAACGCGATCCCATAGCTCAAAGCCTTCAAAAACCCTCCCGTAGCCCCATTTTAGCCCCATAGCGCCCCACGGGTTTGGGCGATCGGGCTGAAAACCTTGTGGGCACAACTAGATGGTAAACCGAGTATTTTGTCAAAATTTCAGATTAAAAAAAAAATCCTACTGCCCAAAACGGCTCGGATGGCGGACGGACATTTCGGATTTAGAGTGTGGACCTCTTGAAACGGATAACGTCAAATTTTGAGGCCGATCGGAGTCGTCGACCTCCGTCGCGAAAACATAGGTGTATTATTCCAAGAATAATAAACCAAAATTGGAGGAGAAAAAAAAAACCACTTCTGCCCGATGTTTGGATGGTTGCGGGACCCCGAACAATGGAATACTCTTCCAAAATTATTCGGAAAATGACTTCTCATCTCTCCGCCCGGCGTCCTTCAATAGCCCCATAAAACGCCACAGTGAAAACGGATCGTTCCGGGACCCCCGAAAATGGATTCTGCGTTCAAAAATACTTCGATAACGACACCTAACTCGACGCCAAAGCAGAAACCCGTCAAAAACCCCTCCCGTAGCCTATTTTTAGCCTCACAGAGCGCCGCACGGATTTGGGCGATGGGGTTAAAAAGCTTTCGGAGACAACTAGATGGTAATCCGAGTAGTTTGTCAAAATTAAACATTTTCCAATATTTCCTACTACCCAAAACGCCCTGGAACACGACACCTCATTAGACTTCCTGTCATCCTTCAAAAGCCCCATTTGTATCCCCATGAAAGCCCCATAGGGCCTCTCGGTGAAATCCGATAGGTCTGGGACCCCAAAAAATGGATTGTCCGTCCGAAAATACTTGGAAAACGACACCATCTCGATATCATACCCGAAAATGATCAAAACCCCTCCCGTAGCCCCTTTTTAGCCCCATAACGCCACACGGGTTTGGGCGATCGGGCTGAAAACCTTGCGGGGCACAACTAGATGGTAAACCGAGTATTTCGACAAAATTTCAGATTTTTAGAAAAATTCCTACTGCCCAAAACGGCCCGAACGGCGGACGGACATTTCGTTTTTGGAATCTGCACATCTTGAAATGTATAATGACAAATTTGGAGACCGATCAAAATTTTCTACCTCCATCACGAATACATAAGTAGGTGTATTCCAACAACAATAAATCAAAAGATCGACTCACCGGCTTGATGACTCTGCGTGTGTTTCAATAAGGTGGATTTGCAAATGGTTTTAAAGTCACACTCCTCGCACTCGAGAATTTTTCGACCTGGAAAACCCCAACAGCACTCGTCACACATCTGCAACGCTTGACAGATTTCGAGATGAGCCAAGTTTATTTCATACCTTCAATGTGCCTCCTCCTGTGATGCCGCATGTTTGAGATGTCTTTCGATTGGTAGTCGCATGCGTTGCATTCGAAAATCTCAGCTGAAAAATTACCATCGTTTATGAGCCAAACAATTTTTTGGAAGGAAGTTTTCTTCAGTGGAATGTTGACAATAAAAAAATAACATTTTCCTGAATTACAAGATTTACTGTAACCAATGCGGAAATATACCTAGATTCTTCCAGTTCGTGGCCAGAACATAGAATTTGTAATAAACGCAGTTTGGAGGAGTAACTTTGTAATCCTCTCTTATTATGAAAGTCTAAAATCAAGGTAATTGTAGTTTTAAGAAAATTACGTTCACTTTTTTTCGACCTCATTGCTACAATAATATTCCACTTACGAAATATATTATAGTAAACAGTGAAATTGATAGGTTAACCTGCAGAAGAGGCGCTTGGATTGGGGGGAGAATCTACTCCCATGTGTGCCGCGTCAAAGGGATAAAATCACCCGAAAAATGTCCCAAATCGGAGAATTTCCCCGTTTTTGGTTTATTATTCTTGGAATAATACACCTATGTTTTCGCGACGGGGGTCGACGACTCCGATCGGCCTCAAAATTTGACATTATCCGTTTCAAGAGGTCCACATTCAAAATCCGAAATGTCCGTCCGCCGTCCAGGCCGTTTTGGGCAGTAGGAATTTTTTTTTAAATCTGAAATTTTGACAAAATACTTGGTTTACCATCTAGTTGTGCCCGCAAGGTTTTCAGTCCGATCGCCCAAACCCGTGGGGCGCTATGGGGCTATAATGGGGCTACGGGTGGGGTTTTTTGAAGGCTTTGGGGTATGGGATCGAGTTAGGTGTCGTTTTCGAAGTATTTTTGGACGGAGAATCCATTTTTGGGGGTCCCGGAACGGTCCGATTTCACAGGGGCGATCTTTAGGGCATTCGTGGGGCTAAAAATGAGATTTTTGAAGGATCCCAAGATGTTAAATAATTTTCGAGTAAAAAATACAGAATTTTTGAAAAACACATTTTTGAACAAAAAAATCCAAAAAAAAAATTTTTTTGAGATAAAAATCCAAAAATTTTTTTTTTAATTTTTTCATCGACAAAATTAAATTTCTGCACAAGTAACGTATATCAAAGAATAATAAACCCTTGTGTAAAATTTGCAGCGTTTTGGTTCTCTCGCCCGCCACTAGGATCGGGTTTGAAGCCCAATATAGTATATATACTATATTGGTACTATATAGAGGTACTATATATAGTACCTCTCCCAACCGACTATAAGATTTTCTGCGTTGTGAGTACCACGCTTTGACTTCTACTCGAGCTGGAGCATGACTATATGATATAGTTAGGGATTGCAATCCCGAACGTTTTTCTGAATCCCGGGATCCCGGGATTTTTCAGAGGCAATCCCGGGATCCCGGGATTAATCCCGGGATTGATGATTTTTGTATGAACGTGAAAAAATTGATTAAAAACGACGAAAAACTTGTTTATTTACAATAATTGTAAATTATATAAAATATTACTTCTCTCATGAAGGAGAAATTTCACTTATGTACTCAAAAAATGTGCTTTTAGAAATCATAATGTTGGATCTTAGAAAGCATTCAAAGTTGGATCAGCCAATTTGCTTCTTAGCTTTGTCGAAAATAGTCCTGCTACTCAAAAGGCCCTCTCAGCTTCTACGGAGGTCAGTGGGATAGTCCTACGTGTTCTGGTTGTGCTTAAATTGAAGCTGAATCACTGCTCTACAATTTCATTCCTCATAACTTTCCTCGTGGATGAATTCGGGATGAATATCATAGCCGATATTCCGTACTGAAGAAGGATAAAACCACGATTTCTAAATTTGGGGGAAAATGGTCAATGTTTGAAGAGGGTTAATCTCGGGGCCCATTGGTCCTAGAAAGCTGCCGTTGCGCTCAAATGGTAGCAAATCTTGTCTACTTGAAAATAGTATACAGTGACTTTTTCGTTAGGGAGCACATTTTTGAAGCTAAAAGCCAAGAACTGAAAAAAAAAAAAAAAAAAAAATCCGAAAATTTCGCGGCTTTTCGAGCATCCAGCATTAAATTTTAGCACAAGGGTTTCGAAGCTGGTACCGTCCCTGATAACATTTTAAAAAAAACGCTGCAAATTTTACACAAGGGTTTATTATTCTTTGATATAGGTTAGTTGCGCAAAAATTATTTCTGAGTCAAAAGAAAAAATGTTGGAAAAAAATTTTTTGGATTTTTTTTTTTTTTTTTTTTTTCAAAAAAATTGTTTTTCCAAAAATTCTTTATTCTTTACTCGAAAAATATTTAAACTCCAGGGATCCTTCAAAAATCCCATATTTAGCCCCATGAAAGCCCTATAGATCGCCACAGTGAAATCGGATCGCTGCGGGACCCCAAAAAATGGATTCTACGTCCAATAATACTTCGAAAACGACACCTGACTCGATCCCATAGCCGAAAGCCTTCAAAAACCCCCTTCTGTAGCCCCATTTTAGCCCCATAGCGCCCCACGGGTTTGGGCGATCGGGCTGAAAACCTTGCGGGCACAACTAGATGGTAAAGCGAGTATTTTGTCAAAACTTCAGATTTAAAAAAAATTCTACTGCCCAAAACGGCCCGGACGGCGGACGGACATTTCGGATTTAGAATGTAGACCTCTTGAAACGGATAATGTCAAATTTTGAGGCCGATCGGAGTCGTCCACCTCCGTCGCGAAAACAGGTGTATTATTCCAAGAATAATAAACCAAAATATTCTATTCTATTCTATATTCTATTCCTAACCACCTCACGCCCCTCGTACTTCTCTTCCCCCACCTCTGGAACTTCCTACTGTTCTAGTTAGTCATGAGAGTTTGATCTCTTTCAGGTGAGGATAGAAGGACCCATTGAAGAATTGCCTTACGATAATTGGAAGGACCTGTACGACTCTGAGCCGCTTTTCTGCAAAATCCGAGCGGTCGTGTGCCACCAGGGGACTTCCATCGAGTGGGACGAGCTCAAGAAGCACCACGATCAGATCCTCAACGAATATAAGGAAGGAGCCAACGCCCTTGCCAAACCCGACCACGTGTAAGTGTTTTACTGATACTGTTTACACAAATTTGGTCATTTTGCGCTCACAATTTATACTTGGAATAATTTTTTCACCGAGCGCCGAAATCTGTTGACGGTTGCTGCCACCCTACGAGCAAAATTTCGTCTTCAGACGTGTTCCTCACTTTGACGAAAGCTTTCAATTGTTTCAGGGTCGCCTACAAGATCTTCCCGTCGATGATCGAGTTTTACTAGTCTCTTGGGCCCAGGATCGCAGACAGAGTCATGTACCTCAAAGAAAAGAACAGCTGGAAGAACGAGAGAATTGCCGCCTAAGTGAATGCCGAACATTTTGACATTCTCATCTGGGGCTCATTCTCACATATTTTTATTAATTTGTCACTTTTTTAATAATAAACGAAGCTTTTCGTAGTTTTGTGGTTTTGACTGGACTGTCTGAATATCTCACAGCTCAATGTTCGAAATGAAAGCCTGACCTAGTTGGTAAACATTATTACTGCCTGCATAATAGGGATCGTGACGGGACTGAAAAGAGAGCGTTCTGGTGGCGAAATTGATATCACTGACCGAGCTGATGAATAACAGGTTCGTTCCAGGTTTGACGGACTGTTAACAGAAATCGACGGAGACATGCGCAGTTGAGAAAACTGCTGTTCCAGGTCGCCGTCGCCGGCTGTTCCAGGTCGATTTGTAGGTTGACAGCAGTTCAACTGCAGTCGGACGGAAACCGACAGCTCGAATGAGTTCGGTTGGGAGCTGTCGACTTGGATAACCCAGTTGAAACCTCTCTCATAACCTCCTTTATTTTGGTGCTTGACGCATCAAGTTGTACTCGCGTCCTCCCAAAGTCCTCGTATATACCCTCAAACACTTTAAATGACTCATTCCCGCCCTTATGATACTCCTCTCTCGAAAAAGGTTGATTATTCTGAATACAATTATACAATTTTGTTGACAGTTCGCGTTCCAGGTTAGAAGGTGGGCTGTTCGACAGAACTCGACAGACGAAGGCATTGGGACTGCTGTCGACAGCTGTCTGTTTTGTCAACAGACGCCGTCAGACCTGGAACAAACCTTATTGTTTACGTTGAGCCTTGTATCGCATGTAGGAGAAGGGAGAAAAATAAAGGCGTAGAACAGAAGCTACTGACTTTTATTCCAAATCAAACTTTTTTTTGGACTTTTGTCCAGCTAGAGTGGCGAAAAAAAAACAGTGCGCCGCCGCCGACCGCAGACGCGTCAGGGAAATTCCAGGGAAGACAGGGTTTGTTGTTGGAGCTGAATGGAAAGATGACTGTCGGAGAGTGAAATGGCTCTCCGTTCGGGAGTCAATAATTATTATATTATGAAATGAGGGTTAATTGACTGATCTCTCTCCCAGGCAATCAGGAGGTATGGAAATTGGTTCCAAAGGGTTGTGACCCTAAGCGTATTTATTATACAGTGAAATAAATATATCGTTCGTGAACATCCTAACACCCGATACCGAACGCGAAATGTCTTCTCACGAGACGTGGGAGCTAGCCCAAGTTACTCATGAGGGTCGCTGCAGTGTAAATCGCCAGGGACTTCATCTTAACGACGTAGGGGTCCCGGGGGTCCTGTCCGGAGTTGCTTGGGCTGAGAAGAGAGTCCCGGAGGTCCAGGTGACGATCTGGAAGGTCCAGGAGATAGTCGACTCCCGGGCCTACGACGGGCAGACGTGCATACGCTCGCTCTGACTGTCTGGAATGCACTCACCCTGATGCAGCATCCCCTCAGTCCCTTTATCCGAATCCCTCGTTCACGTGAACGTGCCAAACCAGCCTTGATTCGCCCTCTACTTGGAGGCCGGTCAACACAACAGATTCTGCTGTGTCGAGACGTCACGTCCGCCGGTTTCGTTAACCGGACCGCTGTCCAGGATCGATCTCGACAATGGACAACTCTATCTTGTGGTAATTGAGGTCGATAATCGACTGTCTTGGGCCAGGCACACAGAGGTACTTTCATCTAAGCTTTCCTCCAGCATATTTATGCTGAGAAGATTGGTTGGCGCGGTTTCTCCTGAGGTTCTACGCACAGTGTACTGCGCTTGCTTCCATGGAAGCAGACTAGAGCAGCGTACAGGATCCCTCTATGGGGGAACTCATCTCATCTCTCGCCCAAAATATTCGTTCTCCAAAAAAGTGAAACAATGTAATTAATTTGTGGATGGACCTTAATACAGTAAACCCTCACTAACAGCGGTTTTTGCCTAAATGCCCTTAAACCTTGAAATCGATGGATGCTGCTCCTTTGACGTGGAAAACCCACAATATCGCACATTGCTTTTACAACATCAAGGAATCCATCGATAAAATTATGGCCTGGAGTGGTCGGGGTGATGGATCCAGAAAAAAATTTGACTGGTTCGGAAACAGCAACGTTGGGTGAAATTTTAGAGATCGCTCATAAACTGGAGGGTGAGGGATTTTCTGAAATATGGTTCAGGTGGTTGAGTGGGACTCCCTTATGGAAAGCTTTCATGGATATCGCTCCTCCGGAGTAATAGTGGTATAAGTAAGTCTAAAAACAGCTGTTTTGAGTTATATATACCATTGGGTAGCTCGCGACGAGCTTAACATGGGGGTATTATTGGTTTAAGCATAGTTCAAAAATTACTCGGGAGAGAGCAGATGAACCGGTATGTTTTCCATGCAGATTACCGACATTTCGTTTGAAGAAGGTTGGTTCATCTCTAATGAGCCGCTATCCGTCAGAAAAATCAGGTATTAACCTTATTTTTTTCACTTCAGTACTGGTATATTTCAAGAAGTACCGCTGTTCAACCAAGAAAATATCCTTTTTTGTGTGCTTGCAGTGGCAAAACCGGATCATTTCAAAAATGTACCACTACTATTCCAATATTAACGTGTGTCATCCCGTGTGTTCATCAGTACAGTAGTGGATCATGTCAAGATGTACCATCCATTTGGGCCCAATTTCTTGGGATAAGAGTGGTACATAATTGAAATTTAATTGATTTTAATACATGCGCGTCGTGAATGAGAAGGGGGAGAAGAAGCTTTGGGAAAACCTGAAAGGTAGATAATAATATGAAAGCCTGAGAAGCATCGGATATCGGAAACAAAGCCCTCGTGTCTGCAACACGCTAACAAATATGTGAAAAATCTTAAATTGCGATTTCCCAAAAGTAAGGTTTTTGGACTTATACCACTATTCCTCCGGAGGAGCGATATATCCATGAAAGCCTATAAGCTATCCACAGTGAAATTGGATCGTTCCGGGACCCCAAAAAATGGATTCTACGCTCAAAAATACTTCGAAAACGCCACCAAACTCGACCCCATAGCCGAAAACCTACAAAAAAACCCTCCTGTAGCTCCAAATTAGCCCCATAGCGCCCCACGGGTTTGGGCGATCGGGCTGAAAACTTTGCGGGCACAACTAGATGGTTAACCAAGTATTTGGTGTAGGTGAACCTATACAAAATATATTTTGTCAAAATTTCAGATTTTAAAAAAATTCCTACTGTCCAAAACCGCCCGGACGGCGTACGGACATTTCGGTTTTGGAATCTGGACCTCTTGAAACGGATAATGTCAAATTTTGAGGCCGATCGGAGTCGTTGACCTCCGTCGCGATTACAAAGGTGTAGACCTACACCTGTGTATATACACATGTGTATTATTCCACGAATAGGTAATAAACCATAATCTGTACTTCGGAAGGACATAAAAAATAGATTTTGCGTCCAAAATTACTCGGAAAACTACACCTTATTTGAAACCTTCAAAAATCCCTTTTTTAGCCTCCTGAAAGCCCAATAGATCCCCACAGTGAAATCGGATCGTTCCGTCACCCCAAAAAATGGATTCTACGTCCAGAAATACTTCGAAATCGACACCTAACTCGACCTCATAGCAGAAAACCTTCAAAAAACCCTTCCCGTAGCCTCATTTTAGCCCCATAGCGCCCCACGGGTTTGGGCGATCGGGCTGAAAACCTTGCAGGCACAACTAGATGGCAAACCGAGTCTTTTGTCAATATTTCAGATTTTTCAAAAACCTGTTTAATAGGTAGGTGTCGTATTCCGAGTAATTTTGGACGTTTTTTTTTTTTTTTTTTTTTATGCCCCCACTTCTGTCCAACCTAATAAGTAAGTAGGTAACTATTTTTAATTTTTTCAAAAATATTTCCTTTGGTACAGAATTAATTTTTAATTTTTTCAAAAATGTTTCCTTTGGTACAGATTTAATTTTTCATAATTAACCTATAGGTACCTATCAAAGAATAGTAACACTTATTCACTTTATACATTTTATTCATGGAATTTTCGCATCATGAGATGTTTAAGGGCAATGTTGAGTCCCAGAGGGGTCAAACATTTAGTATAGGTACCTAACTAAGAATAATAATCATTGTTATTATTTTTATTCATTGTTACCTACTAAGTTGTAGCCCTCTCGCGGAACCACAGAATCTCTACAAGGCCTGTAAGGTCTGCGCGTTCGGCCCGCAGACCTAGCTGTGTAGACCTTACACGAACACCAGCGGAGTTCGTGCAACATGCCACATCGAACGACCGCGAAGGGTGTGGCCCCGTCCTCGTCATCACTCAGTCTTCTCCCAGCAGCTCTACGGGGAGGTCATGTTGGGGTATTTTTTAAATTTAAATGTAATTTCAGCCCAATTCATTTGAAATTATCTCCACTTATCGCACAATGTGATATTATCATCCGGGAGAGTAACGAATAGAAAGAAAGTTGTCGCGTTGCCATGTTTTAGACGAAAACGTATTTGGTATGAACTGATTACAATAATAATTATTGTAAGATGAATTATTCATCTTTTACGAATAATTATTGTTTCTCACTCGCGGTATTTTCTATTCATGAAGCCCACAAACCCTCCTGATTGGTTTATTTAGTTCAGCATCAAGTTGATCTCATTGAGGGATTCTCTGTCTCTCTTGTTGAGCTTTTTTTCTACCGTTAATGAATGTTTTATTATTCTCGTGAGTTTTTTTGGAATCGGCCTCAAAATTTGTCATTTCACGTTTCAAGATGGGTACCTAAGTTCCAAAACTGTAATGTTCCCTCCCGCCGTCCGAGCCCTTTTAGGCGGTACCTAGGATTTCTTTTTTAGAGTCAACAAATCTGAAATTCTGACAAAATTTGTACACATTTAATGTTGTGCCTGCAAGGGACAGTCAGTTCGCGATGTGGCAAACTTGAAATTCGTATGTGGAGGTTAGGGAGAGAAATCGCCTGTTGTTGCAGTTTTAAAGGGGGGGGGGGGGGCTATGTCCGGGGAAGTAAACATTTTTAAAATCAGGGGACTGAAAATTACGCTTTAAAGTATTGCAGCACAAAAAATTAATAGAATATTGATTCATTTCATTTGGTCAAAGCATCTTAAATAAAAATCTAATTATTTATTGTGATCATTTCAGAGTAATAAAATATTTTCCTCGTTTCGTTGGGGGGGGGGGGGGGGGGCTACAATTATAGGGTCATGATGGGTTTCGAGCAACTTAACTCAACTACAGCCCAGAGTAGGCCTACCTACCTAACTTGAAGTAGTTGAACCTATACCTACTCAGGTTTATACTTAAAAATAAAAAAATAAAATAATAATAAAAAACCTCAGTATAGGTTCAACTACTTCAAATTCCTCTGGGCTGTAGATGAGCTTAGTTGCTCGAAACTGGTTTCCACACTTCAATTTAGTACCCACAACAGCAGAGGAGTAATTTCCCTCCTTAACCTCCTCATTAGACCTCTTCGGTAAAAAACTTCACTCAAAATTCGTATCCACTTCATTCGTATTCAATACTCCTTAAAACAAAAGTAAAGAATCATTCAGTTCACAAAATCATTCACTAAATTCCATCGAGAAAATAACTAATTCACAATGTCCTGGCAAATTGAATAAAAAATAATAATGGTATTGAGTGTAAAGGGTTTTGGGGCCTGCCAGTGACTACATAACTCTGGTTGAGCCCGTCGCTGGCTGTTTTGGCGGTGGCGAGCGCTTTCGATGTGATAACGTCATCAATAGTCAGACGATGAGGTTTTCACATTGAAAGCGCTCACCACCACCAAAACAGTGGTGACAGAATCAATTACAGTTACTTAAAAAAAATCAAAATTTATTTCTAACATTCAGGTAAAGTGGAGTGTGAATCATGGATTGGGCTGAAATTAGTTGATCTTGGGAGCGTAAATAGGAGCAACCGCGTTGGGCCTCATCGGAGTGTTAAAGTGCAGTGTTGTGTAAAGTGTTTTAAGTGCGCGTAGGCTAGTTGGGTGGTGTCAACAGGATGTGTGAGGCGGTTTGTAGGTAAACGTGGTACGCAGCAAGGATAAGCCAGCTCGTAGGATCCAGCCTGCCATTCATTATTTGATAGCTTGCGAAGCTGTGCCTCCTTGCCTGCCTGCCGCGTGGATTATAGATTGTAAGTTAGTTATAGTCTTTCCCATTAGGTCTCGGGTAGGTAGGTAGTCTTAGGGTGGATGAAGTGGCGGAAGTGGTTAACAAGGCTGGAGATCGCTTCTGCCATGGTGATTCGCCGTGCATGTGAGTGGTGGTCACTGTGAGAGTAAGGTTGCAATGGTTGGTCAGCTCCAATTATCAACAGCTGGTAAACTTGGTAAACGGATCTGAACTTCCGATGCTAGTCGCAGGCGTGGTGGACTGGCACAGTGATGGAGTTTCAGTTTGGTTCGATCTGGATGGTGGGGCTGATTGTGTAGGTAGGCTCTGGTGGGAGGGGGGACTAGGTACGCCAACCAGTGAGAAACAAAACTCGAAACGTTTCTACTGTGTTAGTTACCAGTAGCATTGAACTCGACAGTCAGGCGTAAATATTATCATTGGCACGTAACGATTGAAGAGCGTCAATGCCAGTCTGTGTGCGTGGGCTATCACAGTGACGGTAGTGTAAGAACACACTTCCTGTTTTGACACCACCGAGAAGAAAAGAAGACTTCTAGACTCAGTCAAGACCTCGAGACGTGCTCCTTGGCCATCACTGCGTTTGTCGACTTCACAACTTGCGTTGCCATCGCTGCTGCTGCTGCCACATCCATCCAACACGCGAGTGTCCGTTAATGCTCCCAAGTCTCGCGGCGTTTGGGTGGGGGGTGGGGTGTGGGGGTCTTCTCCGAGTTTCTCCTAAGTTCCTGAACGCTTCATGGACAAGGTTTGGGTGGTAAGTAAACTCTGCGTACATTTTGTTGAAACGTACTGTACAGTTTCACATCATTTTTTTTTAAAACGATTTTTTTTTTTTTTTCAGGCATGCTCATCAACATTTATTGAGCCAGGTACAATTCAAAAGCATGTCAAATCATTCAGGATGGCATTCAAGTTCCTTTTCAACATTCTTGTGACTTGATGGTCACTACTCACTTTATTTTCCACTCTTTGAAGTTTTCAAAAAACGCTAATGAAATTCGTCAAATCGTCAATCTGAACTTAAATCAATGCTTAAATACTACCCAACCTGAATGCCATTTTGTGGAGCCACTGTTGGAAATTAGTCTCTTTCCTCCCTTTGGCATGTTGAACTTCATGAACTTCAAGAACTTCAGCTGAAGGACGACGAGAGGAAGCTTCTTTTATCCACAGTCACATTTCACGTGGTATTTGTTCGTTTCAAGAATCAAGAACACGAAGAGTAGGTACATATTTAGGTGGCTAGGTTATATATACAACACACACACCCACCAGCGCACACACACACAAACTACTTAGTAGACAATTCCAATAATTTCATTCCACAAAACAATAAGTAACCCACGTAGGCATAAACGTTGTTCATTACAATTAGAATATTCTTCAGAACTCCCACAACTCCCTACTTCTTTTTGCATAAACCAGTAAAAAAACGCACATGTACTCAAAAAAGCTGGTAAAAAATTACAATAAGTTTACAATACATTAGTGTCCTCAGCTTACAAAGCATAAATTGACTCCTCCCCCCCCCCCCCCCCCCCCAAATTTACTCAACTGTATCCCCCCAAATTCCTCAAGAGAGAACAACTCAGCTCTAATGTTGTGTTTTGAAGTGGTAGGCTTCGAACATTCTCCTATCAATCTCTATTCTGTAGTAAATTGCATGCCAGTGGCTCCAAGGTTTTTTTTTTTTTTTTTTTTTTTTTTAAAGCAATTAGGGTATTAGGTAGGCAACTGTTGTCTTTGTGAAACAAATTGCTGTAGATTGTCATGTTTCTCACGCTGAGTTCCGGAGCCATGTGTTGGCTTCTCCAATCGGCACAATATTTGATGTTGCGGGCATAATGTTGTTGTCTCTGACTTCTACATTGTGCAAACCAAATATCTCTTACTGTGTCGTCCATCCGTGAAGTTTGGTGGACCGGGCTCAGCTCGGGGAATATGATGACCAGGCCGGGTTGTTGTTTCCACTGTTTTTGCCATTTCTTCTTGTATTTGGTGAAACAAATTGCTATAGATTGTCATGTTTCTCACGCTGGGTTCCGGAGCCAGGTGTTGGCTTCTCCAACCGGCACAATATTTGATGTTGCGGGCATAATGTTGTTGTCTCTGACTTCTACATTGTGCAAACCGAATATCTCTTACTGTGTCGTCCATCCGTGAAGTTTGATGGTCCGTGCTCAGCTCGGGGATATGACGACTAGGCCTGGTTGTTGTTTCCACTGTTTTTGTCTTTTCTTCTTGTATTTGGTAGTTGGTGAAACAAATTGCTGTAGATTGTCATGTTTCTCACGCTGGGTTCTGGAGCCAGGTGTTGGCTTCTCCAACCGGCACAATATTTGATGTTGTGGGCATAATGTTGTTGTCTCTGACTTCTACATTGTGCAAACTGAATATCTCTTACTGTGTCGTCCATCCGTGAAGTTTGGTGGACCGTGCTCAGCTCGGGGAATATGCCGACTAGGGATGGTGGTTGTTTCATCTTTAGGTACTTCTTCTTTATTTAGCGGAACAGTGATTTCGTAACCAGCCTCTGATGTCAGACCACGTGAGAGCATCAGCGTCATTTACTGAAGTAAGTAAGCAGGTACCTACTCCGAATGATGGGCAAGACTACCAACATAATAATATTATATAACATATTATGTTGGTATTATCTGCTCATCGTCTACGAATCAATCCAGTTTTTCTGCACTGAAGCAAAGTGATTCTGCAGACACCCCAGACAAGGTGATGCTGCAATGCGTTCAGCGTCATAGCTTTCTTCATGCTCCTTGGGTGGATATTGTTTGACTCCACAAACAGTACTCAACATCTGCAGCTGCCATCATTGACTGAATTTACAGAGAAGACATTGTTGGTGAGTTTGATTGACTAAAGTGAAATAGATATGGAGTGGATTTCCTTGCTAAACGGTCATTTTGTATTTCAGCCTCGATGGCAGAATTCTTGGGAGCATCAGCGTCATTACTGAAGTACTCTGAATAGAAGACCACCAACATATCTTCTCATCATCTACGAGCCAATCCACTTTTTCTGCACCGAAGCGACACACCAGACAAGAGTTGCTGCAGCAATGGTGTCGCCAAATTCTGCATGAAATCACCAGGAAGGCAAATAATTTGGCAAATAGCTTTTAGTGAGTTTATTTATAGAACGCTTCTCAAGATCCCAAAGGGTCTTCAGTCTGACGCTACTGCCAATCTGCTCCTCAACATCTGCAGCTGCCATCATTGACTGAATTTACAGAGAAGACATTGTTGGTGAGTTTGATTGACTACAGTGAAATAAATATGAAGTGGATTTCCTTGCTAAACGTTCATTTTATATTTCAGCCTCGATGGCAGGCTTCTTGGGAGCATCAGCGTCATAACTGAAGTACTCTGAATGATAAGACCACCAACATATCTTCTCATCATCTATGAGCCAATCCACTTTTTCTGCTGTGAAGGGACACACTAGACAAGAGTTGCTGCTGCAATGATGTCGCCAAATTCTGCATGAAATCACCAGGAAGGCAAATAATTTGGCAAATAGGTTTTAGTGAGTTTATTTAAAGAACGCTTCCCAAGATCCCAAAGGGTCTTCAGTCTGACGCTACTGCCAATCTGCTCCTCAACATCTGCAGCTGCCATCATTGACTGAATTTACAGAGAAGACATTGTTGGTGAGTTTGATTGACTACAGTGAAATAAATATGAAGTGGATTTCCTTGCTAAACGTTCATTTTATATTTCAGCCTCGATGGCAGGCTTCTTGGGAGCATCAGCGTCATAACTGAAGTACTCTGAATGATAAGACCACCAACATATCTTCTCATCATCTTCGAGCCAATCCACTTTTTCTGCTGCGAAGGGACACACTAGACAAGAGTTGCTGCTGCAATGATGTCGCCAAATTCTGCATGAAATCACCAGGAAGGCAAATAATTTGGCAAATAGGTTTTAGTGAGTTTATTTAAAGAACGCTTCCCAAGATCCCAAAGGGTCTTCAGTCTGACGCTACTGCCAATGGTGGGGGAAGAATGGCGTGAAGAGGAGCAGCAAACTATGAAAGGTAAGAAGGAACGTTGAGGGAGAGTAGTTAAGTACTGTTTTGTCTTTATCGAAAAAAGTTGTGTTTGTGAGCCCTCTATTAAATAGAGGGCTCACAAACACAAAAAAGACTTCAAATTTTGAAGCCTTATCTTTAGATTTTTAGAGTCCTTTGACAAAATGAAGACATGCAAGTTCTGATTATCTACTCTTGGCTCTCGTTCTTTAAGGGTTCCATAGGTCGCCCTAGAGGTTTTTGATGTTGGTAATGTCCATTCTCTCAAGTTTCTGGATTCCATCATTGACAAGTCAGGAGTGTGCAAATTGGATATTGAAACCCGGATTTCATTAGCCAAAGGAACAATTCAAGCTCTCAGCCCTCAACTGTCAGTGGTGGGGCAGAGAAATCCATTGCCGAACTAAACAGCTCATCCTCAGTGTTTTTGTTGAAAGTATACTGCCAATGGAGGGGGATGAATGGTGTGAAGAGGAGCGGCAAATTATGAAAAAGATAAGAAGATGTTGAGGGAGAGTAGTTTGTGTTTTGTCCCCAAGGAGAATCAGCTGTAGCTCGTTGGACAAGAGGACGCTCCAATGGTACAGGCATGTCTGTCATAGGTATGGCCGCAGAAAGGTTCTCCAGAAGGCGAACTGAAGAAGGGTGCCCACTCGATGCGTCGCCTCAACCTCACCAAGGATGATTGTCTGGACCAAAGGGTTTGGTGTCGGGCGATATTGAGCAGCCCCTGGTAAGAGGAGAAACCCCAAAAGTAAGTAGTTCCGTTGGCCATTGCCTGTTGCCTGTGTAAAGTTATCACCGCTAGTTTCCATAGTTGGCACGTCTTCCTTCCCTGTCACCGCTTGTTGCCATAGAATGTTTACGGACTGTTTGCTGCATGAAAGTTAATATTGCCTTTGTTCTTCATGGAGCGTGCCCGTTTCCTGCTTGGAGCATTTATACTACCTACCTGTTTGCTGCATTGAGTGTTTATACTGCCTGTTTCCTGTACAGAGCATTTATTCTGCCTGTTTGCTGAATTGTGTGTTTATGCTGCCTGTTTGCTGCACAGAGCATTTATACTGCCTGTTTCCTGCACAGAGCATTTATTCTGCCTGTTTCCTGCGCAGAGCATTTATTCTGCCTGTTTGCTGCATTGAGCATTTATAATGCCTGTTTGCTGCATTGAGCATTTATACTGCCTGTTTGCTGCATTGAGCGTTTATACTGCCTGTTTGCTGCCTGGAGCATTTATACTGCTTGTTTCCTGCCTGGAACGTTTACCGCCTGTTCCACACGATTGATGCTTTGTTCCAGTAACCTAACCTAACCCAATTGGTGAGGAAGGTGTGACTATTTGGGGAAAGCCCCCCCCCTTAGTTGGGGGGGTAGGAGGAGGTCACATGGGGGAAACCCCTTTTTACAACTAATTAATAATAATTAGTTGTAAAAAGGGGGTTCTCTTTATATATAAATGCCAGGGCCGAGAGTTCGATCCTTTTCTCATCATTTTCACATTTTACAGAAATTGGCATCAGCTCGGGTTCAATTCCCCTGTATTGCGTTGGAGTCACCAGTTCTCCAGTGATCGGAGGCTTAAACATGGCAGATCCAGAGGCTTCCCAGTCAACAGAAGAAAAAAAAAACGAGGAAAGGAGCTCGAGGAAGAAGCTGCACCAAAGGATAGAAGAGAAGGCTGGCAGAAGAAAGGAAGATGGTAGGTTGAAGGTAGGATGGCTCTCGTGAAGTGCCTACAGTGGGTATTTGGTTAATGTTTAGGAATAGTTTCCCATAGTTACCCATCCTAACGAAGGCTGAGGTCGAGTAATTTGTTACATTTTCTCCCTCACTGCATTATTACACATACCAAGAACGTCTTGACAAAATTTGAACACACATAAGAGGACACACACGAGTTTGAAGAGATCGAAGAACTGGACGAAGTTGTTCGTAGTCCATCCGTTGGGTTGGTCAAGTGTTCAACTGGTGGAGGCATAGGAGGCTCAATGAGTTTAAGGTCTCTCTTCTTTTGAGGTCGAGTGTTAGGCGCCTCCATGGAACTATTGGTTGGTATTTGTTGGGAATAAAACATATCAGCAGGTATATGTTTGGAAACAGTGGAACCATTTTCTTGTCACTCGCCTGTATTCAACTTTACGTTATTTCGGACTCATGAGTAAACCCCCCCCCCATTTTCTTTTTTTAAACGTTTGACGAGGTGGCTAATGCCACTGATATTGGGGGACAACGTGAGCAACCTCCTCGCGGTGTCCTCTGGGTAACGCTGATAGCTCACATTTGTGTACGACTTGGGGGGGGGGGGGGGGGGGGGGCGTGCTGGCTAAAATCAGCCAACCCCCGGACTCTGGCCTCTGACCTCTTTTACTCGCTTTTCAATAATGATTGGTTTTTCTAAAAATAAAAAAATAGGGTTCGCAGGAAATTCAGTCGTTGGACGCCGAACAACTTGTCACTGTTGATAGTGATGAACAAAACGAATGATTTAGATAATCGAATGAGCATCACTCCAATACTGATGCTGCATCAGTATTGGAGATTGGACAAAACGAACCAATTTCTCTTACTTTTCGAACAGAACTACTCTTCTCCATTTGAACGTAGAACATCTACCTAATGAAATTATTGGCATCCGAACAGCTATGAAGTGAGATCTCGGATGCGAGAGCTTCACGAAGACACTGCCATGCTGAGCTTAATCTGCTACTCATGAGCTTTCCCAGTAGGTTCCAATATTACATTTTCGCGACAGAGGTCGACGACTCCGATCGGCCTCAAAATTTGACATTATCTGTTTCACGAGGTCTTGATTCCAAAACCGAAATGTCCGTCCGCCGTCCGGGCCGTTGTGGGCAGTAGGAAGTTTTTTTAAATCTGAAAATTTGACAAAATACCTACTCGGTTTACCATCTAGTTGTGCCCGCAAGGTTTTCATCCCGATCGCCCAAATCACTGTGGGGCTACGGGAGGGGTTTTCGAAAGTGTTCAGCAATGGGGGTCGAGTTGGGTGTCATTTTCGAAGTATTTTTGGACGTAGAATCCGTTTTTGGGGGGTGCCGGAACGATCCGATTTCACTGTGGCGATCTATTGGGCTTCTTGGGGCTACAAATGGGATTTTTGACGGATCCCAGGTCAAATGTTTTTCGAGTAAAAAACAAAACGCTGCAAATTTTACACAAGGGTTTATTATTTTGTGATATAGGTTACTTGTACAGACATTTAATTCTGTCAATAAAAAAAATTTAAAAAATTTTTTTTGGATTTTTATATTTCAAAAAAAATTTTTTGGGGGGATTTTTTTTTTTCAAAAATGTGTTTTTTCAAAAATTCTTTAATTTTTACTCGAAAAATATTTAACTTCATGGGATCCTTCAAAAATCCCATTTTTACCCCCATGAGAGCCCTATAGAACGCCACAGTGAAATCGGATCGTTCCGGGACCCCCAAAAATGGATTCTACGTCCAAAAATACTTCGAAAACGACACCTAACTCGATCCCATAGCTAAAAGCCTTCAAAACACCCCTCCTGTAGCCCCATTTTAGCCCCATAGCGCCCCACGGGTTTGGGCGATCGGACTGAAAACCTTGCGGGCACAACTAGATGGTAAACCAAGTATATTGCCAAAATTTCAGATTTTAAAAAAAATTCCTACTGCCCAAAACGGCCTGGACGGCGGACGGCGTACGGCGTACGGCGGACGGCGGACGGCGGACGGACATTTCGGATTTTGAATGTAGACCTCTTGAAACGGATAATGTCAAATTTTGAGGCCGATCGGAGTCGTCGACCCGCGTCGCGAAAACATAGGTGTATTATTCCAAGAATAATAAACCAAAAAATTAGAACGTGTCTATTTTTCCGTTCTAAGCCCCCTTTTTTGTCCGCTGACCGGCCTCTAACAGGAGATATTAAATATCCACAAATTTTGTATACTAAATCCAAATGGTGGCCTCGGCTGCCTCCATTTTTGAACAGGCTCGTTTCTTTTTTAATTGTGGTCGATAAATCTTTTCGTATTTTCGGCACCGGCATCGGCTGGTTCATAGATTTCCGAATCCTTTCTTCATGGGACTTCACAGTTTTCATCTTAGAGCACTTTCACTTAGCCTTCGAATTATTGTCCGTTGTTAAAAGATTTTTCCCGAAAAGACTTGAGCAATTTACGTATGAGGTGCAATTAATTCTCGAACCCCGGGATCCCGGGATTGACACCACGAATCCCGGGATTTCAAATTGGCAAAAATCGACCGGGATCCCGGGATTTCGGGATCCCGGGATTTCGGGATCCCGGGATCCCGGGATTGCAATCCCTAGATATAGTAGACTAGGGGACCACCTCCTGCTGGCCAGCCAACCACCCACCTGGCCTCAGAACCAACAACTAGTTTTCCCATATTGAACGGTTTTTAATGGGGGGGGGGGATTATTTGAGTGGTGGACTCTGAACCCCGCGATCCCTTTGGTCGTCCGTCCCCCACTCGGCGGACTCCTCGCAGCCCCCCTAACTCTGAAAGGCGGGTCCACATAGCCCCCCCCCCCCCGCCCTGTCGATACCACCTTTCCAACATCCTGTCAACTGGTCCTATTTTTTGGACCACATTGAACCAACGTTTTGGTGTTAAGGCCGCTTTACACGCTACGACAAATCGCAAAGATCAGGTTGCACCAACTTATCGCTCCGATAAATCGAAAGGGGGAGGAGTGTTTACACGCTACGAAAAATCGTAGCGAATAGTTGGAGGGACCGGCATCAACCTTCCAACCCAACTCCAACTCCAATAAATCGCTACGATGTCCCATTTACACGTTCCGATAAATCGTAAAAATCGCATCTGAACGATAAATTGTTACGATTTGTTGTAGCGTGTAAAGCGGCCTTTATAAGACTTCTCTAGTTATATACTCTGAATTTCAAGACCAATTTCAAATTTTTCCAACATCTATTAGTACCTTAGGATAACAATGATTATCCTCGTAAAGCCAATCAACCCCCGACCCCTCCCACCAGGCCTCAGACCCCAATGAGTGGAAACTCGCTTTTCAATAATGAATAGTTTTTACCCCTTCTGTGGCCGCCTTTGAAGAACGGCGGTTTCCCCCATGTTACACCCCACCCCTTTTACTGATGTTTGTGAATTACATGGGATTTTTTTAATTACCTCTGAGCTCACATAATATATTTGGTGAAAAACGATCCTCCTTTGGGGGGGGGGGGGGGGTGCAATCAACATTCCCCCCCTTCCAAGGCGGAGTCACCCCGTACATCCCGGCGGCCATCACAACATCCTTCAAAATTGGCCTTGTTCGTGTTTTTTGCACACTTTGTGGTTCCAAGGGACAGCATTGAACCAACGTTTTGGGGTTTCAGACTTTTCGCGTTATCAACTCGCCCGACAGAATTTTTCAAGACAAATTTCAAATATAGAAGTACCCTTCAATAATCGTGGTTAACCTCATCCTCATCCTCCTCGGGGTTTATCTCCAATACAGTAGAATTTAAATTACATCATAAAGATTTTCTGTAGGATATACAGTAGAAAATGTTCTAGAAATCAAGGAAATCATTTACCTGAATGAATCTTCATGTGCTTCACTATCGATCTTCGCGAGTACGTCTTGAACGAACAAGAGTGGCATTCCAGTGGATTTTTACCTGAGGTCAGATCAGAACATGTGAGCATTAAAGGAAACTATGTGGAAAGAGAACATACAAATATGCAAATTTTGAATTATACCACCTCTGTGATTTCTTCTTATGTGCCGCGTCAAATAGTCCTGACAACTAGCTTTGAAATCACACTTGGGGCAGGGAAGGGGCTCTCTGTCTGCAGTTAGAACCGATAAGAGGCATTTTAGCAATAGCGACACACGCAGCTTTGAGATGCAGAAGCAAAATGTGAAACGTACCAAGATGCACATTTTTGTGCCTATTCAACGCATCCTTGTCACCGGATTTGTAGTCGCACATGTCGCAGGCGAAGGGTTGATCACCTGGAGTAAAAGAATGGTCACAAAATATTGAAAACGGCCGGCTAGTTTAAGAAAGCGGCGAGACGTGAGTTTTACCTGTGTGGGACCTCATGTGTCTCAGGAGATGCGCCCGTCTGATGGCTTTGTAATCACACAATTCACAACTCCACGCTCTGTCATCTGCAAAGAAGAGAAAGAAGACAAATATTGGACCTGACCAATGAAAGAACAACGGAAGTCCAATATAGACGGTGTCGTGCAGCGCAGCATAGATAACTGAAGTCTCTACAGTGGGGCTCTCAGGAGGCTGACGTGTCGAAGGTGAATCCACGGGATCCTTCCTCCATGGCCCTTACAATAGAGTATGAAACTCCACCTTATCCAACTAGAATCAAGTATGCACTAACATTACTTACTGCTGTGTATCCTCATGTGGTTGATGATGGCAGACTGGTCCCCAGTTTTGTATTTGCAATGCTCGCATGCAAACGGTTTCTCCCCTTTAACAAGACAAAAACGATACGTTGGATTTTGCGGGCTGGGCATGATCGTTGAACGATACCCTGAAAGACTAGATAATTCGGTACATAGGATAAGTCTATTTTGTCACGCTCCACTCTCAGGCTCCAAAATGAAGACACTTTTGGTTTATTATTCTTGGAATAATACTTCTATGTTTTCGCGACGAGGGTCGACGACTCCGATCGGCCTCAAAATTTGACATTATCCGTTTCAAAAGGTCTACATTCTAAATCCGAAATGGCCGTATGCCGTCCGGGAGTTTTGGGCAGAAGGAATTTTTTTTAATCTGAAATTTTGGCATACTCGGTTTACCATCTAGTTGTGCCCGCAAGGTTTTCAGCTCGATCGCCCAAACCCGTGGGGCGCTATGGGGCTAAAATGGGGATTTTTTGAAGACTTGGCTATGGGATCGAGTTAGGTGTCGTTTTCGAAGTATTTTTGGACGTAGAATCCGTTTTTTGGGGTCCCGGAACGATCCGATTTCACTCTTGCGATATAATATAATATGAAAGCCCTATATTATTAGGGCTTTTATGGGGCTAAAAATGGGTTTATTGAAGGATCCCAGGAAGTCAACTATTTTTCAAGAAAAAACGAAAAATTAAAAAAATAAATTTTTTTTTTCTAAAATCAACCTGAATAACTCAAATATGAAAGATAATTACCAGTGTGAGTCCTCATATGCCTCGTCAGATTCACTTTGCTGGCCGTTTTGTAGTTGCACTGATCACACGCGAACGGCTTTTCACCTGCAACAGAAAAAATGATTGACAATATTGTCACACTAAAATTGATTTAATTCCTTTCAGCTAAGTCCGTACAGTAAACTAATCCAGAGGAAATACTATTTGCTATCTTGCGGTGGTACGTGGCTGCAACGTTTTTGCAAACCTCAGGATTAGTTTACTGGTAGTACGGACTTAGCTGAAAGGAATTAAATCAATCAAGTGTGAGCCCGTTTTAAGGTTGCGCACTAAATTGCTTCGAAATCAACACCTTATTTGACTCCTAGCCAAAGACCTTCAAAATTCCATGGCCGATCAAAATATTAGGGCTGAGGCAAGCCGAAAGCTTCACTACACCATCTGCACCCAGGGGTTAATATCCTCTTGTCACTGACCTAAAGTGACGTTAGGGTTGAGAACTAAGCTGCCGGGCGTTTGCAGGAAGAGTTTTTACGCATGAAAGGTCCCGAACCCTTCTGGTATGTACAAGGAATCCCTCTACCGTTTCGGGGCTATGCACAGAGTTCCACACCGTCCGCAGGATTGTGTATGAGGAGTACCACATCAGGAACAGCCCGTGGACACTTTGGCACTTATCGATTCCCATGCAGTGGGTCAGGAAGTCAAGCTGAACCAGGAGCAGGAAATCCACAAATCAGAGTGGCCATTAGACAGTCTCTGCCTAAATCCCTGTCAACTGTCAAGTTAGCAAAGCTGAACCAACTCCTGGAAACCCTCAATCAGGGCTTGATGGCGCTTAGCCAGTTCCTGCCGACATTGTTACCATGTGGCAGAAGGCAGTCAAGCTGAATCAGCTTCTGGAAGTCCCAAACCAAAGCTTGATGGTCATTAGCCAGTCTCTGTCACCCGCTGTTCAGCCAACGGTGCGAACCAACTCTAGTAAATCCAGAAACCCGAGCTTGGTGGCTCTTAGCCAGTCTCTGACATCATCCTTGCCTTATCGCAAGCAACGATAAGAACGATTCACGATTTTTTGCCGAGGGGCTCAGTGCACAGTGCACTTTCACCTCCGATGGGACTCCCCCATGCAGTCACCGAGGACCATGGCGTTGGGGGAATAGAAAGCAAAAGGTCGTTTGATAAGCAATGTTTGGGTTAAAGGGCAGCATTGCGTTTGGGTGATCGAAGATTTATCATCCCTCCAATATACGCGTGAGACAAGTACCTATGTTGTGGAACCCTTATGGAACCTAAAATGGCACAAATTTAGTTCTGAAATGAAAGAAGCACCTAAACAGTTTGGATATTTTGCCACAGCAAGACCACGCCGTTAAATGGCAGAATTCACAATACTTGCCACTTATTCACCAAGGTCTGCAGCTTCAAATGAATACATTGCTCTAACTCTGGCAATAAATTATATCAAATCCAAAAATCTACTTTAGTCCTAATTGGGCGAAAAAGGAATGTCCTCATAGCCTGAGGGTTAAATAAGAACTGAACTTCATTGCATGAGTAAGGGAAGACATAAATCAAGTTCTGAAATGAAAGAAGAACCTAAATAATTCGGATATTTTGCCATGGCAAGGCCAAGACATCAGGTGGCAGCATTCAAATTGCTGGCTACATGTTCTCCAAGGGCCACAGCTCCATGTCAATACATTGCTCAAAGACTGGCAATCAATTACATCCACACGTAGCAAATAAGATATTATCACTTCTTGTGGGCATTTCATTTATTTTTAAGCTACAGCAAAACCAAATGTTCGACAGCCTGACTCATTACAGACTTTTTCATCCATTTTGAGGTTCCCTTCGATTCCCCATACTCAAGCGCCCCCAGTCACGCAAACTGCCACCTCAACAAGATGGGCCTTTCAAAATATTTCCCCTCATAAGTAGAAGATTCGTGGAACGATAAACCTTACCCGTGTGGATCATCATGTGGGCTTTCAAGTCTTTCTTGCGGGCGGAAGCGTAGTTGCACAGCTCGCACGGATAAGGTCGTTCACCTACGAAATTTCACGAGATTAACCATAGGTTCAAACTAGGAAAAAAGAATCAGTTCTTACCAGTGAAATCTTACCCGTGTGACGTCTGACGTGGGACTGCAAGTGACCGACGACTTTGGTCTTATACTCGCAGAACTCGCAGCAGTAGAGGTTATCTCCTGTTTAAGTGCAATCACAACCAAAACCATCAGATGACATTTAAAATCAACAAGTGCAAAATGAGAAGTCGATGCCAGTGTTATTGAAAAGGCTCCGTCGGTTGAGGGGGCGGCAGAGTCGGAACAGCGTTCACATGGTGGACAAAATCATAACCTTCCTCCTGATCTGATCTTCAAAGCTACTCCCAACACTTCACAAGATCGATTAAAAATTTTCGTTGGCATTCATTGAATGTTCAAAGTCCTCGTTGAAATTCCTCAGACGAAGGGTTGGACGCCAAACTCGACGTGAAAATATTGCAACCTCTGCTAGTGGTTACAAACAGAACGTTCATTGCAGTACAAAACGGTAGGTTTGTTCGAGGTATCATACATGATGGCGTCTGTCGAGCGAAGTTGACAGATGTCCCACTGCCTTCTGAATTGCTGTCGACTTCCGTTCAACAGCGCACCAGCAGACCAGGAACGCGAACCGTCACTGTTGTGGCGTTACTTCACAGAGATTCACGTGACCGTAAATTTCATATGGTATCATCATAGATGGATTTTTGGTCGTAGGATCTATTTTTGGGGGTCCCAGAACCATCTGATTTGGGGATCTATGGGATTTTTGTGGAGCTACGAAATTTGTAGATCATCATCATCCAATAGAAGATGATCTGGAAGAGATGAGCAGACAACTAGACAGGCCGGGCACCAAAATAAAGAGAGCAGGTTATGGGAGAGGTTTCGACTAGGGAAGGTTGTCAACTTCGACAGCTCCCAAACTCATTCGAGCTGTCAGTTCCCGACTGACTGCAGTTGAAGTGCTGTCAACCTGCAGATCATCCTGGAACAGCTGGCGACAGCGACTGTTCGCCTGAGCGACCTGTAACAGCATTTATCTCAACTGCGCATGTCTCCGTCAATTTCTGTTAACAGTACGTCAAACCTGGAACAAACCAGGTACAGAAATCTCTTCCGCCGGCCGCTGTTGCCCGCTCCGACAACATGGCGACCAAAAATCTCCACTGCGGTCCAAACAGCCAATCAGATTGCGTTCCGTCCTTCCACATTCCGCCCCATGTGAATCCAACCAGGGGGGGGGGGGGGGGGCAGGATCCCGAGACTCAACCCTCGAACAACTGAAAAACTGTTGACGTAAATGATTTTGACCTCAACCACAAGAAACCGCTTAGCAGATTTAGGCGTTACGACGACTGTCGGATATATTTTTTATTTCAGCTTAGGAAAGGAGGAATTTTGAATTTCAGGTGTTCCCTTAACTCAGACTTTGATGCTCTACAACATCAATTTTGAGCCAATTCATTTGTAGTAGCCGTTCATAGGGTTGAAACAGGAATCTCATATTTCAGCCAAGTTGGAAACATAGCCCATTTTTGACGCTTGATTGTGGCTAAACGGCTGAACCGATTCTAATGTTTAAGGAGGTGATTCGACGAAGAATTTCATGCTCTTCAATTTAGTAAAAGTCCCAAAAAAATCGTAATTTTCGGCCAAAATCTTTTCTACCATTTTTGATACTAAATTAAAAAAAGAATGTTCACCGTACCTTTCGATAGTAGTAATGCAGGACAACTATTATTTTCCAGTGGGATAGGTACTGCACACTTTCAACCATAGCTGCCGTCCAAGGTAGACAGTCCTAAATTTGGGCCAACAGCGGGAGCCTTTCCATAATGCCTCCCAGAATTTTTTCGGGAGCCACTTCAGAATCCAACATGGGAGCCTTCTCAAGAAATGGGAGCCTTTTCAACTACAACCGTCGACGAGGGGTCGTTATGTTGACGTGATCTTGCCAAACATCAATGGCCCACTGCGGTAATGATACAATGAAACTGTACCTACCAGCACTGGTTGAAGGTGTGGACATTTCTTCTTCGTCTTCTGCAACATAGAAGAATTATTCTGTCTCAGATTTTTAGAAAATGGAGTAACCTGGTAGATACCTAATACAAAACTCTTACCGACGACCTCATCCTTTATCTTGACTTCTTCCTGTGAATCCATTTAAACCTGAAACAAAACTCTGATTATCCCTCTTAGCATGATGCCTGATGGACGAAGAAGAAGAAACAGTGTATTCAACAAAAATGAGTTTTAAAATGTCCGTCCAGGCGGAGCTGAATCAAGAATTTAATTGCCAAGAACACACAGAGAGTGCATAGACAAGGTCAACAATCCCATTTGTATCCCCCTAGAAAGCTCCATAGATCTCCACAGTAAAATCGGATCGTTCTAGGGCCCCAAAAAATGGATTCTACTATCAAAATACTTCGAAAACGACACCTAACTCGACCCCACAGCCGAAAACCCCTCCCGTAGCGCCATTTTATCCCCAGTGTTTGGGCGATCGGGCTGAAAGCCTTGCGGCGATAACTAGATGGTAAACCGAGTACTTTGTCAAAATTTCAGATTAAAAAAAAAAAAAAGAAAAAAAAAAAAGCCTACTGCACAAAACGGCTCGGACGGCGGACGGACATTTCGGTTTTGGAATCTACGTGTCATGAAACGGATGTGAAATGAAAACGTGTCTAATTTTGAGGCCGAACAGAATTTTTTACCTCTGTCGCGATTACATGAGTGTGTTATTACAAGAATAATAAATCTGAATCAATTCCATGATAAATTTCCAGGAGGAAGGACACCACCAAATCGCATCATACCCCATCCGTTCAATACGTTGCCCTGCGAGTGCGATGCAAGCATTCCGTGTGTCAGTTAAGTGTGCATATTATGTAATTTCAAACAACAAGGCTAATAATAAGTGCTGACTTTACTGAATTCCACTAGTAGCTCAAGCGATGACGGCCGCAAGAAACACCAGCAGACTGTAATATTATGATAAGCGACGATGGACCAGGCTGACATACCTTCCTTGCCTCTGTAGAATCTCAAGCAGGAATCTATTACTGTTATCTACATTAGTGTTGTAGCGATCCATCCAACAGAAGCAACCAGCTTTTTTAGATAAACTTGTTAAGCTTACATTCGACAACACGGAAGGCAAAACGCAAATGTTTACTTTAGGGATGAAAACACATTAACGATCGGTTTTGCGCCGATTATCGAGAGTGTTCCAGTTATCGATACTTTCCAGCCGATATTAACAATTCAATCCGCTGAGGTGGTTAGAAAGGTGGGTGAGAAATGACTCCTCTGCTGGATTAGACCTCTGCACCGTCGGCAAAAACCACAACGAATTCAATCTGCCGTCCTTTCTTCTTCCCAAATAGGTATCTACCTTCTTAAGATTTTCAAGCCAGTATTAAAAAGGTTCACTCGAATAACACTCAAATATTAAACATGATAATAACATTAAACACCGTATTGTGCTGGACCCCTTTTACAACCATAATAGTTGCTGCAACAATTATTGTTGCTGAAAACCTTGCAGGCACAACTAGATGGTAAACCAAGTATTTTGTCAAAATTTCAGATTAAAAAAAAATCCTACTGCCCAAAACGGCCCGGACGGCGGACGGACATTTCGGTTTTGGAATCTAGACCTCTTGAAACGTATAACGTCAAATTTTGAGGCCGATCTGAATTTCCGACCCCCGTCGCGATTAAAAAGGTGTAGTATTCCAAGAATAGGTAATAAACCAACAACAAGACACACAAGTAGATGTTTTGTTATTATACAACAGCAACAGGCCAATCGAATTTTTCGTTGTTTATGGATTTAAAGCAGATTTTTTTTTTTTCTTCCCAACTATCTACTACCTAACTACAGACGTGGTTTTCAGTTTATTAAATAAACTGAAAACCACGTCTGGTAATAAAAATAAATTTTATTGTTCAACCAACTATCCCTACTATTATTGTACAATCCGATGTGTGTGACGTGAGCAAAGTTATCCAGTTTTACGAATTTTGGGAGAATTTTTATTTTTTACGAGTTTTACAAATGAATTATTAGGGGCGGTATATGGATTATCGAACATACCCCCCCCCCCCCCCCCCCGGCCGAAAGGTATATCGTTACAATCGATATTCTTTCATTGATGTATCGATCGTTTTCTTTCAATATTTCATCCCTACGGGAAACCCAACTTGTTGTGGTTGTGAGATATTTTTTTAAACGATGGAGGCATGAAAGAGCAGCAGAGTAACTCTGGTCAGGTCAGTCATCGAGCAAGACGTACACAAACCGGGACAGATAAAATCCAACAAACAGTGTCTGTCTATCATCTCTCTCTCGCCAGGACATTTTTTGTGGTGGGAGAAGCATCGAAAGGAAACCATCGACGTTACGAAGTTCCTGAACATCGATTTTTGGTTAATAATTCCATGTAGGTATAATTCCATGTAGGTATAATTATTATACCTACATGGAATAAAACACCTATGTAAAACGCTGCAAATTTTACACAAGGGTTTATTATTCTTTGATATAGGTTACTTGTGCAGAAATTTAATTCTGCGTTGATGAAAAAAAATTAAAAAAAATGTTTTGTTTGAATTTTTATTTTTCAAAAAATATTTTTTGATTTTTTGTTTTTTAAAAATTTTCTTTGTTATTTACTTGAAAAATAATATTTTTTGAGAATATTTCAAAATTTGAAATTTATTATTACCTACTTGACCTCTAGGGATCTTTCAAAAATCCCGTTTGTAGCCCCAAGAAAGCCGTATAGATCGCAACAGTGAAAACGGATCGATTCGGGACCCCAAAAAAAGCATTCTACGTCCAAAAATACTTCGAAAACGACACCTGGCTCGATCCCATAGCCAAAAGCCTTAAAAAAAACCCCACCCGTAGCCCCATAGCGTCGCACGGGTTTGGGCGATCAGACTGAAAACCTTGCGGGCACAACTAGATGGTAAACCAAGTATTTTGTCAAAATTTCAAATTTTAAAAAAAATTCCTACTGCCCGAAACGGCCCGGACGGCGGACGGCCATTTCGGATTTTGAATGTAACGGATAATGAATCTTGAAACGGATAATGTCAAATTTTGGGGCCGATCGGAGTCGTCGACCCCCGTCGCGAAAACATAGGTGTATTATTCCAAGAATAATAAACCAAAAGGCGAAATTTTCTGATCGTCCTCAAAACGCTGCAAATTATACACAAGGGTTTATTATTCATTGATATAGGTAGGTTACTTGTAGGAAAATTAATAATTACCTAACCATTATGCTGTATAATAAAAAATTTAAAAAAACTATTTTGGGAGAGAAACATTTTACGAAATTTTGTTTACTCGGAAAATATTTGACCTCCTGGAATTATTCAAAATCCCATTTGTAGCCCCAGGAAAGCCCTATAGATCCCCACCGTGAAAGCGGATCGTTCCAGGACCTCCAAAAATGGATTCTACATTCAAAAATACCTCGAAAACGACACCTAACTCGTTCCCATAGCTAAAAGCCTTCAAAAAACCATTCCCGTAGCCCCATAGCGCCCCACGGGTTTGGGCGATCGGGCTGAAAACCTTGCGAGCACAACTGGATGCTTAATCGAGTATTTCGTTAATATTTCAGCTTAAAAAAAAATTTCCTACTGCTCAAAACGGCCCGGACGGCGGACGGACATTTCAGTTTTGGAATCTAGACCTGAAACGGATAATGTCAAATTTGGAGGCCGATCGGAGTCGTCGACCTCCGTCGCGATTATACAAAAACGAAATGTCCGTCCGCAGTTCGAGCCGTTTTGGTCTGGTTTCTTTAAAATCGGAAATTTTGACAAAATACTCGGTTTGCCATCTAGTTGTGCCCGCAAGGTTTTATACCTGATCGCTCTAACCCTTGGGGCTCTATGGGGCTACAGGAAGGTTTTTCGGGGGTTTGCGGATATAGGGTCGAGTTAGGTCTCTTTCGAAGTATTTTTGGGCGTAGAACTCATTTTTGGAGGTTCCAGAACGATCCGTGGGAATCAATGCTCTCATGGGGCTACGAATGGTATTTTTGAAGGATCCCAGAGGGTCAAATAAGGTGTCGTTTTCCGACTTACTTTGAACGCAAAATCCGTTTTTCCACACCTGTCCAAACATGGGACACACAAATTTTGTTTTTTAATTTTCTAACTTTTTCGGAGGGCACAGATTTAATTTTTGCACCATTAACCTGGGTATATCGAAGAATAATAAACCCTTGTGTAAAATTTGCAGCGTTTTTTTAATGTGATACGATAAACCCCTCCTTTACGAAAACAATACGAAAACGACAGAAATCGATGAATACGGGGAAGTAGGAAAAGAAAGAAAGAAGGCTTTTTTTTTTGTCAAATTTTGGCAATATTTTACTTAATTTCTGCAATCTTAATTTACTGCTTATTTCCTCTCTAATTTACACATTTTATGTACAAATTGATTTTTGGTACATATCACAGATTCACAGAAATATATCAGTCCATAAGCTGCTAACGACACAATTTAAAAAAAATCTCAAATATAAATAGACAAATTTGTCTAGAGAACATCTTTACCGTTGAAGGAAATATGATGGGCCATCGTATGTGGCAAGGTGAATCCTGCTACGGCAGAGTGTATCGATAATAGGGGTGAGATGGACAAGACTTTTTCCGGCGGATTCCTTTAGATGCAGATGGCGAAAATCCCCCACGTTAGGGTCGCAAACAACTCCGTGCGTACTCAAGTGTGCAAAACGAAAAAACGCGATTATTCTATTAAAAGATCTGAGAAGTGGTCCCTAACTGCAGGAACCCGGTACCTCATAAAGGGTGAATAAGAAATCCGCAACAAGCCGACAACCAGGCAGGTGCAGTATGATCATCGATATCATCGATCTTTTTCTGACCCAAACATTACAGGGCGATGAATGTAACCTGCTGTGGTCACTGGATTCAAATAGGCCACTCATACGGAGGAGCCGTTGCTCACCGAGTCAAGAGAGAGACACCTGCACGTGCAGCCTGTGACGGGACATTCCTGGTGACCCCTGAAACAAGAAGAATTCACTGGCAAGTGTTCTGTAGGGTTAGTCTGCTGACCAAATAGATGTTCAACAGGCGAACCTAAACGAACTGATAGTTGATAGCGGAATGACCTGTAGAGCACAAAAGGCTTCTCAACGCCATGGAATCAATGTCAGCAATTAGGAATGGACGTGCCTCGAGATAACTTTAAAGCCAATCTCAGAGTGGGTGTGCACGTTAATTTTTTAATTAGCAATTTAAACGTGCAGCCAGAAAAAACGCTGCAAATTTTACACAAGGGTTTATTATTCTGTGATATAGGTTACTTGTGCAAAAATTATTTCTGTGTCAAAAGAAAAAATTTTGGAAAAAAAAAACATTTTTTTGGATTAAAAAAAAAAACATTTTTGGGGGATTTTTTTTTTCAAAAAAATTGTTTTTTGACCTAACTCGATCCCATAGCCAAAAGCCTTCAAAAAACCCCTCTCCTAGCCCCATAGCGCCCCACGGGTTCGGGCGATCGGACTGAAAACCTTGCGGGCACAACTAGATGGTAAACCGAGTATTTTGTCAAAATTTCAGATTTAAAAAAAAAAAAATTCCTACTGCCCAAAACGGCCCGGACGGCGGACGGCCATTTCGGATTTAGAATGTAGACCTCTAGAAACGGATATGTGAAATTTTGAGGCCGATCGGAGTCGTCGACCCCCGTCGCGAAAACATAGATGTATTATTCCAAGAATAATAAACCAAAATTTTGATTTTTATTTTTCAAACAAATTTTTTTTTTGGGATTTTTTTTCAAAATTTTTGTTTTTTACATGAAAAATATTTGACCTCCTGGGATCCTTCAAAAATCCCATTTGTAGCCCCATGAAAGCCCTATAAATCGCAACAATGAAATCGGATCGTTTCGGGACCCCCAAAAATGGATTCTACGTCCAAAAATACTTCGAAAACGACACCTGACTCGATCCCATAGCTAAAAGCCTTAAAAAACCCTCCTGTAGCCCCATTTTAGCCCCATAGCGCCCCACGGGTTTGTGCGATCGGACTGAAAACCTTGCGGGCACAAGTAGATGGTAAACCGAGTATTTTGTCAAAATTTCAGATTTAAAAAAAAATTCCTACTGCCCAAAACGGCCCGGACGGCGGATGGCGTTCGGCGGACGGACATTTCGGATTTAGAATGTAGACCTCTTGAAACGGATAATGTCAAATTTTGAGGCCGATCCGAGTCGTCGACCCCCGTCGCGAAAACAGGTGTATTATTCCAAGAATAATAAACCAAAAGGGCGAGCGAAGCGATTCAATTGGATTCACCGTGAAATCAGGGGTTCGTCCATTTCTAGCGGATTCCTTTACACTACTCTAACTAAATGTCATCTGGGACGTGGACCCACTTGAGAGTAAAGTAATAACATTCACTTACTCGAACCACTGTATGATATGCTCCGAGTGTCCACCATGTCGGCACGTTTGACACCAAGTATACCACTTTTCAAATGGATTCATCTGCAAATCAAAAAGAACTGATATGGAACGCAGTGAACGGAAGAAGAAGATTATAGATTACCTCTTTATCACAACTTGAATCGAAAACAACGGCAGAATCGTCCAAGACTGGGACCCCCATATGGCATTGAGTTATGTAACTCAATGCTGGGTCCAAAAGAAATTCGAAAAACGACATCTCACTCGCCTTCCACGCCCAGTTCCCTCTAAGCCCTACTAACTGTAGCCCTCAAGTGGCATAGCGCCTCACAGTAAGATCTGCAAAGTCTGCGGTCTCCCATAAATCGAGTCTAAGTCCACAATTGAGAACTTTCTGGGTCAATGATAAAGTATTTTTGAAAAAATTAAAAGAACATTTTTTCTGTACAATGTTTGGACAGATGTGGGACCTCGAAAAATGGATTCTACGTTCAAAAATACTTCGAAAACGACACCTAATAATAAACAAATTTGTGGAAACGGCTACCAACCAGGGGAGAGACCCCGATGTTTACCTATCAGGTAATCAACGGAGTCTCACCTTGAACTTACGCCCGGACGGCACATTGTTCACTGATATGGTACCGATGACTCTATTTGCCTCCTGGTGGTCGAGGTCCAATCCCTAATACAAGACTTATCACTACGACTGTAGGTCCGTCAACAAGCCGGGTCGGCGGCCCCCAGCTCTCCCCCGTCAGTCGTAGATTGCTGTGGCTAGTTTAACGTTCTCAGCAAACGAAGACAATGTTTTTACCGGTCCACCAGAAAATTTTATCCCGGTTCGAGGTCCCAAGAGAGGTTCGTTCATGCGAACGACAACTAATTCGATCCCATAGCCGAAAACCTTCAAAACCCCTCCGGGAGCTCCATCCCTATAATGTCAAATTTTGAGGCAGATCAGAATTTTCGACCTCCCACGCTATTACAACAAGTGTATTATTCCAAAAATAATAAACCAAAATGACCTTAGCTCCTGAATTGACGGCGTCAGACTGAGAAGGAGTTCCCATGTTGACCAAACAGATGGCACACCGAGGTTGGGGTTTTCTACAATGAGGACAGCATGAAACCTGAAAGCAGCAATCAATCAATCAATCAATAATTTTTTATTGCCGAAGCCAACACTGACATAGCAATCGTTAAGTATAAAAGATAGAATTGACTTAAAAACTAAACAAGCATCAATAGTAAAACATAAATGGTATATATACATAATAAACAGAATAATAAACAAACGAAAAGAACACGAGAAGACATTGAGTACCGACCTACATAGTGATTTTACTCAGATACAAAACTTAATTTCAAAAAACTCAGAAACCGAGTACAGTTCGGCATCGATTAATATGCCCTTCAATGTCTTCTCAAAAGCAACAACGGGGAGGGCCTTTAACGAGTCCGGCAAGTGATTGAAGAGGCGAGCACCTATTTGAAAAGGGTTACACTTTCAGCAACCTTGAAAGCCGTTGTACAATGTCATAGCGACGTATAGATGGAGTGTATGTGCACAATGCGTACCTTGGTTCGATGGAAAGGAGCCTTATTTCGGGAAAAGTGGGTAGTCGATAAGGTTTTGCCGCAGAAATTACACGTGACGTACACTTGCTGTTCGGGTTTGGTTGACGTCCGTGAATTGTGTAGAATGTCGAACTGCGATCGGTGATTCCACATTCGCCAAGAGTCGAGCAATTCCCGATAGCTAAATGGATGAAATGGAAATGGCAGACTTGACTTTTGAAGGAGTGGTAGTGGGTGAAGCATTTGGACGGAGAAGTCTACTTCAAGTTGCTTCAGGTTGATACTTACGAACTGATCCAATACTGACATCTGTTGCACTCAAGAAGAGGAGCCGGGAAAGTCCTCATGGCGATGACGCTGACGCTCTGGACGTCCCCAGTGTTGTCCAAATACTGCTGGAGGAGCGGCAGCGCCGTCGAACACATGCCTGAAACAAAGGATGGGTTGGTTATGCCAAACGTCACTTGTTGGTTGCACTTGTGTCCATAGCAGTTGGCTCCGCTTCAACAACCGTAAATCTATAACAGCTTGGTATATTTCCCGCATGCAGTAACCTCACCGCCCCCATACAAACAGTATTTGTGACGTAAACACGAAGGAGCAGCAGATCAAGTAGAGTCTCCAGTGCGGGACAAATATGCATTGCCCCTGTTATCCCTAGACACGCTGGCCTTTGGAGCCTTGTCAACTGTTTTTGGATAGTGAATCGGCCCGCAGCCCCCTCCCCATGTCACAGATAGAACCAAAGGCATTGTGTGAACCGTTCAACGGGGCTTAAATCGCGACAATACATTTACGCTATCGAAGCGTTGAAAACGTACCTGTTAAAATGAGACCAGCCAGGTTCCCAAGCCCCGTCAATTGGTCTGTCAGTTG
This sequence comes from Pilophorus perplexus, assembly GCA_955831195.1. NCBI lineage: Eukaryota > Metazoa > Arthropoda > Insecta > Hemiptera > Miridae > Pilophorus > Pilophorus perplexus. Next base: position 28,531,949 of record OY037015.1, read on the forward strand.
AACGAGGTATTCTATCATTTTTGAGTCCGATAGGAAAGTGAGGGCAAACGCGATGCGGTCCGTTACAGCCATTTCTTCTTCTTCCTAAGATGAAAAAAAAAAACACTCAAATCGGCCATGATGGAAGCAACACGATTCCGAGTGTTGAAAGGGAAATTAGAGGTTCAGTAGTATCAAATGGAAAAACGCTGCAAATTTTACACAAGCGTTTATTATTCTTTGATATAGGTTACTTGTGCAAAAATTATTTCTGTGTCAATGGAAACATTTTTGGAAAAAAACTTTTTGTTGGATTTTTTTTTTTTTTTTTCAAAAATTCTTTATCTTTTACTCGAAAAATATTTAACCTGTAATTCCCCACGATAAAACACTCAATCAAGGGCACACGGTCAGGCACTTGATTACCACCCTCCCAATACCAATGAGGAAAATAACACAAACCAGAACCAAACTGTAGTTGTCAGGTTCAGCAGTCAAGAAAGCAAATATTGCTCTGAGATAGGGGTCCAGCAGTTTTATCCGTGAAGCCGTGCAAGCTTGTCGCCAAACACTGTCTTTGTCGTTTGAATAACCTAAAACGAAACAGGTTTTAGCTTCAACAACTACAAATTTAAATACTACAAAAATCCTCTTAAACAAACCAGAAAGGGCCATCGAAACGGTGTTGTATTCGGTGACTGAAAGGATATCTATAGCTGTTTTCAACTGAAGACCAAACACGGCAACAGCAGCAGCTTTGGTCGTCTCACCTTCAACAAAGAGACGTCACATAACGCAAATGTGTGGTACATCCGCTAATTGGTATCGTCATCTGAAGCTTACCGGATTTTCCCAAAGCCTCCACAGTTCTGAGTAGTTGAGTCGGATTGTGCATGAAACCCCAGTTGCACAGCTTTAGAGCGGTGTCTCTGATCTCGCTTCTGTGGTGGTAGAAAGAAAGGTGAATTTCAGCGGTTCTGTTTGGATGTGTTCTCTTCCTACTAGGGAAGTTATGAGAGCCAAGGAGAGAAGAAAGTCTACCTAATGTTATACAGTAAATGTAATACAAGATGAAGGACCCCCAGAAATCGATTCCAAGCCTAAAGCTGCTCGTGCGGGTTGGCGGAGACGACTGGTGGGATGTTACTTACGCCTCACTCCTCAGACGCCTTCAAACCAAATAACCTTTGTAAAAACGCTGCAAATTTTACACAAGGTTTTATTATTCTTTGATATAGGTTGCATCTCTGAATATTTTCAAAAAACTTTTTTTAATTGTTTTCAATCAATTTCAAAAATCTCATTTGTAGCCCTATAGATCCCCACAGTGAAATCGATCATTCATGGACCCCAAAAAATGGATTCTACGTCCAAAAATACTTCGAAAACGACACCTACCTCGATCCCATAGATAAAAGCCTTCAAAACACCCCTCCAGTAGCCCCATTTTAGCCCCATAGCGCCCCACGGGTTTGGGCGATCGGGCTGAAAACCTTGCGGGCACAACTAGATGGAAAATCGAGTATTTTCTCAAAAGGGTCAAAATTACAGATTTTTAGACAATTACTACTGCCTAAAACGGCGTCGGCGACGGAAGGACATTTTATTTTTGAAAATTACACATCAGAAATACATAAGGCTAAATTGTGAGGTCGATCAAAATAATTTTGATCGACCTCACAATTTAGCCTTATGTATTTCTGATGGACGGGATATAATTATTATATCCCGCGTCACAAAAACTTTGTGATTATTTTGAGGGTAGACCAAAAACTTCAATACAAAATCAGTTATCTTACCTGTAGACTTTGGCGCTGGCTGAGCAGTTGATGCCGCTGAATGAGACAAACGCCACTTCGGATTTGATTGCGAGAGAATTAGGTGATTTGTCCATACCCAGCACACTTCTAGAGGGCAAAATGCAAGTGTTATAATTTAAAAAAGAAGATACTATCACGGCGAACAGAATAACCTCATTCTTAAACTAAAACCGTCCCCAAACCACGTGACAAGTAAATTACCTTATCCCAGGATGTTTGGTTGACATGTTAGTGGCTGAATCATCAGTAAGTTTCCTCGTTGCCCCCAACCAGTTCCAAATCAATTTCAATTCCTCGTCGTCAACGAGCCCGGCGTTCAATTCCACGTCAGCCTGCAAAGTACAACACTTACAAAGATGTACAAATCGTTGCGTATTGCCTTACACACCCCGTTTGGACTGGTGAAGGACGAGTCTACGTCCAAATACGACACCACTCGAAAAGCCATTCAAAAGCGCATGTGTAGCCCCGCAAAAGCCTTTCAAATCTCCCCACTGGCCTTTGACTGAGGTCGGGTTCAGCAATATGGCCACTCTGGCGTCTTTGAAGGAAAAATTAGCCGTCCGACTCGAATATGTAGTACCTATTAATAACCTTGCCAAATGGGTCCATTTTGGTTTATTATTCTTGGAATAATACACCTATATTTTCGCGACGGGGGTCGAAGACTCCGATCGGCCTCAAAATTTGACATTATCCGTTTCAAGAGGTCTAGATTCCAGAACCGAAATGTCCGTCCGCCGTCCGCCGTCCAGGCCGTTTTGGGCAGTAGGAATTTTTTTTAAAATCTGAAATTTTGACAAAATAGGTACTTGGTTTACCATCTAGTTGTGCCCGCAAGGTTTTCAGCCCGATCGCCCAAACCCGTGGGGCGCTATGGGGCTACAGAAGGGGGTTTTTGAAGGCTTTCGGCTATGGGATCGAGTCAGGTGTCGTTTTCGAAGTATTTTTGGACGTAGAATCCACTTTTTGGGGTCCCGCAGCGATCCGATTTCACTGTTGCGATCTAAAGGGCTTTCATGGGGCTAAAAATGGGATTTTTGAAGGATCCCAGGAGGTTCAATATTTTTCGAGTAAAGAATAAAGAATTTTTGTAAAAACAATTTTTTAGAAAAAAAATCCAAAAAAGTTTTTAGAAAAAAAAAATCCAAAAAAATTTTGTTTTCCCAACATTTTTTTTTTTTTGACTCAGAAATAATTTTTGCGCAACTAACCTATATCAAAGAATAATAAACCCTTGTATAAAATTTCCAGCGTTTTTGGTTTATTATTCTTGGAATAATACACCTATGTTTTCGCGACGGGGGTCGACGACTCCGATCGGCCTCAAAATTTGACATTATCCGTTTCAAGAGGTCTACATTCAAAATCCGAAATGTCCGTCCGCCGTCCAGGCTGTTTTGGGCAGTAGGAATTTTTTTAAAAATCTGAAATTTTGACAAAATACTTGGTTTACCATCTAGTTGTGCCCGCAAGGTTTTCAGTCCGATCACCCAAACCCGTGGGGCGCTATGGGGCTATAATGGGGCTACGGGTGGGGTTTTTTGAAGGCTTTGGGGTATGGGATCGAGTTAGGTGTCGTTTTCGAAGTATTTTTGGACGTAGAATCCATTGTTGGGGGTCCCGGAACGATCCGATTTCACTGTCACGATCTATAGGGCTTTCATGGGCCTAAAAATGGGATTTTTGAAGAATCCCAGGAGGTTAAATGTTTTTCGAGTAAAAAATACATAAGACAAAACAACATTTTTGAAAAAAATCCCCCCAAATAATATAAAATATAAAATATAAAATATAAAAACCCAAAAAAAAATTTTTTATTTTTTTTCATTGACAGAATTAAATTTCTGTACAAGTAACCTATATCAAAGAATAATAAACCCTTGTGTAAAATTTGCAGCGTTTTAAATTACCTCTGACATTCTCACCTCTGATTTTCCTTGTCACTACTCACTTATCGAGTATTGTATTAACACTAGTATAATCAACAATTTCTCATTTCAGTGTAGCCTACTGACTGGCCATCAATCATGGAGCCAATTTTAACAGTGGGTCCATATTCCAAAATTACTATTGTCAAGTTACCACCAATCGGCGCCGGTTTCATCAGTTATACATTACACAATTTGTACTCGTTCCTCTACCTTCAGTATAGGTAATATATTTTTATGGTTATCTCTGATGCTATTGACTAATGTTTTCTTGTTAGGGCTGGAGATGAGCTTAGTTGTTCGAAACAGGCTCCCACGCTATAATTGTTTACTTTAATAAACAATTTAGTACTCAGCAGAGGAGTTATTTCCTCTCCCTAACCACCTCTGCACCGTCGGCAAACAGCCACATCTGCGTCATAGTAAAATATTTTTGAAAAAAAAAAAAAAAAAAAAAATCTACAAAGTTTGGACCTCAAAAATTGAATTATGCTTTCAAAACTACTCGACACCTTAAACCGAAACGACATCTTATTTGACTTCCTGGGATCCTTCAAAAATCCCATTTGTAGCCCCATGAAAGCTCCGTAGATCCCCAAAGTGAAATCGGATCGTTCCGGGACCCCCAAAATGGATTCTACGCCAAAAATACTTCGAAAACGACACCTAACTCGATCCCATTTCCGGATTTCCTCAAGAGTATAAAAGGGGCTTTCAAGGGGCTACTAATGGGGCTTTTGAAGGGTGCCAGGAAGTCGAATGAGGTGTCGTTTTCAGTGTAATTTTGGACGCATAATCCATTAATTTTTTCGGGATCCCACATCGGTCCTCAAACTTTTCAGGGGAAAAACTCTTTTTTAAATAACTTAATTTTTTTTAAATTTTTTTATTGATATGTTTTTGGGTAATTTATATCTGAGAATAATAAACCCTTGAACAAAATTTGCAGCGTTTTTAACTTCTACGAATATGGCACAGGGCGACTTCACGCAAAATTCAGTTGCACGTCTCATGCTTATTGCTGAGAAACGCTTTTACAATTTGATAGCGTTACTCGGCGATTTGTCTGTTCGGGCTATAATGAAGGTAACGAATCCAATTGATAACTTGGAATAACATACCAAAAATGGGCAAATATTCATACCTGAAGCCCATAGCCTTTGACAGCCCTCTTCTTCATAACAGAAGAAATGTCACCGAGAAGATCGTAAATTGAGTCGGAGCATGAAACCGTTTGCAGAGTCCTCTGACCTTGAGTCCACACGATACTGGCGCTCTGAGCCCAATTCAGAGTAATCCGTTCGGAGACGTAAGCGTCCATGAGGGTCCCTACAACAGGGCAGCAATAAGTATGATGTCCACTGAAGTCGCTGTAGGTACACGTGGGTAATCACTTTTAACCACGAAGATCTCTGAAGGCAGCCTCGAAAGGCAACGCGATACTCCTGGCGATCGATTTCCGTTTTGGACAAAGTTAAAATGGCTGTCAACTCCAGGCAGAGCATTCAACTCCCTTGTTTGGAACCTGTCTGGACAGGTCTGGAAAGCGTGAAGGCCATCCTGGCAAGACTTGAAACCATATAACCAGCTTGGGACCAGCTCTGGAAAACTTGGGACCATACTGGCAAGCCTTGGGAACCCTTTGGTAAGTGATTATCTGGTAAGTGATTTGGTAAGTAATTTCGTGGCCAAACGTGTCCCCACGCTCACTGTATTGATTGCCAATTGTGTTGAGTTTACGTAGCCAAACGAGTTCATCCTCAGTGGCCAAACGTCATACTCCAACTTTTAATAGGTTGCTAACCGGAAAGAGTGATGCCGAGAAGACGATTTTCATCTGACGGATGCCAAGAAAAGGAAGTAATGTGCCCCGAAGCCCCCGTCTTTAGGCTCCTCTCCATGACCGAATGATCCAACTCTTCCATTTGTTGAATGTAGTGGAGGTAGATTGATTTGCTGTCACGCTGCAGTGAGCCCAACAAGTTATTTCTGAAAAAAAAAAAAAAAAACTAGAAGCGACATAAACACAGTGCGAGCAGCTCAGCTTAGTAACAGGCGAGTACATTCAGTACCACCAGGTACCTGGGAAACACATAACACATTCAGCCACGAATACCTCTCCTGGAGAGGTCACACGAAGAACTGGTCTGGCCACCGGGGCATTGCGATCAGCAGTGTCTGTGATGAGATCCACTCCCGATGCAATCGATTACCGTCTCGGACAAAGTTAGTGCGATCGACTCCCTTTTTTTGGAAACACAGCCTGGAGGCGTGGAAAGCGAGCAGGACATCCTGGCAAGACTTGGAATCACCTAGCCAGCATGGGACAGCTTTGCAAGCCTTGGACAGCTCTGGGAAGGTTGGGACCATCTTGGTAAGCCTGGGAAACCTTTAGCCAGCTTGGGACAAGCTCTACAAGCCTTGGCATCTACAAGGCACCAACTTTGCAAGCTTTGGACAGGGCTGGAAATCTTGGGGAAACTTGAAAACCCTTATCCAGCTTGGCACCAACTTTGCCGATTTGCTATTACAAAAGTGTATTATTCTAAGAATAATAACTCAACACGTTCGTTCCACATGAAATTGAATGCACTGTTACTCATCAAAGCTGCTCGCACTGTCTAAACCGCATCCAAGCAATACTCGCACCCGAATTTTCAAATATGAATAACGTACCTTGTAAGGCACCACAATATCTTGGTGATGGGTTTGGCCTGCTGCAACGTGAGAACGGGCTTTTCGAACGAGCGAATGTCCCAAATGGCAATTTGAGACTCCACATAACTGGCTAACATGCAGTTGAAGTGGGGAGCAACAGTGACGCCATAAACAGCCTTTGACTGAGACGAACTCGCCGCTTTAGATGGATCTGTAAGATGAGTAAGGACAGTAGTGACAACAAGGCTTGACAACAAATAATCTGTTTTATTAAGAAATGTCACAAAGAAAACCGGGACAGGCGATTTCTTCCCGACCGTTAAAAAGCATAGCGTTCCTTCCCCTTAAAGTGGCGGCGATTCCTTCCCCTAACTCAATTGCTTCCTACCCGTGGGAATCAGCAGTTGCCAGAGCATAGGGTGTCCTCTGTGTGAACGTCTCGAGTGAAGGCAAACTGTTCGCCCCCACCGCCTCCACCAGCGCCTGTGGGGAGGCTGCCCTGCCCAAGTGGACTCATTGGTGTCTGCCAAGGCAACCGCTGCAGTAGCAGCAAACTCCATAACCTGATGGGTTGTAGTTATGTCAGCTCCAATACCCACGCGTCAAGGAAAACCTCAACCTCATGGACAGCCTCCTCCCTTGCAAATAGAGTAGCGCTGAAGCTAATGCATTGCTGAGGTAGGTCCCCCACAACGTGGGCCGCCACCAGGTGTTGATGGCCATTGCCAGGCGGTGGAGGTTAGCCGGGAAGTGCCTATGATCAAGGACCACCAACGGCATCTTCTACCTCCACAGATGGGAAGAACTCAAAGGTGAGTCACCCAGTGGACTAGAAAGCCCACTCGTTCAGCCACCAGCCAACAAGCATGGCCAGCACAACCTGGCCGGCAGAAGGCATCTACCTGCCTGGTCAAAATCACGCATGCGAGCACCACGGTCCATCATCGATCATCGATTACAACAAACTCGCAACTCGGTTACATTGCCCAGCGTCTCCTCCTGACGGACCTTATCACTGAGATTGTAGAGGAGGCGATCGCCGAACCTACGCTCAATGGCCAGCCTCACACCGGCAGCAATCGCCATCTCCCTCGTCGACTTTGCCGCCCAAGAAAACATCCCCTGGTGAGGTAGGCAGGTCTGGGACACCCTCAATAATCGATTTTAAGTCCAAAATCACTTCAAGTACGACGGAGAAGTTCCTCGGTTGATTTTGTCTCCCTCAATGCCCAGTATTTTTCGTGGTGAAGTTTTCCACAACCTTGGATAATATTTCCAAGCAGTAATATCCTCCATGGTTGCCGATTATATGCTAAGGACACTATTACATATAGAGAATCTTGTGATCTTTATTTCAGTATAGTATACTGAAATATACTGAAACCGTATCCGGTGACTTTTTCGGTAGGTAGTTGGTTGGCCGTTTTTCAAGAATCAAGAATCAAGAATCAAGAATTTTTTTTATTTGCCAAAGCCAAATAATGACAGAGCAAAAGTCAAAAGTTAGAACATACAGAATAAGCTGACTGGTTATAGGGCCGATTATATTGACTGTAATAATGGGAATGACAGAGAAAATAGCATCAACTCGACTGCAGATGTACAAAACAATGAATGGCCGTGCACAAGACAATGACAAGAAAATACATGACAAGACAATGAAGACTAATTCACCACAGGCCATTTGATCTTGAAAAATTCCTCTAGAGAATATAATTCTTCTTGAGAATTTTCTTTTTGAGAATTTTTGAGATACCTAGGGGCGAAACCCCGAAAAATGGAACCTTCTTCCCCCCCCCCCCCCCCCTTGAGAGAACTTTTAATATGTTCTCTTTTTAACCACCCCAAACTAGTGTCTGAAGAGAAACCTTCTGCTACCGCGATTCGAATCATTCGTAGACTGAACTAAAAGGCAGAAGCCCCCTGGGCCATGAACACCCCCAGACCAATATGATACGCGTAGATATGACAGTAAACCAAACTTACCTCGCAAATCGACCATTTTCAACTGCTTGTTGTTCATACCAACTACCAGAGTCCGATGATGATCCGGAAGCCACGCAAGGGAATGAGCCATATCGCTAAGGCCAAGTTCAGCGATTGTTGTGACGCCCGATCTGGACCTGATGTCCCAAACCAGAACACAATGATCACTCCTGTACCTGTCCAACCCAGTGGCTATGACCTGGGGATCATTATGGTTCCACGACACCACATTGCATTGACGAGCGTGCTTGGGTACTGAAAATACCACGTGAATCGTTAGTTGGACATTTTGGAACCGTTCATGTTTGGGTGCTACCGAGTTGGTTCCCAAAAATGCCCTCCGAAATGTCTATATTGGTTCCTGAATACGTCCGTGATGGTTCCCAACATTTCCCTTCTCATTTTATCCAGCTTTAGGACTGGCTGCAACTGAACATTGTGGGTATGCTTACAAATGCCAGGACGCAACGACCGCCCCTCCGGACTTAACGAGCGAGGGTTGGCTGGCAAAGCCAGTGGGGGTGACCCCCTAGTGTACTGGAGGAGAGTGGCCCAAATTCGGTCATCTTTCTTTTAGGGTAATTCAAGCTGTTGAAAATTTTGAAAAAAATATAATAAAATTACAGAACCAGAGAGGGGTAGGCTGGCGTAGCCAAGTCAAAGACTACTGATTCTTTATCGCTTTGGCCAACGAAGGGGAAGGGAACCAATTCGGACCTCATACTGCGGAACCTACTCGGACAAAAAATATTTCGCCGGGAACCTAAACGGCTAAACCGTCATGATTATTATATTGACTTATGACAGTCAAACAACTCGTTAAAGAAAACTCACTCAGATCCATGCCGTTGATACCCAAACAGTCGTAACTCGATGGTCCGAAACTGGTGAGCGAAACTTTTCCATTAGCTTGTCCGATAGCCAACAAGACTTCGCTTCCCTTCAAAGGGTAAACATCGACACATTTGACATAGTGGTAGTTTGAATTGGTCGCCAGAAGTCTAGCACCAGTGTTTTCAGAGAGCTCCAAGTCTGAAAATATCAATTCAAGTGAGAAACGCAAAACGAAACTTGACAAGTGGATGTTCTCGTTGATTTATTACCGTCTGATCGTTGTTTTTCTACTACATTTTCGAAGGTTTCATAAAGAAATATTTCGGTTCCCCAAGTGATGAATTTGTCTTTGTGGACGGGAGACCACATCACCTCGAGCCGAACGCTGCTCATTTTGGTACCTGGAAAAAATACAGGATTTCAGCAAGTGAATGCGATTCTCCAAAGTTCTCTCTAATCAGAACCCACACAAGCCAAGCGCCGAGATGTGGCTCAGCCCTAAAAACAATGAAGTTAAACAGTTTCCAACAAAAACGGATGAGGAGCTCCTGCACTGTTTGTGGCAAAGATTTGAATATATGAGAGCCCAATAAGGTCATATTGTTGTACCATGTGCACAGTGGGGCAAAATATTTTGAAAAAAAAAAAACAAAAAAAAAAACACCTCTGAACCCCCCATGCGGAATTTGACGCTGATCACGAATGTACTCCATGCCCCACAGTGAAATCGGATCGTTCTGGGACCCCCAAAATTAATTCAACGTCCAAAAATAGATCGAAAACGACACCTAGCTCGACCCCATAGGCGAAAACCTTTTAAAAACCCTCCCGTAGCTCCTTTTTAGCCCCACTGGTTTGGGCGATCGGGCTCAAAACCTTGCGGGCACAACTAGATGGTAAACCGAGTATTTTGTCAAAAATTTCCGATTTTGCCCAAAACGGCTCGGACGGCAGACGGACATTTCGTTTTTGGGATCTACACATCTTGAAACAGATCAAAATTTTCGACCTCCGACACATATGTATACGAATGTATACATATGTGAATAATTCCAAGAATGATAAACCAAAATAGCGGCCCGAGTTCTAAGAGATACGGCTAGTGCTATTCCTGTCCGGTGAGTTAAGATTAGTTGAATATGAGTCCTAAAAACCTGGTGTAGTAAAGCTATTTCAATCTTCTACGCACAAGTGTAAGTAGCTCCAAATCCTCCAGCATGGCTTATCAGACAGGTCCAGGAGTTACCTCAGCCAAGACAACACTTTGGAAGGCCAATCTCACTCTCGATTCACTCGCCGTCTCAGAACAATAGTGACACAACTAAAAAATTGCAATTGAGAGTAAATTGAGTTGCAATGATGCCCTTTGTAACCCACCGACTAAATCTAACAACTGATTTAAATGGGTACCCAGCTTACCAACCATTTTCTCTAAAAACTACAGCACTGAGGCGGCGATATAAACTACACCGACTGATATTTTCCACAGAGCTGCCTCAAAAGCTATTATCCCCGCACATCATGAAATGACCACGCATAGGTATTATGCATCGAAACCGAGTAACTAATGACACGGAAGAACTTACTTGAGTTCCTAAAATTTCAAATCTGACAAATAATTAACCAATTCTACCGATATTACTATAAATAAATAACCTTTTCTTAATTGCGATTAATACGGTTAATTAGCAAGCGCGACGTAAACGCGGTAAGCTGTGACAAATTAACAGTGTTTTTGTGTCTCTGTATGTTTAGATAGCGGATGTATTGCTGACAAGTCGGGGAGGGTTCCATGGAGGAGATCACACCCCTTGAGTAGCCGCCGTGGAGGGGGGAGGCGAGGGCATGTAATCCCGCAACATGGAATAAAGGGGCCTTTACACGAGCAATTTTTACCTGCAATAATTGCACAAATTCGAAAAGATTGCACTAGAAAAGTTGTACGCAACACAAGGCAATAATTGCGGTGAAAAATCGACTCGTGTTGCATCAACATGTAGCGATGCAATAATTGCGTTGTGTTGTACAATAAAAAATTGCAGCAATTTTCCGAACCCCGTGGACTTCACTTCCAACACAACGCAACACCTTCCGAGCGTGTGTGGACCCAAAACTGTTGGCCAACACTCGGCAATTATTGCTTGCAATTTTTCAGGGCGAGAAAAATTGCATTGTGTTGCATGTCACATTTACACGAGCAACACTAAATCTGAGCAACACTTCTCGCACGCAATTATTGCAGGGAAAAATTGCTCGTGTAAAGGGGCCTTAAGGAAGCTATTTCTTCCATGTCCCGCAAATTAATGAAGAATCTTCATTGAATATGTTGTTTTTAGAGTCGAGATAATATAGGTAACATAGTTTTAATGTTTTTCTTGTGAAGTTCGTGGACAGATGTGGGACCCAAAATGAATTAGATAGGTACCTACGTCCAAAATTTCACAGGAAAGGACATTCATCTTCCTGGCAGGCTTCAAAAGCCCCGATAGTAGTCCAATTCCTCGTGGAGAAATCCGATCGTCCTGGAACCCGCAAAAATGGATTTTACGTCCAAAAGTACCTACTCCGAAAAGTAAAGTTGATTTTACCAATCGTGTTGACCATTTGCGGGTTGTCACGAGTGGCGGAGGTAGGACACCTAACGCCATCTGGCTGTGAACCACTTTTGGTTTATTATTCTTGGAATAATACACCTATGTTTTCGCGACGGGGGTCGACGACTCCGATCGGCCTCAAAATTTGACATTATCCGTTTCAAGTGGTTTACCTACATTCGAAATCCGAAATGTCTGTCCTCCGCCCGAGCCGTTTTGGGCAGTAGGAATTTTTTTTTAAATCTGAAATTTTGACAAAATACTTGGTTTACCATCTAGTTGTGCCCGCAAGGTTTTCAGTCCGATCGCCCAAACCCGTGGGGCGCTATGGGGCTAAAATGGGGCTACGGGCGGGGTTATTTGAAGGCTTTTAGCTATGGGATCGAGTTAGGTGTCGTTTTCGATGTATTTTTGGACGTAGATTCCATTTTTGGGGGTCCCGGAACGATCCGAGTTCACTGTGGCGATCTACAGGGCTTTCATGGGGCTAAAAATGGGATTTTTGAAGGATCCCAGGAGGTTAAATATTTTTCGAATAAAAAATAAAGAATTTTTGAAGAAAAAATTTTTGAAACAAAAGACTTCGCTTCAAAAAGTTTTTTGAAAATTTAAAATCCAAAAAAAAATTATTTTAAAATTAAAAATCCCCAAAAAATTTTTTTTTAAAGGTTTGTTCCAGGTCTGACTGCGTCTGTCGACAGAAGTTGGACAGCTGTCGACAGAACCCGACCGCACCCTACTCGAGCTCTCAACCTACGATCGACCTGGAACAGCCGTTTCTAAACTGCGCATGTCTCCGGCGATTTCTGTACAGAATGTTAACGTTAACATTCCGTCAAACCTGGAACAAACCTAGGTAAATTTTTTTATTGACAGAATTAAATTTCTGCACAAGTAAGTAACGTCTATCAAAGAATAATAAACCCTTGTGTAAAATTGGCAGCGTTTTACTTTATATTCCACTCCGGGACCTCAGGTTTAATTTCGGTCCGTCATCAGGTCCCGGATCTGATCACGGACCGAAATTAAACTAGCCCGCTGCGGGACTCGAACCCACTACGTCAACCTGTATAATCTTTCTGTGGGTCTCGATTAAGCAACGGCGACTCCCCAAAAACTGAACACGCACGTTCAAAAAACTTCGAAAGCGAGACCCAACTCGATATTTTACCCAACCCCCATTTTAAAAAAAACCCTCCCGTAGCCCCTTTTCAGCCTCACAGAGCCTCACGGGCGGAAAACCTTGCGGGCACAACTAGATGGTAAACCTTGAGTATTTTGTCGAAATTTCAGATTTAAAAAATGCCTAGGTAGGTACTGCCTAGAACGGCTCGGACGACGGTGGACGGAAATTTCGTTTTTTGAATCTGGACGATGTCCAGATGTCGTCTTGAAGAAGATGTCATCTTGAAATTTCAAGATGACATCTTAAAAGTTCGGTAACGTTTTGGTATTTGTGGGACCATGGAGGAAGGGACCCCTTCCTCGAAAAATGAATTAGGCGTCCAACATTTCTCAGAAGACGACACCTTATTCGACTTCCTCGGGTCCAAAAATCACAACCCCATCATCGATATCGTACTTACCTACCTACTACTATCACTACCTACCAAGACTTGGTAGGTAGTGATAGTAGTAGGTAGGAATACTTAGTATTCATTTGCCGATAATTTTATAGTAGGTTCACTAATAATTATATTGTACTGTTAATGCAATAATAATCATGATTACATCAGATGGATACAGATTCTGTCATCCAATTTATTGATTAAATTGTAAGTTAAAAAAAATTAAAATTAAAAAATATTGAATATTGTATACAATACATCGGAAGAGCCACTATCGATATATAATATACTTTCGATGTTTGCAACGCCCCTAATCATAACCAGTGCTGCCGATTATGGGGAAATTTCCCCAAAGTGGGGAAATTTCACCTAGTCTAAAACCAAAATGGGGAAATGGATTTTTTGGGGAAATCATGGGGAAATTTCACCGTCGAGCTGTGAGTTTTTAAGAAATTTGGTAACGAGAATGAATTATTAAAAGATGAAAAACGAAGTAGGTACCTACCTACTTACCTTAACTTGATGTTCTGCATATTAAATTAACGCGACGGGTTTAGCACAAAGATGGCAACAACCACAGCAGCTGAACTCTTCAGAGCGGTTCGAACCAACGAAGGAAATGGGGCGCTGTTTTGCAAAAGGGTACAAGTGCCAAAATGGAAAAAATTGAGTTAGATATCGATTTTTATGTAAAATTTTACGAGGAATCGATTGGTGTCATCGCGGTTTGTCAAAACGGGACGAATCCCACCTTAAACGAGCGGTTTTGCAAAACGTTACTGTTTCTTTGAGATTTTCCAAAATGGTACAAAATTCCTTGGGGGAGAGATCGGAATAATGTCGGATATTATATGTCTTTCAACAACTTGTCTATCGATTTTCATTGTTTAATTTTGCGTTTCAATCGATTAATCTGGGCTGACGAGTCTCAAAAGAAGAGAAGAAGAAGAATAAGGGGGCTTAGTTTGTTTTGGACGAATGTATGACCATATTTTTGATACCCATTACCTATTAAATTTTCCAATGAGTTCAATTTGAATTAATTTCTCACTCAAATCAAATCTAAATAAAGGTGGAATAAATTTACCATTTTGAATTGGATGCACAAAATCCATGGAATAACTTTTAATTCGAGTGAAAACACTCACGGGCCTGATTGAAAATTGTGTTTAGTACCGTTTTGCAAAACCACCCCATTTTCATGTTTATTTTTTGATGGGATGGAAGTGATATTGGTAGGTATCATTTTGAGGTATAGGTAGACATAATCTAACCATTTTTTCTATCTCATAAGATAGAAAAAAGTTTTTCATAACTTAATATGCACAGATAAAGGGCAGGGGGAAATTGTGGGGAAATCCGTTTTAGGCAATGGGGAAATTGGGGAAATTTTGAGCTCAAGATGGGGAAATCCTGAAGTGGAGGATCGGCAGCACTGATCATAACATTGTTGTTAGCGTATGTATTTTCACTTGACTAACACAGTTATAGATATTAATTATTAATGATTACTTGAAGATAGTTACTCCGTTTTTTGTGCAGTATAAACTCGGTATTGTGCTCGGATCATGGATATTCTAAAGGCGGAAATCGAAAGGAAGAAAAGGCAGCTGGAAGAGAAGAAATTGCTGCAGCCAGCCAAGAAGTATTTCAAAAGATCTGACCTCGTCAAACTAGAACAGCAAGAATACTATGAAAAGTATGGGGAAGCTATGCAAAACAGCGAGCAGAATGCGTCGTCCGAAACCAAAGTGCCGTCCAATGCGGTAAGTACAAACCTACGTACATAGATTGGTAAGTATCTTTAGTCCAGTCAATCTGTAGCGAAAATGATAACGACGTGGAAAAAAATATGGTTGGATTCGCTGGCCTTATTCTATGTTTGGGGTGCTGAATCCGAATCTGAAGGTAAGTATTCGCAAAAAACTCAAAAATGTTTGTACTTTTTTCAGTGAAGTATTTGCTTCTTCTTCTATTGCGTTATCCCCCATTCAGAACGTTGGCAATCACCATAGCGAGTGCGTCCCTATGCTCCGCCGTTTTGAAGAGCTCCTCCACTTCCTGATGTTATTCAGCCAGGACAGCTGCTGCCTTCCAACTCCGCGCCTTCGATCTTGCCCGTAATGATGGAGTTGGAGCAGCCGATACAGGCCCAAGTAGGCTATCTTACGGCACTTCACGACACGCAGCAGCTGTCGTTGAAAACCAGCACGCTCAAGCACCTCTCGGTTGGACACGAGGGCTGTCCGCGGGATCCTGAACATCCTTCTCAGCAACCACATTTCGAACGCCTCCATCCGGTTCATGGTAGCGACCTTCAACGTTTCCCAAAAAGGACCATAGACCTAACGTAACAAACCACCTTCTTCCACCCCAGAGCGAAGTTGACGTTTCGGTCCCAGAAGAGATTCCGCATCCTAAGGAAAACTGAGCGGGATATCTCAATTCTCGATCCAGAGCTACAGCTTCATTGATCAAGCAGCCCAGGTTCTTGAAATGGGACACTCGCTCAATCTGACGTCCGTTGAGCCTCAAAGCCGCATCCAACTAAGGTAGACAGCTGAACACCATGAGCTTAGTCTTCGCCACGTTAATGGTTAGCCCAGCACGCTTGCCAGCAACAGAGAGCCGATCCAAATGAAGCTGCAGGTCGTCCACGCTGTCCGCCAGCAACTCAGTATCGTCTGCTTACTTCAAACAGCAGAATCTGCTGCGATCGCCATTCACCTTAATTCCAACATCTATAGATGTTCTTATAGTTTTAGTATTTTATAGTTCTTAATGTTTTGCTTTTAACTCCGAAACTATGCATCCTTCGGCAAAAGTCACTATCAACAAAGTGAAAGGGCCTTAAATTTACTATAAAATTCACTAGTCAAAGTTGATTGTAGACCGAATAGTTCAGGAGCTAGAGCGATGTGCAAAAATGGATTTTTTACATTTTTCGAAAAATCATTTTTTCACACTTCACACAGCTCTGTACCTTGAAAACGGCCGGTCCTATCGAGAAGTGTTACCTGCATAATGAAAGTTGTAGAGCGGGGTGTTCCAGAAAATTGCCTTTCCAGCCTGTTATCAGGCATGGGAACGTCTTGGGGTATTATTAAATAACACACACAAATTTTGTCAACGTTCGTTTGTTCCGTGGTGACCGATTAGCGTTACCCAGGGACCACCTCGAGGAGGTTGCTCGATTCAAGAATTGGTCATATTGAGGATTCATTTCTTTTCGTGACTTGGAAAAGTCTTGGGGGGGCAAGAAGTTACCAACGTCTTTTGAGGGGCTCGGATGGGAGGAGTTCAATGTCATCTTCACCTGCCAATATGCCCTGATGTGCAAGATAGCCATGATATGCATGCTGAGAGGAAAGCATTTCGTGTGCAGGATGTAAACCCATGCCATCTCTGAGCGCATCGTCAATGAGCTCTCGTTGGGATGTAGGTATCCCAAATCCCTTCCCAAGCATGCTCCATGTGGCATCACCTTCGCATCATTCATCGAGTCATGAAGACAGATGAATCCTCGATATGACCACTACCTCGTAGTGATTCGTTAAATAAATTTTTGTTATCTTCGCCGATAAATCTCTACGCTCGTTGAACTGCGCCCTTGTAGGGAGGTTTGTACCATCTGTCAGTTCCCAATCTCGTTTAGTGAAGACGCATAACAGATATTTCTTGGATCTCTTCAGATTCGGATTCAGCACCCCACACAACATAGAATAAGACCAAAAAATCCAACCATGTATTTTCTTCCACGTCCTTATACGCATTGACAGGACTACATGAACCAACTAGGTAAAATTTCTCTTAATAAGTTCCGTTGAGACCTACACATACATAGATTGTTCATAACATGTTGGGTTATAATGTGTACCTACATGAACCACAGGCAAGTAATCTAATTGTGTTTTAGGTTGAAGATCAGATTGACGAAATCACTCTTCCCAGGAAAGAAGTCATCAAACGGCTGAGAGATCGTGGCGAGCCCATCTTGCTGTATGGAGAGACTGAGTTTGAATCGTTTAGAAGGCTTAGAAAGTGCGAAATTTCGGAGCCCGAGCTAAACAAAGGGCTTCGCAACGATTTTCAAGAAGCCATGGAAGAAGTGGACCAGGCGTATTTGGACGAACTGTTGAGTTCCCAAAAGGGCGGCACCAGCGGGGACTCGGACTCTCAGAAACAGCCCAAAGAGAAATTGATTTCGTACGAGGAGATCCAAGAAATGGCGGCTAAGCTGGGGAAAGGGGATATCAAGTATGACATGACTTTGTTGATGCATTTCCTCCAGTTGCTGATGAGGTTGTGGGGAGACGAGTTGAACAATAGGAGCGAAGCTGAGAAGACGTCGACAAAAGGGAAAATGGCTCTGGCCACCTACAAGCAGACGCAGGTTTACCTCAAGCCGCTTTTCAACAAATTGAAGAATCACACACTTCCCGAAGATATTTCCGACTCTCTCACGTCAATTGTTCGGTAAGAAATCCTAACTTGCTAAAGAGGTTCCTTTGGTTCATTATTCATGAAATGTACTCGTGTCAGAGGTCGAACATTTTTATCGGCGTCAAAATTTGTCATTATACGTTTCAAGATGTGTAGATTCCGAAAACGCTGCAAATTTTACACTAGGGTAAAAAACATTTTTTTCCCCTGTACCTACAATGTCTGAACAGATTAGGACCTCGAAAAAACAGATTTTGCGTCCAAACTTGCTAGGAAAACGACACCTTATTTGACCTCCTGGGATCCTTCAAAAACTCCATTTAGCTCTAATTCAGCCCCATAGCGCCCCCCCGTGTTGGAGCAAACGGGCTGACAACCTTGCGAGCACAACTAGATGGTAAACCGAGTTTTTTTGTCAAAATTTTAGATTAAAAAAAAAACCCCTACCTACTGCCCAAAACCGCTCGGACGGCGGATGGACGTTTCGTATTTGGAATCTACAAATTTTGAAAGGTCAAATTTTGAGGCTGATCAGAATTTTCGACCTCCTTCGCGATTACATAGAAGCGATTAATACACCTGTGTATTATTTCAAGAATAATTAACCAAAATGAAATGTCCGTCCGCCGTCAGAGCTGTTTTGGTTTTTTTTCTTTAAATCTGAAATTTTGGAAAAATACTCGGTTTACTGTCCAGCTGTGCCCGCAAGGTTTTGAGCCCGATCGCCCAAACCAGTGGTGCGTTATGGGGCTACGGGAAGGGTTTTTAAAGGTTTTCGGCTATGACGTCGAGTTAGGTTTCGTTTTCGAAGTATTGTTGGACGTAGAATCCATTTTTGGGGTTCCCAGAACGATTTCGATTTTACCGTGAGGATCAATAGGGCTTTCATGGGGCTCATGGGGTTCAATTTTTAATATTGTTATCAAATTTGCCAAAGTGGCCCGCGACCTTGTGTGGTAATTCTCCATATTTGAGTAAATAAGAATTATAAACCTTTTAATTACCACTTTGTAGAAAAAACAAAGCAAAGCTTTTCAGCTAAATTTTAGCCATCGTCAGGCAACTACAAAAGAACAAGGATTGGAATGAGAGTAACCTCCCGTACTCTCATTCCAATCCTTGTTCTTTTGTAGTTGCCTGACGATGGCTAAAATTTAGCTGAAAAGCTTTGCTTTGTTTTTTCAATAAAGTGGTAATTAAAAGGTTTATAATTCTTATTTACTCAAACAAATTAATATTGTTATTCCTATAATATTATTAACATTGGTGTTCGGCCCCGGATTTGAACCAAGCTGATCAGCGCTCCGACTGATTTGTAAACAAACGAAGCTCTGTCGCCAAAGTCCCCGGGGCCATCCTGTCCCCTCCTCATTTGAAGTACTTTCTCGGAAAAATGAACATCAAGACACAGTTCCGAACCCCATTTGCCTGGTCTATATTGAAGATATGCTGATCCCTCCTTTGCCAATGGCGTTCACTTCCCTGGAATTTTGAGTCCATTGCCCCAACTGGCCCCGATAGCCTGGTTCTTATGCCGAATATGCCTGAACGAGCTCTGCCTTCCATGAAAGTTCCATCGGTGTAGAAGACCAAGGACCCATGCTTGGGGCCCTTGTGAATCCAAACGACTCCTCATTCGATCCCCCACGAAAATCTATCACAACCCCATCTGCAGTTCCGTAGAAGCTCCTCCGTAAAGCCGACCAGGTCAAGGGCCCTCTTAGATCGATTCTACGCCCAAATTATAAACGTAAACGACCCCCCACTTGCCCTCTGTGCTCAACATACTTCAAATATACCGCTGTGTAGGTACTCAGGCGGCTGTATAACCTCCAACGCGAAGATCCTTTGTTGCTTGCAATCGTCTCATTTGTTCCACCATCCCAATAAACCCGTTATTCACGTTCGATTCTTGTTTTTTTTCCAGATGTCTTCTCGACCGGAATTATATTCAAGCGAGCGACGCATATTTGGAGATGGCCATAGGGAACGCGCCGTGGCCCATCGGAGTCACTATGGTCGGCATCCACGCGAGAACCGGTCGGGAGAAGATTTTCTCCAAAAACGTGGCTCACGTCCTCAACGACGAAACCCAACGGAAGTACATTCAGGGACTCAAGCGGCTCATGACCAAATGCCAACAGTTTTACCCCACTGACCCGTCGCGGTGTGTTGAATATGTTCCTGAGAGAAAGAATTGAACTGGTAGTGGTTCTGAAGAAACAACTGCAGAATCCACCGCTGTTAGAGAATCGTGAGATTCGTACACGCCGAGGGTTTACTTCCCCACTAAATTGACTCGTGCGCTTGCGCAGAACTGTTCCACAAGCCCAATTCATACGCCTGAAGTACTTTAAATTTCATAGACCAGAACATATTGTGTAAAATAAGTGTACTTGTGTACGTATTATTTGGTGGGTCATATTAAAATTCCTATGGGACTTTCAGGTTTCAATAAAGTCACACAAAAAAGAGTGATTTCTATGGTGTTCAGAGGGTTTCTTTTGTAAAATTCTGATGCTGGACACTGATGGTGGCGAAGGATGGGTTCGGAAGTTTTTGGTTTATTATTCTTGGAATAATACACCTTGGTGATCGTGACGGAGGTCGAAAATTCTGATTGGCCTCAAAATGTATTGCTCAAGATGTTTGAATTTCAACAACGCAATGTCCATCCGCCGTCCGGGCCGTTTTGGAAAGTAGGAATTTTTTTAAAAATCTGAAATTTTGACAAAATACTCGGTTTACCATCTAGTTGTGCCCGCATGGTTTTCAGCCCGTTAGCCCAAACCCGTGGGGCGCTATGGGGCTAAAATGGGGCTACGGGAGGCATTTTTGAAGGTTTTTAGCTATGGGATCGAGTTAGGTGTCGTTTTTGAAGTATTTCTGGACGTAGGATCCATTTATGGGGATAGATACCGCCGCACTGTGCGATGAAATGTCCGGTTAAGAAAAACTCCAAAAAGAGGAAGTTTACAGAATGATACGAAACTCCTCACATCCTTTTCTACGCGTTCGAGTACCCTTGAAATCATATTGAAAACGCCGCAAATTTTACGCAGGTGTTCATTATTCTCTGAAATAGGTTGCATGTGCAAAAATGAATTCAGTCAATAAAACAAAAAGTCCCAACATTTTTTTATTTTTGTATTTTATTTTTCTAATTTTTTTATTTTTTTTTTTTATTTTTTTGCAAAATTTTTGCTCGGAAAATACAAAAAAAAAAAAAAAAAAAAAATTTGATGTCTTGAACAAAATGTGTATTTGAAATGCAGTTGTATCCTCCTGGCAGTGGCGGCTCGTGCAGGGGTTCAGTGGTTGAGAGAACCCCCAAAGAGAGAGAGGAAAGGTTAGAGTGAGCGAGAGGAGAGAAAAATTGCATTTACCTATTATCAAATCAGCTTCCCATAGTGTCACTGTTGATGTAAATCGGTAACATGTTCTTACTGTTTTTGATAATAGTTCCATTCGGCTGGGGAGTGACGTCAGAACTTGGGTTCACATCCGATATAGAACCAAAGCAGGCAAAAGAATAAGGTTCGGAGGGGGGGAGGGCGGTTTGGAAAGGTCACGTGACTGGGCGAAATTATGATGGATGCGTGCGCTGGCGACTAGGGTAGCAGAATGGTATCGATACACTTCATTCTAAATCTTTCAGACTTGTTGGAATGTATGTGAATTATTAGTAAGCCTAGATATAGTTTGTTTTTTCTAAAAAGCTGCCACATTCATACCTTAAATGTTTGACCACCGTCTTTGGATGAGAGAAAACGACCTTGATGTAAAATTGGACGTCAGATTCGTGTTCTACGGCCCAAAATACCCCTTAAACAACATTCATTACCTACCACTTTTCTCTTAGAAGTGAGTTTTTGCCACCTAAGTAGGGGAAGGGTTCTTGATGGTTTTCGGCTAAGGGTTCGAGAGAGGTGTCGTTTTCGAAGTATTGTTGGACGTCCCCATTTTATGGGGTCCCAGTACGATCCGATTTCACCGTGGGGATCTATGGGGCTTTCTTGAGGCTACAAAAGGGCTTTTTGAAGGATCCCAGGAGGTCAAATAAGCTGTAGGTTTCCAAGTAATTTTGGACACTGTCCGTTTTGGTTTATTATTCTTGGAATAATACACCTATGTTTTCGCGACGCGGGTCGACGACTCCGATCGGCCTCAAAATTTGACATTATCCGTTTCAAGAGGTCTACATTCAAAATCCGAAATGTCCGTCCGCCGTCCGCCGTCCGCCGTCCGGGCCGTTTTGGGCAGTAGGAATTTTGTAAAAAATCTGAAATTTTGGCAAAATACTTGGTTTACCATCTAGTTGTGCCCGCTAGGTTTTCAGTCCGATCGCCCAAACCCGTGGGGCGCTATGGGGCTAAAATGGGGCTACAGGAGGGGTGTTTTGAAGGCTTTTAGCTATGGGATCGAGTTAGGTGTCGTTTTCGAAGTATTTTTGGACGTAGAATCCATTTTTGGGGGTCCCGGAACGATCCGATTTCACTGTGGCGTTCTATAGGGCTTTCATGGGGCTAAAAATGGGATTTTTGAAGGATCCCAAGAAGTTAAATATTTTTCGAGTAAAAATAAAAGAATTTTTGAAAAAACACATTTTTGAAAGAAAAAAAAAATCCCCCCCAAAATTTTTTTTTTGAAATATAAAAATCCAAAAAAAAATTTTTAATTTTTTTTATTGACAGAATTAAATGTCTGTACAAGTAACCTATATCACAGAATAATAAACCCTTGTGTAAAATTTGCAGCGTTTTTGACGTCCTCTTCTGTCCAAACATTCTACAGATTTTTTCTTTTTTTAAAATATTTTCTTAATGACTCAGCATTACTTTTTTGCACAATTTTTCTATATCAAAGAATAATAAACCCTAGTGTAAAATTTGCAGCGTTTTCCCTTTATTTGCTGGTGCTGAAAGCCTTGTACTGAATTAGCCTTCGTCTTCGCCAGTGAAACCAGCTCTAGATTGCTAAAATTGGTTCATTGGTACGATTGATGGTTATAATGAAAACATGCTTATATTTTTAAAACGACATACAAAATGACAACAATTTTCAGTTCTTATCAACAAGAGTCATTATGAAATTGAATGTTGTCCTAAGATTTAGCTAATGGAAGATGCATGATTATTGACAATGCCAACCATACACGTCCAGTAATGGGATGATAATCCATCGTTGGTGGGGGAGGGGGATCGCTGTTAGGATCTTCTCTTTCCACTTCAACTGTTTTTAATAGGCGTCTTCATGTAGACGGATTTCAGCTCCATGAAAGCTTCCATGCCTACTTTGCCGCCCTCTCTACCAAAGCCGGACATTTTGTACCCTCCGAAAGGCATTTGAGGTAAAATCATGAAGTAGCAGTTCACCCTAGGAAACACAAATGATGGATGTACAAAAGGAAAACGCTAAAAGACAAAAATACTGCAAATTGTAACCTTACCAAACGGATCCAGCTCTAATGGTTTGGACGAGGGTGTTTATTTCATCAATGTTGTTTCCAAAAACGGAGGAAGCGAGTCCATATTGTGAGTTATTTGCACGTTCCACCATCTCGTTCACACTTTTGTAGGGCAGAATTTGCATAACTGGTCCGAAAATCTGCAACGACGGATCTTGATATTATTATTATTTTATTTATTTTATAATTCTTCCAATAATCCATCTATGTGATCACGACTGGGGTCCATATTTGTCTCATTTGTTTCTAAAACTATAATATATTATTGTATTTAGTCGTTACAAAACGTCAACCGTCGAATGATGGCAACTCCTCGAGGGTCGCGCTCGCAGTAAGCGGTGGCGAAACCAGACACCAGAACCTCTGACGAGCTACTCAGGCTAAAACGCGGTGAACTAAGAAGGCCTCCTGCGATTTCACTTGAACCGCGTAGTGATATAATAATCCAATCAATACAATTATCAACCACTTGCAGGCAGTGGGAGGAGGATGGAGAAACCGACACCCACATGACTGCCCTGCACTCGCACAGTAGATGTGCCCATCTTGTAGAACTTATCATGAGGAGATTCCTGCAGGAACAAGTCAAGAATCTAATAACCCTTATCAGGGGAATAGACGTCTTGGACTTGAACCAGGGAGCTCAGGCGACGCACAATAAGCCAC
Source organism: Pilophorus perplexus (assembly GCA_955831195.1). Classification (NCBI taxonomy): domain Eukaryota; kingdom Metazoa; phylum Arthropoda; class Insecta; order Hemiptera; family Miridae; genus Pilophorus; species Pilophorus perplexus. The sequence goes on from OY037015.1 coordinate 28,555,895, forward strand.
CAGGCTTCCGTGCTGGCAACCCCCCGTACAAAATACGATCTACTAAACATTTTGTCAGTGTTGCTACTTACCTCTTCTTTTGCTATCGTCATATCGTCCGTCACATCCGAAAATAAGGTGGGTTGCACAAAGTAGCCAGGTCTTTCCAGCCGGTATCCTCCGAGTTCCAATTTGGCTCCTTCCTTCTTTCCAATTTCGATGTACTTCATTATTACGTCGGCCTGATTCTTCGTTGCCTACCAACACAAAATGATTCACAGTAAGGACAAGGTGAGTGAATAGTAACACTATTCAGAGAGAGCTCAGCTCAGGAAAACAGTTTTGAGAGAACCGCTCAGGTCAACCCGTTGGGAATGTTGATGTTGTGGGAACTCCTCGAAGCCAGACCACAGATAGCCCCTTATAGATAGACCCATGATAATCCAGGACATAAGGTCGGGGGCTCCTTCGGATCACTCAACACAAAATCATCAACGAAACGAGCTGAATCAGATGAGAGGGTCATCAGCTATTAGAATCCTTGCAACCCCTGACAGAAATGTGTCCTAGACTGTATCATATGGGGCCTCGCAATGGGTGTCGGTCCTCCCAACAATGAATCGGAATCAGATTCAGAAGAAGCTTTATTTGTCGTGTACACATGGTATATGACAATGGTCAGATTGATGTCTTACAGGCTAAACTAGAGGAACCTCATGCACATGTCAAGTAAAACAAATTAAAGTCAAGGAGAATATCAGGTGTCAAAAAGCTGCAAAATTTGCAGCCTTTTAATAGCGTTTGGTGAAGGCAAGGCAGCTTTTTAATAGCGTTTGGTGAAGGCAAAATATTCGTCGAAAGAGTAAGGCACAATTTGAGACAGGAGGTCTTTACATGTATTTTTTAATATTGTGCCCTTTTCCTGACGAACATGCAGAGGGACGAGACGTTGCCGACAGCTCATGAGTACAAGCAGCGCTTCATCTGCGGAGCGTAGTGGAACTAATGTTATCACTCTTGTCAGCTTCAGTTCCTATTTCTTCAGTTTCTTGGTTCCCTACCTTCTTTATTGCTTCCGAGTCTGCAAGGCAGAGGAAGCATTGTTTTTAGCGCAACCTTTTTCCAAAAAATGGAAAGGTGCGCTCACCTCTTCGACATGTATGTTTTTGTTTTTTTTTTGTTTGTTTGTGTACAGAGTATCACGCCCGAGCGGCTCAACAGATTTTCATGAGGGTGGTCTCATTGTCATCAGCGAGTTCCGGGGGTGGTTATAGGCTACCTTGATTTTCCCTCCCTCATCCCCTTCATCGGTTTTCGGGAGGTCCTTCACGACGAAAGTTGTTTATCTCTGATGTGTAACTAAGGAGGCCTCAGAATCAGAATCAGAATCAGAAAGCGTTTTATTTGCCATATTACACAGAGTGCTTTTGACAATGGTCACGGTTAATTAAAGTTAGGCCTGAAAATACAAAGTAAGATGGTAACATTAAATTTTAAACGTAAATTGATGAATTAAGGGCATGTACACGTTAAAGACGTTTCACTGGATTGATGTTGAGAAAAAAGTCTTCAAATGAGTACGGCACCATTTGTGACAGTCGGGATTTACATGAGATTCTAAATTTTGGCACAGGCTCTTCTCGGACAGATTTTGGAAGGGCATTAAAAAATTTTATTCCCCACCACGATGTAGAGGTTCTACTGACGTCCAAACGAGAGTGGGGCAACGAAAGCTGACTGGCACTTCGTTTATTGTGAGTGTGTGAGGCTGAGGGGAATGAGGTGATATTTTTCCGCACATAGGTAAGGCAAGCGAGGATGTACAGGGCTGGTACTGTTAGTATTCCCAGCTCCTGAAAAGCATCTCTGCAGTCCTGCCGATAGTTTAGGCCCATGATAGCTCTGACAGCTCTCCTTTGACTGCTGAATACAAGGGCGCTGTGTGGCGAGTGGCCCCAGCAAAGGATGCAATATCCAGCCCTACTTCAAAAGGGGGACGGAAGTTTTTGTCCGATTTCGTTGGTACAAGGGTCTATGGAATGAGCTTTTCAGGCTGATTCCAACGACTCCAAAACGATTTTTGCAGCCTGAGCCGTTCGTTACCTCTGATCGGCATAAGGTTTTATTACGCATCGGTCGTTAGGGTGCAGTTGTTTACGTAATGAGCATCACGTGGATGATGTGTTGTGTGGCATAGTTTGGTCGCTAGATACCTACTGTTTCTTAGTTTCTCTCGTAATAACAAAAAGGTTGCGCTCATCTATTCAATTCAATTGATGGCTTGTTACTTTCGAAATGAAAAAAAAACTTTTGTTCTCCGAAATCAAAATTTCCACTCACGTTTTGCGTTTCAGAGACTCCTGAACAAATTTAGTTCCGTGTCTGTCTGTCTGTCTGTCCGCATTTCCTTACCACACCCATAACTTCCACAATTTTGATCGGATTTCAATCAAATTTTCAGGAATTGTGTAGGTATAGCCCTAGATGGTCCACTATCAGTTTCATCACGATTGAATCAGCGGAATGCTGTCCGCAGGAACAGATTTTTAAAAAATCTCGAGTCAAAATTCCAAGACGTTAGAGATCCAAAGAATGAGGTGCAGTGTCGTTCACAGCAATCGAACTCGAAGCAGTACCGCACTGCCACTGCCTTAAGACTGACTTAAGACTTAGTAGGTAATGTAATTACATTACCTACATTTAAAAATGTTCAAAATCTGCTAAAATTTGAGAAGGAGATCTTATGAGAGTTCAAGAGACGATTGGAATGACGGGTATTCTCCTGGTCAGCTGAGTGAGCTAAAATCTAGTTGGGTGGGGGGGGGGGGGGGGGAGGGGGCTAAAATCTTGCTCGAGTTAGCGAGTGAGCTAACAGCCATAACTTGTGCCCTATTGATGAAAAATCTCTTTCAACATTTCATACAATATCCGAGGAAGCTATGGGCCATGTCCCACTTGGCAGTGTATTTTGTATATTATATACATAAGGTAATAATTAGATTTGAGTTGTAAAATTTAAACCACGACTTGTGATCTCCAAGACTGCATACTCTTGAGTGCATGATATTTTTGTACCTTTCTATAGAAATTCTTATAAGAATAGCTTTTTTGGGCAATAAATATACTCATAATTAAATAATGATAAAATACAGCAATAAAGTATCACACGTTTTTCCCCCTTACCTGTTGTGTCAGTAGGTATCCCCTGAAAAGTAATCACCGGGATCCACTCAATTCAGAGGTTAATTTGCCCTAGGAGTATATTGACAGTATTTAACAGCCCGTTCAGCTAAAAGTAAAGGAGACAAAAAATATTTTTCCGAAAAAACTGTAGACTACAGCGATCTATACGGAAAAAACTGTAGCCGATGCGAATCTGGCGTCTGTGACTAGTTCCTCTACGCTCCGCAGATGAAGCGCTGCTTGTACTCATGAGCTGTCGGCAACGTCTCGTGCACAGAGGGAGTGCATTGAAGAACTTGATCCCCCACCAATTGTTTGAATTTCGGCTGGCGGTCAAGCGAGAGAACGGGAGGACCAACAAATCAGCATTTCTCGTGAAATGGGAATGCGTCGGAAGACTGAACTCCGCTAGGTTCCTATGGACATATACCAGGCACTCGAGGATGTACAGGGCAGGGATAGTCAGATTTTCTAATTCCAGAAAAGCATCACGGCAGTCATTCCTGAAAGAAATTCCTGCAGCTGCTCTAATGGCTCTCCTTTGGCTAGCGAAAACCAAGACTTAGTCACTATGTGTGGAGTGACCCCAGCACAGAATACAGTATGTGGCTGTACTATGGAAGACCGCATAATAAGCTGACAAGACTGCGGATTTTGATAGTTTTTCGGTAAGTCGGCGGAGAAGATACGCTATGCTGTTTAAAGATTTAGCCAGCTGTGCACAATGGGCTTTCCAGTTCAGCTTAGGGTCTACAAATACTCCCAAGGTTTTAATTTTGTCAGGGTTATTATCAATACTCGAGAGATCTCGCAGGCCGAAATAAATTTGTTCCGTTTTAGAATCATTGACCGCCAGCCGATTTCTGTGGAACCAGCTGCAAATAGAATCAACCGAGTTCTCGGTTTTTCGTTGCAGGGCCGTTAAGTTGGCATCTGCGGTCAAGATTGTCGAGTCGTCAGCGAATAGAATCGCGCGATTTGAGGTAGGTATGTTGGGGTAGGTCATTGGAGAAAATAAAAAACAATGTAGGCCCCAAAACGCTCCCCTGAACCACTGACAAGCCTCCCAGATGACGGACATGGGATACATCATCACCTATCCTTACCATCTGCATTCTATCTTCCAAGTATGATTCGACAGACGGCTTCGACCTGTCAGCAAGTAAATTTCGCGACGCAGTGGCCCTCGCAGCACTACCTGATATGAGGCAAGTGAAGTGTGCGGTGCAGAATTCACCGTTTGAGCTGACTCGCTTGAACTGGATACAACGGAGTTTTTGGTGTCACAACGAAATCCTGGACCCCCCCCCCCCCCCCCCATGACTCACCCAAAGATGTAAGGCGCTCTTTTTTCATGTCCTCAGGTGGACAAGAGCGCTCCGCAAAATGGCAACTATGGGGCCACTCCCTGCACAGCCAGCCAACCCCTGGCCTCAGACCCCTTCTATTCACTTTTCGATTATGAAAAGTTTTTTTTTTTTTCCTTAAAGAAATACAGGATGAAGGTTGTAGGATTCATTTTGAAGATGAGATCTATTCCTACCCCTTCTGTGGCCAACTTTCAGTCAAAGATCAACAGTGTTCCTGGGAAACCAACTACTCACCCCCTGTGGTTCACGGAGTTGTCTGCCCAATCATTCAAATAGAACCGATGATCCTGCGTCTCAAGACTCTTGTCGAAGTTCAGTGTGAGAGAGTTGGGTATCCACCAAGCTTGCACAATTTCGTCCGAAGATAGGGGGTTAGGGCGTCAGAGTGGGAGCCATTCGCTAACGCAGTTGCATTGACAGGAAACGAACAAAAATAATATTATGTCGCTTTGTCTGTCGTTAAATTGTAGCTAGATCGTTTATGTACAGCAAAAACAGGGTTGGCCCCAGAAAGGAACCCTGCTATACCCCACATGGCTCGACCTACTGCTCAACGGCTCGATCTGTTGGTCTATTCTTTTGGCTAGATCTGCTCGATGGTTTGGCTCTGTTTGATTTCTCAACCTGGAGTGGAATCCCTAGGTGTCGGTTGGAAGGATGTTAATGGAGAGTGCGGAATCTCAAAGTGTTGGTAGGACGATGTTAAGGATGGCGTGGAATCCCAAGATATTCCTAAGCCGATTTGAGCTCATTAGGGTCCGTGGTGGAATTCATGGCCGCCCGTTGAAATGTGAGGAGCAGCGCCTAGTGCGAGCACTCCAAGACGCTAACTATTTCACGTTTTCGTTGAGGCGGCTCTGTAAAGACAGAGTAGAAAAGGAAGGAACAGCAAGAACCGCATTACGGTTGACGCGGGGGGGGGAGGCATCTTCACGTTGGTACGAAAACCTTCGCGCAGATAGTTTTTTCGATTTACATTCCCACGAAATGATTATAATCATAGCTATAGCTACGTAGAAAACAAAAACCAACTCTATTGAATCGAATTCCAACATAGCGAGTTCCCCTGAAAGCAGACGGTAATGTTTCATCCGATCTCTCACCTGAGGGCCGTGATCCACACTCAAATCAAATGGGTCCCCAATTTTCTTCCTCGACACCCTGTCTTTCATTTTTCGAACAAATTCTTCATAGATCGCCTCATGGACGTAAGTTCTGGATCCAGCACAGCACGCTTGCCCCTAAAATGTAAAAATTGATTCTTGATGAGCAGTTCAGTGGAATGACAAAGGAGATTAGGAAATGAAATTTGAATCTAGAATCACATACCGCGTTGTGAAAAGATGCCAGATGTGCGTGTTCTACAGCTGCGTCGATGTTGGCATCTTTGAGTATGATGTTGGGCGATTTCCCTCCCAGTTCCATCACAAGCCTTTTCATGTTTTTTTCTCCTTTCCGATAAATTCCTTGTCCTACCTGAAGCATTTGTCCAGGTTCAACACTTCTGTTTGTACATAAACTGAATCAGTTCACTTGAACTTACTAGTGTTGAGCCTGTGAATGAGATGCAGTCGACATCAGGGTGGTCGACCATGTCACTCCCGACGGTTCCTGGACCTGTGACGACGTTGATGACTCCGGGTGGAAATCCAGCTTCTCTCGCCAGACTTGCTATGTGAAGGGTAGCGAGTGAACTGTATTGTGAGGGTTTCAGTACTGCCGTGCAACCTATCAAAGACGTCAGCCGTTTTCACAAAATCACAGAGAGAAGTCCCTAACGTCGATCTCTTTCCTTTTCCTCTCACCTGCTGCTAAACAAGAAGCCAGCTTCCACGACAGGATCAAAGCAGAGAAGTTCCAAGAGACTATGGCACCGACAACTCCAACTGGCTCGTGCCTTGTGTACGCTATGAACGGACCATCTACAGCACCTACTGTTCCTCCATTTTTATCTGCATATCCTGCATAGTACCTGGGTAAGGATAAACACCCAAAATAACGAGACATATGACTGTACGAGTTTCTCAAACCTTATCAGACTTTGCTGAATTAAGGGCTGTATTCACCTTACACTCTTAATCGCCCTCGTCAAGTCACCCTTCAGCGTATCAGCATATATCTTTCCACATTCGAGAGTTTCATAACTCTGTAATACATAACAAATATGATCAACGTGGGTCACTCAGCCACTGCGACGAATCACACGAGATACTCACTGTTAACAGAGCAATATCCCTTTCCATGAGGTTGGCCAGCCTGTTGAGAAGCAGTCCTCGCCGGGAAGCGTCCATCGTCCGCCAGGGTGAGCCTATCTTAAATGCTTCCTTCGCTGCTGCCACCGCAGCATCTACATCTTCCTGCATTGATACAAACGTCATATTATCAACTACCAGCTACTCTACTTGGCGTCGCTTGGCTTGTAAGGTTGACAAAACTGTTTCAGAATCTAAATGCCCTCTAAATAATTTGGAGGCTTATGATTCCGTCCCGTATTATCATTAAATCTGAGACGCTAATCCCTCTCCTGCTCGAGGCGGCTTTGGAGTAAGTTAGGACTTCATCCCATTGAAGTGAACATGTAAATTAACAACAGTGACTCGGTATCGGCGCTCGTCAGTGTCAACGTCAGAAGCGATGTTGCCAGTCCAATGTCGCCGGTACTAAGCTGAATAAGGGTTTCCGAGGCAAGTCATGATGGTCCCAAGCTTTCCAGACCTGTCTGCATAGATGGTGCTTTCCAGATTTTGCATAGTTGGTGCCAAGCTGGCTAAGGGTATCCAAGGCTTGCAAAGCTGGTCCCACGCTGGCTACATACCTAGCGAGCTTTTGAGCGAACTCAATTGGCCACTAAATTGCTATTGTTGTACTGCTGAATTATTATTGTTTGTGACGCTCTTATGCTCTCAATTTGCATATATGCGGGGCAGCAGACAAGGCGGCAACTGTGACTGGTAAGTTGAGTAGACTCTTGGCTAATGTAGGAGGACCGTCACCGGCAAAAAGAAGACTACTCGTGAGAACCACCGAGGCAATCACGCTATACGGAGCCGAAATATGGGCAGAGGTACTGACCTTCCAGAAAGATAGGACAAGAATGGAGACGGTACAGAGAAGGGGGGGGGGGGGTTGCGAATATAATATATTATATTATAGTGCCCTATAATCCTGTAGGCACTATAATATATTATATTATAGTGCCTACAGGACGGTGTCTCGTGGCTGCGCAGGTGATCTCTGGTTTGACTCCCATAGATCTTCTGGCGAACGAAAAAAAGAATATATTTGAGGAAAGAGGAAACGCACCGCAAACCGTAAAGAAGGAAGAGAGGGAGGAAACCATCAGTTTTACAAGGAAGATGGACGGCACGCTTCATTGTTGACGTGAGAAATGGGTAACCTGCGTGTTATGTCATGCATGAGACGATGACGGCTACCACACGTTTTTCGTATACCGGAAATGGGGAAACCCTGCAAAGGGAAATTGACAGCCTGGACCCTGTCACAATCGTAGGGAAGATGATGGAAACTAAGAGAAACTGGCTGTGTGACCACCCTCGTCGCAGAAGTTTTAAGGGCATGGGAAAGCTAATTAGCCCTTAAGGGCATGGGAACCAGAATAAGAGAAGCTAAAGCCGCAACAGGTCCTACAAAAGGATGAGGCAGCCCTGCCTCATTGTCAATGCATAAAGTCAATGCTACTGTGCAATAAACAACCAACATGACATGTACCTTGTGTACATTGTACCTTGTGATTGAATCTACCCCAAAGAAACCGGGAGCGAATCCTATAAGCCAACCGGCCGCGACTGGGAGACTTTCGTTAAGCCTCTGACCCTGAAATCCTCGACGATTGTATTGCCTGTTCGGTTTCTACAATAAAAAATTGATTGATTGAAGCCGCTTTAAGCTTTATGAGTACGCGGGATCGAGTCCTGGTCTACAGAAATAGTTGTTAATGATTACAATGGGCCCGGGAACCGAACGTCGACTAAATTAGTATTAGATACTTTTTTCTGAAAGAACTTCATAATTTGAAGGCATAGCAGTGAGTTTTGGGCTCCTACGGTGTGATACAAATTTCCAGGGCACTGTCGAAAATTTCAACTTAGAATCTGGAGGGAAAAGTGGCGCCACTCTCTCATTGGCTGCTACACGGCCCCCATTTCCGCCGTCACCTCCGGCAGATTCCCGTCGTTCCCTTCTTATGCTAGCGCACTCTGGCGGATTAGTAAAAGTGCCACCGCGGGAAAATTCAAAACGCCAAAAATTCATTAGTGATTTCCTCTGCTCAGACACTTAATTTCTCAGTGCTAACTGTACTGAGTACTTTGTTCATTACTAGTTGATTACTGGTTTCCAATGGTAGCCACGATGGTCCCAAGCAGGCTAGGGGGTTCCAAGGCTTGTCAAAATGGCCTCCACGCTCTCCACGCTTGACCAAGGCTTGCAAAGCTGGTCCCTCTGAACACGCTGGCAGCAATTTCGTGCTTGAGAGTCGTCTTGTTTTGCTGTTTCCTGAGTCGATCGAACTGGATTGCAATGACCCGCCCTCGGAGGTGATCAATGGCAGATGGCTGATCCTTTTTGTTCTTTAGCGACACAGCCCTTGCTGGAGGTTGATGCTGAATCCAGAATAGCAACCTAAAACGAATTATTCTCCCACTTTACCTTATCAGCGAGGGCGACTTCAGTCATAACTTCTTCAGTCGTTGGGTTGGTCACCTGCAATGTCCTTTTCGAAGCCGCTTCCACCCATTCGTTATTTATAAAAAGCTGAAATAAAATGGTACAATTCATGAAACCTTTCGCCATCAACTGAACAGGTCTGAAGTTGTGCTGCGGCCGATGCGGTCAGTGACTGAATTGGAGCGATTTTGGTTCATTATTCTTGGAATACATCCGCGGCGGTGGTCCGCCGTCCGGGCCGTTTTGGGCAGTAGGAATTTTTTTAAAAATCTGAAATTTTGACAAAATACTTGGTTTACCATCTAGTTGTGCCCGCAAGGTTTTCAGTCCGAACGCCCAAACCCGTGGGGCGCTCTGGGGCTATAATGGGGCTACGGGAGGGTTTTTTGAAGGCTTTTAGCTATGGGATCGAGTTAGGTGTCGTTTTCGAAGTATTTTTGGACGTAGAATCCATTTTTTGGGGTCCCGGAACGATCCGATTTCACTGGGGCGATCTTTAGGGCTTTCATGGGGCTAAAAATGGGATTTTTGAAGGATCCCAGGATGTTAAATATTTTTTGAGTAAAAAATACAGAATTTTTGAAAAAACACATTTTTGAACAAAAAAATTTAAAAAAATTTTTTTTGAAATAAAAATCCAAAAAAAATTTTTTTTTAATTTTTTCATTGGCAGAATTTAATTTCTGCACAAGTAACCTATATAAAAGAATAATAAACCCTTGTGTAAAATTTGCAGCGTTTTTTTCTACTGTTTATTTTTAATTTGGTACAAGGAAGATGAGAAATTGAAAGGTCTTTTCAACGGATGGTGAAATTTGATTTTTGATAAGGGAGTTTATCATGGTTGAGTTTTATTTTCTGAGCGCGAAAAAAAAAAAAAAAAAAAAAAAAAATCCGTCAGAAAATAAAACTCACACCGGGGAACGATAAAAATAAAACTGATACTGAGCGATTCCGAATAATAAAAATCGCTCCAATTCAATCCCTGGCCATTATGTTGAGCCATGTGAGAATCTTGAGGATTTTAAAGGAAGTCGGGCCCATCAAGTGTCTGAATTACCTTGTTCGGAGGGAATGTTGGATTCCTATGAGGCTGGGGAAGTGAGGACTGACCGCGACACTGCGGCCTCACCCTTTTCACTAGTTTGTTGAACGTTTTGTACATCACACAAGTACTGCTAGCGTACACTGTTTCACTGAAATTGTTTTCGGCTATGCAGTTTATACTTGTTCAAAAGTTTCCACCTGACTGTTGGCAGTGTCAAACTTTAACTGATAGAAAAACGGCGATAAAGTTACGACAAGTTATCCTGCCGTGAATAAGTATCTCTCTTTACCTTGCTCGAGTTGCAAATTCGTCGGGAAAAGGCAAATTAGTATACTAGCGACGGGTTACTGGAGACAAGACGTTTTAAGTCATTCATGGACCTTGAAATCCTTTTTTTAACCACTCGTTAATTTCCGTTGGTTTCGATAAAATCAGGTGGTCCAAAGTGCCACGTGCACTGACTAATCCACCGCGTGCATTCGCTGTCGGGGTCGAAAACTCCTGCATCCGCCTAACAATTTGTCCTTACGTGTTTCGCGAGTTCGATAAAATGTTTATGGGTAAATGAGGAGTACACACATGAAGAGTCCACTCCAAGAAAGATGAAGGTCACTTTTTGTCGAAAATGAGAAAAACGGTTTTGAAAGTTTCAAGACTCGTAGTTATAGTTTAGAAAATTATTTTTAAACTAGTAGGGCGCGCTAAATTTTCCCTAACTCCCATAGATGCTGTACAGCTTTGTTATTTTGGCAAAAATTAAATTTTCGGGCGATTTCTGACGATAGATGAATAGAAAACCCCTCAGAAGTATGCAAAAAAGATGAATGTCAATCAGAAGTATGCAAAAAAGATGAATGTCAATCAAAAAATCTGCGAAAAAAAGCAAAATATCAGTCAAATCACAACCAAAAATTGGTAAAATAAGGTTTTGAGTTAGTTTTGAGTTAGGTATGGATTGAGAACCAGAAAGTGAAGTGAAAAAAAAGAAAGAATATTTTATTTAAGTACTGAAACAACAAATACAATTATTCAAACATTACAATCAATTAGTGATATAGATTACAATTGAATTACTCAAACATCGTAAGAAGAATCTCTATTCTATCTAACATTGTAAGAAGAAGAGGCTAGAAACAGGGGTGGCAACATTACGAAACCGACATTCATCTTTCTTGCATTGTCGAGAATTGACTCTCATCTTTTTTGCATTGTAGTCCGAAACTTCCACGTTCGATTTCGGCTGAAAGCACCATCTTTTTTGAAAATTTGAGGTTACCAACAGAAACTACTTGGTCTGAAGAACGTATTGCCAACGTAAACTCATTTTCGGAAAAAAGTGACTTTCATCTTTCTTGGAGTGGACTCTTCACATGAGGTATACAAGTATTTCCAAAAGGACATTAAATTTTATCCATTTTTACTTGTTGTTGAGAAACTGAAAAAATCGTTTACTGGTCCTACTAATAAAATTTCATGGTTTTCCCAAATTACTGAACTGCTAACGTCTTGGTTCGAGCGATGAAAATATAGAAGTTGGGCATTTTCTAATATTTTCTGGGAGATGATTTCAACTTTTTAAATCTGGTCGTCTGGGTGTTGTGGGGTTATAGGAATTGGTGTGAACTGACTATAGTCTTTTCTCTATGGCCAAGCTTTCGGGTTATAACCATCATCAGGGCTCTATAAAAAGAAACAAGCCAGGTGGGGGCTCAATGAAACACGGGGCACAGATTTTATACTGGGCGTACTGAAGGGTCGAGTTCAACGGGCTGCTGTCAAGTCCCATCAAAGCCAGCTGATCGTCCCTCCTAACGAGTTGCATGCGACCATTTGACGCAAGTTGATGCGTTTTTTCGCCGTGAAAGTAAAGATTTTCCGTCAACAAATTTTCGCTTCCAGTTAAGAATGAATTTTTAATTCTGCCGCCTCTTATGGCATCTCAATGTACCAACAATGTATACATGTCATGTACCTATTATTTAACGTTTTCGTCCAACTATCGTACCTATTTCTACTGCTTCACTTTTGGTTTATTATTCTTGGAATAATACACCTATGTTTTCGCGACTGAGGTCGAAGACTCCGATCGGCCTCAAAATTTGACATATTCCGTTTCAAGAGGCCTACATTCTAAATCCGAAATGTCTGTCCGCCGTCCGGGCCGTTTTGGGCAGTATGATTTTTTTTAAATCTGAAATTTTGACAAAATACTCGGTTTACCATCTAGTTGTGCCCGCAAGGTTTTCAGCCCGATCGCCCAAACCCGTGGGGCGCTATGGGGCTAAAATGGGGCTACGGAAGGTTTTTTTAAAGGCTTTTAGCTATGGGATCGAGTCAGGTATCGTTTTCGAAGTAGGTATTTTTGCACGTAGAATCCATTTTTTTGGGTCCCGGAACGATCCGATTTCACTGTTGCGATCTATAGGGCTTTCATGGGGCGACAAATGGGATTTTTGAAAGATCCCAGGAGGTCAAATATTTTTCAAGTAAAAAACAAAAAAAATTTTGAAAAAAAAAAAATCCAAAAACGTTTTTGAAAAAAAAAAAAATACATTTTTTCATTGACACAGAGTTAAATTTCTGCAAAAGTAACCTATATCTAAGAATAATAAACCCTCGTGTAAAATTTGCAGCGTTTTATGGTAGAGATTAGGGGAAACTTTACCTACTTATTGCCTCTTAAAAGAGTTCAATTCATAAAATTATGAATGAATTAATTATATAATTATAACCTGAAACGTGAATTATGGTCTTTAGGTACCTACCTAATGGATGAATTATGGCGTTATTTTCCGGTGTTTCAAGGTAGATAGATAGGTAGGTAGATAGATCATTTATTCACATAATTCATCCCTCAATCATCATCAAACAAGTGCCTTGAACCTCAACACCAACCTGCAATAACCTTCATAATAAATAAACCACCCCTAAAAGCCCATTGAGCGCAATTTTCGATCCTATCTTCGTAGTTTACAGTCTGATTGAGTCGGCGTTTCCTCAGTATCCATCACGACCTACTATTCAAATGGGCAAGCGAAGCGAATTTGAACGATTTTTAGACATTATAAGGGCCGGCCCCGGCCCGGCCCTTGAAGGGACCCCCCCTGACTCACTCGTGTCGAGAAATCGTTAACTTATCCCGCGATTCTGGAGAACGGGTTTTTAAGATTTGGGAGACGGTTTAAGCCACACTAATTTAGGACATTCTGGTGAGTGGGAAGAAGATCGGGAGGGTTATAGGCATTTAAATGTGTTTCGGCCGACCACTTTTTCGGACAGGGGGTTTCGTTTCGCTCGCCCATTTGAATATTATGCAATATATAATAATATCAAGTAATGGGGTATCCCTGACCGAGAAAGTGGTCGGCCGAGCGAAGCGAGGCCCCCATGTCAAAGTGCTAGTAAGGACAATTCTTCTGTAGAGCCCCCTGAATTCCCCACAGTTAGGTAGGCACTGATTGGTTGGCAGCCACTGCCCTCAAGATACATTTTCAATTTCATTCATAAATCCTTGTTTACAGATTTAGCTTTTTCTTCACCTTGCTGTTCACTTCTGGATCCATTGATGATGGAAAAATTGGTTGGTCTCCTGGACCGAAGTTTCGTCGCTGGTGAGATAAATCAGTTTTGTTTTCCGTCGTCCCTGAGTGAAGATACTCACACATTATTTCTTCATTCTTTTCCGCAGGGTTGACCTACTTCGTGATACCAGGTTGCGTTCACCTGATACCTTCACATGCAGGTGAACGCGACCTCAAATTAAATTCAATTAAAATTCGCGCTATCACTTTTAGCGTTTTTTTAGCGCAACCTTTTTTCCAAAAAATGGAAAGGTGCGCTCACCTCTTCGACATGTATGTTTTTTAGCGCAACCTTTTTCCAAAAAATGGAAAGGTGCGCTCACCTCTTTGACATGTATGTTTTTTTGTTTGTTTGTTTGTGTACAGAGCATCACGTCCGAGCGGCTCAACAGATTTTCATGAGGGTGGTCTCATTGTCATCAGCGAGTTCCGGGGGTGGTTATAGGCTACCTTGATTTTCCCTCCCTCATCCCCTTCATCGGTTTTCGGGAGGTCCTTCACGACGAAAGTTGTTTATCTCTGATGTGTAACTAAGGAGGCCTCAAAAGGGGGACGAAAGTTTTTGTCCGATTTCGTTGGTACAAGGGTCTATGGAATGAGCTTTTCAGGCTGATTCCAACGACTCCAAAACGATTTTTGCAGCCTGAGCCGTTCGTTACCTCTGATCGGCATAAGGTTTTGTTACGCATCGGTCGTTAGGGTGCAGTTGTTTACGTAATGAGCATCACGTGGATGATGTGTTGTGTGGCATAGTTTGGTCGCTAGATACCTACTGTTTCTTAGTTTCTCTCGCTCATTAAATATATCGTAATAACAAAAAGGTTGCGCTCATCTATTCAATTCAATTGATGGCTTGTTATACCACCACAGGTTAGGGATTTATCACAAATTTAACCTGGCGATCTGGCACATGGTCGGAGACTGGAACGGAGGAACCTGACATGAAACAACGCTCTGTATCTAAAGGTTTGTATTATTTACACTATTATAAGAATTCCTGTGCACCCATGTTAACGATATCTGGGCCCTAAAGGTTTGTTTATTTTTGTAGAGCCCTTCTTCTTCTTCTTCTATGGCGCTACAACCCGGCGAGAGGTCAGGGCCTCCTCAGGATACAGGCCCTCCTGTAATGATGTCCGCCAGTCCTCTCAGTTTTCTGCCCCTTTTTCTTGTCTCCTTTTTTCTGTCCAACATCAGTTAGCCGCCTGTATCCTTCGCTGCACTTCTGCTACCACTTCATTATCGCTTGTTACCAGAGATCCGAGGTAGACAAATTCATTCACAGTGTCGAATCTGTATCCATTGACTTGAATTCGATCGGGTCCTCTTCTTGTAGCATTAGTGATCATACCTATTTGGTTTTCGACTGGTTAACTTCCAGTCCAAGTCCGTGCAGCCGCAGCTTCGAGATTTGTGAAAGCTCACTCATGGCTACAAATGTCCGACCTATGGTCGGCGTATCCGAGGAGCTGCGCTGTGTGATTGAAAATTGTACACCAACCTGAATTTCCGACTGCCTAATGGCACCTTCCAGCGCAAAATTAAGCAGTAGGCAGGCCATGGCTTGCAGCCCATCTCCCTGCCTTAAACCTTTGCAGGTGGTGAAGGGATCTGACAGCTCGCCCACGACTCGCACAAACCACTTGACCGAATCCATTGTGAGCTTGATCAGGTGTACCAGCTTCATTGGGACGCCCATCTCCAGCGTAGCCATGAATAGTTCCTCTCTTGAAATACTGTCATTCGCAGCACGGCCTTTGTAGATTAATAATAACCCGAAAGCTTGGCCATAGAGAAAAGCTTTGTGGTTCAAACTTCTCGGCATTTGCGGTTCTGCTCCCTCCAGACTGCCGTTCCCCAACATCCCAGAGATGGAAATTTATGGATATTAAATGTTATTTAGCGGTAAAACAGTATTGGGTATAATCTGGCGCGATCTGCGGATGTAAAGGTAAGTGTACCTACACCTGAGACAAAACATGCTCGAGAGCAGTCATGAGACATGAGAGCAGTACCTATTGAACATTTGAAGAGTTTACCTTTAAAAGGGGAAATTTTCGACTTTCAGTGTTTACCTGGTCTCATGGAAGAGCTCTGTATACAGGTGCATCCATCCCTCTTAAAGCGTTTCTATCCCACATTAAATGCGAAAGGAAAATTTAGTTGGTCACCAAAATGGCATAATTATATCCCACTCGTAGTAAACTGTGAATCCGTTTTCACCAAAGAGGGACATATTCAAAAACGCTGCAAATTTTACACAAGGGTTTATTATTCTTTGATAGGTATACGTTTCTTGTGCAGAAATTTAATTCTGTCAATGAAAAAATTAAAAAAAATTTTTTTTTGGATTTTTATTTCGAAAAATTTTTTTTTGGATTTTCTTGTTCAAAAATGTGTTTTTTCAAAAATTCTGTATTTTTTACTCGAAAAATATTTAACATCCTGGGATCCTTCAAAAATCCCATTTTTAGCCCCATGAAAGCCCTATAGATCGCCACAGTTCTGGGACCCCAAAAAATGGATTCTACGTTCAAAAATACTTCGAAAACGACACCTAACTCGATCCCATAGCTAAAAGCCTTCAAAAAACCCCTTCCGTAGCCCCATTATAGCCCCATAGCGCCCCACGGGTTTGGGCGATCGTACTGAAAACCTTGCGGGCACAACTAGATGGTAAACCAAGTATTTTGTCAAAATTTCAAATTTTAAAAAAAATTCCTACTGCCCAAAACGGCCTGGACGGCGGACGGACATTTCGGATTTAGAATGTAGACCTCTTGAAACGGATGTCAAATTTTGAGCCCGATCGGAGTCGTCGACCCCCGTCGCGAAAACATAGGTGTATTATTCCAAGAATAATAAACCAAAAGGTGTTTTTCCTGATGAGTTTCAGACTTTTCTCGCACTATGCTCGCCGGACTGGATTTTTAAAACCAATTTCAGATTTTTCCGACTGCTAGAAGTGCCCTAGAATAAAGATGAGCATTCTCCTCCTCCTTCTTCTTGTGTTGGAGCTCCAATGTAATAGACTAGGCCCTAGTCACTAGGGGGACACTCCTTGCTGTAATCTTAATGTAATTGTAATAATAAACCTTTATGTAAAATTTGCAGCGTTTTTCTATTTTCGGGGGGGGGGGGGGGGGGGAATGAATCACATATGAGGAGAAATTTGAAGCCCTACTAACCAGTGAAAAACCATTGGACTCCCATTGGTCCATTTGGACTCTCTGGTGCTTGTTGAATGAATACAAAATGAAAGCAATGAATGCAAAACAAACTCATTTAATAATCTGTCGCCCTTTCAATTCTATAGGAAAGGGTGAAGAAAAAAAAAAAAAATTGACCGCGGAAAGTGATTCCGCAATAATCCCTTCTTCTTATTATTATTAGCTCCTCCACACCCTGTCAAAGTTTGCGGAAATCGTCGATGGATGATAGGATCCTGTCGGAAATCTCCCCTGCCCCCTGTCTCTATTTTGAGCTCCGCAGTTTCCGCAACTGTGCTCCCCCCCTACCACCCCTCATTGAGGAGCTATGACTCCCCTCTGCCGAAAAACTGGTTAAATTCTCGTGATATCCGTCCCTTTTGACTCCTCCACCCCCCTCTGAGGAGCCCTAATTTCGTCCCCCCGACTCACCTGTCAATCAAAATTTTCCCAACTGAGCCAGCAAGTATTAAATTAAACACTGAGCCCGTTTTTTGAGCAATTTTGAGCGGACCTTTTGGTGTTTTCAGACTTTTCGCTTGCTATGGTCGCCAAGAGGAATTTTTTTGTTTGTGATCAAATTTTTGCGACATCTAGAAGTGCCTTAGAATAAAAATGAGCATTCTCCTCCTCCTCCTCCTCGTGTTGCGGCTCCAATATAATGTTCTATAATAATATTATTATGTTTTCATTTGCGTGTTCATTTCTGTTACCAATTTTTCTAATCCTCCTCTATTGATGTAATCATTCCAAAAATAATAAATAAAAAACATTTTCTCAGCAGTTTTTTCAAAAATGACACAGAATTGATTTTCGCTATACAAATAATAATAAACCCTTGTGTAAAATTTGCAGCGTTATTCGGTTGGGCTAACTAAGTCTGGAATCCATTTCATTCGGTTCAGTGTCCAAAATTACTCAAAAAATGATACCCCACACGCATCTGTTCAGAAATCTCAGTAAAACCCACATTATACCCATTTTTCACGTAAATCCGACCCATCCAGAGTAAGGTACGATTGATTGGTTACAATGAAAATCTGCGTATATTTTCTAAATGACTTACAACTAATAAATGATACAATATTAATAGGAGTAGGTAAAAGTATTGATACTATTTCATATCAACGTACAGAGCATTAAGTAGCAATCTCGGTACTGCTTTTGGTCAGCTTAGCTCAGCTTCAGACGTTATAACGTCTGATAAATCATGTTAAGTGAGGTGGTTGAACGAGGGTGGTAAATTGCCTTGGAACAATAATGGGTTATTAAAAAAAAGTTAAAAAGTACTTGCCAGCTACTTTTTATTTTATTGATTTATTATTATTAGGATTTATTTATTAGTTTTTTTTTTTTTTTTAAGTTTGTTCGAATAAGGTTTTTTGTATGTTTTTTTGGACTTTTCTTTAGGACATACACTGACTTTCAGGTAATAACCGAATTTACTCGAACTTCTTCAAAATACTGATCTTATTGGAAATTCATTGTCCAAAGAATAATTTAATTTAGCTAATGTTCCAGAACATGCATGATTATTAAAATAATACATTTTACAAATGCACAACACCAACCATCACTAGCATCCTGCCTGTCAAGCTCAGCTGTTTTTAAAAGGCGTCTTCATGTAGACGGATTTCAGCTCTGTGAACGCTTCCATGCCGTACCTACCACCCTCTCTTCCCATGCCGGACATTTTGTACCCTCCGAAAGGCATTTGAGGTAAAATCATGAAGTAGCAGTTCACCCTAGGAAACACGAATGATGGATGTACAAAAGGAAAACGCTAAAAGACAAAAAGTACTGCAAACTGTAAATTTACCAAACGGATCCAGCTCTAATGGTTTGGACGAGGGTGTTTATTTCATCAATGTTGTTTCCAAACACGGAGGAAGCGAGTCCGAATTGTGAGTTATTTGCACGTTCCACCATCTCTTCGACACTTTTGTAGGGCAGAATTTGCATAACGGGGCCAAAAATCTGAAATCGTTGTAAGTTAAATTCCAATCTGATTTGGCTTCAGCTTTATGCATACCAAATTCTACCGATGAGATAACTTACCTCTTCTTGAGCTATCGTCATGTCGTCCGTCACATCCGAAAATATGGTGGGTTGTACAAAGTAGCCAGGTCTTTCCAGCCGGTTTCCTCCGATTTCCAATTTGGCTCCTTCCTTTTTTCCAATTTCGATGTACTTCATTATTACGTCGGCCTGATTCTTCGTTGTCTACCGACACCAAATGACTCACAGTAAGGACAAGTTGAGCATTGAATGGATCATTATTTTAATATCAAACTCCAATAATAATTAGGAATGGAAATGCACCCGAATTTCGGGTTAAATCATCCTGTAACATGTTAGAAGTCAAAAAGGGAAACATTTATCATTTTTGTGACAAAAAGTCTTTAACGTTCTTCATATCAGTTCATACTTAATAATCAATAATTGATTATTATTATCCTAATTATTAGGAAAACAATATTTGCACGTAGGTACCTACACCCCCTACATCCGTTTTGCTGGGTAAACCTTCAGTGCTGCTCGGCCACTTTGTGATTTGGACTCCGAGCGTAAGTTGCCAAGGCACCACGGTCAAGAAGTAGAAAGTCAGAGCTGGTGCTGCACTCGTTTTTGTTTGGTGACATCTTTCATGCTACCGTTTAACGACAAGGAAACTAATTCGTGGGTGATATTGAATCCAATGGGAACATTAGTCCAGTCACCAGGTGCCTCGGAAGGGGTGTTCGATGCAAAGCGTGGTATAGATTGTTTTTCTTAACAGATTTAAAAGTATTTTGGAGTGCTGAACACGAATCCGAAGCTTTCCAAAAACATGTCTGAGGCGCTCACCGTCAAAATGGCAAAAAACCTCGAAATTTCGGCTCTTTTGGTTTATTATTCTTGGAATAATACACCCAGGTACTCCGATCGGCCTCAAAATTTGACATTATCCGTTTCCAAAGGTAAATTCCAAAACCGAAATGTCCGTCCGGCGCGCCGTCCCGCTGTACAGAGCTTCTTAGGTTGTGTCTAAGGCCATTTCTGGCCCATAACAACCATTCTCGTACCTTCTGCTCTGTGTCTTCCCCTAGGGGAAGTGCACTTATCTTTCATCAAATTTCTTGTGCAGAAATTAAATTCTGTCAATGAAAAAATTTAAAAAAAATTTTTTTTTGATTTTTATTTCAAAAATTTTTTTTTTTTGATTTTTGGTTTATTATTCTTGGAATAATACACCTATGTTTTCGCGACGGAGGTCGACGACTCGGATCGGCCTGAAAACTTGACATTATCCGTTTCAAGAGGTCTACATTCAAAATCCGAAATGTCCGTCCGCCGTCCGCCGTCCGGGCCGTTTTCGGCAGTAGGAATTTTTTTAAAAATCTGAAATTTTGACAAAATACTTGGTTTACCATCTAGTTGTGCCCGCAAGGTTTTCAGTCCGATCGCCCAAACCCGTGGGGCGCTCTGGGGCTAAAATGGGGCTACAGGAGGGGTGTTTTGAAGGCTTTTGGCTATGGGATCGAGTTAGGTGTCGTTTTCGAAGTATTTTTGGACGTAGAATCCATTTTTGGGGGTCCCGGAACGATCCGATTTCACTGTGGGGATCTATAGACCTTCATGGGGCTACAAATGGGATTTTTGATAAACCCCAGGAGGTCGAAAATTTTCCGAGTAGGTAAAAAAAAAATTGTTTTGAAAAAAAAAAAAAAAAAAAAAAAAAAAAATTCAAAATGTTTCGGACATGTAACTTATATCAAAGAATAATAAACCGTTGTGTAAAATTTGGAGCGTTTTTGGTTTGTTTTTACGGATAACTTTGAAAGGGTGTGTTACAGGTAAAAATATTATGTAACATTTAATTTTTTATTAGACGCAGAAGTTTGTGCTCTTTAATGTATTATATTATAGTACACAAAATTCTGCGTCGAATGAGCTACCTTAAAGTTATATTTGAGCCAGCTGTAAAGGCGCGACGGTCCGTCAAAGAATGTCGATTTGTTCCAACTTTCCAAAAAATCAAGACAACTTTCAAGTTTGAATGTCTGCTGGTCAAAAATGGTAACTCCCACGTAAAAACTCATTGAATGGATAGATAGATCATCCAATTCTGCCTTCAGGGCTGTGAGGATCGTTTCTCCTGCCACTACGTATCAGTTTGTGAGGCCGTGGAGTCCTGAAAAACCATTTTTCTTACGACTGTTGTTGCCATTTTTGAGGAGTAGACATTCAAACATGAAGTTATCTTGATTTTTCGAAAAAGTCGGAACAAATCGACATTTTTCGACGGCCCGTCGCGCCCTTACGGGTCAATTTTAACTTGCACATTCGACGCAGAATTTTGTGTTCCATAATGTACTATGTATAATATTTTCACCTATAAGCACTTTTTCATCTATAAGTTTTTAAAGATGAGCGTCCCACAAATTTTGTTGTGTTCAGCACCCCAAAAAAATATATAAATCCGTTGAGAAAAATTCTACACCAAGCATTGAAAAATCACCTGGTGACTGGACTACATATCGAGTCCCTCAAGTTTCATACGATCTCTCACCTGAGGGCCGTGATCCACACTCAAATCAAATGGGTCCCCAATTTTCTTCCTCGACACCCTGTCTTTCATTTTTCGAACAAATTCTTCATAGATCGCCTCATGGACGTAAGTTCTGGATCCAGCACAGCACGCTTGCCCCTAAAATGTAAAAATTGATTCTTGATGAGCAGTTCAGTAGAATGAAAAAGGAGATTAGGAAATTAAATTTGAATCTAGAATCACATACCGCGTTGTGAAAAGATGCCACATGTGCGTGTTCCACAGCTGCGTCGATGTTGGCATCTTTGAGTATGATGTTGGGCGATTTCCCTCCCAGTTCCAGCACAAGCCTTTTCATGTTTTTCTCTCCTTTCCGATAAATTTCTTGACCTACCTGTAGCATTTGTCCAGGTTCAAAACTTGTACATAAACTGAAAAATAGATCACTAAGTGATCTATTTTTCAGTTTATGTACAAGTTCAAGTAAGTTCAAGTCTTGAACTTACTGGTGTTGAGCCTGTGAATGAGATGCAGTCGACATCAGGGTGGTCGACCATGTCACTCCCGACGGGTCCTGGACCTGTGACGACGTTGATGACTCCGGGTGGAAATCCAGCTTCTCTCGCCAGACTTGCTATGTGAAGGGTAGCGAGTGAACTGTATTGTGAGGGTTTCAGTACGGTCGTGCACCCTATCAAAGACGTCCATTTATTTACAAAAATCAGCACACAGAAGTCCCTAACGTCGATCTCTTGCTTACCTGCTGCCAACGTCGGCGCCAGTTTCCACGCCAGGATCATAGTCGAGAAATTCCAACATACTATGTTACCGACAACTCCAACTGGTTCGTGTCTTGTGTACGCTATGAACGGACCGTCTGGAGCACCTACGGCCCCGTTATTTTTATCAGCATATCCTCCGTAAAACCTGAGCAGAGGCACTCCGTCATGAGCAAATAATGAAACCATGATGAGCGGGGGTCGAAAATATTGATCATCCTCAATTGGCAACCTTCCGCCGCTTGTAGAAGTAGGGTAGATATACAAGTTATCACCACCTTAAGAGCGCTCCTTCTGGTTTTAAACTATAAATTACTATCATTCGGTTAAAATTTAAGCCAGCCAACACCCGACCTCTTTCATATGGCCCCAGACCCCTTCTACTCGCTTTTCAATAATGAATGGTTTTTTTCTTACAGAAATACAGGATGTCGGTCTTTTGGAATTCTAATTTCAAATTTGGATTCAGCCTGAAAAAGTGTATGGGAAAACGAGAAGGGGAGACTGGTGTCAGCTGTGAAGATCATAATTTTTTTTTAACAATTCACCCCACGAATCGAGGTTGTGTTCTCTTCAGAACAGCACACACACTCAGCTGACGACGCCTACCAAGA
The DNA here is from genome assembly GCA_955831195.1 of Pilophorus perplexus. Lineage (NCBI taxonomy): Eukaryota > Metazoa > Arthropoda > Insecta > Hemiptera > Miridae > Pilophorus > Pilophorus perplexus. The sequence continues at coordinate 28,578,875 of OY037015.1, forward strand.
CCTGTCATTCAAAAACAGCAAGAATGGGTAAACAAATGGATTAACAAGCTCAACTCAAATGAAATTACGCTTTACAAATTTGTCAGAGTCATTTCTTACAAACTTCGCCCTCATTTCTAGTCATTCTTGTTTGTTTCTTGATTGGCTTTTTGTTCCTTATTGACTGTTGATTGTGGTTTTTGTTTTGGCATTATTGACCCAGCGTTTACGCCCCGTATATACCTAAGTACTTAGTATTAAATTATTGCACGATAACATAATTTACTTATTTCCTTCCATCAGCCTACCGACCATTTGGGGAGGAAATAGTCTACCTGGACCGGGGGGATGCTGGGATCATAACGGCCTGACGGGCGCTACTGGCGGGAGCATAACGGGAGTTTGGTTTTCCCAGGCGGGAGGAAATAGGGCCGTTTTCAGCGGCTTGGGAGCATATGGTCAAACTCCCGCTGCACTGCCGCTTCTTCTACTTACGCCAACCGAACCCAGCCTCCCCTACTAAAGAATAATATTCCATAAATCGAAATTCTCCTCGTATATAGTATATATTATATTATAAGAGAATAAATTTGAAGCCTCAGTAATCCATTGAAAAAACTAAGGGACTCTAAGAAGAGCAATATTGCTGTTGGTTGCCCCAATGTAAAATGGGATGAACGTTAATTGGGTCACCGAATCTCAAATCAAATTTTGATCATTTAATCCAGCGGGTCCAGTGATCGTTAGAAGGGGGGGAGGGGGGGAACGCATGATATTGCAGTGACAATATTATCGTTGTATCACAGAAACAACCCTCTCGCTCCTGCATTGCCGCCTCGACTGTTACGTGCGGCGGTGTGTTTTGAGCTCCGCGACCAGAAGGATTGAGACGAGGAGGCGGTCTGGAGCCACGCAACCCTTCACGGAAGGTGCTTTTCGAACCCGCCTGCTAAAAAGGAGCCCTGCCGCACACAACTTTCTGTAAAACTGGTTTTGGTTTATTATTCTTGGAATAATACACCTATGTTTTCGCGACGCGGGTCGACGACTCCGATCGGCCTCAAAATTTGACATCATCCGTTTCAAGAGGTCTACATTCAAAATCCGAAATGTCCGTCCGCCGTCCAGGCCGTTTTGGGCAGTAGGAATTTTTAAAAAAATCTGAAATTTTGACAAAATACTTGGTTTACCATCTGGTTGTGCCTGCCAGGTTTTCAGTCCTATCGCCCAAAACCCGTGGGGCGCTCTGGGGCTATAATGGGGCTACGGGAGGGTTTTTTTTGAAGGATTTTAGCTATGGGATCGAGTTAGGTGTCGTTTTCGAAGTATTTTTGGACGTAGAATCCATTTTTTGGGGTCCCGGAACGATCCGATTTCACTGGGGCGATCTTTAGGGCTTTCATGGGGCTGAAAATGGGATTTTTGAAGGAACCCAGGATGTTAAATATTTTTTGAGTTAAAAATAAAGAATTTTTGAAAAGAACACATTTTTGAACAAAAAATCCAAAAAAAAATTTTTTTGAATTAAAAATCCAAAAAAAAAATTTTTTTTTAAATTTTTTCATTGACAGAATTTAATTTCTGCACAAGTACCTAACCTATATCAAAGAATAATAAACCCTTGGGTAAAATTTGCAGCGTTTTTGAACACTTTTATGGGCCACTTTGAGCCAACTTTCAGCTGTTTTCAGACTTTTCTCGATGTCTACTCGCAGAGCTTTTTTTTTTTTTCAAATTTTAATTTCAAATTTTTCCGACTTTTAGAAGTACCTACCATAAAAATGATTCTCCCTATCATCCTTCAGTCATCCATCCTAATCGTTGATCTAATTATTTGGACGTAAGATTAAATTATGGGGATGCCACACATGTCCGACACTATACAACAAGACCAAAGCTAAGCATCTTCATCTGGATTCCGATTTGTAACGTTTAGGTATTAAATACCTTATTTAACAAATTTTGTTAAATAAACAGCTGATTTTGTTAGATACCTACCTCATTTTTTTGATCGCCTTCATTACATCGCCTTTCACTGTGTCTGCGTAGATTTTTCCACATTCTAGGGTTTCAAAACTCTGTAAACCAAACCTGACCGGTAAAATGATACTTATTGTGATGAATGCGAATTTCATAAAGGCACTCACTGCTATAAGAGCTATGTCCCTTTCCATGAGGTCAGCCAGTCTATGCATCAGGAGTCCCCTTCTTGAAGCGTCCATCCTCCGCCAGGGTGAGCCGATCTTGAATGCTTCCTTCGCTGCAGCCACGGCTGCATCCACATCTGCCTAGGGCATTTGTAGGTTGAGTGTTTTAATAAAACTTGCTGACTTGAAAAAAAAAACCGCTGCAAATTTTACACAAGGGTTTATTATTCTTTGATATACGTTACTTGTGCAGAAATTTAATTCTGTCAATGAAAAAATTTAAAAATTTTTTTTTTGGATTTTTATCTCAAAAAAAAATTTTTTTTGGATTTTTTTGTTCAAAAATGTGTATTTTCAAAAATTCTGTATTTTTTACTCGAAAAATATTCAACATCCTGGGATCCTTCAAAAATCCCCTTTTTAGCCCCACGAATGCCCTAAAGATCGCCCCAGTGAAATCGGATCGTTCCGGGACCCCAAAAAATGGATTCTACGTCCAAAAATACTTCGAAAACGACACCTAACTCGATCCCATAGCTAAAAGCCTTCAAAAAACCCCTCCCGTAGCCCCATAGCGCCCCACGGGTTTGGGCGATCCGACTGAAAACCTTGCGGGCACAACTAGATGGTAAACCAAGTATTTTGTCGAAATTTCAGATTTTTTAAAAATTTCCTACTGCCCAAAACGGCCTGGACGGCGGACGGACATTTCGGATTTAGAATGTAGACCTCTTGAAACGGATAATGTCAAATTTTGAGCCCGATCGGAGTCGTCGACCCCCGTCGCGAAAACATAGGTGTATTATTCCAAGAATAATAAACCAAAAACCGATAAAATATACGTAAAAATGGATTCCACGTCCAAAATTACTTTGAAAACGACTATTCATTCATCCTCAATGCACAAATCCATCGGAAATCCGCCCATCATACAACACAAAAATCGAACAGCCGGGAACAACCACGCGTATTCTCTAGGTTTTCAGCCCGATCGCCCATCCCCGTGGGGCTAAAAAGAGGCTACAGGAGGGCTTATATGAAGGGTTTCGGCTATGGGGTCGAGTTAGGTGGCGTTTTCGAAGTATTTTTGAACTAAGAATCCATTTTTGGGGGTCTCAGAACGATTCATTTTCACCGTGGGGATCTAATGGGCTCTCATGGGGCTACAAATGGGATTTTTGAAGCGTCCCAGGAGGTCAAATATTTTCCGAGTAATTTTGGACGAAAAATTTGTTCAAGGTTTACCTACAAATTTATTTAAAAAAATTTTTAATTGGTTAAAGTAACCTAGGTATATCAAAGAATAATAAACCCTTGTGTAAAATTTGCAGCGTTTTTGGAATCTAGACATCTTGAAACGCACATCGTCAAATTTTGAGACCGATCAGAATTTTGGGCACATTCATTTTCCCTCCCGGAAAGCCATTAGTAGTCATTAGCAGTCGAGACGTCCATCGAAGCGGCTTATCGAAGTGTTAGGTTTCCCTCCCCGGAGGGGAATCGCCCACAGGTCAAAAGTTAGGTTTCCCTCCCTGGCATTTGCTTTCTATGTATGTAGTCTATACAAATACTGGCGGACGTGCTATTTTTACAGGCCAACTACGACGGTGTTAAAGCTGGAAACCCCCCACACCTCTGGGCACAGTTATCAGCAGAGCGAACTCTCACAACCAACTGCTGCGAATCGTTTCACGCCCACCTTGGCGAAAATTTCACCAACACTCACCCCAACATAATATGAAAATATTATTTTCATTTGCCGACGTGCTGTTGAAATTTCAGAACGAGATGTACGTTGGGCGTATTTGGACTGCCACCCGTTGATTCAGAATTGAAATGGCGGGGGAAAAAGTGGCTATTCGCGTTGTTATTACTGCCACCCGTAGTGGTCAGAAATGTGTGTAGGACTGCCACCCGTCGGTTCTGAATTGAAATGCAGAGGTTCTGCGGTTGGAGACTCGCCGCGGTGAAACGTTAGGAAGGATGTGAGGGACCAGTTTGTGCAAAGTGACGTTTACGCCGAGATCGAGCAACGATGGCTTGAGAAATCACAGAGTAACAGAGGACAAATACCTACATAAAATAAACATAAATGCAAAAAAAAAAACAAAAAAAACAAAAAAAAAAACACAGACAGACAGAGGAAGAGTACCCTCTCTACAAGTAGGTACGTACAGAGGGTCTCCTTCAAACTACGCCCTCATTTTGACGCCCCTCACTAACCCCTCTCTTTCCTTTTTGTTACCTTTTGGTGGCAGACCTAAAACTCCCATTTTTCTATTCTGTGAGTGACGGGTGGCAGTCCTAAGATCTATTTTCGATCAAGCGGGTGGCAGTCCTACATCTATTTTTGATCAAGTAACGGGTGGCGGTCCTACACGTTTGGGTGGCAGTCCTAATGGTTTTTTGTAGACGGGTGGCAGTCCTAAAACTCACTGTACGTTCACATCAACAGTAGGCACATCCCGCACAAAAGTAAAGACAAACGTACGTTGACCCGTCAGAACATCCTCCTCCCGCTGATGGCTCACATTGCTGGGAGGGAAACATAACATGTTCCTAAGCCGCTCTCGTAGTTAATGGCTTTCCGGGAGGGAAAACGAACCCGCCCCAGAAATTTTCGATCTCCGTCGCGATTACATGCGTTACAAAAATAATAAACCATAATAAAAAGAAAAACTAAAATACGCAAATAAAAATGATAATGAGCGAAATGTTAGAATCGTTAGTATTCTGTGAGTGGAAACCCTACCCCTCCATCCTGAAAATTGCGCTGTAACCTGTTGAACGCTCATCGGGACAAAAAATCCGTTTTTGAATTTTTGACTTTTTGGCCATGAAAGAAGTTATAATACAGTCTAGAGTCGGTGAGATGAGTAGCGTCATGTAGAACTGCGGTAGCCAAGTAAATAACAACAATTCGCAGTAGTAGAGCCAAATTTGTAAAGTTTAGAATAGAATAGAATTTTATTTTTTGCAAAAGCCAAAAGGCAGTAAAAAGCGTCTAAGCTAGTAATAGATAGAAAGATACGGTTTTTTATTGTTACAATAAACACAATTTATTGTTACAGTAGCAGCCATAATGGTAATACAATCGTCATATTATTATAAACAGAGATAAATTCAGCACGATTACTTTTATAAATATTCATCGGCAATACAACAAATTATTAGGTTTGGAAGGTATATAACTTAAAATAGAAGAAAAAAGTCTTCGACAGAATACAATTCTGCGTTTGTCAATCCGACATCTGCCGAAGCGATTTTGGTAACCTATTGTAAAAACGGATACCATTCTGAAGAGGGCTACTTTTCAAGGATGTGGTCAATCGCACGCTGGAAGGACGCAACTCGTCACATGTCCGTGTGCTGTAACTGTGCAAGTCGGAGCCATAAGGAACAGGAGAATCATACTTCCTAACCAGTCTCAAACAGTTGAAGATGAACAATGAGGGAACAGTCTAACAACCTAATTTTCTTATTAAGCCACGGCAGCTCTCCCTAAAGCTTAAACCGAAAATTACTAATAGCGGCTTTTTGTAGCCTGAAAATATCTGCGTAGGATGAGCCCCAAAAAACATTCCCATATGATGCACGGCTCATGAAGAGAGCAAAAAACAGGGAAGGAGACGATGTCAGCAAGACGACGAAGGACGAAGTTTACAGATGCCAGCCTAGCACCGAGCTTTTCAATGTGACAGCGCCACGAAATCCTGCTGTCAATCCACAGCCCCAGGAAGTTGACCGCGTTGTCCAGCCGACCGTTGAGAAGGAACTCGAGGTCCTGGGTCTTCTACTCATTGGGCCGGAGCGAATTTGAGGCGCACCAGGATTTCACCACCACATCCGCCGCCAGCATATCACCCGACAACTCCAACCGCGTTCGACCAGACGCCAAGACAGTCATATCATCGGCAAACAAGTAAATTTGATTCTTTTGTAGATTGAAATCATAGGCCAAATCATTGACGTAAAGGAGGAACAACGTCGGACCCAAAATGGAGCCCTGCCAGGCACAAGGTATGGGCGACTGCTCTGAAGCGATGCCATTGTAGAAGACAATTTGACTCCACCCCGCCAGAAACGCACTGAAGAAGGCAACAGACCCCTCATCAAAACCACAGGTTCGTCAGCAATCTGTCGTGAGGGACCAAATCAAAAGCCTTGCTCACATCGTAGAGACGGATGGCGGTATGCTCCCTCTTTTCAAGGCGCTCCAAAACAGTTGAGATTAATGCGTAAGCAGCCGTGGATGTACTCTTCCCTGCCTGGAAGCCAAACTGGTGGTCATGAAGGATACAGTTCTCCGACAAATACTCCCTGATTCGAAGCATGACAAGGCTCTCCATTAACTTCACCGGGAGTGGCAGCTTCGCTATAGATTCCGTTTTCCTTTTTTTTGGGGGGGGGGGGGGGGATAGGACTAATGGCAGTCAACTTGAGGCAGTCTGGAAAGCTCCCCGTTGTGAAAACAGTTTACGTAATGAAACAGTTCACAATACGGATAACACAATATTACTATCACGTTTAGTTTAAGCATTTGAAATGAAATTTTTTTAAACGCACATAGGCATAAAAGCTGGTTCGAAGTTATTCGTCTCAACATACGAAAGCAAATTCAAGGACTCAACGCTCCACCCGGTCAATTCCCCAAAATTCCTCAAGAAAGAACAACTCAGCTCTCATAAGTTTGAGTTTCGCCGTCCTGAGGAAAGGCTTTATAGGGAGCTCTCCTGGGGAAGAGCGTTGAACAGACGAGAACTCACCAACATTGGGTCACACAGTGTGACTCACACTGCTTGGCGGTACTGAGGCGAGTGAAAGGGACGACAAGATCACTCCGGGACTGAGTGTTACGGTCGTGAACCCCAGAGACCAGAGGAAGGTTGCCGAATTGGTCCTCACAAGGTTTAGGACTGCCATGACGTACAAACCCGCGATCGTCAACAGGCCCAGACGATCAAAGGAGCCTCTACAACTTTCGTTCTACGACAGATTGCCAAGATTCTTATAGCTCGCTTTTGCAGTCCGAAGATATTGAGTGCAAGGCTCGAATTTCCCCAAGCTATGAAGCAGCAACTTGCTCGTGCTGAGGTGCACGAAAACGGGATGACAACTCGTCCGCGAATAACGCAACACACATCTATTACATAAATTCCTCATCAAATCAGAACGCCGTTTTCTTTCCTTCTAAGATACCTACCTTGTCACCGAGGGCAACTTCAGTTAGGACTTCTTCATTTGTTGGGTTGACAGCTTTGAAAGTTTTCTTCGAAACCGCCTCCACCCATTCGTTATTTATGAATAACTGGAAATTAAAATGCCCCTCTGTAAAAACACAAAACTTTCGGACTACCTACCTACAAAAATAAATTCCCAATTCTCACCGAGTATTTATAACTTACTGCCGATAAATTGTCCATAACTTGCGTTTTTTTACAGAATTACGCACCTTCTTTGGAGGGAATGTTGGATTCCTATGGGGCTGAGGGAGTGAGGACTGACCGCGACACTGCGGCCTCACCCTTTTCCCCAGTTTGTTCAAAGTTTTGTACATCACCGTCAAATGGTTCCTTTCCCCTCAAGTTCATCAGTGCACTGCACCAACTCAGCCGGACGAACATAGTTTATCAGTTGGCCTCGGACTGATTTGAACCCTGAAAGTGAAGTATGGCTTTAGCTATCTACATTTCAAGTCCTTTATCCGAGCCAGGTTTATCAGTCTCTAGTTTCAAGTAGGTAACAAGTAAAACATTATATGGATATTATCCAAGGACATGGCAAATTATAGTAAACATCGGGAAAAAGGATGGGCTTACGACGAATTGGGTAGGTAGTAGAAGTCACTCTCAAATTACGGATGAAACTTTTGAATCTAGGAAGTGTATAGTTATCATGTTCAGAAAGATGTGGACCCCTAAAAGTGGCCATAATTACTCGAAAAACGACAGCGTGCTAGACCTCCTGGCATCCTTCAAAGATCCCATTTGTAGCCCCAAGAAAGTCTCACATACCCTCAAATGAATGAAAAATGAGTGAAATCGGATAGTTCTGGGACCCCGAAAATGAATTCTACGTCCAAAAATACGTTGAAAACGACACCTAACTCGATTCCTCAGCCGAAACCCTTCAAAAAAAAACCTCCCGGAGCCCCTTTTAGCCCTGTAGCGGCGCACGGGATGAGGCGATCGCGTTGAAAACCTAGCGGGCCCAACTAGATGGTAAACCGAGTATTTAGTCAACATTTCAGATTTAAAAAATAAAATTCCTACTGCCCAAAACGGCCCGGACGGCGGACGGACATTTTGTTTTTGGAATCTAAAAATCTTCAAACGAATAATTTCAAATTATGAGGCCGATCAGAATTTTCGACCTCCATCGCGATTACAAAGGTGTATTATTCCAAGAATATTAAATCAAAATGTGAAAAACAAACTTAACAACTACACCATTTTCTCAGCCTCGTATCTTCAGAGACGCAATTACCTACTTTTGATGACAGCCACCTGTCGCTGAACCCCAACTGCTGCCTTTTTGCGAGTTTCTCAGTCAAAGGTGAACTGTTAGCTGAGTTCGCAGAGAAATTTCTGGCCGTTAGGAATCGAGTCAGAACTATAACGCTTCCAGGAATTAAAACGGACAGAACCTCGTTCCTCCGCATACGAAAAAGTAGTCCCTAAGAAGTTACCTCCATGAGATCCCAGAAGGAAATGAACGCCAATCCCCTTAGGAATGAATTATGAAAGCGCCAAATTTTTAGGAACTATTGTGCCAGTTGTTCATAACGAAAGCGCCGAGTATGAGTACAACCTTTCTGCAGTAGGTACGAAAGCGGCGAGCACATGTATATACATGTAAGTATACTTACGCTCTGTTGTGGATGCCCAGTTGTCAATCTACAACAGCAAGGAGGTTTTCAGCTCAGCAAATGGGTCAGTAGTTCCAAGCTTATACTAAACTCAGTGGATGCAGTGATGTGAAATCTATCGTTCCTCTGTCAGACAAAGAAGACACCTGGGTGAAGCTGCTTAGTCAGTAGATTCCGGGAGACCTGTCAACTCTGAACAAAACGTTAGCGATGTTGCTTCACGAGGACTTCTACCATTCCAAGTACTCACCTTCAGATGAGCTCTGGTGTAAGGGTTCAGGGGGTTCTCACTCAGGAAGACGTCATCATCCAATAGTATCAACTCAGAGCTCCCTGAAGTCAAAGCAGATCATGTCACTCTCGTTGCCAGTGGCAACTTGCCACCTCCCGTCCCTTGGTTCCCAGGAAGATCCTGAGGATCGTATACGCCTGGGTGGATCCACAACGTGAGATATCTTGGATGTTGCTGTTACTCCATGCGAACAGACCCACTTAAACTATGCACTTGAACTGTGCGCCCTTTGAGGATCCCAGCGGTATGTATTGTCAGGCAGAGTTGGGATTATTCGAATAAAAATTTAGTTGAACTAAAGTTGAAACTAAAAACTAATTAGTTTTTAGTTTCGAAAGTGAAACTAAAAACTAATTTAGTTTTTAGTTTGACTTTCGAAACTAATTTTGGAACTAAATTAGTTTTAGTTTCAACTGTTGAAACTAAAACTAATTTAGTTCCACAAGTTAGTTTCGAAGTTGCGAATAAAAACTAAAGTAGTTTCATCTTTTATTCGTAGTTTCGGAACTAAAAATGAAACTAAATTTTTTTTCCTCGCAGACATTTTTTTTCCTCGCAATTTTTTTTCCTCCAGACATAATTAATGACTCATCACCCTAAATTCTTCGATACGTTTCTGAAAACGTTTGATGTTCCACTCAAAGTGGTGGGGAGGGGAGGAAACTTTAATCTATTCTTCTACGACCCTGAAAAAACGAACTTGTTCGCACCCATCACCCACATTTCGTTGAAACACACACACGAACACACATCCCCTTCAAATCAGTAAAAAAACGCGAGGAAAAAAATTAGTTTCATTTTTAGTTCCGAAACTACGAATAAAAGATGAAACTACTTTAGTTTTTATTCGCAACTTCGAAACTAACTTTTGCAACTAAATTAGTTTCAGTTTCAATAGTTGAAAATGAAACTAATGTAGTTCCAAAAGTTAGTTTCTAAAATCGAACTGAAACTAATAGTTTCAGTTTTTAGTTCCACTTCGGAACTAATTTAGTTTTAGTTTTTAGTTTTAGTTTCAGAACTACTTTTTGCCCAACTCTGTTGTCAGGGTGGATGAGTGTGTGTTGGCTGCCATCATGACGGATCAAAGGAATAGCACATCCATCCTTTTCCAACGGCGCTTTCGTACCTTAAAAACTGACAAGAGACTGACGAATGAAATCGAAGAATGAGCTCCAAATTGGAGCCTCCAATGAACATTGAATGCCCCATGAACATTGTCCCACTGACAAACACAACCCCGGACTTACACAAAGAACGAAAGAACTGCGTGGGGACTACAGAGAACAGAGGACAGAGTCTGTCACAGAGAGCACACGGCCAAGCTGAGGACGAATGCTAGGGAAGGGAAGCAATTTCCAATTTTTTGGAAAAATCGATTTTTTGTTCCGATTTTTCAATTTTTGAATCGATCTTCAGGTTCCGATTTTTTAGGTGAATCGATTTTTTACTTCCGATTTTTGTAAAAATCGTGAATCGATTTTTACTACTAATTTTAAAAAAAATCTTGAATCGATTTTCGCCATTTATAAAAATTAGTTTATTATTTCGAGTGATTCAAGCAAATTTCGAGTCTTAGGTTGATTAAAAATTATGATAATAGCTAATAACAACAAAACTCACTAGTTACCAGCGACGTCCGCCATGGATTTTTCAGACAGCGAAACTGATTACTCGTCTGATTAAATGTTAATAATGATTAATAGTTGATGGTGATGTTGACCGTTTCAATTAATGTTGTTGGAAACTTGTTGAGGGTCAGTCAAATAAGACGAGATTTTTTGCCAGGCAAAAAATCTCGTCTTATTTGACTGACCCTCAACAAGTTTCCAACAACGTTAATAATGATAATTATTATCAAAATTTTTGAAAACTATTGCAATTTTAATTTTCAATCAATTTTTTGCCTGGCAAAAAATCTCGTCTTATTTGACAGACCCTCAACAAGTTTCCAACAACGTTAATAATGATAATTATTATCAAAATTTTTGAAAACTATTGCAATTTTAATTTTCAATCAATTTTTTTAACGATTTTTTCTTGAATCCTACCTACATTAAATATAATATTATTAAGAACAAGACTTTCGGGTTAATTTCAAGATCACAACAACTGTTTTATTTATTCACGACTACCCTGGTTTCAATGCCGAAACCACTCAACCCAACATCATCCCTCTCCTCTCATGAGTCGGAGACGGTCAGCGTGGACTACTTTCAGCTTCCCATTAGTGGCCCTGATGCGGAATATGACATCGGAAATCTCAGTCACGACCTCACAAGGCCCATCCCACGGCAAATCCAATTTCGGGCAACGCCCAACTATTCTCCGTGGGTTGAAGCACCAGACCTTGTCGCCAACTCGGAATAAGGGTGTCTTGTGGGGCCTTGTGAGGTCGTGACTGAGATTTCCGATGTCATATTCCGCATCAGGGCCACTAATGGGAAGCTGAAAGTAGTCCACGCTGACCGTCTCCGACTCATGAGAGGAGAGGGATGATGTTGGGTTGAGTGGTTTCGGCATTGAAACCAGGGTAGTCGTGAATAAATAAAACAGTTGTTGTGATCTTGACGACTTCGCGAAAGACATTTGACTCGAACGTCCGTCCCTGATCCGAGTGCATCTCTCGCGGGACCCCGAACCTCGAAACCACGTTTTCTATTAGGCCTTGCGCGACTGTTTCTGCTCTGATGTCGGGTACCGCAAAAGCCTCGGGCCACTTGGTGAAGTAGTCTACCACTACCACTATGTAGCGGTTTCCCCGATGGCTCATGGGCAGAGGTCCGATAAAATCCACACCTACTCTTTCGAAGGGCACGCCTACCGTATAGGTCTTCATCGGAGCTTTTTGAATTAATGGCCGTCCCCGTCGGTTACAAATCTCACAACTTTCGCAAAATCGGCGGACATCTTTGTGCATACCTGCCCAGTAGAAGCTCGTTCTTAACGTGTTAATGGTACGCCGATGCCCAAAATGCCCCAGCCGATGTCCTTGCTCCAGCACCAAACCCTTCTTATCTTTTGGGACTAGCGTCTGGAGCGAAAATGACTTCTGGTTTTCTGCTTCCCACTTTCTTTTGAGCACGCCCCCATGTAGGACTATGCAGTTGAACATGGCCCAGTAAGCCTTGATCTCCTGCCCAAGATGGGATATTTCTTCCCACGAGGGACGTCGCTGCTGCTCCACCCACTTGTAGAGTAGGCCCAAGGCAGAGTCTCTTAATTGCTCAGCCTTCCAGTCTACCTCAGGCTCCAGCTTCAGCCCACGCAAGTTGTCCGGCAACCCGTCTTGCTTCTTTTCGGCCCGTGTGCAGTACTTGCAGTCGCTGTCATAGCAGGGCCGCCTAGACATGCCATCAGCGTTCTGATGCTTAGCTCCAGATCTATGCTCCACTTTCATGTTGTATACCTGGATTTTCTCCAGCCACCTGGCGATCTGACCATCGGGCTCCTTGAAAGTCCGTAGCCACTGCAAAGCCGAATGATCCGTACGAACTGTGAATTCAGCCCCAGAATCCAGGCCAAAAGAGCTGTAGTGCCGCAGGGCCTCCACCAAGCTGAGCAGTTCTTTACGGGTGACACAATAGTTTCGCTCTGCTCTGTGTAAGCACCTACTAAAATATGCCAAAACCCTTTCCTCCCCTCCCTGAACCTGGGAAAGGACGGCACCAATCGCTCGTTCACTTGCATCAGTGTCCAGGATATATCTTGCCGAGGGGTCAACGTGTGCCAACAGTGGAGCATTAGTAAGCGCCGTCTTGAGGTTGTCAAAGGCAACTTGGCAAGCAGATGTCCATTCAAATTGAGATCCTTTCTCCTGCAGAGGGTACAAAGCAGAAGCACATCTTGCAAACTGCGGGACAAACCTCCGGTAATAGGAGCAAAACCCCAAGAAAGTTCTCAATTCCTTGACGTTACTTGGTACCGGCCATGACCGAACTTTTTCCACTTTTGCAGGGTCCGTTGCAATGCCCCCTTGGGACACCCTATAGCCAAGGTATGTGGCACTTTGCTTGAACAATTCGCACTTTTTGGGATTCAACTTGACCCGCTCATGGCGAAATCTGGTGAACACTTGCCGCAATTTCTCAATTTGAGAAGACACAGAGGGCGTATGGATAAGCACATCATCGAGGTACACCTTCACATTCCCAGCATCCGTCTCTGGCCTCAACATGTTGTTCATGGCTCGCTGGAAAGTGGCTGGTGCGTTAGTTAGACCAAAAGGCATCACTCGGAACTGCCAGAGACCATGTGGTGTGCAGAATGCAGTTTTCTCTTTGTCACACTCTTCCATGTCGATCTGCCAGTAACCACTTTGAAGGTCCAACGTCGAGAACCACGCACTTCCGGCCAATGCCCCCAACAATTCATCAGCCTTTGGTAATGGATAAGCATCCCTTTTTGTCACTGCATTCAGCTGTCTGTAGTCGATACAAAATCTTGTCGAGCCATCCTTCTTTTTCACTAGGACTATGGGGCTTGCCCATGAACCCTTCGAAAGCTCTATGACCCCGTTTCGCTCCATCTTTTTGATCAGGTCCTCCACCTCAGGCAATCTGTGAGGAGGAAGACGCCTGGGCCCTTGACAAATTGGCCTGTGTGAACCTACATCTATCGAATGCGTAACTCCCTTGATGTGGCCCAAGTCGGATTCATTTTTGGCAAATACATCTTCAAATTCTATGAGAAGATCTCGCAAAAGGCGGGTGCTGTCAGGCTGCAAACAGCCCCTGGACCGACAAAACAGGTCCTGCAGATGGGATGGAACACCCTCTGTGCAGTTATCGCTTGTCTTGCCCAGAGAAACGTCAACTGCAGCCATTATTGAGGACTCAAATTCATGGAATCCCTGGTAACACAATGCATCCACGGTGTCTGGTTGGGTGCAATCTTCAGGTTCTACCACAGGATCGTAAGAGGAGAGAATCTTCCTGTTTCCCACCACTATGCTGCTATCCTCGGCATGGATCTGAACCTTATACTTCTTCAAGAAGTCCATTCCCAAAATGCACTCCTCCCTAATATTTGCCACTTGAACTGTGTGCTTCCTCAAGTGTCCATCACCCAGGTCAATGTCAACGTCTACCTTTCCCATGACAGGGACTACATCTCCTGTCACACTTCTCAACCACCCTTTATCCCGCACATTGATAACTAGCTTTACAGCTTCTACGACGTCTTTACAAACTACTGTACTAGTGGCCCCACTATCAACTATCATGCTACAAGGCAACCCGTTCAACCTACCTACCATTATAATCGATGGGCAACTTTGAAGGCGATAGACGACCTGTGCTGTTCCCATGCTGTCATAAGTCTGGGTGGCCATTGTGCGGTGGGTGGTCAGACTGCGGCCCCTCAATCTGACCGCTCTTCGTTTCCCGAACTTTTGGGGGCTTCATTACGAGTTGGGCATGAAAACCAGGTGTGCCCGACCTCGTCACAGCGCCAACAGGTCAGCTGGCGCTTCTGCGGTGGACCCCTCGTGAAAGACGAAAGGCGCTTCGACGTACGTGCTGCATTTACCGACGTCTCTCCTTGTTCAGTCGCGCATTGTCTCACCACTGAGCGAGAGGGAACGCTTTCTGCCTTCAAAGCAAGATCTAGCGCCTCCGCCATCGTCTTCGGGCCCACAATTTGCACATGACGTGACACTTCAGGGTCTCGAAGCCCTCTGCAGAACAGCAGAATCACCTGCTCCTCTATGTGCTGAGTATTCCCTGGCCAAGCCTTGCTAGCCAACTCGCGTAGAGCGTAGTGAAACTCCCTGATCCCTTCCTTGGCCTTCTGGGTGCGGTTGTTCACCTGATTGCAATATGCCTGCGTCGATCCTACGTCGCCAAATTTGTCGTTGAGTGCCGCGACTAACTGACTATAGTCATGTGCATTGTTAACCAGCTTCAGTACCGTCGGAGCGTCTCCTTTCAGCGAATTGAGCAGTTTATCCGCTCTGACCTCATCCGACCAAGCGTGCTTTTCTGCAATGCATTCAAATTGCTTCAAGTACGACGGCCAATCAGCCTTCCCATCAAACTTGGGTGGCTTCACATGGCTCTGTTTCAACGACTGCAGGTCAGCTTTGCACCTCTCCAACTCAGATCGCAGGCTCTCGATTTCCTCCCCAGCTATCGCCAACCGCCCCTCAAGATGGAGTTGTATGTTGCTGGCAAATTCATCTAGGAGGGGGCCCATTTCTTGCCTAACATCATTTGAAACGACACTTACGGTCTGCGTCTGTTCGCTTCGGAAGCGCCCCGCGCTTTGCTCTGGAGCAGGATCTACACTTCGACCAGGTATCGGCAGTGGTACTTCGACACTACCTGTAGGCCCCGGGTTTGTCTGCGCCAGCAAAGGCGAACCTCCCGCTGAACGGGATACCCGCGCACGAGAACGTGTGATCATTTTTGAAAGGGCAAATCCCAAAATCTGACACCAATATTAAGAACAAGACTTTCGGGTTAATTTCAAGATCACAACAACTGTTTTATTTATTCACGACTACCCTGGTTTCAATGCCGAAACCACTCAACCCAACAATATATTTAATGTAGGTAGGATTCAAGATAATAGATTTAATGTATATAATTATAATGTACTGAATGGAATGTACTGAATTATAATGGACTGAATGTCGAAAATTTTATCGTGAGTTGACCAAAGTTTTTTAATGTAATTTCCTATCCATTTGATACAAATTTTAATTATAATGTATATATAATGTAGATAATATATTTAATATAATAGATTTAATGTAGGGTATCAACCGTTATCACTCATTTAAAAAAAACATTTTTTGTAAGACCAATTTTTGAATCGATTTTCCAAAAAATCGATACTTTTATGGCGATTTTTTTGGGAAATTGATTTGGAGCATCCGATTCTGAATCGTTTCAAAAAATCGATACTTTTACCGATTTCCCATCCCTAACGAATGCGGTCAGCGGTGCCAATGCAAGCTGATTCCCGCCTGCGACGAGTTGGATCCATTGCGCCTGGCTCACTGTTACTCTGTGGCCTGGCACCTCTGATGATTAGGGATGAACTATACCGGCGGAGGATCGATATGAGTAGGTACTGATATTGATATCGAATGAGGAGTATCCAAACGGATCGAATCAAAGATTAAATTTTCTCAAAATTTGAGAACGTTTGCCGATTCAGTTTGGTCAATAATATTACTTATTAAATGATGACCATTCAGAGGGAACTAATATAATGAAGGGGGAGGGAATAATATAATGAACATGTCTGTTATTATGATTTATTATAATTTAATAGGTTATTTTAGGAAGGGCATTTCTCCAAAATGGCGATTTTTGGTTTATTATTCTTGGAATAATACACATAATATGTGTACATGACATGACATAACATGTCATAATATTATTATGACATGATTACATTGTAATCGCGACGGAGGTCGACGACTCCGATCGGCCTCAAAATTTGGCATTATCCGTTTCAAGAGGTCTAGATTCCAAAACCAAAATATCCGCCATCCGGTCCGTTTTGGGAAGTACCTAGGATTTTTTTTTACAAAATACTTGGTTACCCGCAAGATTTTCAGCCCGATCGCCCAAACCCATGGGCCTCTACGGGAGGTTTTTTTAAATAAGGGTTTTGGCTATGGGATCGAGTTAGGTGTCGTTTTCAAAGTATTTTTGGACGAAGAATCAATTTATTGGGGGTCCCAGAACGATCCGATTTCACTGTGGGGATCTATAGGGCTTTCATGGAGCTACAAGCTGGATTTTTGAAAAATACCAGGAGGTCAAATATTTTCCGAATAAGTAAAAAAATTAGAAAAAACTGTAAAAAAAAAAAAAAAAAAAAAAAATCAGAAATTTTCTGTCTACAAAATTAGTTTTTATTGACACAGAATTCATTTTCGCACAAGTAACCTATATCAGAGAATAATAAATATTATTCTCTTCTTCTTTATATAAACTAAGGTTTATACAAACCCTTGTGTAAAATTTGCAGCGTTTTTACAATTTTTTTTTATTGCGAAATATGAAACTAGAGGTTTATGCGCATAGGTGGACGTGAGAAATGGCAGTTGTCGATGTTCCTTCCCATTGAAATAAAAGTCTGCATGATCGTTTTCATTAGAGTATATTTTAGAAACGGCAGTTTGTTCCTTCTTCTGATGAGGACAACTGCCCTTTCTGAAATACGTTTGGGAACTGCCAAGAAAAAATTAAAAAATTAAAAACATTACAAAAATTTAAAATTAAAAGAGAAAATATGTAGAAAACATAACCAATATGATTTTAGATAGGTATTATCTAGAAACAAAAGTGGAAATTATGAAGTAAAACACGAAATAATGTGTTCCATTCATTTTAGAAACGGCATTTGTCCATAAAACTGCAGTTCCATGGACGCCAGTTGGACAATAATGTGATTTATTGAAAATCGATGATGTCAGGTATTAATTGGATCCTTGTAGAAAGATTGCTACCTACAATCTTTCTACATGTCATGTTTTTCCAATAATTGTTCCTCAAAAATTGAGAAAAGTCGCAAGTTTTATTAAATAAAACAATCAAATTTTGATTTCCCAAAACCTCGAGAATTGAAAAAAGCGCTTTCTAAAATAACAAAATTTGTTATTTGACTAATAAATTAAATTTAATTTAATTTCCAAATGGAAGAGTCGGAGCCAAATACAAACGTAAACGCGTTTATGAGCACAAAAGGGCGCTAGATCGCTGATAACACTACATGAAGGGTGCATCAGGGCCGAACAACAGCAGAAACCCGAAAAAAAAACCATCAGAAAACCAGCTGCAAACAGGACAAATCAAAAAGTCGGGAAAATTTTAAATAGCTTTGGCCCTTCAAATGGTAGGTATGGGTTAATAATAAGTATGAAATTTCATCGCCCGACTATAAAAACCTCTTGGGGAGGGGCTTCACCTTTATTACTTCAAACCTCCAGAGGGGCTTCTATAATTCCATACCTAGTAGGAATTGGAAAAAATGGTATCGCGGTATCGAAAGTAATCTTTTTTTTCGGTACCGCTCATTTTTCCGAAACCAGTATCGATACCAAACAACAATTTCAAACGCAATGTATCGATACCAGAAGTTTCGGTATCGGAAGGAAACTATCGATATTGATGAGATGGGTTCATCCCTACTGATGATGTTGACGTAATAGTTATCTTATCTTGTGGTTGATTACTACTCGTTTTGTGTGGCAAGTTAATTACCTACCGTTCTAGTACTAGGAATTGTTATCGTTCTAGTACTAGTAGGAATTGTTATCGATAATTACCGAGGCGATATTTTCCTGTCGAGTTTTCCGCCACCGTCGATCGGTTGTGTGAGGGTTTTCTTTTCGGAATGTTGTGATCCGGCGAAACCTCAAACATGCAACTTCAGGAATTGAAAGATTTGGTTGCCACAACCGCGTCTGTCTGTCAAATTTTGCAAATACTCTCTGGCGTGTAAGTTCATGGCATGATATGAAATGCATGATACGTTTGACAGGTAGTGCAGTACGTGAGTAGATGTGGATTGCTTTTGACTTGGATAAGGCTGGGGTACGTGAGTACGAACATTTCTACTATAAAAAATGCAACGTTTACAATTTGGTTGTGGTGATCGTCTCGACCTGAAATCGCTCCAGTTTAGAGCCTGTTGACGTTGAACTATTAACAATAACGTTGTTTTTTCGAGAGGTTCTCACATTTGGCTGTTGATGATGTTTGAAAAACGATATTTCCGCCGTCCTGGGTTCTGTGGGGCTTGTAGGGGGGCTACAGGTGCGGGTTTGGGGAAATGATTTGGCTAGGGAGTTGAGTTTCGTGTCGCGACACGAAACTCAACTTGAACGACATGTCGTTTTCAAGTAATTTTGACCGAGGATTGAATTGAGGAGGTTTGCCGACCCGTAAAACAGCACTTTTACGCTCCGTGGTGGGCTGCACTGGGGTGACCGGATTTTGGTTTTGTTATTCTTGGAATAATACACCTACGTAAGCTCCTATATGGGTAGCGTGTATCAACATACAATATTTTGACAGTTCGGTGTTAAAAAAACACCCCAACTGCTGAGGTCTTCTTCAGGTTCCGCTGCAAGTAAACCTGTTAAACATGTCGTGCTGAAAGAAAAGTCTCAACTTTGCTTGGCCTGCTTGGAATCGGGAACGAATAATAAAACGTAATTTCTAAACGGAAATCTAATACAAAATAAATACAAAAATTTACCTTTGATAGGAAGAAGTAATATAATAATTTAGAAGAAGTCTGGTAGAGGGAAATCAATATGGGGGTGGATATGGGGTCGGGACTTCGCTCGAAGATCACTGAGATGACGTGCTGATTGCTGTCAAGCAACATAAGTTGCAGGCAAGTAGTGGTGATAAGTTAAGCTAGTTGAAGGTGGTTACGCTGGGCCGATGCGGGGCTGCTGAGTTGTCCTGACAATGGGAACGGTAAGGGTGTCTTGCGGAGGCGCCTGAGTCCACGGAGTCCTGGGATGAGACGATCAAGGGGAGGGGAGGGGACCACGAGCAAGAAGATAGTTGTGGGCTGGTTGAAGGTGAACCAAACTTGGTCCAGTGAGGGTGCCGGGAGGCGGAACGGTTCGCTGAGGGCCTCGAGAGGCGATACTCTGGATGTCATGGATAGGCTTAAGGGCACGAAAATCCAGGTGTGTACGGTCCAAGAGTATGGAATTTAACTCTGAAAATAACTGTTGACATCTACTACGGAGGAACTACGGCCAGAAATTGACATGCGCAACAAACTGACAAATGTAGACTGAACTGACTGACGACTAACACAAACAGGTCAAGAGCAGACCACTGACGGAGCAAGACTGAGCACTGCTCAGTGAGCAGCACAGAGTAATAGAAAACAGGCAGGTGGTGATCAGGCAGTTTTGATGCTCACCCGCGCTAGGGAAGTCCCCTCCCCTTGCCATCGTGCTGCTCTGTGAGTGGGGGGTCGGGAGGCGTGCTCACAGCAATAAGCAAGATTGACAGGTGGGCAGTTTACCCACCCGCTTACACCTATGTATTCGTGTTGAAGGTCAAAAATTGGCAATTTGTCATTATTCGTTTCAAGATGACTTCTACGCACAGTGTAGATTCCAAAAACAAAATGTACATCCACTGTCCGAGCCGTTTCCGGCAGTACATAGGAGTTTTTTTTTTTTTTTTTTTTTTAATCAGAAATTTTGACAAAGTACTCGGTTTACCATCTAGTTGTGCCGGCAAGGTTTTCAGCCCGATCGCAAAACCCGTGGGGCTCTGTGGGGCTACGGGGTTAAAAAAAAAGATTTTCGGCTGTGATATCGAGTAGGGTGTGGTTTTCGAAGTATTTTTGGACATAGAATCTATTTTTTGGGGTCCCACCTCTATCGTATTTCGCCGTGGGGATCTGTGGGGCTACAAATTGGACTTGTAAGGATTCGAGGAGGTTAATGAGGTGTCGTTTTCCGAGTAATTTCGGACGCTTAATCCAATTTTTGGTTTCCCTTCTTTCCTCAACTTGCCGGCCAGCCTTCTGTCTCCTACCAGAGGTATCGTTTTCTAAGACATTTCGAACATAAACTAATGATGGTCCTTAATAACCAAACCTTGTGTGAACGTATTGCAGCCTTTCGTGGCAGCCAACGTGGTTAAAATTTACTGTTTGTTGATGTATTTCAGATTGGTGTGCAGAAAGTTCATCAAGAAAGGATCGTCAAACGATGTCTCACCCCTGCCCTTCATCTGCGGAACCGTTAGGTGATTAATACCTCATTACATCATCTTCCTAATCGATTTTCGGAGTATTTTTGCCATCTAACCTGTGAAACTGTGGATTCTGGATACAATCCACTGCAGGGGAGTAACGAAGGAAACATCCCTTGGATCTGTAGAAGATGATAAGATCGCCTACCGGGTAATTCTGGGGGAGCGTTCAGAAGAAGGGAGCTCAGCTTTGGATTCCCATCCTGGTCTGAAGAGGTGGAATCGAGATGAGGCCGGCATCCGAGGAAATTTTGCAATTTTTCGGGCTTGAGCGACCCGGCAAGTCTGCAATGATGTTGGGCTCCGTCCCTGATCCTAGCAGCCGGCGAAAGAACAAAAAATGGGGGATTTTCCCCATTTGAGACATTTTCGGGTGATTTTATCCCTTTACAGCGGTACACCTGGGAGTGGTTTCTTCCCCCAGTCCAAACGCCTCTTCTGCGTCTGAAGATTGGGGATTATCCATCTTCACGACTGGACCGAAATTTAAGTTTCGGCGTTTTGAGTTTCGTTTTAAGACAAAACACGAAACAAATTTCGGCGATTTCAACTCAACACGTGCTCGGATTTGAACAAAAGGAGGGGAGCCGATGTTACCACCACACAGCATCCAATTTCCCAAATTCTGGTTTTAGTTCATTCGTCAGCCACTGGGGAGCAGGTTCCGAGCCCAACGTCATTGAGGACAGACTATAGTCGATGACTATCCAATGGTTGGCCAGTAATCTCTTCTCCACTGATCCAGTAATTTCGTCTCCCGACACCGGGAGTACATACCTAACACGTTTGGCCACGAAATCTATACTAATATATAAAATCCTCTTCCTTTATGTATGTATGTGCCCAGTAAGCTGCCGAACGGCTGAACCAATTTCGCAGCGGGTGGGCGCGAGTTGACCCGCGCGTTCCGACTTAGTCTGTGCGATAACCCGTTCGCAAGTTATTCGAAGATCGTCGGTTGGTGTGTACGAATATTTTTTGCGAGCCTTCGATTAGTTTGATAGGAACTAGGTAATTTCATTGTTGAGTTGATGGATTGCTATGGGCTGCATATAATTGGTGATGGACGGGATTTTGATACTTCGCAACGAGAAACGGGCCAACAAGCGTTGTTACTAAGAAAATTACGAGTCGACGGGTTGCTACGGGTGTTTGCACGAGAGATGAATATTTCGTGCGAAGCACGGGTGTCCCAGCTAGTTACTACATACTAAGTAGGTATTAACGGAGAGCCCCTTACCAATGTCGTCATGAGTCCCTAGTGTTGTATGCAACGGGTTTATGCGATTTTGGGAATCCGAAGTTTCCCAAAAAAATTGGTGGGACGCTTACCTTCAAAAACGCAAATAACCACGATTTTTCGGCACTTATTTTGCCATTCCTAAATTAGCCATTCTGTTCAATGCCTTGTCGTCGTACGCACAGCTCTTGCACTCGGCATTGTGTACATTGCCTATCCAACGTCTCAAAACGTAGTTGGAAATGTAACAATTTGATACTTTAGCCAAGAAAATGCAGGCATTGTAAGGAATGTGTAAAAACTGTTTACGCAATATTTATTAGTTGTGTGTGTGGGCGTTTATTAACGGGTAGGTATTCGGTCTAATAAACAACAAAGGTTTTGATCTTCGAACTGTCAATCAATTCTTTAGAAACGATTTACGGTGCTCCCTCGTCTGTACTGTATACATAACACGTTTGGCCACGAAATTACTACTAAGTAGGTATTAACGGAGAGCCCCTTACCAATGTCGTCATGCAAACGCAAATAACCACGATTTTTTGGCACTTATGTGGTGATTTTGTCATTTATATTTTCAAAAGAATGACGATTCCAATGTTTAGAATTCTCAGTTTTTGTTCCTGAGATCTTTACTATAGTCTGGTAGACAAACCTGCTGTTATCTTTCATAAACTATACGGCTATCATTCATACGGATCTTTTGTAAATTGCAGTTCTTTCCTTTGGTACCTTTATGGCTCTCTCATTGGTGACACAGCCCTCACGATGGTCAACGTCTTCGGCGTCCTGTTCTTTTCATCTTACGTCATCGCCCACGTCTTGTTTTGCTCTAAAAAGGTGAGCTTTTACGTTTCATGGTTATTTTCGTTTGTTATTCAGGGAACAAGACACCTATGTAATCGTTTCGATCGGCCTCAAAATGTGTCGTTATACGTTCCAAGATGTGAAGATTCCAATAACGGAGTGTCCGTTATGGTTAGTAGGAATTTTTTACATCTAGTTGTGCCCGCAAGGTTTTCAGCCCGATCGCCCGTGAGGATCTGTGGGGCTTAAAAGGGGCTGCGGGAGGGTTTATTTTGAATGGTTTCGGCTATGGGATCGAGTAAGGTGTCGTTTTCGAAGTATTTTTGGACGTAGAATCCATTTTTGGGGGACCCAGATGTATACGATTTTGCCGTGGGGATCTTTGGGGCTCTCATTTTTTTAAGGATCCCTGGAGTTAAAATACGATGTTATTTTTCGAGTAATTTTGGACGCATAATCCATTTCTTAAAGTTCCACATTCGTGCAAACATCGGATGGAGATTTTTTTAATGAAAAAAAAAAGAAAAAAAGTTTCCTCTTAAATTCAAACGCTGCAAATATAACCGAAGGGTGTATTATTATTTGATATGGTACCTACCCAAATTAATGCTGTCGATAAAAAACTTATCTTAAAAAAAAAAAAAAAAAAAACGCTGCAAATTTTACACAAGGGTTTATTATTCTGTGATATAGGTTACTTGTACAGACATTTAATTCTGTCAATAAAAAAAAAAATTAAAAAAAATTTTTTTTTTTTGGATTTTCATATTTCAAAAAAAAATTTTTTTTTGGGGGGGGGGGGGATTTTTTTTTTTTTTTTCAAAAATGTGTTTTTTCAAAAATTCTTCAATTTTTACTCGAAAAATATTTAACTTCTTGGGATCCTTCAAAAATCCCATTTTTAGCCCCATGAAAGTCCTATAGATCGCCACAGTGAAATCGGATCGTTCTGGGACCCCCAAAAATGGATTCTACGTCCAAAAATACTTCGAAAACGACACGTAACTCGATCCCGTAGCCAAAAGTCTTCAAAAAGCCCCTCCCGTAGCCCCATTTTAGCCCCATAGCGCCCCACGGGTTTGGGCGATCGGGCTGAAAACCTTGCGGGCACAACTAGATGGTAAACCGAGTATTTTGTTAAAATTTCAGATTTTAAAAACGATTCCTGCTGCCCAAAACGGTTCAAACGGCGGACGAACATTTCTCATCACGATGGAATTTCTCTTCAACGTTAAGATTTATAATTCCCATTTCTAGTTATTCACGTTGTATTTTCTCGTAGGTGACAGTGACGCGGCAGGTGCTGGTTGTCGCAGTGTTGACAACTTGCGCTTACGTCTACGTTAAATCCATTGACGATCAAGAAGAGGCGAAAAAGAAGTTGGGGATCATCGCTTGCGGAGTGTCGCTGTCTTTTTTTGCTGCGCCGTTAGCGAATTTGGCGAGTTGGCCGATTTAAAATACAAGCGTCTTATGTCTGTACCATTAAGGCGGAATAAATTAATTCCTTTATTTTTCAGGCTCATGTGATAAACGTGAAATCCTCGGAATCGTTGCCTCTGCCCATCATCACGATGTCGCTTGTCTGCACTTTTCTGTGGTCCCTTTACGGTTACATCATTCAAGATACGTTCGTAGCAGTAAGTGCCATTTTGTTCTGTACAGGCAAGTTCCCCAATAGAGCATATGGAGGAAGTTCACCACAAGAAAAACGTGAAAGCAAAAATCGACGAAATAAAGGAGAGTAGTTTTTATAGGAGGAAACCTATTGGTCTTGTCCAGCCCCTCATCTACTCGTGTCTTACCACATTGATATAGGTCAATAATAGCTTGAAGATGTTTTCCCGCACGGGAATGAGCTTTAGCAGATTTGGATAGACCGCTCAATTTTAGTACTCATTAACCCAATAGTAGATTTTACCGACCCGTTCTGCGCATGTCGATGGCGGACATAGTAGCGAGGCCATCAAAAGTAGGAAACCGAACAACTCGAGGAAGGTGGCGATGATAAGGGCTGTGATAAAATCTAGGACGTGGAAATGTGATACTCTATAATTGCGTCCCATAAAATAATTCGTTCAGAGCTGTGGCTCAACAGCCATTCAAGAAAATAAAAAGCTAAATTCGCAAAACGAGATGTATCTCTGAGTTTTTAGTACATAAGTTGTTCGGACCCATTAGGGTAGTGTTAACCCAATTTTGCAATTTCCCCAAAGCTGTGCTTCACGCGTAGCACACGAAAAACCGCGATTTTTTCAGCCTTAACTCAGTTTTTCCTCTATAGCTAATAAACTATGCATTGTCCGACGAAAAGTACAAGATGAGTTTTTAAATAGCATTAAATGTGTGCTCATTTAAGCCCAACCGGAGCTGTGTAGGTAAATTAGTTTCAGAGTTATGGCAATTTGAAAATATGCCATTTTTTTTTTTTTCAAAATGTGAACATTTTAGTTGAAGACCTTCCTTTGACCAAAGTTGCGGGTAAATCATTTATCCTAAGTATAAAACTCATGGAACAGACATTGTAGGCAATCTAATTAGTATCAAATTAAGCGCAGAGCGGGGTCAGTAGGCCCTCTAGTTCTTTCAAAATCTCAAAAATCTATATAACGTAATATCGCATTTTTCCAGAAATGTTCCAAAACCATTTATTTGCCATCTTTTGAAAACCTTATTAGGTACCTATCTTTTTTTTTTTGTGTGTGGAAATGACAAAGAAGGCATGCTACCGTCGACAATTTTCAGGTTAGCAGGTCGCAAAACCACCGTAATTCCACCGCTATGGCAGCTAATCTGAAAACTAGGATGATCAACTTACCTATGTAAAATTTCATGATCAGATCATGAAAGTAGATTCTACAACTTTCATTCAATGCATTTTTTTTTTTTTAACTAGGACTCACCATTTCAACGTTATAACTGCTGGAAGAGCACTTTGAAAATTTTGCGGGGAATCGACAATTTTACCTGTTTTCCTGAGGTCTCCGAAAATCATAATATCAGTTCTGAAAGGAAATTTAATCAGCTTCGCGTGGGGGCAATGGAATTTAGATCGGAGACATAGTCTTGGAGGGAGAGAAGAAAATCTTCCGAAAAACGTGGTCGTAGAGGGTCAAATATCTTGTTTCCACCCTTTCCGACGAATACGAATGGCGCTTTTGGTTTATTATTCTTGGAATAATACACCTATGTTTTCGCGACGGGGGTCGACGACTCCGATCGGCCTCAAAATTTGACATTATCCGTTTCAAGTGGTCTAGATTCCAAAACCGAAATGTCCGTCCGCCGTCCAGGCCGTTTTGGGCAGTAGGAATTTTTTTAAAAATCTGAAATTTTGACAAAATACTCGGTTTACCATCTAGTTGTGCCCGCAAGGTTTTCAGCCCGATCTCCCAAACCCGTGGGGTGCTATGGGGCTACAGAAGGGGGTTTTTGAAGGCTTTCGGCTATGGGATCGAGTCAGGTGTCGTTTTCGAAGTATTTTTGGACGTAGAATCCATTTTTTGGGGTCCCGCAGCGATCCGATTTCACTGTTGCGATCTATAGGGCTTTCATGGGGCTAAAAATGGGATTTTTGAAGGATCCCAGGAGGTTAAATATTTTTCGAGTAAAGAATAAAGAATTTTTGAAAAAACAATTTTTTTGAAAAAAAAAACAAAAATCCAAAAAAAAATTTTTTGAAAAAAAAATCCAAAAAATTTTTTTCCAACATTTTTTCTTTTGACTCAGAAATAATTTTTGCGCAACTAACCTATATCAAAGAATAATAAACCCTTGTGTAAAATTTGCAGCGTTTTGTTGTTCAATGTGCCGAGCCCTCTATAAATTTAATCAGCTTTAACCTAAAAAGAAGAAAAGTAAGATCGAACCAAACCGTTCCCGCGTGACAGGCAAAAAAGTGCAAAGAAACAGGTTTTTTCGAAAATTACCACTTCGTTGCAGTGCCCTCCCCTCCTTTATCAAAGCTTAAATCAAAATTTCACACGGAATAGCTGCGATGGGGGATTTATTTAACTTTCACGTGAAAAAAAGAAATTTGAAATCGGACCAATTATTTTTGAGCTACAGCCGAAAACGTTCTGAAAAACGTGCTTCCGCTGTCTTCAGGTCTTCAACTAAAATGTTCACATTTTGAAAAAAATGGCCTATTTTCAAATTGCCATAACTCTGAAACTAATTTACCTACACAGCTCCGGTTGGGCTTAAATGAGCACACATTTAATGCTATTTGAAAACTCATATAGTACTTTTCGTCGGACAATGCATATTTTATTAGATATAGAGCAAAAACTGAAAGAAGTGATACCCCTTCTTTCGGGTAATGTTGATCGTCCTTACAAATACCGAAGCAACAAGGGGGCCGGCATATCTAACAATGATTTTACAATAAAGAATCGTAAAATCAGTATGTAGGAAAAACTCTAAACAAGCGTACTTTTGGGTAAAAGAAAACTACAAGTACTAAGTAGCCACGATAACCAAGCCTAATGATGACAAAACGGTGTCCGAAAAGGGTAGGCAACACAACAAACGCTGATATCGTACGAGAAATCTGTAGGAAAACGGTTGTTTTCTCAGGTTGGCACAGCGCATGCGTATCTCGATTTCTGTCGAAAAAATCTACTATTGTCCTTCCGCGATTTCGAAAATAAAACACGACAATCAAAACAACTTATTCCACAAAGAACCCCCACAAAGCCACTCATAACGGAAGTAACGTAATTTCGCCGTCTTGCACAGTCATGCTCAAAGTCGGCAACGAGAAAAAAGATGCTACACCTTTTGCAGGGTGGACCCCTCCTTTCAGCCTCTACAAACTGTACCAAATGTCACACCTTTCATT
Source organism: Pilophorus perplexus (assembly GCA_955831195.1). Taxonomy (NCBI): domain Eukaryota; kingdom Metazoa; phylum Arthropoda; class Insecta; order Hemiptera; family Miridae; genus Pilophorus; species Pilophorus perplexus. Next base: position 28,606,804 of record OY037015.1, read on the forward strand.
CTTGTCATTGTTTTTTTTTCCCAGTACCCCAACATCCTGGCGTTCCTTCTGTCGAGTTTCCAGATGTCTCTGTTTATGATTTACCCCTCGAGATGACCCTACGCCAACCTCAGGAACGTCACTATCGTCATTCCTGACCACCGGATCAAGATCTCCAGCTGAACTCGACAACTCGCACAGTCTGTCAGTATTCTGATCAGTTCCTCGGCGGGGTTTCCCAGATTTAAATCGTTTCGTTCATTTGTGTGTACCGCGAATGTTTTACTCTGATAAATGTATCAAGTCGTAATTAAGCGTCGATTCACCTATTTCTGTTACCTACGGTAGATTATTTCAGTTAATTCTCTTGCTTTTGATGGGGATCATTTAAGATAAGACTGGCGCTTTCTGGTGGGTTTTATAATATGGTATGATATTATCAAGCCGTAGCCATCCATGGATTGAATGATGGAATATTGTGATTCGTATTATGAATTGTACGTTTTCATGAAGAGTCTGACACTGTCGAAGAATATTTCAACCTCATAACAATATGTTATGATTATCGAAAATCTATACAGGGGAGTTACAGAGGGTGAAGAATCCAAGTCAAAGATGCAAATTGCCAACCTTCTCAAGAGTTATTGTTCGTGTAGTGGCAGCATTGGTTTCCTAATGTTGATGTTACTACTCAGTAGAAGTTCACTCTTGAAATGTACTCGTACCTACATTCTTCAAACCATCAGGTGGGATTTGGTTGCCCAATCTTGGAAGTTTTTTTTTTAACAGGCGAGCCTGATCTATGTAGTCCAGTCCTATATCTTAAAAACGGCCTCTCGTTCGGAAAAATTCCGAACTTTCCGAAACTTTTGGGGGTTGTTCGGGACTATGCAGAGGGTCTATACTAATAAAGTCGGACTGATTAAGCGTGTGCTAAGTTCAGGGGGGCCAAAAACCGCGATTTTTTCGGACGTTTTTCAGTTTTTTGACCGTAACGTTTTTTCTATCGTTTATATCGAAACGGAGCCTTCTATTAACGTTGTAAAGCACAAAATTCTGAACATTTTGCACTACTTGAACGTAAATTTTGACCCAATAGGTACCGAGTTATGTACGTTCAAAAATGGGCTAAATGTCCCAAAATGGCAAATAACGCCCAATAACGCTGGTTTTTTCCTTCTAAATTGTATTTTACTCAATATTGAAGCATGGAATGGTATATGAATACATAGAATTAAGTTTGTAGACCCCCCTACACCAACAACGGCCGTCAGCTAGAAAGGTAGAATAAAAAAAGACAATCATGCGACACAATCTTGGAAAACATTCGTTCAACATTGATACCCCTTCCCCGCCCCCCGCCATATGGCTGTTGGAGGATGCTGATTGGCTCATTGTCCACACAGTTGTGTATCAAGGAGACTGCTATTCAGACCGAGAGGCCTATCAACAGGTCCCCCGAAGGGGACTCCACCACATGGGGTCTTAACCTTCTCCAGCGGGCCCCACGACCCCTCGAGTCCAACCCGAAAGCCGGGGGGGGGGGGGGGGGGGGCAAGGGGGAGTGTGCCAACTCCGACGATTAGGGTCAGGTATAAATATTGAAAGTTGCCATCTCCGACGACGAAGAATTATTGAAGAAAATTTGTGAAGATAAGCCATGGCCAACTCCGACGGTCAAGGATCAGATTGTTCGTTCGTAGGTGTCATCACGGAAGAAATCCACCTCGCTGCGAAAAACACCTTTACAGCGAGGATTACTGGGTGCCGATTCCACCTCACTCAGTCCTGGTGGAGAAAAATTTAGTCTGTGGGGCTTACCACCGCATACAGGGACCCAACAACTGAAATCAGCCAGTGGCTCCTCGGACTTCCATTCCTGAGACCTGATGAAGTGAGCGATTCCTTCGTTGAGGATTTTTTATGAATACGATCCCCAACGACCGCCGTGTCCACAAGTTTGCAGACTACTTGGTTGACATGTACGTTAGCAAAGAAGTCATGTTTCCTCCTTCTATGTGGGTTGAAGACACCACGACATCAAGTAGGTGAAGGGTATTTATAAATGGTTGCCGTCAGAGTTGATGACCATGTCGGAGCTGGCTAATAGCTTTCCAGGTATTGAAATGGTTACCGTCGGAGTTGATGACTATTCCGTCGGAGTTGGCTGCTACCCGGCCAAGGACCCAGGGATGACCCCCAGACCCATGACCGCGGGCTCTCCCCCCCCCCCCCCCCCGCCAGAGGTACCGGAGAGAATTCCGGTACCTCTGCAACCTTAAGGAGTTGCTCCAAGCCGGGTGTTATTGCGTGATTGTTGGGAGCAACTCCTCCACATTAAGGACACTCCGGTCGGTGGCCCGAGAGCCCGAAGGCTCTCTACCGCTTTACATGCCCCTAACATCCCAGCGTTACCCGGGATATCAGCCTGAACATTACAGGGGTGGGCATGAGGGTCGAAGAGCCGAGTCCGCCAGTGAGCCGTAGCACACTAGCATCAACCTACGGCCCCCGGGGACGTCCACACAGCTATTGAGATGGCCATGACTGCGTTGTGATTATAGGGGAAGATGTAGACCTCTTGGTCTTGATGACAGGGCTGGCCTCATCTCACAGCCACATCTACTTTGAAAAGACTGGAAGAGGGAGCACTCCATACACGCTCTATTCTACATCTTGCAAATTTGGGCCCCACGGCATTCTATTTTTACATGCAGTAAGTGGGTGTGACGCCACTTCCGCCCCTTACGGGATTGGAAAAAAAGGGTGTGCAGCCTATTCCAGAAGACTCCTGCTCTGAGCGCCATTGCTAAAACCTTCTGCAATACAAATTCCACACTAACTAGGGGGGTAGGGGGGTCTACAAACTTAATTCTATGTATTCATATACCATTCCATGCTTCAATATTGAGTAAACTACAATTTAGAAGGAAGAAACCAAATTTAGCTCATTTTTGAACGTACATAACTCGGTACTTATTGGGTCAAAAATTACATTCAAGTAGTGCAAAATGTTCGGAATTTTGTGCTCTACAACGTTAATAGAAGGCTCCGTTTCGATATAAACGATAGAAAAAAGTTACGGTCAAAAAACTGAAAAAAGTCCGAAAAAATCGCGGTTTTTTTGCCCCCTGAACTTAGCACACGCTTAATCAGTCCGAATTTTGTTAGTATAAACCCTCTATATAGTCCCGAACAACGCCCAAAAGTTTCGGAAAGTTCGGAATCTTTCCAAACCCAAAAGGACATAATGACTGGACTAATAAGATAAATTCCTATTTAATGCTTTATCGTGGACTGCTGATCATGCCTTGGTTGAACACTGAGGACCCTTTAAGCATGAAGATCAAATTTTCAGACTGCTGAGCTGTTACTACATTCAACAATTCAATTGCAAGACCTCGATAGTCTCGTCGTATAAAGGGGTATTCATGGCCTGGTCATTTAGACGTTGAATCGTCGTCCAAAATCGAATTTTCACCTGTCAATGATTCCAGAGTCCAGTAGGGAAAAATTTGTTGCCTTTTAGATCCAACAGAACACTCAAATCAGTTGTCGAAAATATTAGCACTCTGACGGGGGGGGGGGGGGGGGGGGTCCTTTTCGGGCAAGGGGGCTCGCTTCGCCCGCCCATTTGAATAATAGGTCAAGTGATGGGGTAGGATACAGTGGAAACGCCGACTCAGTCGGACTGTAAATGATTATCCATCTTACAGCCCTGAGCGACAAATAAAAATTAATATTTTCCGAAATCGTGGGAAACAAAAAAGTCTCTCTCTCTACACCCCCCCCCCCCCCCCTGTCAGCAGACCTCACAGACCTGAAGAAAGGTCGGCTCCGAAATTCGTGTGAAATGAACTGTCTCCCAATAATTTAACAATTATTGTTTAAAAAAAGTTCTCCAGATTCACGGGAAGTTGTAAACGATTTCTGGACCCGAGCGGCCTTGCTGGAAGGGACCCGGGCCTCTTCCTGGGGATTCTCTTGTATGCCATTGGGTATTTGAGCTCCTATAGCGCCCCGACATCAGGAGGTTGAGGTCTGCCCAGAGAAAGGTCCTGATCAAGGTGACACAGGCGTACAGGACGATCTCAGGCGCCAGCGTGCGGGTCCTCGCGGTATAGAGCTAGAGGTTGCCTGTCGATATGCGGCTTACAGGATCCGGTAGAGCATCCCCTTCTGGGTGCTGGGGGACTGCTTCGAGCCCAGGCCAGGTTGTGCCAGGAAGTGCTTGCCTTGGCCCTTGGCCAACAACAGGTTCCCCTCGAACCCTCCATTGGCTGGAGCTGATCGAGGACCCCAGCTGTGCACAGTGCGGCTTCTGGAGTGCCCAGTTTGCCGGGGGGAGTGTGTGGTCCTTGAGGGAGGCGTCTTCTCCGGCAGGGACAAGGAGGACTGGACAAGTTACGTCTCCACCCTCTTGTGGTATCGGGCGCTTGTTGCGTTTGCATCAAAGGCCTTTGGGTCTCAGTGGCAACAAGGCCCTGGACGGCGAGGGCAGGCCTGGAGGGGGGCGAAGACTGGCTGTGTTCTGTCTCTTGGTAGCTGTCTCCGAAGGTCCTGAAGCTTCTCTCCCCTCCCCACATCTTAAAGGGGAGCCTGCTGAAAGTCCCTGGTCCATGTAGCAGGTAAAAAAAGACCCAATTTCGCCTTTTTTTTAGTGGAGTCAACCATTCCTTCTACCATCCGAATCGAGCCTGTCATTGGGGAGGAGGAAGATTGGGCGCAAAGTCTAAGGAGGCCATGTTTCGGTGTTCTTAATCTGTAAACTAGGTCCCTTAGGGCGCAAAGAGGTAAAACGAAGCGAATTTGCGCCGCCAGCCGGTCAAATTAAGCCCGTTAGTTCGAATGAGGGGGGCCACCCCTGCCTGCTGACTAAACCTAGCCAACCCTCCGAACTAACCTCAGACCCCTTCTACTCGCTTTTCAATAATGACGATTTTTTCATAAAGAAATACAGGATGAAAGTGCAAGGAGTGCCGGTCATGACTGTGTGTACATTAGGGTGGGTCGAAATAATTGTTTTGTGTTTTTTGCACCGCTTTGGGTAGTCTCCACTGGAGTTCTCAAAGTCACTACACAAATTTCGGTGCATAAAACGCAAATGAAGTGCCGCCCCAAGCTGTAACAGTAAAATAAAATTTTTTAATAAAGGTTTTTAATAGATAATAAATCCGAGAACCGAGAAATTGCGATGTAAAGCAGAAAAAACACTATAAAGTGAACAATTTTACTGTTACAGCTTGGGGCGGCACTTCATTTGCGTTTTATGCACCGAAATTTGTGGAGTGACTTTGAGAACTCCAGTGGAGACTATCTCAAAGCGGTGCAAAAAAAAAAAATTTTTTTTCGACCCACCCTAGTGTACATGACTGCTCTTGTTTGCTGCCTAAATTCCATACGGGGCAACTTTCGATTTACGACGATGGAAGCGGCCCAACCTTGAATACCTCTATATCTTTATCTATAGATCATTGGTAAATGTAGCAGGACAACCTCATACCGTGTAGCCTTCACTGAGGCACTTACATTGGCTTCTGCTGGAAATTAGGTTTTGTTTTTTTCTTCAAATTATGATAAATCCGCCCTCATTGTTGGGTTACTTTTTGTGAAACCTGCGTGATCGATTCCTAGTGTTGACCTTACCTATTAACCTAACTATTAACTGTAATGTAGGATTTATGTGTATTTTTGTCTCATGGAAATAAACTATTATATTGTACACTGTATTTATTTGTGCAGCTTGAAAGCGTAGTTCAATTTAATATACATGAACAAAACTAACTAGTTAGACAAGAACGACGTCGCAGGCTTTGTTGATGACTACCAGATGAAAGTCTGTTCGTTGATGAGCTCGTCGATGTTTGACGCTTCCATCAGCTCGGATTCTGGGATACGTCGCACCCAAAGGACGCTGTTGATTAATTCGTTGATTTCGTCGGCTGCGGTTTTGATCGTTTCGTGGCTGTCGAACTCGGTGGTGAGCATTCGCAAGCGTTTAGGTGGCGATGGCAATTGAGAGTTTTGACTGTTTTGAGAATGGAGCGCGTCGAACGTGAAATCGTCCGAAGCCCACAAATATTCGCTTTCAAGTTCCTCGTCAGTACTGTCGCCTTTTGACTGGCTCTTCACTTTGGGCGACTTGGACTGCTGCGAGCCCCTCAGACAAGCCCCCTTCTTCGGTTGACTGGCAGCTTCAGCTGATGATTGCAGCAATTTGATTTCTTCCGTGTTCTCGGCTGGTGGTTGTGACTCTGACTGGTTTGCCTCCAAGCGTTGGTCTGTCTGTCTGTTAGTTTGACACAGCTCGCTTTTTGACGTATTTTTCTTCTGGAGCTTGATCACTTTTGGTGACTTGGGTTGGTTCTTTCGACTGCTGGTTTTTGGTGCAGGCTGCGTCATCGACGGCTTTGACGAGATTCCCAAGTTGGTATCAATGTGATGGCAAAATACTTGAGGTTCGGACGGTGTCTGTGGCTCTAGCGTGTTGTCCAATCGGTCTGCCTCCCTGTTAGTTTGAAACAGATCGCTTTTTGACGTATTTTTCTTCTGGAGCTTGATCACTCTTGGTGACTTGGGTTGCTGCGAGTCAAGGCAACGCCGCTTTTTCTTTTGACTGCTGGTTTTTGGTGTAGGCTGCTTCATTGATGAGAGACCCAAGTTTGCATCAATGTGATGGCAAACTGCTTCTGGTTTGGACTGTGTCGGCTCTGAGGTGTTGTCCAATTGGTCTGTTGGCCAGTTGAACGGGACAAATTGGTCGGCCATGTTGGGCCCAAATTGGAAAAATGAATCATCCCAAAAGTCCAGCTTGGGGTGGGTAGTGTCCCCTTTGTCGTCTGGTTGTGGTAGTTGAAATTGAAAGACTTCTCTATGTTCTTGGCAGCTTTCTAATTGCTGTGAGAATGTATTGTTCATCTCCTCGCTCAGTTTGGAATCCACGCTGGGCATCAACTGCAGGAGATTCTGGTTTGAGGTTGGCAGGTTTTGGAATTGCCTGAAGCTGCCCAAACTGTTTTCCAACAGTTGATCTGCTACACTTGCTATTTGCGAGTTTGCGATCAGGTCGTGCTGTGAACCTATTGGATTGGGGACACACTTTGCATGTTGGAGATTCCGCTTTGAGCTTGGCAGCACTTGCCGGTTGCTGCCCAAACCATCCTCCAACACAACTGCTGAGTCAAGACCACTTCTTGTGGTCCTTCGCCAGTTTGTCTTTGTGCTGTTTGCTTTCTGAACCTGCTGTTTCTCCATACATAGTTCATACTGTTGGTTCATGGATGTTGAGCTGGCTAATCCAAGTGGCTGAGCTGGTACAGAACCAAGTTCACTTCGAGTTGATATTTGCGAGTTTGTAATCTGTTCTTGCTGTGAACCGATTGGATTGGGCACACACTTCTTTGCCTGTTGGAGATTCCGCTTCAAGCTTGGCAGCATTTGCCGGGTGCTGCCCAAACCATCCTCCAACACATCTGCTGAGTCAAGCCGACTTCTTGAAGCCATTCGCCGGTTCGTTTTTGTGCTGTTTGCTATATTGACCTGCTGTTTCTCCATACAGGGCTCATACTGGTTCGTGGATGTTAACCTGGCCAATCCAAGTGACTGAGCTGGTACAGAACCAAGTTCACTTCGAGTTGATGTTTGCAAGTTTGCGATCTGTTCTTGCTGTGAACCGATTTTGTTGGGCACACACTTTTTTTCCATTTGGAGATTCCGCTTCGAGCTTCGCAGCATTTGCTGGATACTGCCCGAACCATCTGCTGAGTCAAATCCACTTCGAGTGGACATTCGCCGGTTTGTCTTTGTGCTGTTTGCACACGGCTCATACTGCTGGTTCATGGATGTTAAGCTGGCCACTCCTGGCGATTGAGCTGGTACAGGCTCTGAACAACTGGCAGTCACAGCATCACGTTTGTTTTCTCGTTGTGTGGTTTTCTGTCGGTTTATGCAGTTTTGAAGTTTTCGCGGCCTCCCTCTAGATCGTGTTGTCACTTTTGAACTGTTTTTTTCTTTTGTCTTTCCTCCTTCTGCAGTTTCACTGTTACTTTGTTGTACGCTGTTCGCTATCTGCTGCTGCGAACTGCTCTGTTCTTGGGATGACTTGGATCGTTTTGTGCGACTGTGGATGGATTTTACGCCACTGTTGCTGGTATTCATTTGGCTTTGTCCTGTTACATTAGCTTCAAGCAGAATACTTGATGCAACTAATTTTCTTTTTGAAAGTGTCGATTCCCCCATTCCGTCAGGTTGATATTTCCCTCGCAACACCTTCTGAGTAATTTTTGACTTGGTTGGAACATGTTTGGTTTTGAAGGCTGGCAAACTTCCACCGGCTTTTGCCGTTTGACTTTTACTTTCCGTGTCAGGCGCTGACTGATTGTCCCACCATTTCCCACGCCGCCGCATCGTCACTATCTTGTTGTCGTCTACAGTAACTTTTGGCTTTGCTGGAGCGTTCATGGCAGGCTTTGCTTTCAGCAGGGCATCTCTAAGAGCTTTCTTCTGAGACTGTCGGGTAACATTCTTGGTTTTAGTTGATATTTCGTGCGAATTGTAAGTTTCTCGAAGCCAATTTGTGTCTGGAGATTGTCGCCTACTTTTCATAGTCTTTCCTTTTCCTGCATTTTGCTGGATTCCCTTCGTTGTGTTGTCTTCTTTTTTCATGGTCCTACATTTCCTCATGGATTTCCGCTCTCGGGCTGCAATATTTATCTTCGTTTCGTTGGTAATACTGGAATGGGTAAGGAATTTCTGGAGAGGTTTCACAGTGGTTGGGTTGCGTGGAAACACTGCACTGTCTTGACGAAGTTGCTGTTTGAAGAATCTCTCCTTGCTGGGTTGGACTTTGTTGGCAGGTTTGGAAGAGCCATCTAGGTTACACTCAGTAGGTTTCACCCATTGTGAATCTACCGGGACCTGTTGAGATTTAACTTTCAGTTTCGCCTCGACCAAATTGAACGCCATGTTGACTTTAGCGTCTAAACTCGCATCTGAACCCGAACTGTCTTGCGAGAACGTCAAAACGAAGTTGTGGAAGGGCACTTTGACGCTTGCAGGTTCTGTTGGCAACTCTGGTGACTCTGGTGACAGAAGCGGGTCGATCTCAAACATCTCGTCCGTATTTTCCTCCTCATCCACTTTGACGTCTTTACTGAGCTCGAGCAAATGTTTCGCACTGAAGAGTTTAACGGTGGAGGTGGCATCTTCTTGAAAGGAAGTGTCGATTATGGACTCCGAATCATCGAACATGTCAATACTATCATACTCAGTTTCTCGCGCAAGGTTGTTTGGTGGAGCAACTGAAACGTCCTTGCTTTCAGGATTGCACTCCTCAACGCTCCTCAAGCTGCTTGAACTCTTCTGTAAGCTTACCTGAGATGTTTCATTATCTTCGTTGACGGCGGTCGCTTTTTCGGCGAAACTTATCTTCTTCTGGCTGGAAGGAGTTTGACTCGAAGCTGTTTTCAAAATGGATTTGAAAGACTGGGAAACGTCTTCAGTTTGTTCCGCGGCGTTTGGGGTATTCATTTCAGGTTCATCGAGGAACATGTCCAAAAAGGAACTGTCAAGCCTGAAATCACAGATCACGAAGGCGAGAAAATTAAATTCGAATGAGCTCTCTGGGTGATGAAATAAAAAAAAAAAAAAAATCCAGGAAACGCCATCCTTCAAAAGTAAAAAAACAAACATAAATAAATAAAAATTATTTGTAAGGTAATGTGAGGGAAGTGCAAAAACGGGTCAAGTGCATAAGTCGGGTGTAAAAATTTTAATGCTACCTACTTAGAACAATTTCCACTGTCATCTAGTGGCTACGTTTGAAACTATATGCCTGACATCACATATCTGCCAGATTGTGTCAAGGCAAATGGTAACCAAGTGCGTGTCATTGCTGGCATTTGACCTGTCTCAAGCATTTGGCTGTCTAGACCCAGCAATACTGGTGGATAAGGCAGTATTGCTTCAATGACGTCCAGTCTTACTTGACCGGCTGGTGGCAGTCGGTGGATTACGGAGGAGTCAAATCAGATCTGCGGCCACTTGACATAGGTACCAGGCAAGGATCGTATCTAGTGCCGATTCTCTTTAATATTTACGCTAACGATCTTCCTCCACATCTTGGGGCGGTGGATTATAAAATACCAACTTCTAACTACATGGCACAAAATATGTCAAAATTAATATGATTTAATCATATTATGATTACCCGAAATTCGAATCACATGTCGCATGTTTCTAAAATATGCTTACAAGTTGTCGTCGTCTTTCTCTTGAGGGTTTTCGTTCTTCTGAAATTCTTTCACTCTATTGAAAACGCCATTTCTCAAATTGTTTGCTACAGTCGATAAATATTGGGCGGATTCCAGCAGAGGGCTCACAATATCCAGTTGTTTCAACTACAACAAAAACCCAATTTTGGTTGACGTTATGGTTTCTGCATCCACCACCCAGGTCATAACAGATTTATACGAACCCGCCGGTTGCTCCGTGACCGAGAAACTATCCGTTTTCGCTCGACCAAAAATTCTTTCATTTGGGCTACGGAAGATGCCATTTCGTTAACTTGATCTTTTTCCGTTTCAACCCGTTCGAAGGTCCATTTCAGGAATTTTTCTCCGATGGTCCGTAGGTTGTCTTTAATTTCGTCCAAGGTGAACGATCGTTGGGCTTCATTGCTCTGGAAACGTGCAGTTTTAACAATTGAATTGTTTAATGTTTGCTGTTCACGCGGTAGTTTTAAAGGACATCTAGGGCTTGATTTATGCTGATGACCTTACTGACTAAATTTTCCCTCTTTGGTTCATTATTCAGGGAATCAATCAATTTATTAAATATTTTGTCAGAGATACAGCGTGTTTTAACAATGGGGGATTTGCATCTATTTTTTCTTTTTCTTTTTTTCTGAAAGTACTCCCTGAGAATGTAGGGGAAACAGTAGTCAGCCGCCTGAAATCGCTTCCAGAAAATTTAAATAATTTAACGAAAATTACGGCGTTTGAAAAACATAGGGGGAACACGGCCATGGAGGGAGCGTGACGTCACTACCTACCTATTTGACGGCCCAGGGTTGCTACACCACTACTCATCACAGAATTAAAGTGAATCCTTGAGCTGTGAATCCTTCTAATAAGGCTTTAACCCTAGAAGGCTAGACATCGGCAGTACAGCGGGAAAGGCTAGACGTTCGTAATAATTACGACTACAGCAATTGAGGGCACATAATGCGTTACATTATAATCTCTTCTTGCACGGACCTCCTCAATTTTGGGGAAATATCGGGAATAAGTTAATTCAAATGTTGTGTCTCTGTATTAGTGACGTTCAGCAAAATGAAATAATAAAAATATTAAAAAAACATAAAAAATAAAACTTCCCTCATTCTATATGAAGTAGCTCTATTACAATAGAGCTAAAAGAAACTTTCTTAAAACTTATATTAAATATGAGCTATAAAATAAGTATGTAATTTTATTAAATTTTAATAATAAGGTCAAGATCACAAGAAAAATACAAAATAAAATAACCGTTATCCTCTTTCTTTTATTTTCAATTTACTTATTTATTTTATTATTATTAAGTATTATTATTTTTTGTTGTTGTTGGTGTCAAGTAACATAAAAGTAGATCTATTATAGATGTTATAGTAAGAAATATAAGCTCGAGTTACTTCTTCATCGGCATCAGAATCATTCTACTCATCCACGTTCGATGGATTCCTCCTCCATCTCAAGTTCCATCAGAATCCGCCGGAAATTGTCGCCTTTAAAAAAAAATTCCGACTGAAAATAATAGATGAATATTTTCCCTTTTTTCAGCAACAGAATAGAAGATCGTAATATGACGAGTAACACGAAAAAGAATAGACCGGTATACAAATTGCTAGTAAAATGCAACACGTAAAAGACTAGACATTCGTGAAAATTACGAGTAAAATATTACGTGAAACGCTAGACAGTCGTAAAAAAGACGATGTGACTTACCGCAGATCCAAAGTTCACGTCCTCAGGAGCGTCGTGCGATCAGCGACCAGTTAGGACCGGAAGCGTAATGAATGCCCGGAAGCACTGCTAGAACCTTGGCGGGGGCAAAGCCCCCCCTCACACCTATTGGCGCCATTGAAAAAAAAACCACTCGTAATTTTTACAATGTCTAGCTTTCTAGGGTTAAACTTCAAGTACCTATCGTGTATTATGAATTATGTTTTCTGTCGTATCAAGTTATAATTGCTATAAATTTATCATATAAGCTGATGACACTAGCGATCCTGGTGAGAGATTCACTGGAACTGTGACGTCACTGCCTAAAGAGTGACTGGTGGGAAACCCCTGCCGATTCAAACTGTGCGTTTCGTTTTTTCGTTATATCTCCTACAATGATTTTTTTTTTCGTTGGTATTGGAGGCTGTGCAAGTTCCTTTTTAGCCATATTATTGAATGGTAGGGAATAATTCCAAATCTAAAATAAATGCAAATCCCCAATTGGGAATGATAGGCCTCAAAATTTGACACAGTAAGTAGTACATTTCAAGATGTCTACATTCGAAAACGCTGCAAATTTTACACACGGGTGTATTACTCTTTGGTGCTGGTTAATTGTGCAAAAATTAATTCTGTGTCAATACATTTTTTCAGAAATTGAAAAAAAAAAAAAAAAAAACGCTGCAAATTTTACACAAGGGTTTATTATTCTTTGATATAGGTTACTTGTACAGAAATTTAATTCTGTCAATGAAAAAAAATTAAAAAAATTTTTTTTTGGATTTTTATATTTCAAAAAAAAAAATTTTTTTGGGGGGATTTTTTTCAAAAATGTTTTTTTCAAAAATTATGTATTTTTTACTCGAAAAACATTTAAACTCCTGGGATTCTTCAAAAATCCCATTTCTAGCCCCATGAAAGCCCTATAGATCGCGACAGTGAAATCGGATCGTCTCGGGACCCCCAAAAATGGATTCTACGTCCAAAAATACTTCGAAAACCACACCTAACTCGATCCCATACCCCAAAGCCTTAAAAAAAACCACCCGTAGCCCCATAGCGCCCCACGGGTTTGGGCGATCGGACTGAAAACCTTGCGGGCACAACTAGATGGTAAACCAAGTATTTTGCCAAAATTTCAGATTTAAAAAAAAATTCCTACTGCCGAAAACGGCCTGGACGGCGGACGGACATTTCGGATTTTGAATGTGACCTCTTGAAACGGATAATGTCAAATTTTGAGGCCGATCGGAGTCGTCGACCCCCGTCGCGAAAACATAGGTGAATTATTCCAAGAATAATAAACCAAAAGAATTGCAGAAATGCAATGTTCGGACAGATGTGGGACCTCGAAGAGAAGATTTTGCCGGAATGTTACTCGGAAAACAACACCTTATTAAATAAGGTCAAATTTTGACTTCCATGGTATTCTCCAAGAATCCCATTTGTAGCCTCATGAAAGCCCCAAAAATACGATGGAATCTACAAACCCTTCGAAAATCCCTCCTGTAGCCGCGTTTTAGCCCCACGGGTTTGAGCGATCGGGCTGAAAACCTTGCGGGCACAACTAGATGGTAAACCGAGTACCTATTTTTCAAAATTTCAGATTAAAAAAAATTCTCACCGCCCAAACGGCTCGGACGGTGGACAGGCATTTTGATTTTGGAATCTACATAGGGAATGAAACGGACGTCAAATTTAGAGGCCGATCAGAATTTTCGACCTCCGTTGCGATTGCAAGTGTGTATTATTCCAAGCATAATGAATCAAAAACGAACATTTTAATTTTTTTTTTTTAACATTTAATGTCCATCCGCCATCCGAGCCGTTTCGGGCAGTAAGAATTGTTTTTCATTCTGAAATTTTGACAAAATATTCGGTTTACTATCTAGTTGTGCTCACAAGGTTTTCAGCCCGATCGCCCAAACCCATGGGGCTCTGTTGGGCTGCGGGAGGTTTTTTTTTAAGAGTTTCGCTATGGCTCAGGGGGTCGAGTTAGGTGTCGTTTTCGGAGTATTTTTGGACGTAGAATCCATTTTTGAATGTTCCAGAACGATCCAATTCCACCATGGGGATCTATGGGGCTTTTGAAGGATAGACCTCCGACTAGAATAATAAACCAAATTCATGGGTTAAGTGTTGTTATTAACAAAAATAAATTTAAATAAACCTCTCCTGGTTTATTGGTATTGCTTTATTTCACATTACGGTATCAAATAATTGGCTTGCTGAATCCGGAGTAGGTGTGACTTCATTGCAAATCCCGAGCACTTCCGCCGGCAGCGATTTAATCCAATGTGATTGCTGCAGCACAAGTGGCCGCCGGTACAGCGTTGTATTCCCAAATTCAGAAGACTTCTGTACTGTACTTAGTACATTTTGTAATTTTCGGCGAACGATACGGAATGTCGCACAACGAATTTTAAAAGTGCTGAGTCAACGAATCAACTAACCTGGGCATCTTGAGATTTTTTTCGTCCTGGAGCCATTAAACGGAAATTAGAACAGTTTCTTCTGAATAAATCTTCAAATGACCCGATTTTGATGCAAATTGATAACCGAAATAACAAGAGCAACCTGCTAATCGCCGTGACTGCAATGAGAAGAGAATGATACATTGAGAAGAGAGAGTGATATCTCTTCTCTTTGAGGGCACAGGTATCTACTACTCGTACCGTATAGGTAGTTTCAGCACGGTGAAGTAATGCGCATGATTTCATCGTTAGGGAGTTACTTGTGAGTTATGTTTATGAGGTTGAAAATTTTATGATCAACGGATCAGACATATTTTGTTCCAAGAACTCTTTTTATTGCAAATTGATAACCGAAATAACCAGAGCAACCTGCTAATCGCCGTGACTGCAATGAGAAGAGATTGATACATTGAGAAGAGAGAATGACATCAGATTCTCTTCTCTTTGAGGGCACAGGTAGGTACAGGTAGTAGGTACCTACTAGGTACTACTCGTATAGTAGTTTCACCACAGGGAGTTTATAGGGAGTTACTTGTGAGCTATAGGTTTGTTCCAGGTTTGAAGGAATGTTAACAGAAATCGCCGGAGACACGCGCAGTTTAAAAACTGCTGTTCCAGGTCGATCGTAGGTTGACAGCAGTTGGACGGAAACCGACAGCTCGAGTATGTGCGGTCGGGTTCTGTCGACAGACGCAGTCAGACCTGGAACAAACCTTATTTGTATGAGGTTGAAAATGTTATGATGAACGGATCAGACATCTTTTGTTCCAAGAACTCTTTGTATTGCATTCGTTCGGTAGGTACGTGAATGAGCAAAGGCAGATCCATACCCCCTCCCCCCATACACCCATGGAATAAACTACTTTTAGGATACAAGCCCAGAGAAGAGATAGGTATTAATATTGTTAAGATGGTGATTGATGATTGGGTAGGTACTTGGTTGGAAATAGGAAATGGGAAATGGGCATTTGATGGGGGAATAAATTAGAAATATTTTTGACAACCCTCGTATTGTCATCGTCAGGGACGTTTCGATATTGGAAAAGATTGATATCTGAATCGATATTATTACGGAAAAATCGATATGCCGACGTTATCGAAAGAAAATATCGATATTTCAGATTATTGATATCTACCTTATTTAAAAAAAAATCTTATCTGCTATATTTTTTAACAACATGTTCTAGAACAGGGAGGTTGATTATTTCCTGACCCAATTCCTCTTTATGGCCTATTTGTTCAGAATGAACAGGGCTCAGAGCCCTCAGTGCCCATATGGGGATACCGAATGGGATGATGCGGAGCACGCTTTCTTTATATGCGAGGCCCATTTAATGGGGTTATATGGGGTTTAAATTTTAAACGGACGATTGAGACATTCAGAGGAGGTCGGTGCTCTGACGCCAGACACAGCCACGGGCATCATGTCATGGAAAGCAACATGAAGTGGAGCATGGTGGCCCAATACATTCAGGATGTGCTCCGAAGGAAGAAAGCGCACGTGTACCTACTCTAGATCGAACCAAGATGTCGCAGGTCCTCAGGACAGCAGCCTGGAAGCACTGAACAGAAGCTGGTCATCTGGACGAAAGTGAGGAGGAGGAGGAAACCGAGGAGGACGACGAAGAAGAAGACGTCTGAACGTAATAGAAGATGAAATACATGCATATCTTTTTGTATTAGCATTGTAATGAAGCCTGAAATTTCTTTTTATTGAAAATTTGTATTTGTTAAATGAAAAATAAAAGAAGGAGACTACAGAGGGTGAATAGTCAAGCAAGAGGAGGCTGAAAGCCAAAAAGGGGGTCAGCCTAAAGTAACGTGTAACAGTTCCGGGCTGGCTCCAAGAATTCGCCGGGACCACTAAGAGACGCCTTCCTCACAAAACGCACTTGGCTGGAAAATATTTAATAGAACATGTTAGGACCGACAACTATTCATTTTCCTTTTTAAGGTTCCTACTCACCTTCTACTTGGCTTCATGAAATACATTATGTAAAATATTATATTATCACATCACTCAAGCCATGAAAGGGAAACGTGCACTCGTAAAACAGTCTCAACGGATTAAAATTACCTGTTCGACCTCAACACATAAATGTGTGATTCTCCGCAAAATGAAGTTTTCGGGTTCTATGCAACCCAATTTTTTTGTTTTTTTGTTTCCCTTGATGTAATAACTGTTATTGTTAGGAAAACATCTTTACTTACCAGTATGATGAATGGTTAGATACTTTGATGGTTTGCGATTTATACCAGAGGGTTTTCTCTGCCTAGGTAGTATATTTTGTAAAGACCGTCACGCGTACTATCAAAGTCAGTTAAAAAATTTCCAAGAACAATAGCTTGCTAAGTTTGATCTCCAGGCTTCCATTATCAATCTACATAGAAGGAAAAAAAGTCAATACAGGGATTTCATCAGTTTTTGTGCTGTAGGATGTGATATTATACAAAATTATGGGAAAAATTCCAACATAAATCATGTATTTCTTCTACAAGTAAGTATAATCATGACTAGAGACTCATTTATGTTTTAATCAAGATCCAAAACTACTGTATTCATGCGCAAACCTGGTGGGAACTATATTCATGTATTGTTATTTTTATTCTACCAGCTTATAATCAAATTTTTATCTTGTGACGGTCTTTACGGGCTTTTTCAGAATGCTTGCTATTTTTCATAGAATATAAATGATGAAGGTGAAATATTGATGGTTATCATCAATACGTTAACGAATGTTTATTAAACATTGAGCACAAAACATTAGGTACCTACCTACAAAATTGGTATCACAATCAAAATCTCAAAACTAAACTTTAAATCACTGTTGCTAAATCGCAGTAAACAGAATTTTACTTTTTTCCTTAATTGCAGCTAACACAAGTATAATCAGCTCTCTAGCCTTTTATCTGCACCTCTTCTTCTAATCACAAATACAGTAGCAAAATAGTTTAACAGTATCAGTACATATTTGGTGCTTTCCTTACGATATGACTTGATTAAAATGGCTTAGTTAGGTAAGTTCATGATTCATTCAGTCTTTTGTGTTGGTACCTACTTAGACCATTGTTTCTTCGAAATAGACAGTACAGGTTGCAAAATTATGCCTACAAGCTTTGAGCTTCACAAAAACAGGCAGAAACTTGAGAACGAATCAGGTAGTCAGAACATACTATGTAACTTACTATTAGGTTATCAACGCGGCTCTTCAGTTGAGTAGAAGAAAACTCCGTGTGTAGAGACAATTGCGCATTAAATGCGGAGGCACCTTTTGGAGCATCAAAATTTGATGCTCCAAAATGAGTGCTTTGGTGCACTGGTGAGTGCCTCTCAAGTTCTGGGAGAACGACATCTGGTGGCATTTGCGATAAACATGAGACATGTATGGAACGATCTCGCCGGACATTGTCGATTTCAGCATACCTACCTACCCTTTGTCGTCTCTACTTCGACCATTTTGGTCACAGAAACAGTGAAGCTTCTCCCATTTTTCGATCTGTTTTGCTTGTCAGTTATCCATTTCTTATAGGATGTTGAGTCACTCTCGAAGTAACCTTATGTATTGAACTGTATGACTTTGTTTTGGTAGTCCTCACAGGTTCTATGCATGCATTTGTATTTCGTTGAGAGCTGAGAAACACATTTTTGATAAAGACCGTCACACAGAAGTAAAGACCGGCACAGAGAAAACGTTTCTGAATGTGATGGTCTTTACTGTGACGGTCTATACAAAAGTACTTCAATATGGCTGCCAAGAGAACCCAAGACACCCTTCACCATTAGTTGAGGTCTAGTTGATTCACGAACCCTTCAAGTAATAGTTTATTAACTTGGAAATATCAGCTCAACGCATGTGACAAATAGTAACACGTGTGACGGTCTTAACAGAAAGTATCTACAAAACGGTGACTTATTTTGCTAAAATCGCCGTTGTGCTTCGGGGAAACGTGAAAAACTCGGGAGCACTATGCTGTTTCATTGCCACATTGTTGCTGACTGACGCCAGACGGAAACCAGGCAGAGTTGCCTCTTGAGAGTGATCTACCAGCAGTTCAAAGTAGCACTAAAAATGATGTGACGGTCGCGCCAATTTCTGAATACTGAACTATAGCAACCTGCTGTTAATTCCTTTGAGCAGTGCTGAATACAATCGATTTTCAGTATTTTTTCGAAGCTGAAGCTTATATGCTTTGATTTAAAAAAATAGTTGCAGCGGTAATATGGTGAAATACAAACGAAATCTTGTTAGTAAGTTGACTCCACCTCCGGAATACGCGTGACGGTCCTTACATTTGCATGCTATTATGTCACATTAAAAATATATCCCGTAATGGTTGACTAATAAAACTATCTCCAGAAGTAGAGGACATCATTCTGAATATGTAGAAATTTTGTGTGTGAAAATACCACCATTTTTCAGCCTACTGGAGGCGAATAACATGAAAACTTCATTTTTCGGAGAATCACCCATTTATTGTAGTTCATTATAAAATAAGAAGCTCGTGGGTCATTTTTTTTTTTTTTTTTTTTATTTAATATATCCAGCCTGCTCCCAAGCTTGACTACAGGCTTTTTTTTTTTTTTTTTTTTTTTAACAGATATAAAATCTTATTTATAGTAGAAAATATATGCAGAATTGACCTTCGCTACACAGCTTTGACCGCACTTCTACACACCACCACAAATCGCAACAAAATCCACCTCGTTAAGGAACGCCACTAAGTCCGAACAGTGGCTCCGCAATAAGTCCCCAACTGCCGCCGGCCAACCAGCACCCTGCAGGACACATTTCCTCCTGAGACGAGCACGTGGAATCTCGAGGAGCGCACACTCGAACAGAAGATGGTCCCAGTCCTGAACTGCCCCGGACAGGCACGAGCAGACGGCCGAATCAGCCAGGCTAAATCGGGCAAGATATGACGTGGGTCATTCTTCAATCCGTAATTCAGACTCCATTTGAATCGCTGAAAAAAATATTTTTTAGTACAATTTAGTTTTCAATTGTCAGTAATCGTATTCAGTTTCATGGTATCTCTCTCGCAGGTATACGCCTGCGTATACATATTCCCCAATCAGACAAGATCTTGTGTGAGTCTTCAGATTCGCTCGACTGATCTGAAATATGGCCCTTAGCAGGTAATTTGGTTTTTAGTGGAAGGATGGGAGTTCAGATGGGTTCAAATGTGGGCAATTGTGAGAAGTCCCACTTGAACGCTCCTGAGAGTTTGATGGATCATTCCTGCGATCGGAAATGGAAAAAGGGTGCGTTTGTGGGGTAAAATAGACGATTGACCTTCAACCAGTCAACAGCTACCTACGTCATACAAAAGCCGTAGCTGCTGTGAAGTAACAATGTTACTTTATTTTTATATTTTTTTTTATTCACTGTGCCTTCACATGTCATGTGAAGGCACAGTGAATAAAAAAACGCTGCAAATTTTACACAAGGGTTTATAATTCTTTGATATACGTTACTTGTGCAGAAATTTATTTCTGTCAATGAAAAAATTAAAAAAAAATTTTTTTTTTTGGATTTTCCTCTTAAAAAAATTTTTTTAGCCCCACGAAATCCCCACAGATCGCAACAGTGAAATCGGATCGCTGCGGGACCCCAAAAAATGAATTCTACGTCCAAAAATACTTCGAAAACGACACCTGACTCGATCCCATAGCTAAAAGCCTTCAAAAACCCCCTTCTGTAGTCCCATTTCAGCCCCATAGCGCCCCACGGGTTTAGGCGATCGGGCTAAAAACCTTGCGGGCACAACTAGATGGTAAACCGAGTATTTTGCCAAAATTTCAGATTTAAAAAAAAATTCCTACTGCCCAAAACGGCCCAGACGGCGGACGGACATTTCGGATTTTGAATGTAGACCTCTTGAAACGGATAATGTCAAATTTTGAGGCCGATCGGAGTCGTTGACCCCCGTCGCGAAAACATAGGTGTATTATTCCAAGAATAATAAACCATAACTGATGCAGCGAGTGACTGGCTGAAGTAATTTAGTAGAGTTGTGGGAAGAGAGAGCCAGTGGTTTGTCGGAGTTATTTATTGCATAGCGAGCTATCGAGGAAACTGGTCCCCTTCCTCAGGCTGTGAACAAGTGGACACATTGTCACTCTTGAGCAGCTACAATTCATAGAGGCGGAGCCTTAGGCTAGATATTTATCTTAATTTTAGTAAGTTGTCTGTTCAACTTCGTCTCAAAATGCAGGGAGAAATTCGGGTCACATAGTTGAGGTCGTCAGATTATGATTAAAACATTAAATTGAAGTTTTGGCGATGTCGTCCCCAAACGCTCGTGTGCGGTAAGTCAGCTGTTCGGAGTCTCGCACACGGCTCCGCCTCTATGAATTGTAGCTGCTCAAGAGTGACAATGTGTCCACTTGTTCACAGCCTGAGGAAGGGGACCAGTTTCCTCGAAACCTCGCTATGCAATAAATAACTCCGACAAACCACTGACTCTCTCTTCCTACAACTCTACTTAGAAAAAAAAAAAAAAATCATGAAAGACATCCCTGTAAAAACGCTGCAAATGTAACACAAAGGTTTATTATTCTTTTATATAGGTTACTTGTATAAAAATTTAATTCTGTCAATGAAAAAAATTAAAAAAATTTTTTTTTTGGATTTTCATATTTTTCAAAAAAAAATTTTTTTGTGGATTTTTTTTCTTATTTTTTTACTCGAAAAATATTTAACCTCCTGGGATCCTAACTCGATCCCATAGCTAACAGCCTTAAAAAACCCTCCCGTAGCCCCATTTCAGCCCCATAGCGCCCCACGGGTTCTAAAATTTAAAAAAAAAAAAAAAACGCTGCAAATTTTACACAAGGGTTGATGATATAGGTTAGTTGCGCAAAAATTATTTCTGAGTCAAAAGAAAAAATGTTGAAAAAAAAATTTTTGGATTTTTTTTTTCAAAAAAATTGTTTTTTCAAAAATTCTTTATTCTTTACTCGAAAAATATTTAACCTCCTGGGATCCTTCAAAAATCACATTTTTAGCCTCATGAAAGCCCTATATATCGCAACAGTGACATCGGATCGCTGCGGGACCCCAAAAAATGGATTATACGTCCAAAAATACTTCGAAAACGACACCTGACTCGATCCCATAGCCGAAAGCCATCAAAAACCCCCTTCTGTAGCCCCATTTTAGCCCCATAGCGCCCCACGGGTTTGGGCGATCGGGCTGAAAACCTTGCGGGCACAACTAGATGGTAAACCGAGTTTTTTGTCAAAATTTCAGATTTTTTAAGAAATTCCTACTGCCCAAAACGGCCTGGACGGCGGACGGCATACGGCGGACGGCGGACGGACATTTCGGTTTTGGAATCTAGACCACTTGAAACGGATAATGTCAAATTTTGAGGCCGATCCGAGTCGTCGACCCCCGTCGCGAAAACATAGGTGTATTATTCCAAGAATAATAAACCAAAAGGGATTTCATGTGATCTGATCATTCCAAGGAAATGAAAATACAGAAATCTGACCTATCAAACCACATTTTTTAAACATAGGTAGGTACCTGACTTCACTAAATAGAAATAATTTCTCAAGAGAAAAGTGGCTCGTAATAATGCTAATATAAACAATTTTTTGTGTCTCCTGAAAACATGCCAAAAGTTAGTTAGCTTTACGTGTTTAGGCATGCCTAAATACGGCTTAACCGTCGAATTAACACTCAACGCTGGAGAGTAATAAAGTTAAAATGTTTTGAAATTCGGCTTCAATTTCGAGACGTTTGGGAAAATATGCTTTGGTGAGGGCGTCGAGGCTTGGGCCATACGATCAGTGGATCCATTAAAAATTTGGTTTACAGTTCATTCACGCGCATGCCAAAATCAAAATGGTTCGATCACAATAGGGGTTTCAACCTGCAGTGAATTAGAAGGTTATACGGGAACTAAAATCGCAAAGGGGTCATAGTAATACATAGGTACATACTTCCCAGCGCTCTTGTAAGGGATGACATCCAGGTGGCATCCGGAATGTGGGTACCCATCACGGAGAAGGGGAAAACCCTGTTGCCGATCGTATCCCAGATGCAGTCGATGTCGATAAGGGCGCGGGCTTTTTTGCAGATGCTCCCGAATATGGCGAAGTCCCTAGGCGTCAGTTGTGCGCAGACGGCGCTCAGGATATCAATGGGGAGGTGGAGGATGTGGTGGCAGTTGACTTCGTCGGGGAGTAGATGGGATTTGACGGTGAACAGAAGAGTGCGGAAGGTCGTCGACGGCTTTTTGTGGTTTTTCAACGACACTTGAGCCTCGTCGACGACGAATTCGTCGATTTTCAACGGCAGGGTTTCAACTTTGAAACCGTCCGGGAGGACCAAGTTGACTGCGAGTATTGAGTCCAACGGAATGGCTACAAAATGAACAATTTTCGGAGACCCTGGCAAACCGAAGGTCATTTTGTAGCTGCCGTCCGTTTTGTCCAAACATATCATCGCGGGTAGTTTTTTCATCAGCAGTAAATCGTAAGATCCCGTACGGCTGGTCGGTCCGTTTTCCGGGTGGAACCCAGTCTCCATCATGACGGACACTAATGCGCTTATCAGAGCTTTCTCTGCTGATTCCGGTCCGACTAAATCGTTAAATATCTCTTGGAGCCATTGCGGGGTCCCATCCGAGAGCAGAAGGGGAGCAAGAAGAGCCATATTCGAATTCTCTCAGAAATAATGACAATTTCACAAATCTGGAAAAAAATGACGAGAATTACCAGAATCCCCGCGAGGGGTCTTTGAAGGTAATTACCTTCAACGTTGGACAGTATTGATTATAATCAATACAGTCCAACGTTGTTTAAAACAAGTGTGTGGGCTCCAAGTACGCACATGATGCATTTTTGGACACCTATTTATCTATTCTGTACCACTGATGCAGACGGTTTCTGCACCTCCGTCACAAGCATGTCACCCTCATTCAAATTACAGGGTTTTCCGGGCGAAGGAAGATTAAGTCGGAGTCCGAGGAGGTCATGTTTCAGTGTTCATAAACAAGGTCCTTTCGAAAGGGGCGCAAAACGATAGGCGGAAGGGAATATTCAGCGCAAGCCGGTCCATCAAGGCCACTAGTTCGAACAAGGAGGCCTAGAGCCAGCCAACCCCCGACCTCTTCAACTGGCCTCAGTGCCCTTCTACTCGCATTTCAATAAAGAATAGTTTTCTGAAAGGAGGGGGGAATTTTTTTTTCTCCCAATTTTCTACTCGAGTTTTTATTTTATTTTATTTTTTATTTTTTTCTACTCCGCCGCTATCCCAAATTTCTGCTTGCTACAAAGGGCGGGGTGAAGGATTGCGCCTAATTTTCCAGAGCTCTCCGCGGATTAACGCCCAGTCTTCCGTCGTCTAGTTTCCCCCTAGTGACAGGCTATTGTAGGGCGGCGCCCTACAGCCCGATTCCGCCTGCAGGAAATGGCCCGCCAAACCCGCCTCACACATTGGAGGGGGAGCTTGCAGCCCGCGACCGCTGCGCCATCTAGCGGAACCGAGGACCCCGGTGGGCCTGCAGGGATTAGTCAGTCGCTGTGAGGCAGCCGAACCGTAGAGAACCTGTGTCGTTGGGCTCGTATTTTTCCCGCTAAGACGACGTTGCGAAGTACCGATCGGTCGGAACGCGTACCGACATTTTTTGTGCTAAGTGCAGTTGTTGATACCGAGTTAAGGTGGAACAGTAGAACATTGAACAGTGCAGTGCCAAGGATTTTCGGCGCAAGTTTTCGTTTTGTTTTCCCGCCGGCGTTCGAGTGAAGTGAAGCGCCGTTTTCTCCCATTCTCCCCCCTTCGCCTTGCCCGCACAGCCTTCGGGTTTGCGGAAATTGCAACTCCAGGGATTCGACCGAAACAGCAAATTGGTGACGACGCTACTGCAAAAACCCGACTTCGGATTTCCACCAGAGTGACCTCCTCTCACCACGATCTGCACGGTAATGCACTCCCAAGTTGTCAATTTATCTCCTCCTGATTACCCCCAGTAAATATCCAGCTGACAGCAAGTAGTGTTGAGTTGTATAATTTTTAGACGTCACAAGACGAATTATTTTGACTACGGCACTATCGCCGAACCAGAGTAGGAATTTGGTTTATTGTAATATTCTTCCGACAGAAGTTGTGTCGCGTATTCTCCTTAATTATTTCACCCCATTTTGTTAGGGGAGTTTAACCAGTTTCTCTACTAATTTTGTGACGTTGGAACGCCGATTCTTCTCATTTCTCTCCCCCTTTCAATATCAAATTGTTTAGGGAACTTTTTCACTCGACGTCCCGTCATAACACGTCCCGACGTCCTGTCGCAACGCGTCCCGACGTCCCGACGTCCTGTCACCACGCGTCCCGACGTTCCGACGTCCCGTCATAACCCGTCCCGACGTCCCATCGCAACGCGTCCCGACGTCCCGACAATCCGACGTTCCGGCGTCACGACGTCACGATTTTGACAATTTAACTTTGTGTTCTGATTCATATTGTATTGTTTCCATCTAAGTCCCAATATTCTTTGTACATATTTTTGCAATACCTAATTCTTTTGTATAATATACTTCATTACCAAATTTCCGAGCGGTTATTCACCTGAAACCAAGCGGGAATTTGAAGTAAGAAGGGGAAAAGACAGAGAGGTCAGGCCAACGGCCACAGTAAAATATTTTAATAAACTCAGTAAAATTGAACGATCGACATAGAGTATTTTCAGCTACCCCAAGGTCTTCAGGGCGATTGGAGCAACCGACGTCCAAGTCAGCCTCCTCATCTGTAAGTATCTGGTCAGGCTACCAGCCAGCTGCTTACACTATATCGAGGGCTACACTGCAACACCCCACAACGTCAATTTTGACGTTTTGGAGTTTTTGGTACCACTGGAATCACGATCTTACGGCGGAATTCCAATTAACTAAGTTGTTTGAGTGAAAATTCAATAGATAGCGCTAAAATCGAGAAAATGTGTTTACGCCATAACGTCAGTCGTACTAAAAACACGCCATTACGTCAGTGGAACGAGGGATTCTGTGAGGAGGAAGCTAAGCTCCTTGAACCTCGGGCGAAAAGGTGAGTTTTTCAAAGTTTTAAATGGAATTTTGGGCTTTATTCTTGTTCCACGTCAAACTTGAATGATTTTTCCATAAACTCGTCTGGTAAATTACTTGAATTTCCCGCGTATTTGAAGGATTTTAGGAAGATGAATAGTGTAATGACGTTATGGCTTGTTTACCAGTTCCAATTGAGGCTTCATGACATTGTGGCCTGTTTGCAACTTAGAATAATTTCCAATTATTGGAAGACGTTGTGGGGTGTTTCTCCACGAGTTTTGACATTGTGGGGTGCTTCTGGTTAGAGAGGTCCTCTTGACAACTGCGCTACAGGTCGCATTTTTGGGTATTTTGACCTGAAATTTTCAGGGTAGACTCCTTACACCCCAGAATTTGCTGTATAGTTTTCCCGCCGATCCGTACAGGGAGCGAAGGCACAGCTCATTTTCTCGAAATCAAGTGACCAGCCAAATTTTCTAATTCTGCATGGGACACCACGAATCAATTTGATTAATAATAATTACCTAATAATCAAATTGATTCGTGATTTATTAATAGGTACCTAATTGAAGGGTGCCATATGCAAAAGGGCCCAAGCGCCATTTTTTTTCGAATGCGAGTTTTCTGAGTTTCTGGGTCTGCCACCCTTCTATTAATAAATCAAATTATGTATTGATTTATTTTCTAACATAGGTAGTCATTTAGCCTAGTAAGAATCATATTTTTGTCATGTGTGTATGAAAAAGTAGGTAGGTAATGACGCACTTGGTCATTATAGACCCACTAATTTGCGGATCGCAGTGACTTTATTTTTAATAAGTACCTAAAACAATAAAATTTACTGGTACCTACGATAAAATTTATTGGTACATAATTATTATGTGCTTGTGTGTAATTAAGTATGTTATCTTGCAGTTATTGAAAATGGAAAGTGGGAGTGAGTACAGCCCAAGCTCCGGCGAAGAAGATGACTGCAGCAGTGACAGCTCTAGGGAGGTGATTCCGGAAGACGAACTGCTGGAAGCTGTTGGAGCACCTTCCAACGCCTTGGCAAAAGTTCAGTCAACAGGGTGATTCTGAGGGAGTCACCCGTTCTACCCCAAGTTCCTGACAAACTGATTGACTTAACGGCTGTGAATATCTTGTTGGTCGGAGAAGAGGGCCAAATAACTTATTCTTCTGAAATGAATGGCATGCCATTCTAAAGGGGGCTAAAAAGGGGTTCCGGGAGGTTTTTATTAAGGTTTTCGGCTATGGGGTCGGGTTCGGTGTGGTTTTCAAAGTATTTTCGGACGTAGAATCCATTTTTGGGGGTCCCAAAACGATCCGATTTCACCACGGAGATCTATGGGGTTTTCTTAGGGGAAGAGATGAGATTTTTGAAGGGCCCCAGGAGGACAAATAAGGTGTAGTTTTCCGAGTAATTTTGGACGCTTATTCCGTTTTTCGACATCCCACATCTTTCCATACATTGTACAGAAAAAAAATTTTTAATTTGATTTTTCCAAAATTTTTCTTATTGACAGAATTAATTTTTGCAGACGGAATTAACCCTTGTGTAAAATTTGCAGGTTTCTTTTTTTTTTGTACTTTTCCTGAGGTACCCGGTCTTACAAAAGATAGGGCCTACCTACGACTCGTACCCCCCCCCCCCCCATTTTATTTCACTCGAGTTACGGATCAGGAAACAATATTACAAACAAGCGAGACTTCGAGAGCAAGAGAGACTTCGTCCGGGGATGGATTGCCTAAACACGGACAGATCGCCAAAAAGCTAATGGGGATGGCTCGCTATGATTTTTCGACAGCGGGAATGGATGGCCAGTTCCTGCTTGAAAAACCTGGCCTGACAGCCCCTTAAAGATGAGCAAAACGGGTGGAGACGTTCAGCTAGCTCTTTTGTGTCTTCTTCTTTGGGTGCCATACCCGTAATCGGGCGTTGGCGACCTCTCGCTACTAACATCTGTTGAGCGTGTTGACCAGCTAATACAGAAGTAGTAGGGACCTACTGCTTAACGCCGGTTCCGAACGGCAAATTTGAGAGGTTTTCCACGGCAGAATACTTTCGGTGGGTTGCCATTGCCTTCCGAAAGGTGATTATCAGTATGAGGAAGATGTCTTGCGGCTGCTGGGATCGAACCAGCAACCTTTGACTCAGTAGTCCAACGCTCAAACCACTGAGCCACTGATAACCACTCTCTTTTGTGGCTCTTTTGTGTAGGTACATAGTATTCCAACATTCGCCCAGAGTATGCCCCAGCCCAGAAATAAGGCTGTTAACGCCAACTCAGGTGGCTGAGGCCCCGACAGAGCCTTACAATAACCAGTAGATAGGTTGCAACAACAAATCAACTTTCTTCTGAACCAACTTACCCTCCATTCCACCGCTATCAGTCGCAATATCAGAAGTAGGCGTTGATTCTCGCACGTTACCTACCTACTCCTTCAAATGCCACACAGGTGCCATGAATACTGTGCCAATGCTTCAAAATAGAAATTAATCTCTCTAAGAATGATCGGTGACTGTGTGTGTCTATGTATGTATGTATGTCTCCCTTTCACGGCCAAACTGTTGGACGGATTTTGATGCGGTTTTGTGCAAAATGATCGGGATAGCACGGGGAAGGTTTTAGGCTATTGAAACGGGTTCGAACGGCGGCCGTTCTGGCTGAAACCTGAGTCCTTCACGACGGAAGTTGTTTACATCCTTGGCGTAGGTAACGCTGGTTTTTACTTAGGGTATCTTAGAGAATTTGATACTTCACTACCTACGAGAAACCAACAAGCGTGATGGACGGGAATTTGATGTTTCGTACGAAGCACGGGTGTCCTAGCTAGTATTTCTATATTATAGAAAGTTGGTTGTTGGAACGTGAAAATCCCCAAGACTCCCGGTAACTTAGGCGGAGATCAGAAACGTAGGAGGAGGGGAAATGGAGAAGTTTTGGTTTAACTTTGGAATCTCTTAACAACGTTTAAGAATTTGTAAGCACCTTCTTGGTAGCGGGCGGTACTTACATTATTGTCCTCGAAGTTCACCAAATCCAAGCTCAGCTTCCAGCTTCCAAATCCGATCACCAAAACTAGACTGAATTATATTTTTCAAGAAGCGTCGCTAACCACACAAAACTCATATGACTCGAAGGCCCCCCGGAGTGATCCCATCAATATTATTGCCTGCTCTGTTCTTTTCCTGAGTGAAGGGTTTGTTGAGTCACAACAACTTAATTTGGAAACGAAATATATTACAAAAACGCTGCAAATTTTACACAAGAGATTATTATTCTTTGATATAGGTTACTTGTGCAAAAATTTAATTCTGTGCCATTGAAAAAAAGTGAAAAAAAAAAATTATTTTTTTAGAATTTTTTTTATTTTTATTTTTGAAAAATATTTGACCTCCTGGGATCCTTCAAAAATCCAATTTGTAGCCCCATGAAAGCCCTATCTTTCGCCACAGTGAAATCGGATTGTTCTGGGACCCCAAAAAATGGATTCAAAACGACACCTAACTCGATCCCATAACCAAAAGCCTTCAAAAACGCTGCAAATTTTACACAAGGGTTTACTATTATTTGATGTAGGTTACTTGTGCAAAAATTTAATTCTGTGCCAGTGAAAAAAAAGATTATTTTTTCAAATTTTTCTATTTTTATTTTTGAAAAATATTTGACCTGGGATCCTTCAAAAATCCCATTTTTAGCCCCATGAAAGCCCTATAGATCGCCACAGTGAAATCGGATCGTTCCGGGACCCCCACTAATGGATTCTACGTCCGAAAACGACACCTAACTCGATCCCATAGCCATACGCCTTCAATAAAGCGCTTCCGTAGCCCCACGGGTTCGGGCGATAGGGCTGAAAACCTTGCGGGCACAACTAGATGGTATACCGAGTATTTTGTAAAAAATTCCTTCTTCCACGATGCATAACAATAGAACGCTAGCGAGTTGATCGACACCTGGAGTCAGCACAGGAGGAGATCGCAATTTTTCTGTAAAGGTCCCAAGAGAGATTTGTTTCAATTTGTGCTCATTTGCCCGGGATTATAAGTAAGAAAGAAGGCAGGGATCTCGAGGCGGCTGGGAAAACCCCGTAATTTCATTGCTCACTGCTTACAATGTAAGCTTGTGTATAGTGCTCATGTAATCTCATGTAACCTTGTGACATAGTGACAATACATACCTACTTACCCAGCCACAAACACGTGTGTACTGAATTAGTGGTAAGTACAGATTTGGTAGATGAAAAGTAATATGTATAGGCGAACATTTTTCTCAACCAATATTTTATTGAACAGTCCAGAATCACATGAAGTAGGGAGGCGGTTGTTGGGGTTCGTAGACCCGGCGGTCGGCGGTTCTTGCGGCGGACCAACCGACGGCCAAAGTGAGGACGACGGCCGCCAAACTGAAGATGACCGCCTTTCCCGACGCTATCGACAAGACGGAAAACGCCGGCAGGAGGAAAGTCTTGACGGCGGCCAAACCCATCAGCCCCATTTTCAGCATCTTCAGGCCGAAGCGGGTTCTCCTTCGTCGTCTACCTGAGGGAAAAAACATAATATTATGTCGTGGTTTCATTAGGTACCTACTTGACTTTGACCAGGTGTGTAGTCTTGGGACACGATTTTTTTGCCCTACAGGCTGTGATGCATTACAATTAATTAACAACGCTGCAAATTCTACACGAGAGTTATTTACTCTTTGATGTAAGGTAGGTTAATTGTGAGATCATAAATTCTGTGTCATTAAAAAATATTTAAAAAAAATAGAACACATTTCGTTGTACAACGTTTGGACAGTTGTGGGACCTCGAAAATTGGATTATACGTTCAAAATTACTCGGAAAACGACACCTCAATCGACCTCCTGAGATCCTTCCAAAGTCCCATGAAAGACTATCCCAACAGTGAAATCGGCCCGTTCTGGGACCCCCAAAAATGGATTCTACGTCCAAAAGTGATTCGAAAAACAACACCTAACTCAACCCCATAGCTGATAACCTTCAGACACCCCTCCCGTAGCCCCATAGCGCCCCATAGATGGTCAACCGAGTATTTTGCCAAAATTTCAAACTAAAAACAAAAAATCCAACGGCCCAAAACGGCTCGGATGGCGGATAGACATTTGATTTTGGTTTATTATTCACGGAATGATACACCTATACATATACATACTTTGTTATTCGTGTCAGAGGTAGAAAATTTTGATCGGCCTCAAAATTTGTCATTATACGTTTCAAGATGACATCACACATTGTGTAGATTCCAAATACAAAATAGTAGGGAATTTTTAAAAAATCTGAAATTTTGACAAAATACTCGGCCTACCATCTAGTTGTGCCTGCGAGGTTTTCAGCCCGATCGCCCAAACCCGTGGGGCTAAAACTATGGGAGGGCTTATTGATGGTTTCAGGCTATGATATCGAGCGGGGAGTCGTTTTCGAAGTATTTTTGGCCATAGAATACATTTTTCGGGGTCCCAGAACTAACAGATTTAACCGAGAGGATCCATTGGGCATTCATGGGGCTGTAAATGGGGCTTTTGAAGGATTCCAGGATGTCGAATGAGGTGTAGTTTTCCTAGTAATTTTGGACGCATAATCCACTTTTCGGGGTCCCACATCCGTTCACAAACTTTACAGAAAAGTAAAAAAAACCGTTTTGATTAATTTTTTCAAAAGTTGGTACAGAATAAATTTTTGGGTTATTTATGACAAAGAATAAATAGGTATGTAAACCTTTTGTAACGATTGCAGCGTTTTTGACATGCACCAACGGGACACTGATAATGTCAGATTTTCAGGCCGATCAAAATTGTATACCTCGGACACGAATACATAGGTGTTTTGTTCCAAGAATAATAAACCAAACGGACCACGTCAAGATAATAAATAATTAAAGGTCCTCTATTTTACATTGAAAGTCGATAAACACGAAGAAAAGTCCTCTTTTGCGGGTTAGAGACAGCTTCAACGAAACGAAATGAATTTTTACCTTTCAGTTTCAAGAGGACTTTACTTTCACTTCGCGATGAGCCTGTAAAACGCAAAGAATATCCTTTAACTGAAAATTTAAAAAAATGTATCGGTGAATAAATCAATCGGGAGTGGGCAGAAGGGTTTCCAAGTAGTGGTAGAGGAGATATCGCAGGAGAGCCAAGGTAGTTCACCCACACTGGACGATTAGACAATTGTCGAATTCTTACAAGAGGGATGGCCACTGGCCACGCCGAAAAAAATATATATCAGTGTACTGCAATTCGTTTTCCTCAGATAGTGTATGAGACGGAACGAGGTGCGAAATCAATCCATACCTCCCGTGACTCACAGGGAATCATGGGCGGAGGAGAGGGGGCTGTGATTCACAGTTCGCCTTCTGAAGAGGCGACTGGGAATTACACTTTTCCGTCATTCCCACTGTATGCTGTGTGTTCGAAGATATTCACCAGGAGAAGCGTGAAGTGCGACATATTTGGAAACCCAAAGGAGCTCGATGAGACGGTTCTCCCAACATACGAAGACGTCATGAGGTTCTACCTTTTTGAAAGAGTGAGGCTCAAGGAGGTGAGTACCAAGGGTTTGCAGTTGTGGATTAAAGCATCCATTCCAACTGTTGGAGAAAGGCAGGTTCATCGAATGTTGAAATCGTACCATGACAAGTAACGAAAAATGTTGAGCAGGGAAGAATGAGAAGTATGATAGCAATGTTTCATACCATCATATCAATAAGAAGTGTGGCGGTAAAATCAAATATACCGCCGAGGAGCCAGAAGGAGGGCCCCACGACGGACTCCTGCTGCATCAGCACATTCCGCCCGGGAACGTCATCACCAGCGACGTGACCGGCGGAGAGCCCCCTCCCCCCGAGCCCCGATTCGGTTGAGTTCCAGTGACGGGTGTGGTTAGCGGTGTCGCATATTTTACCAAAGGAATTATTAAACTTATTTGCAGTATTAATTGAGTGCGTGGTTATTCACCCTAACTGACGGGGGAAATACGTATTCATTACATTGGTGTCAGAAGTTAAAGAATCAGCAACGCCCACTAATGGGGCCATCAGACGGGTAGGTGAGTATTGGTAAGTATTGGTACCTACCTATTCCTTTTATTATTGATATTATTATTTCATTGATTTGGCTTTGTCGTACAGCGTACATTAACTGGTGTTACGTACGAAGCCGCCGACGAGAGGGAGATAAGGATTGCCGAGGCTCGGAACAACTTTGTGCTGACCTACATAGAACTTTTTTTTTTTCTTTTCTTTCACTTTTCCAAGCAACCTTCTTTCTTCTTTTTCTTTCTCTTCATTCTTCTTTTTCTTTCTTTCTCTCTCTCCCTCCTTTGGGATTCCCTCGGCATAACATTTTAATATTTAATTATAAAATTAATATTATTAAATTAATTGATCAAATTAAAGGAATTAACTAGATATTAATAAATTAAAATTCTAATATTACTATTCCCCCATCATATAAATAATAGCGAGTCGTACTCAGCTAGAGGATGGAGGGGAGCATCAAATACAAGGTTCAGGACGGCTCGTCCAGCTCGTCTAGCAATGAGCCGTCCTTATCACGAATCTCACCACACCTGTCCACCCCCCTTCCGCGTCATGATGACGGCGGAAGGAGGGAATATTACGGAATCACCGAGTCCCCCCAAACTCCAGACTTGGCCTCCAGAGTCCTAAAAGGGGACAAAGAGGTCAAGCTGCGGTCAAAAGATCTGGGGGCCTGCCTCCTGAGGCAGGAGAAATATACGAAAAAGGTCAGCTCCGACCTCAGGGGGTTGGTGCTGAAGGGCGTGTACCTGGCCGAGAGCCAGGAGGCAGCCCTTTTGCACCAGATAAGAGGGATCACTGGCAGCCAGGCAGGGGCTGGTGAGACCCTCAACTACGTAAAAAGCAGGGTGGACGTCCTGCATTACGAAACAACAGGACTCAAAGGGCAGTTCGACAGCATGAATGTCGGACTTGCCCAGGTTGAGTTACGATTGCAGGGGGTCGTCACAGAAATGGCCAGGCTAGGCCAGGCTGGCCAGAGTACAGAGAGCCGCTTGGGGCGGCTGGAGGAGAACATACAGCTCCTGATCAGCATGGTGCGTGACCTCCAACATGCGAGGGAATCACACCCCGCAGCCAGTGCAACTGCGCAGCCTCAACCTACAGGCAGTGCTGGGCATCAAAGGGTGCAACTGGGCAATTTACCAGACGCCCAGGCCCCCGCTGGGAGGCCACCAACCAACATGTCCCCAAACCAAGCCGCAGTACCGCCCAGAGGGCCCACCCAGATGCCAGTTGGCCTCTGGGACATGCAGGGCGCAGTACACCAGCAGCCCAGCAATTACCACAACGCCGAAACCTGGCCAGCCCAGCCCAACATCTCAACCCAGGCTGGAACTGGGCATGGCCAGTGGCCGGTATGGCCTGGCCATACCATCTTCCCAACCCAGGCTGCAACGGGGCATAACCTGCAACCGATGTGGCCTAACCAAACCGCCCTCCCGACCCAGATGACTACAACAAGAGCCAGCCAGCAGCAAACCTGGCATACCCAACCCTGGTCGGCACCACCTACCTCACCAGTCCCTCAAACCACACTCAGCAGGGACTGCGTAAAGGCTGTGTCGGAAGGTATGGCCCGAGTACCCTGGTACAATGGGTCATCCGACCAGCTGCAGCCTGGATTGCAAGCATAAAACAGCAAGCCGAGTGGCATAATAAGTATAGCACACCCATTGCCGAGCAGGCATGGGTGGAAGCAGCCATGGGGAAGATCAAGGGTGAGGCCCTGCTGTTTGTAAGGAGAGGGCCAGACATCGCTACCCTAGATGGCCTCCAGCGAGCACTGCAGGCAAGATTTGAGGGGGCGCGGTCTGCCCGCTCCTACATGCAGGAGCTGATGAAAACTACCATCGCCACAAGGGAGACAGTGGCCAGGTATGCTGAACGGATTAAGTCCCTGGCGGAGAAGGCCGATCCGTCAAAAGATTCTGACACGAATGCTCTGGCCATACAGGCCTTCATTGGTGGCCTTCCCCCTCATGTCGCCCAAATGCTTTCCATGATGGAGCCTCAGTCCATTTCTGAGGCAATGACAAAGGCGAGGGCTTCATTAGAGGAAACAGGGGCAGTGGGTTGGAACCGGCAGGGGGCACAAAACCAACCAAGACGAAAAACCCCTACACCTAAAAGCAAGAGCCCAAAGCCTGTTCAACACAGTGGAGGGCAAGGGCGGAACAAGTCACCCAGCACAAACGAGAAATGTGCTGTGTGCAACGAAAACACACACCCCACCTCTCGTTGCTGGTATAAACCAGGAGGGAGACTTTATGGCAAACTACCTCCAGGGCTACGGAGGGCAGAAAACCGCGGCCATCAGAGCCCCCCAGACTAGGTGGCGGGGGGAAACAATTAACCCCCCCTTCCCCCACTACCAATGGTCCTCACCCTGGAAATGACAACGGCATCCAATCGGACAGGACTGGTGACGAATCATCAGCCCACCAAACTTTCCAAATAACATTAAGACCAAAACATAAATTATTTATGAAATATAAATAATACAATTTAATTATACTAGAATAAGCTTAATTATTATTACAAAATTTCTTATGCTTATTTAATTACCAACATAATATAAAATAAAACATTATATTATATTATATAGCAATGATATATATATATAATATCACCATAACCAGAAACGAGATTTACGAAAACTGAGATTTACAAAACCTGTTTTTTAAATCTACAATTAAGTGAGGGTACTGATTATTTCCTTTGTACTACAACAATAAAAATAAAATTATCATGTACTAATTATCGTTGCTTCGTCACTCAGATCGTATAGCCAAGTGCTCTCTCAGGATGGAGCAACGTACCATCACTACATCGTCATGGGGCGGAAATGCACCTGTGACAGCTGAGCTTCCGCAACAACTGGAGAGAAGTGGACAACGGTCACCCCCCAGCACGGAGAATGCTACGGCGAGAAGAAAAAAAATAATAAAAAAAAATAAAATAAAAATAAATAAATAAAATAAAAAATAATAATAATAATAATAATGATAATAAAATTACTTTTATCATATATCTAACAACATAAGATCCTGTGCGTGCGGTTCTAAATTACTTTCTTGTTACAGATCGAGAGTCGCCGTGAACTCAACACAAAAGAGCCGTGCGCTCAGAGAAAACGTAGAAACCAAATACCAGCCACCGCTGAAGGAAAAACGAGGAATAACCCGCCTCTCCATCAGTCAAACGTCAACGTCGTTAACAGTCATCGGCGGTGCAACAGCAATACGACAGGTAGGCTGGGTACCTAATCGAAACCCCAGCAACCAGGTACACACTACTTCGTCAGCAAGGGCAGAAATTTGTGGTTTGATGATTTAAGCATGAAATTAAGGGTAAATTTACCCGTATTTATACACGCCAGGGAGCAATAGCTACCCCGAGCCCACCGCCAGGGGGCGGTCTTCTACAGGGGGAAGGGGATGTAAATAGAAAAACCCCGTGCATGCTGTACATACTGCCCCCCAGTGTAAATAATCCCGGGAACTCCCCAAAAGCCCGAGCCATTCCTCCCCCATCCGAGATTTAACCAGGTGATCCTGCATACCAACCAACCGGGTTTATCGTTATATTATTGTGCGAAGGACATAGCATGACCGGGGGTATGAACGGGCAACGGCCGAAGTGTACTCACTGATATTATACACCATAAAGACGTCGTATCAACAAACAAACAAATTCTCATGAAAATAACATGAGACCCGGTTGCAACCGGGGGCCTTAACCTATTAAGAATTATGTTTATTATATATTTACATAAGAGAATGCAATGTTAATAATAGTGTCATTATTAAAAGCGTCATGATAATGCCATAAATAATCGTTACTAAATATAATACATAATAACTCTTGTATAATTTTACTAGTTCGCATAATAAAGAAATAATAGTGAAAATAATTATTGTACATATTTACTAATTCACATAATGATGAATAATAACAAAATTACGCTATAAATAAAGTATAACTATTGTATTCTATATCACTAATTCACATAATAGTGCAATAATAGTGAAAATTATTATTGTAGATTAATTATTAATAATTCACACAATAGTGAATAATAACAAAGTAATGGTATAAAATAAAATTACCACTAAAAATACCCAGATAATGTCAGAAATAGTCATTATTAAATGTTATAAATTGCAAGTGTCCTTTGAAGTGGACTATGGTTCAAACTAATAAGCGCAGCCACACCTATCTAAATAAATAACTGACTTTCGGCGCAATGTAATCAAAATTTAAGTTACATAGGGAACGCCCCCCCCCCCCCCCCCCCCAACTTGGACCGGAGTCATCGCAACATCAGGATTGCCACGACCCTCGCGCAACCATGAGTGGAACAGCAGCAGTCTGGCCCTACTCAGGCACCGCACCGAGCTGGTGGTACACCGATCATCCAATGGACCCAGCGCGTAGAACGTATACTCCGCGTCAGTGGTGCATCGGATCAACATAACCAATGCCAAGGCTTGTGTTGATGGCGGCTGGATACTTTTGCAATCATACCACAGCCCCAGGGTGTCACCGCATCCCTTGCAGAACGGAGAAAGAGGCCACGAAGTCCAAACCCTCGCTGGCACCCAAAGGACAAGGTTGAAGGATGCCACCCAAGGACGACCACAGGGCCGGCCCTAAGGACCAGATGGATGAGGCTCTAAGTTCTGCGCCAAGGAACGACTGGAAGCCCAACACTGATTCCAGGCCTCCCGAACCACCCCAGGGATGGTGACGACTACGAGCGGGACAACCCCGACATACACCGCCTGAGGACAGGCTCTCCCTAAAAGGGGGAGTGATGTGGCGGTAAAATCAAATATACCGCCGAGGAGCCAGAAGGAGGGCCCCACGACGGACTCCTGCTGCATCAGCACATTCCGCCCGGGAACGTCATCACCAGCGACGTGACCGGCGGAGAGCCCCCTCCCCCCGAGCCCCGATTCGGTTGAGTTCCAGTGACGGGTGTGGTTAGCGGTGTCGCATATTTTACCAAAGGAATTATTAAACTTATTTGCAGTATTAATTGAGTGCGTGGTTATTCACCCTAACTGACGGGGGAAATACGTATTCATTACAGAAGTATGATAGCAATGTTTCATACCATCAAATCATACCATGACAAGTACCGAAAAATGTAGGGCAGGGATGAATGAGAAGACTTAGTATGATAGCAATGTTTCATTCTTCAAGGAGAATTCGAGAAGGCTTTTTGATACTGCTGCTTGCAAGTGTGTCGAATTTGAAGCTTGCGGCTGAGCAAGAGATGGCTACATCAAGACAAGGATCGAATAGTGCAAAATTATGCCCACTTTTGAAACAAAAAAGATTTCAAGTTGTGAATTACGAGTAACAACGTTTTGCGTAAAATCTTGGAATATTGTATTGAAAATCATCAATAAATACTTTTTTTTTAAATCAGGGAAACCTTCGCCCAGTCTAACTCCTGAGAGTCAAAACAGTAGGGTAAAAGAGCTCAAGGAATTGTTCGAGAAGTCAAAAGGCCGAAATATGTAGGCAAAACCATCAGCGATCCAAGTTATTAACTTTCTCCCTCTTTGAGGCACCTCAAGATGTCGTCCAAACGGACCCAAATTTTTTTTGTGGGGCAGTTTGACAGCAATTGGCACCATTTCCCACGTGTCCAGTCTTGAATTTCCAAAACAAGTATTTTCACTCCACCCGTATGGGCAGTGCTCGCCAGACTTCTTACATGCTTCCACAAGGGGTATTTTCCCAGTGCCTGGAAGTCTGGGTTGGTCCGAGCTCTGTTGAATGGGGGCGATAGGGACCCCTTGGACCCAAAATCCTACCGCCTGAGATGTCTGCTGTCATGAGGAAGGCGCTGGAAAGGCTTTTGGTCAATCGCCTTGCTCCCCAGCTGGAGGGAGCTTCTGCACCAGAGCAATTTGGTTTCCAGCCTGGCCGCTCGACAGTGCATCGATCTGCTCAGGCAGGTGGTGAGTGACGCGCCCCAGCAATACATGCTCGGCGTCTTCCTTGATATTCAGGGGACGTTTGATAACGTCTGGTAGGCACAGGTTCTAGGGCTTGCCCTTTGGCCTACTACGTCCAGCTCTCCAGCTATCTGGCTGACCGGACGGTGAGCATGGTCGACCACAGTCTTGCTGGGACCAAGTGCTGCCCCCAGGGGTCTCTCTTGGGGCAGAGGCTATGGAACAAGGTCTTCGACGGTCTCCTGGGTGGATTCACCATGCGTGGTTTGATGTGTAACATTTGCATCGTTTTGGTTTATTATTCTTGGAATAGTACACCTAAGTTTTCGCGACGGAGGTCGACGACTCCGATCGGCCTCAAAATTTGACATTATCCGTTTCAAGAGGTCTAGATTCCAAAACCGAAATGTCCGTCCGCCATCAGGGCCGTTTTGGGCAGCAGGAATGTTTTTTTAATCTGAAATTTCAACTAAATAGGTACTCGATTTACCAGCTAGTTGTGCCCGCAAGGCTTTCAGCCCGATCGCCCAAACCCGTGGGGCGCTATGGGGCTAAAATGGGGCTTTGGGAGGGGTTATTTGAAGGATTTTGGCTATGGGATCGAGTTAGGTGTCGTTTTCGAAGTATTTTAGGACGTAGAATCCATTTTTGTGGGTCCCGGAACGATCCGATTTCACTGTGGCGATCTATAGAGCTTTCATGGGGCTACAAATGGGATTTTTGAAGGATCCCAGAAGGTCAAATATTTTTCGAATAAAAACAAAAAATTGTTGAAACAAAAAAAATTCAAATTTTTGTATTGGCACAGAATTAAATTTTGCACAAGTAACCTACATCAAAGAATAATAAGCCCTTGTATAAAATTTGCAGCGTTTTTTATTCTGAGAATCATAAACCAACATCCGAGTTGAAGGATTTTTTTGAGATGTTATGAGGGCTGTTGACCATTAAATTACTTATTTAATTCAGTCACGTACCAACCTGTTTGACTTCCAGTTTCGTCTTCTTCGTCCTCTTCGTCATCTTCTTCGTGGGATTTCTGGATGTCAGCGTCGGTTGTCCTCGGGAGGACGTAGTAAGGATGGCCGAAAGGATGTACAGGAGGGAAGCCCATCATGGCTCTGAACATGGGAACCACCTTGAGGCTGAAACATTCGAACCCCAAACCGCTCCAAAGGCAACTGAAAGCGGCGTCGAGGAGCGCCATCATCCCCATCGGCCGCGGCGGGAGCGTCCTCACGTCAGCCTTCTCTTCGGCGACTTCCTCGTTCTCCGACAGTTCTTCGGTCTTCTTCTCCGGAACACTTGCCGAATCCCACAGACGACCAACTGGATAGAGCTTCGTCCTGTTGACATTCAAATCATTTAGGATAGGGTTGCCAAGTTTTTATTTGTCGGTGAACCGAAAAAGTTGTCGACGAAAACCATAAAAAAGTAAGTTTGGTTGACAAGATTCAGATCAGGTAGGTATTACAGATTCTATA
Organism: Pilophorus perplexus; assembly: GCA_955831195.1. Taxonomy (NCBI): domain Eukaryota; kingdom Metazoa; phylum Arthropoda; class Insecta; order Hemiptera; family Miridae; genus Pilophorus; species Pilophorus perplexus. Next base: position 28,646,789 of record OY037015.1, read on the forward strand.
ACACCTACTAACGTAATCTTGAGCCGAGTAGGCATTGCCTATAAATTCGAATGTTTAGAATATTTAAATGTTAGTCCTAATAGTATACATGTAAGTAATACATATCAATGTGCTAGTGAACCTCATGTCGACTGATATTTTTTACTGAAAGAACTTCATAATTTGAAGCAATAGCAGTGAGTTTTGGGCTGCTACGGTGTAGGTAATACAAATATCCAGGGAACTTTCGAAAATTTCAACTTTAAATCTGGAGGGAAGATTTGAAACCCCAGGACGGGCTCTCTCATTGACTGTTCGTCAGCGCGCCCGTCTCTCATTGGCTGTTGAACTGAAAGCCAGACGAACAGCCAATGAGTACCCTGGAAATTTGCATTAAACCGTAGGAGCCCAAAATTCACTGCTATTGCTTCAAATTATGAAGTTCTTTCAGAAAAAATATTAGTCGACATGATACCTGCACACTGATGTGATGGAAGCAGGAGATTTATTTAGCATCCTGAATCAAGCTTTCACTTTTAACCGTGACTCCTACAAGAGAATGGAAGAGTGGCGGAAAATGTCCATAACAAGAGGACTGACACTCATTGGAAAAACAAGATGGTGGGCCAAGGATCACGCCTTGACAAAGATTTTTGGGTCGTATGGAAACCCCCAGAACTGCCAGTATTTGTCATTAATCCTAACCCTGAATGACGTTATTGCATGCAGAGAAATCGGTTCCGATGTTAGAACGACTGCGAATGCCATTTTAAACAAATTGCTCTCCTTTGAAATTATCCTCAATGCTCATGTTTTCATGAGAATATTCACTTACACTGCTCCACTTTCCAACTACCTCCAAACGGCAGGAATGGACTTGATACAGGCATCAACAATGATAAACACGACACTACAGAAGCTGCAATCTATAAGCCGAGATTTCACTAACATCTTAGAAAAAGCCCACACATTCGTCGATTTTTTTCAAACTCCTCTCTCAGACTACAACATCCATATCAGCACTGAATTCAGTAATAAGCGTAAAGAAGAAACACTTCGACTACGAAAGTGCTGGTTCTAAATAATCTGCTGAAAAAAGATTTGAGGTGGAAGTACATAATAGGGTCTTTGATATTATTCTGAATTCTTTCAGTGTTAGATTCAACGACCATCAAGAAATTTGTAATAAATTCAAATTTCTCGATCCGAGGCACTTCATAGAAGAACCTGATGCAGCCACCTTCAACGATATTGTCTCCACCCTCCAGCAATTTGGGTACGATATGCACATCGACGTGGTGATAAATGAATACATCGATTTCGTATCCAAATGGAACAAAGAAATTTCGACGCCAGCTTCCATCAACATTGAGATATCAAGCAACGACCATACTGATGACGATGATGACAATGAACCTCTCGAAGATGTAGGTCCTCGTGTTCCTCATGAGGGGGGCCCCCAGAAATGTAACAACTATACTGCGTGCGTCTTCGTATGGTTGAAACTATACAAAGGGATGAACGGGTCCTATCCCAATCTTTGTATTATATACCAATACCATTCAACAATAGCAACAACCCAAGTTGAGTGTGAGCGTAGCTTCTGATTATGATTTTCATATTTTTATGAAATGTTCACCCAAACCGTTTGAAATAAATCTTTTATGTTGGTTAAATTTTGTTGGATCTTACGATTTGCCCAGTACAGTAACTCGAACAAAAAGGTTCATGAACGTAGATCTGTTACTCATATAGGTATACTTAGATTGAGGAGTTACTAACTTCCGATGATGACTTGTGTTAGGCTGAGCGAAGCGAGGCCCCCCTGTCCGGATGGTAGTGATGAATAATTTAAATTTTTTTAAAGAGCGGTGGGGGCCGTTTTGTTCCGATCTGCCCGGGCCGGTCAAATCCATTGGGCCCGCCCCTGCTCGGAAAGTGAGCATTTTCTTACAATTGCAATCTGTTCAATAGTGGGGGACTCCACTAAAGGATTCAATCCTGATTTTTAAGTCCATGCCATAGTACGGAATGAATTCGTGCAGTAATTAACTAGATTTCAAGGCAGGAAACGTTTTTCGCGTTTCCTTAAAAAAGAGGAGTTTTGAGTTGTTACACTATTGACGTATGATGCATTTTTTTCAAAAATTAAAGCTGCCGTTTTTTGATGACAGTCGTTTGAACATGAGCATAACCCATTTTGTCAAAGTTGATGAAAATTTACGAATTTTGACAATCTACTGTGACCAGATTCTTGAATTCGACGTTCTTGGGGTGCTCTTCAATTTGTTATATGCTGAACTTTTCCGTATAATGATCCGATTTTGAGTAATAAGCCGAAAATTGAAAAACGTTGCAAAATATCGCGGTTTTTCGTCTCCCAAAAGTTGAGCTCGCTTGAGAAACCGTCGCAAACGCATTACTCTTATTTGGAATGCCCAAAGTGGATTAAAACGATTCCAACTTGGATATTATTGGAGGCAAGTCTACCTGGGCTATCGTACGACATTTTCTTAGGTACCTACCTGTTTTCAGGGCTGTTGGCGTTTGTGAAGAATCCTTGGCGTCGGGATATTTTCATTGGCGCCAGCGAAGTCGTCGTCGGTAGTGGAGCCATGTCGTCGTACTCCTCCGTCGAACTGTCCTGCTCCTCCTCCGTGACGTACCCCAACGACTTCAACAACTCCCTGGACGCCTTCCTGACGACAGGCGGCGGTTCCGTCGAAGGCTCCGCCGTCAACAGCGGGACGGCTTCCATCGTCATCGGCTCGACGGTGATCGGATGGACGATCGCAGCCGCCGCCAAACGGAGAACCGCAAACGCGCACAGATTCCTCATGACTGGAACTCCGCCCGACGCGCGTGACACTTTTATTATAAATCCGTGCTCGAACTGATGACGTCCCCACAAACAGTGCGTGAATAGCCAAATTGCATCGAAAACCCCCAACCAAACAATGACATCGTTGTAGAAAATAAGTTTTCACGTGTTTCTCAGAAATGAGAAAATTAAGAGAAAGGATTTCGAGATCTTCTGCGTCACAAGGAACGACAAGGAAAACTACATCCTACTAGCTAACCATGACTGCATTTTCATGCTAATTATACAATTTATTCTTCTAAATACTTGAATTTCAGGGATTCGCACATGGTCCCCTTTTCTCGGCAAACCACTGGACCAACCCAATCAATTCGTACACACTTTGGCTTATTTGCACTCGGCACTTTCGGCACGAATTCGGCCTTTAAATGAAGGTTAAATGTGGCGTAATGTTTTAGAGTCCGGGTTTTTTAAAAGAACTTCTTTTGTTCGAGAGCTGACAGCTTCATGTTGGGTACCTACTTGATTAGGTTAAGGTTTGCCATATTTGAGTGCTGCGCCGCAACAACGCTGTATACAGCGTTTTATTTATTTATGAAAAGTAGGGATTTTGTATATACATATACAAAATCCCTACTATTCATAAATGAAAAAACGACTGATTTTTCCACTTTTTATTCCTTTAAAGGTTAATTAACCAAATTTGGTTTATTATTCTTGGAATAATACACCTATGTTTTCGCGACGGGGGTCGACGACTCCGATCGGCCTCAAAATTTGACATAATCCGTTTCAAGAGGTCTACATTCTAACCCCGAAATGTCCGTCCGCCGTCCGCGCCGTTTTGGGCAGTAGGATTTTTTTTTAATCTGGAATTTTGATAAAATACTCGGTTTCCATCTAGTTGTGCCCCCAAGGTTTTCAGCCCGATCGCCCAAACCCGTGGGGCGCTATGGGGCTAAAATGGGGCTTCGGGAGGGTTTTTTTTTTTTTAAGGCTTTTAGCTACGGGATCGAGTTAGGTGTCGATGTCCAAGTATTTTCGGACGTAGAATCCATTTTTGGGGGTCCCGGAACGATCCGAATTCACTGTGGCGATCAATAGGGCTTTCATGGGGCTACAAATGGGATTTTTTTTAAATCCCAAGAGGTCGAATATTTTTCAAGTAAAAAAAAAAAAAAATAAAAAAAAAATAATACTTAATAATAATTTTTTTTAAATAAACAAATCCAAAAATTTTTTAAAAATCTTTTTCATTGACACAGAATTAAATTTCTGCACAAGCAACCTATATCAAAGAATAATAAACCCTTGTGTAAAATTTGCAGCGTTTTTTTTCCCCCCGAACCGATGTAATCATGTTACACCAATGTAGAGTAGCTCCCAGAGAAAATTCCACCAAATTAGGATTTTTCTCTGTCGAAATTTCAATGAAAAGTTAATTATGATTTTTATTTGTTTTTGAGCAACAACGTTGTACCTACCTGTTGGGACCCGCTGGTGTTTACGTTTTTGCAAGTATGAGCTCCTAATAATTAAGTATTACCTATTGAAAATTTTCATCACTTTCGACTAGCCAAACCACATCAGTTTGCTCATGATGATGATTTGAGTTATTAATATGAATTCCTAATTATAATTATTATAATTTTTTGATCATTTTTTATTCGTGTTTTTTCAAGTAGACAATAACATACAACGTTGTTACACGTATCTGAATCGGTATCTGTTTTCCGGGCTTCAGTGTTTCCTGGAGGTTTTTAGAGGAGAGTCTGCTCCTAGCCAATCCTTCTCGGGTCTCCGCTGCTTTGTAGGGTTCCCCGGCGGCCCTCTACCTCTCTTCCTGATATATCATCACATTTGATGTTCATCTTCCTTTTTTTCCTCTTACTGAGGCGAAACTGATCGGAGGGTGAGAGCACCCGAACCGAACTTTTTGGACATTTTTCGTAGATACACCGTTGTTCCTTAGAAAGCGCATGATCACCACCCCACTCTCCGAAGTTTTCTGGGTTACCAAGGCAACACAGTCACGTGATTTGGTGGCAATGGAAGCGACCACAAACAACGTTGTGGCACGAAAAACTAACTTTTGGAAAAAAAAGCAGATACAACGTGGTTGGGGCGCAGCACTCATTAAATTTTGTCAACACATTGTGTTTATGCCTTAGGTGCTACCTGGAGATCCAATTATTGTAGTTTAATTCAGCCACTAGTGAGACCCAACAGTGTTATTATCGGCGCCTTCCAGGTAAAAGGGCGAATGCAACTTGAAGGTGATTTTGAAGAATAATTCTCTGCATTTCAGCATCATAGTTTTGATTTCTATCTACAACAAAGCATTTAATTTAAACGTAAAAAAAAAAAAAACTGCAAAATTTTCAAAAGGCATATTTAGCTTTGATACAAAGTATCCAAAAATTAAATACATAAATTAATTACATGCATAATTTATACTAATATACATAATTGTCAAGTACCTCATTCAATAATTTGAAAACGTTTCAACACAGAATGTGTTTTAACGGAGGTTATTTGGTTTGAAGGTAAGTAAGGGCGTAAGGTAAGTCAGAAATATCCCACCGGCCGCCCACCGAACATTTGACAAGGCGTTTGGGTGAGACCAAAACGGACCCAAAAATTCCAGTTATTCACATAATATGTGAATAACTGGAAGGTGAATATTATTCACCTATTCACCAACCCCCCCTCCCCCCGACCTCAGACCTCTTCTACTTGCCTTTGGATAATGTAGTTTTTTTTTCCCTAAAGAATTTCGAAGCCTCAGATGTGCCACATGGAGCAACGTTTTGTTGGAATATTTGATGGCTTTAAAGCCAGACAATCGCAAGGCAGATGCATTTTGCAATTCTGTGCATGATGATTACGTCAGAGAAGATGCTCGATTCGCGCCGCGATTAGTTGCACTGTTTGATTCCAGCAGGAATTTTAAAAAAAGTACAAATTTTTCAAAGGGTGGGTCGGGGCCCATTTTAGCCCAATAGGTGAGTCGTGGGGCCCATATCGGTCCCAGCGATTTCAACGTACCCCTATCTACCCGCTCTCCTTGTCCAATTATTATGTGCAAATTATTATTATTTTTTAACAGTATCAGCAGATCTAACAAATCGTTCTATTGGATCATGTCATGTTTAGAACTTCACTAAATTCCTGATGCAAAGAAATCGTCAAACACTATTTTTGGGTAAACTGTAGGTAAGCACTTGTGTTTTGTATGGCTTCAGGAGTCAGACAATTGATCAGAAGCGCTCTTTATTTGTCCTCATATGGTAATCTGTTGTCCTTTTTTGACCTTTTATTGGAAGTCCTTTATCAGCAAAAATCGACATGGACCCCCACCGAGTCGATCCCCTCAGAGGGACCTCTCTTCAATGTGGAAAGATTTAATCCTTTTTTATGTCAAAATTGGGATCATACGAGAGGCAGTTGGTACCTACAACAAAATGTTTTTGCGATTTTTTTTAACAGTCATGACGCGTCACTCTATTAACATAATATTATTATGGCGAAGGTAAAAAAATTTGATCCGCCTCAACATTAAATTTTGTCATTAATCGTGTCGTGATGTTTAGATTTCATAAACATGTTTTTGAGAAAATAGGTACCTACTCGGTTCTCCATCTAGTTGTGTCTGAAGGTCTGCTGACCCTCTTCAAATTAGGCGTTTCTGGGTCTGCTGACCAAGGTGCTGCAATTTAACTTGACCCCATAGCTCTCTTCAAAAACGCTTCCACCGCCCCTTTTTAGACCCACTGAGCCCTGCGGGTTTGAGCGGTCGGACTGAAAACCTTTCGGGCACAACGCTTCCTGTTGCTGGAGTGGGCAGGAAGAATTCCTACTTAGACTTTACTTAGTATATCCTTAAAAACAGAAGCCTCAGTTGTGTGTGTGTTAATGTAAGTATGGCTGACTGACTGATTACTTTTAGGTAGGTACCTATTCCACCAGCCCTCTGTGGAATCACCGAAAAACACATTCTGTGTTCCGTTGGTTTGATCCTTGATGATAACAGAAATAATCCGGGAGTCTGGGGGTGTTCCCCAGTACGTACAACGGTAAAAATATAGTTAAACATACCCACATAGTCACAGGCGGCAATTAAAAAAAAAAAGATTATGCGACCAAAATTACTCGAAACGACACCTCATTCGACTTCCCGGCATCCTTCAAAAAGCCCGATTCATAGTAGCCCCATGAAAGCCTCGTACATCCCTACGGTGAAATCGTATCGTTTTTGGCTCCCCAAAAATGGATTCTACGTCCAAAAATACTTAGAAAACGACAGCTGACTCGATCCCGTAGCTAAAAGCCTTCAGATAACCCCTCCTGTAGCCCCATTTTAGCCCCATAGCGCCCCACGGGGTTGGGCGATCGGGCTGAAAACCTTTCAGGCACAACTAGATGGTAAACCAAGTATTTTGTCAAAATTCCAGATTTAAAAAAGATGCCTACTGCCCAAAACGGCTAGGACGGCGGCCGGACTGTCCGGACAGTCATTTAATTTTTGGAATCCAGACATTTTGAAACGTACCTATTCATAGGTATACCTACCTATATTATAACGTCATACATGACGTTATAACGTCAAGTTTTGAGGCCGATCAGAATTATATTTTCACGATTAAATGGGAGTATTATTCCAAGAATAATAAACCGAAAAGGTGGTTTAAACATTAAAAAACTCAGCAAATTTTACACAAGAGTTAATTATTCTTTGATATAGGTTACTACTTGTACGAAAATTAAATCTGTGTAAAAACATTTTGGAAATTTTTTTCAATCGGAAAATATTTGATCTCCTGGGATCCTTCAAAAATCCCATTTGTAGCCCCATGAAAGCTCTATACATCCCAACAAAGAAATCAGAGCGTTCAGGGACCAACGAAAATGTATTCTACGTCCAAAAATACTTCGAAAACGACACCTAACTCGACCCCATAGCCGAAAAAACCCCAAAAAACCCTCGCGTAGCCCCATAGCGCCCCACGGGTTTGGGAGATCGGGCTGAAAACCTTGCGGGCACAACTGGATGGTAAGTATTTTGTCAAAATTTCAGATTTAAAAAAAAATTCCTTCTGCCCAAAACGGTCCGGACGGTGTACGGCAGACGGACATTTCGTTTTCGGAATCTAGACATCTTGAAACGTATAATGTCAAATTGTGAGGCCAACCAGAGTGTTCGACCTCCGTCGTGATTACAAAGGTGTTTTATTCCAAGAATAATAAAGGAAATGTCGGTTTGTAACATTTGCCCTTTTACCTGGAACGCAACGTTGTGAATTACATTGAAGGCAGAATAAGAAGTGTGAGATTGATCAGTTTTGGTTGCTTCAACGTCTCACTACAATGTCCAAGTTTTAAGCGTTTGACGATTAAGCCGTTAACGGGACGTCCTGAGGGTCTTGTCTGAACCAGTCCACCGGCCTGTCGATGATAACGTGTTTGGTTGGTCCAGCAAACGAGCCCAACCCCCCGCCGTAGGAGCCCGAAGAGCCGAAGGAGCCACCCGGAGAGCCGAAGGACGTCCCTCTGAACCAGGAGAGGCCGCTGACGAGGAGGGAGAGTTTGCTGAGGAGGAGCGCCTTCTTGATGAGGACGATGAGAGCACCGACCAGCAGAGGGACCAGAGAGATGACGTTCATTTTGAAACCGAGCAGAACTGGAAGGAGAGTCCGCTTCATGAGAAGACGCCCTGAAACAACCAAAAGTAATATTTACTTGAAAGGCAAGGGACGTGCAACTGAATTTCGGGTGGAATCGCCCTGTGTCGTGATCGTAGAATTGAGTTGTTTTTTTTTTTAACTTTTACTTCACCAAGTTTATTACTTTAGTTAGTGTACTAATTTATCAGCAATTTACATAATGAATGACTTAAAGAAGCTATGATACCTAAACTGCTTCTTTGTGACTTGTTTTATTGTGCAACTGACGCCCTAGTAATCACTCACTGAGCTATCTTTCACAGGGCACCCCACTCCCACAGGTTATGAGGTTTTGTTCTTTAAGTCTTCTGAGCAGGCTTTCAACGTCGAGGAGCTGGACAACCTTGTTGTTATCGTCGAAGCCTCTGCTGTTGGGCGAATGCTTGTTTTTTGATGACGTCTTCGACAGTAGGAATTTCAAGTTCCTGGTGTAGTCGTTCGTTCCTGGTGTAACGGTACGCATCTACGCATGCTCGCAGCACGTTATTTTGCAATCGCTGAATGATTAAGAGATTTCTCGGAACGGTGCAGCTCCTCAATTGTGCACCATAGGCCCAGACTGGCTTAAGGACCTGATTGTATAGTGTTAGCTTGTTGTGGATCGACAAGGATGACTGTCGCCCCATTAACCAATACATTTTCCGAAATTTGGTGGTTAGTTCTTGGTGGTACTCGGTATGACTTTGTTGTTGAAGTGAACAGGAATGTAATAACACCTGTCGACATGTACCGACATTGCCTCTTTCATTTGGAACACTTCGAAGTCCAACGGTGCCGTCTCTTGATAGAACTTCGCAGTTTCGAAATTGATTCCATGGTGGTATCGCCGACATCAAGGACTGCAGTGTCCTCGGGAAACGTCGCTATGAACATTCACAAACAACAATAAAAGGTGTTGGTGTTCTAATAGGTTGGGGGGGGGGGGGGGGGCTAGCAAGGGGAAAACCGCTGATCTTTGGCTGAGAGTTGACCGAAGAAGGGGGATTGGGATTGATTTCACCTTCCAAATCAATCCTTCAACTCTCATCCTATATTGATTAAAGAAAAAACGCTGCAACTTTTACATGAGGGGTTTATTATTCTGTGATGAAGGTAAATAGTGCAAAAATTTAATTCTGTGTCAACAAGAAAAATTTTGGGAAAAAAAAGTTTTGATTTTTGAAGCGAAGTCTTTTATACGGACGCCCCCCCCTCTCGCCGCTTGGGTAGTCTCCCAGTGAAATTCGTGAGTGATAGTGATATGAGTCTCGCGTGAGTCTCGGCTCTTCCAACCCGCCGCTGTCAAGGAAGTCGGAAAGACGTACTCAGAACGGGTGGGGCTTCATGGACCTTACAACGGTGGAGGAGGCGGGGAAATGTTGAAGCGAATTCTTTTTTTTTTTGCCGACCTTTTAGCTACGAATAGGGGGGGTCGCAGACCCCCCCTGTCCGAATAAGCGCTCGGCCGAGCGGAGCGAGGCCTTATGTCTGATTAAGCGGTCTGCTTTGAGAACTGCCCCGGCCGAGCGAAGCGAAGCGGAGCCCCCCAGCTGGGTGCGTAGGCGAGCAAAGCGAGCCGGAGCATCTAGTAGGACACTATACTGGCAGATGATTTTTGCAAAATGATAAAAGCTGAGCTTCCTTTTTCATTCTCCCGAGGAATGAAAATATTTTTGCTCGATCGCAGACCCCCCCTGTCCGAATAAGCGCTCGGCCGAGCGGAGCGAGGCCTTATGTCTGATTAAGCGGTCTGTTTCTAAGGAGCGCAACAGGTTGAAAGGCGACACTCTTTCCAAATTATTATTTTTGAACAGTGTACCTACCCGAAGTTCAATTTTTCTAAGTGTAGTGGTCCTTTCTAAGTGCCTACCTTGTACGTAATTTGTTTGATTTTTTATTAAACTTGGCTCACCCCAACTTCCTAATTATACTTTTACTATGAAGAAGGTGTCTTATAATAATTACTGATTCAGTTCCAATATTTTCTTTAATAATTTGCATTAAATAAAAACCACCTGGTAGGTAAAATATTAATTACCTGATACCTTATGCTTTTTTTTAATGAATGATAATTTTTTCATTGGCAGCACTCTGGGCAACTTGCGGCCACTCCCGGGAAAGATGAGAGGCAGCCTCAGCATTTACAATGCGCTTGCCTTGAGGTTTCGCGCTGATGAGGACCAGTGGTACGGGTCAAAACATCAGGTTCCAGCGATTTCAATTTGAAATTTTCGCAAACATCGTCTTGAGACACAAACATTTGATTTTGAGGGGAAAATGCCAACAGTGGGCAGTGAACTGTTAATGCTCACTGATTGCTTCTTCAAGACGATCTTGTCAAAGTGGTCACTCTACACATAGCACCCACACCAGACCAGATGCCATAGCACCTGGCGGTATCTCATATGGACCCGCTTTGGTTCAAAACCCCCTGGACCCCCGGATGCTTTACTTAAACATGGAACATGCTTGATTAACTGCCAAACTAGTGGCCTGATGGTAAGACAAGTGAGGACGCCGAACTAGTAGCATGACGGTAAGACTAACGTTTTTGGGCAGGTAGGTCATGGCTAAAGCATGTTCCGCGCTAAAATACTTTGAAAACGACACCTAACTCGACTCCACAGTTGAAACCTCTTAAAAAACCTCTCGTAGCACCACAGAGCCCTACCGGTTTGGGCGATCGGGCTGAAAACCTTGCGGGCAAAACTATAGTATATATACCTACTCTATAGGTACTACCATCTGTAGATGGTAAACCGAGTAGGTATTTGTCAAAATTTGAAATTTAAAAAAAAAAATCCTACTGCCGAAACGGCTCGGACGGCCAGACCGACCGACCAAGATTAACTTCAAGGCAAAGAATTTTAATAAAGGTGAGTGAAATTAATTTGTCGACGCGTTTTCAACCTGCCATCGCGCCGAAACGAATGGTTTTTAGTTTTCGTTCAAACAAATTGGAATGATATTAAATATCAATTATTGAAATATCACTCCGATTTGTCGAAACTTCGTTCGCTCATGTGCATGTTTCTAGTAGCCATCTTCAGGTTCAGCTGAGAAGTTTTTTTTATTTAAATTCTTTATTTTTACTCAAAAAGTATTTAACCTCCTGGGATCCTTCAAAAATCCCATTTTTAGCCCAATGAAAGCCCTGCAGATCGCCACAGTGAAATCGGATCGTTCCGGGACCCCCAAAAATAGATTCTACGTCCAAAAATACTTCGAAAAAGATACCTAACTCGATCCGATAGCTCAAAGCCTTCCCTTAGCCCCATTTTAGCCCCTATAGCGCCCCACGGGTTTGGGCGATCGGGCTGAAAACCTTTCGGGCACAACTAGATGGTAAACCGAGTATTTTGTCAAAATTTCAGATTTAAAAAAAAAATTCCTACTGCCCAAAACGGCCCGAACAGCGGACGGACATTTTGGATTTTGAATGTAAACCTTTTGAAACGGATAATGTCTAATTTTGAGGCAGATCGGAGTCGTCGACCTCCGTCGCGAAAACAGGTGTATTATTCCAAGAATAATAAACCAAAACTATTCATTATCAAAAAGCGAGCAGAAGGGGTCAAGGTGTGAGAGGTCGGGGGTTGGCTGGCTTTAGCCAGCAGAGGAAGGCCCCATTATTCGCAGAACTTGATCACAGTTTTGACCCCATTTTCAGTGTTATTTGGAAGCCTTCTTTCGATTAAAATGATCTACGTGCACGTCCATTCTTGATCATCCTGCTGGAGATGAGCTGAGAGGTTTTCACAAAATGAGCCATAACACGCTCCCGGAGGGATTCGGTTCACAAAAACAATCAACAAAAACAAAAACAATCCCAAGACAACACGATCTCTTATCTGGGCAGCGGCGTATCAAATAACGGTCACTCCCCATATCTTCTCATTCATCTTCTATTCAGCCCACGAACCATCTTCTTTTCCTTTTCTTTTAAGATGGAAGGAGAAAGTCTAATGCTGTTGCATGTAACCTGCATCGACCCAACTGACCATATTGAGGAGCGTCGTTCGTTTTTTTTTCTTCCTTTCAAAACTCCTTCACCCTACCGGTAAGCGGTAGGGGAAAGTTTTAAACTAAATATAAATTGTTTGTAAGTCCGGCTAAATGAGTTCTTACCTACCTGTTGATTAAGTCCGTCATCATTGGCTGTTTAGGTGCCAAATAGTCAGAATTTCACAAAATTTCTTCGGAACTGACTTCAAGAACATCCGCCCTTTGGACTACTATATGATTCAGAAATGAATTGAGTTTTGTTTTTTATAACTGTATACTCTCGAATGGAATGGAGAGTAGGTAATTCATAAGCTCATTGTCCATGCGGCACTTGGTAAACGGCTCCACTAGAGAGAAGCGTCAGACCATAACGATGGTTCACAAAAGATGTTAATCACATTCGGAGTGACGTAAGTTACTACACACTTTAATTTCACTCATTTCCCTTTCCGTCATGATCGTCTTTATCATACAGTAAGTGACCACAGAGGCCACTTTCTACCCGAAGAGCATTCAGCGAGAGACGCCATAGAACAAAGGTCAGGAGCTGAATACTATATAATATTACATAATATGTAATATTATATAGTATTCAGCTAGACTATGTTATAGTCTATCTAAAATATATAAACAAGTCGGTGTCTGTTCGGCGAAAGTAGAATCAAAGACCACTGGGCTGATTTGGTTCATTCTTTTCCTGTTGTAATTGTCGGGGCAAGCTTATAGGCTATGGAAATCTTCACCAAACCCCCTCCTCCATCGTACAAGGTCATTTATTTATCCCATTAATAAAAGCCCATGTCCTATATATATATATTATACAGAATCCCATATCCTATGTATATATAGTAAGGTGACCAACTTCTGAAAATAAAAAACAGGACGCCCATCGCAATGTATATTATATACCTATATATACATATTATGTAGTTACAAGTTTATAAATCTTTAATAATATTTTCTTGAAGTTATATTTTTATACATCTTTAACCCTTAATATTTTCATGAAGACTTCATATTAACTTAAGTTAATATAATTAGTTAATATCATCATATCATACAATAATATAAAATCGTGTTGGCGTGTGGTAGACGGCCGTGTGGTTTGTTGGTACGGGATAACGCGTTCCCGAGTGAGTTTTTTCACTTTCCGCTCGCTGGCCGTTTAGGGGGCCGAAAAAACTACGAAAAAATACGAGCCGTATAGATCAGACCTGGAGGAAGACGTCGGTCAAATCGTAAATCCGAAATTCGCCCGGGAAATTCGTCGAAAAATCGTCTTTCTCCCGTTTGTCCTACGTTTTCTACTTTCAACTCGCGCCAAAGGCCGTTTAAAGGGTCGAAAAAATAGATTGAGCCCTCAAGGATTTTTTACGTTTTCTCCTCCTTCAACCCCCTCTCCTTCCCTAAAGAAGGGTAGGAGTGGGGATTTCAGCCAATATCATTTTATCAGCCAGGGGGGTTGATGTCGTTTTAATTTGCGTCTGCAGTTCCCCGCCCACCCACCACGATCACTCCACCCCCCCCCCCCCCACCCCCCCCCTTCGACCTTCCAGCACCCTTTTCAAATTCAGGGGGGCCTTACTTCGCTCAGCTAATCATTTTATCGGCCAGAGGGCTCGCTTTGCTCGGCCGCCCATATAGGTAGTTATATTATTTCAATTTTGATTTCCCTAGCACTTTGACAGGGGGGGGGGGGGCCTTGCTTCACTCAGCTAATCATTTTATCGGCCAGAGGGCTCGCTTTGCTCGGCCGCCCACATAGGTAGTTATATTATTTCAATTTTGATTTCACTAGCACTTTGACAGGGGTGGGGGGCCTTGCTTCGCTCGGCCGATCATTTTATCAGCCAGGGGGATTGATGTTGAAGGAGCAGTTGACCTTGATGCAGGGTTATGAACGTGTCCATCGATGCTACGCACACCACTAGGGGAGCGAGCGAAGCGAGCCAGAGAGACTAGTATTACATTAACTTCATGATCTTTTTAAACACCAAGTGAAAGCAGCAAAACCTTTGTTGAAAACGTGCAAGATAGGAAATTCCACATATTTATGCATTCACAGACAAAAATTAGTTTTGAACATCGAAAATCTGAAAATTTGACAAAATAGGTAGGTACTACGTTTACCACCCCATCTTTTATGCGTGGTTTCTGGGTGAGTAGGCGAGCGGCTAGTTATTTTATATAGAAAAATTGTGCAAAAATTAATTCTGCGTCATTAAGAAAATGTTTTTGAAAAAAAAAAAAAAAAAAAAACTTTTTCTGTACGGAGAACGGATGGGCAATGAAGGTGACTTCTCTGCTTTTTCTGAAGAAAAAGCAGAGAAGTCACCTTCATTGCCCATCCGTTCTCTTGGATCAGCAACTCTGCACCATCTGGCAGTTCCAATCTCATTGAGATAGTGACCTAGTTTTCTGTACGGTGTTGGGACAGATGTGAGACATCGAAAGATGAATTATTCGTCCAAAATTACTCGGAAAACGACACCTTATTGAACCTCCGGGGATCCTTCAAAAATCCCATTTGTAGCCCCATGAATTCCCCAAAGCTCCCCTCTGTGAAATCGGATCGTTATGGAACCCCAAAAATGGATTCTACGTTCAAATATACTTCGCAAACGACACCTAACTCGATCCCATAGCCAAAACCCTTCAAAAATCCTCCCGTGGCCCCATTTTAGCGCCACAGCGCCCCACGGGTTTGGGCGAACGGGCTGAAAACTAGATGGTAAACCGAGTATTGTGTCAACATTTTAGATCCAGCGGTTCCGAATAGACACACCAACCATGGACCCTGGGCAACGTGGCCCACTTCATTCCAAATCCTCCACACACGAGCAGCAACATGGAAATCAGTTTCAAGTTTCAAAACGGTGATCAACATCTTCCCCTATGCAGTTTGGTTATCTTCGTTGTCAAGAAAATAGTGATCGAAATTACTCAGCTGGCCATCGTCTCATATCTTCAGGAATGTCCCATACACACCATTGTTGTCACCTGTGACCAATTAAGTTTTGTGTCGGGTCTTTGAGACGATTTCTCAGCATCCTTTAGTTGAATTATTCAATTTTTTGGAGCCGCCTGATAATTAGAGGCGCAAAGTTGAAGGCCAAGGCCGATGAAAGGTCCTATTGTATTGTTTTCGTAACAAAATAGAGCGTGTCGTATCTGTCGTTATAGAAGAGGGTGAAAGCTGTTTGAATCAACTACGCCTCAAGCGTTACCTGCAACCTTTAAACCTAAGCTTCGCGGGAAACAATACCTCATCCACATCCCCTTTCGTCAAAGATGAACCTCACGTCAGGTTTGAGCGTTTACTTTCACACCTTGTTATTGAAACTCTACGACTGGTATAAAACAATGCAGAAAAATATTGGCGATTTTGACTGCTGAGCGCAACCATTTTGGGGTTTCAGGGAATTATACGCCTATGTAATCGCGACAGAGTTCGAAAATTCTGGTCAGCCTCAAAATTTTTCATTATACGTTTCAAGATGACATCTTGAAATCTACGTTCCTACACATTGTGTAGATTCCAAAAACGAAATGTTCGTCCGGCGTCCGAGCCTTTTTGGGCAGTAGGATTTTTTTTTTTTTAATCAGAAATTTTGAGAAAAAAAAGAAAAAAAAAAAAAAAACGGTTTACAGCCCGATCGCCAAAACCCATGGGGCTATGTGGGGCTAAAAAGTGTTGATAATCCGTTGGCTTTATGAGCCCTTCGTGGAGGGAATCGCGTTCATTGGGAAAATTGTGAGCACGATGTCGATAAAGCTTTGTATATTTTGTTGTTGTAATTCTCCACCTCATACAATATAATGTTTTATCATCCGTCGATACTTTCTGCCATCTCTTCTGGGTGAAGAAGTAGTAAATGACGAAGAGGCGGAAATAATGGAACTCCTGGTCAAGCTAGGAGGTTTAGCATTGGAGGATCCAGTGAAAACCGCTGACGTCAATTACACCGCTTCAGAGGGAGCCACCTCCGTCATGGCTGATGCCCTGCGGACAGGAGTGACCCTTCAGATGGATCGACACGAAGAACGCGCGAGGGATGTACAGAAGATGGATACCTCAATAGTGCAGCCACCGAACTCAAGAGGGAACTTCTCCTCCAAGTCCGCACCCCAGGTTGGAAAAAGGGCTCTGAAGAGGATTGCAGAAGGCCGTTCGTCGCAGTGGCTCACAGCTGTTCCGCTACAACGAGACGACTTGGATCTCTCAGCCACTGAATTCCAGGATGGATTGTCTGCAAGGTATGGCCGACAGCCCGGGGGGCTACCCAATCGTTGTGATGGTTGTGACTCTCAAATGAATCTCAACCACGCATTGAACTGCAAAAAAGGCGGCCCGGTCAAACGAGGGCATGCCAAAATTCGGGATTAGTGTTCAAAAATGGCATGTCTCGCGTGGAACTCTGTAGGCTTCGATCCAGTGTTGGTCGACGGTTGCAATCCTCGGTTGATTGCAGTCATGAAAGTGCATGAGTTAGGGAGCAGGAGAGGACGGCCTACTTTGATACTCGGGTAGTAAACCCAGACGCCTTCTCTTATGGTGCCCTTGATTGGCCCTGAATGTAGCCAATGTGAAACACCGCAAATACGATGCCATGACAGAAGACCTCCAGAGTTCTTTCACGTCTTTGATCGTCGGCTGTGACGGGTCCCTGCTCAGGGCGTATGACCGTAAAAGAATGGCTGAGGCCCTGACTGAAAAATGGTTGAAGCCTTTGTCCCAAGTCACCTGTTGGGTGTTGGGTGGGTAGCAGTGGTCAGGGCGGTATCAATGCGGCTTCGAGGCTGTCAACAACGGGTCCGATGCCTCGGCCTAGAGGCCGGGGCCATTATCAAACTCAATCTTAAGAAAGGCAGTTCTCCTGGCTCGAGGAGCGAAGTATTGTCACGCGTAGAAATTGGGTCCGCTGACTCAGCTTCCCGCACTGAGGAGCCTTGTCAGAGGTCCCAATCAAAAAGCCACTGCGTATATCGTCGTGATGCGACATAATAAATGGTCAGTGAAAAGACACCTGGCGGCGAGATAAGGGATGGGTAGGGTCGGGGGAGGTGAAGCCTCCCGCGCGAGAAGCGACAGTGCAGCCGTACGATCTCACCGCCAGGCGCAGCACTTCCCGCTGAGGGCCGGTGAATTTAATTGTGAGATAGAATGCGGCCCATGAGTCCATGGGCGCTACAGGCTTCTAGATATTTCTAAAAGAATAGTGATGAAGTTGGGGGAGAAAGAATTTGACTCAAAATGGCTCATAGGTGCCTAGAAACGAGCGTTGCAAATCTTTGGACCCAGTTTGCTCGAAACGCACTTTCGCCATAATGAGGGCACCGGAGTTGTCAAAGTGCGACCCATTTATACAATGTGCGTCCCGTCAAAATATCAACCCCTAAACAAAGTGCGACCCGCCAAAATATCAGCCCTTCTACAAAGTGCGACCCACGGCTGTCACTGTTCCAGTTCGTTCAGCGTTACCCAGGGCGCACCAACGAGGAGGCGAACTGGTCCACGCCCCATAAGCAGTTGCAGTTTCCACTCTCTCAAAGTTCGGATTTTCGCAATCGTCGTCATTCGTCGTCATTCCTCAATCGTCGTTTTCAATTTGTGGACCTCAGTTTCGGGTTCGGTAGGAATTTGAGGGAGACGCTCTTTACGAATTCCGTCTCCGTAATTTCCCCGCCAGTAAGGGATGCCATCTTCTTCCGGAGGTACTCCTGCTTTTCATTCTTCTTAGTACCTTTTGAGCGCATCAAAATATACGTGTCTTGCTGAATTGACTTGAGGGTCGCAATAATGAGGAAGATGTGTGGATGGGACTTATAAAACATTTTATTCAATTTGGAATGGAAACTCTCGCAACTGTTGGTCGTTCTGATGGCACTATGTGAAAACATGGCCCATACTTCAGGAGGAAATTTTGCATTGGAGTTGATGTACGCGGTTTGCATGTACTCAACGAATGCTCGAACTTTGGGGTTTCTCGGGGGCATGTTCGTTATGACGTGTTGATGAAAGAACGGCTGGACGTTGTCGGGTTCCAAAAACGGAAGTCCAAAACACAACTTTAAAAAGTCAGCCACTTCCCCTCCTTCTTTGTACGCTGTGCTGAGGCCGATATTTTGGATTTTTCGCCACCAACTTTGACCCAGATGGAATCGACATCCACGGATGGTGACTTCTGGTGACATACGGATTTTGCGGCCTTGTGGATAGCCGTCTCGAAATCTACCAGGACCACGGATGGCTTGAATTGAAGGCCAAATTTCTCGCATTGTTCCACCAGATTTTTGAATACGTATGTGTAAGAGTTCGTGTGCTTGTTGGGCAACAAATAGAACACTAATGGCACGTAAACACCGTCTCGAGATGTGTGGACAGTAAATAGTTGATTAAAAAGAGCAGGAGACGAATCAAAAGTGCCATCGACAAATATATGGTCACTTCCAGCCAAAAACTTTACATTTCGAGGGGTGGAAAATCCCACCACGTTTGCGACGCTGTCATTTACAAGCAAGAAATGTTCGGATGCATTCGTTGTTAGTTCATCTTGCGGGTCGCACTTTGTATCGGAGCCGAGGGCCCTGGGTCGCAGTTTTATAACACCCGAGGGCACAATGTCCATATTATGTGGCCCTATTGCACGGACCTCCTCAATTTACACTGGAAAAAGCAAACAGAAAAATGGTTGCGCTCAGTGGATGTTTTGGTCGTGAAATTGGGTGTTACACCAGCCACCGCTCAGGGTGGCCGCCAAGCTGGGAAAAATTAATTCCCTGACTTTTCCCTGCAAAAATACCTAATTTCCAGACCCGAAATGATTCAAAATCTGAGATTTTAATAATTTAACTATTAATAATAATAATTTAATCTGACATTTTATTAATTCTTATAATTTTAATCGCTAGATTTTTTTTTTTTTTTTTTTTTTGTTATTGAAAGTTGATTAGAAAATACATAAATTTTTACACCAAACAATTAAAACCCAGGGAAAGTAGATAAGTAAACTGCGTTAAAAACTATTTATTTGACAAAAATTATTTTGTAGTAAAAACTATTATAGTAACACTTGGTCGTATCCATATGACATTGGTGTGAATGGGGATATTATATCTGTAACGGGAATTCCGCCAACTCATTAAACTTGTGCGGGCAACATGGATGAAGAGTGAGGGGAAAACAAACCCGGCAAAGTCGCTCCCACCAAAATTCAAAAACTATCATTCGGGACGGAAGAGAGGGACAAACTTGTCACCAAACAAAATTCGTATTTTAATACAATTTTTGATTTTTTTTTTTTTATCAAAAATTTTTTCCTGACTTGTGACCGATTTCCCTGACTTTCCCTGAAAATTTTCATTCCCTGACTTTTCCAGATGGCGGCCACCCTGGTGTAGATTCTGAATCTGTAAAAAAAGCTACAAACCCTTCAACACACCCGGTAGCCTTTTTTTAGCCCCATAGCGCCCCACGGGTGTGGGCGATCGGGCTGAAAACCTTGCGGGCACAAATAGATGCTAACCCGAGTATTTTGTCAACATTTCAGATTTAAAAAAAAAAAAAATCCTACTGCCCAAAACGGCTCGGGCGGCCGCCGCGCCGTACGGACATTTTTGGAATCTTGAATCATGAAATTCTTGTGTCATGAAACGGGTGAAGTCAATTTTTGAGGCCCATCAGAATTTTCGACCTCCGTCCCGATTAGTTACATCTAACTACTCGGGTATCATTCGGGATGTATCATTCCAAGAATAATTAACCCAAATTAACCGACAAATTATGCCTAACCCGTCGCCATTACCTTATTTCTAGTTACTGTAAGATATTACTTGTTTTTAACGGTCTACCAAAACTCTTGAGCAGTCATCTGAACATTAAGTCTGGTGGAGTGTATTTGCCAGTCAGGCCGTTTAGTTGAACGTTCCAAGAAACTATTCAACACTCTTCCAGACGTAAACGCGGCTTTTTTTAGCCCACATCATGATAGGTTGAGTGCGCCAGAGCCTGCATGCTTGACCAAACAAATTGTAGTGGGAGAAAGAATGATGAAGCACACTCGACGAAAATCCCATAAATTGTTAACGTGGGTCGAAATGAGGGAAAGTTAAGAAATGAAATCCCGCGGTTGTCCCTCTCTTCCCCTCCGCTCTACCAACGTTGGGTTAGTGATGTCGAGATGGGTGTGGTGGGTGGAGGGGAATGATGGTGATGGAGCTACCGTCAAGTCTCATCCCATTTGTGGCCTAACCGCAGACAATGCTACAACTCGACCGCACTTCTATTGACTGGTCTGGACGGTGAATTAAGGGAGCCTCGTTTAGGTAGATCCTGCTCTCAACGGCCCTTTGGTTCAAGTTTCTTCAGTCGACATCTCCACTCTTCACTTTCAAACGTCAATACTACCATCCTGACGAGGATGAGTACGAGGGTGGGCGAGGATTACACAGCGTAATTGAGGAGGTCCGTACAGAATTCGATCCGCCGTGACATCTTCTCTTGCATAACTGTGCCAAGTGTGGTGAAGAAATTCCTGTTCTTTTAATTGATAGCATGGTTATCCCCATGTTACCAGGTTAGTGATATCATTGATAGCGTTGTTAGCCTGGTTAGCGCCCAAACCCGTGGGGCGCTATGAGGCTAAAATGGGGCCACGGGAGGGGTTGTTGAAGGGTTTCAGCTATTGGGTCGAGTTGGGTGTCGTTTTCGAAGTATTTTTGGACGTAGAATCCATTTTTGAGGGTTCCATAACGATCTGATTTCACTGTTAAGATCATGGGGCAAAAAATGGGATTTTTGAGGATTCCAGGAGGTCAAATAAGGTGTCGTTTTCCGAGTAATTTCCAACGCATAATCCATTTTTCGAGGTCCCACATCTGCCAAAACATAGTACAGAAATATTTTATTTTTATTTTTTCAATAATATTGAATTGACATTTTCCTGAATGACACAGAATTAATTTTTGAACAAGTAGGTAACCTATAAAAAAGAATTAAAAAAAATGTAAAATTTGCAGCAATTTGGTTTATTATTCTTGGAATAATACACTCATGTACATATGTATATGCAATGGAAGTCGAAAATTCAAAATTTGACATAAATTAAACGTTTCAAGATGTGTAGATATTGTACAAATACTCGGTTTACCATTTAGTTGTGCCCGCAGGGTTTTCAGCCCGATCGCCCAAACCCGTGGGGCTCTGTGGGGCTAAAATGGGGCCATGGGAGGGGTTGTTGTAGGGTTTCGGCTATTGGGTCGAATTGGGTCTCGTTTTCGAAGTATTTTTGGACGTAGAATCCATTTTTGAGGGTTCCATAACGATCTGATTTCACCGTCGGGATCTCTGGGGCTTTCATGGGGCAAAAATGGGTTTTTGTAGGATACCAAGTAACCAAATAAGGTGTCGTTTTCCGAATAATTTTGGATGCATAGTTCATTTCGAGGTCCAACATCTGTCCAAACATTGTACAGAATTTTTTTTTTTTTTTTCAAAATTATTTACTTAATGACACAGATTTAATTTGTGCATAATTAAACTACATCAAAGAACAACAAAACCCTTCAAAATCCCCCACTCTGCGTATGTTTGGACGATGTCGGCCAACAATCGGACGTAACATTGCCAGAATCTAACAACCCCCCCCCCCCCCCCCCCTTCACACCTAAGACCTCACTTTCCTCAGCCGAATGTTGTTCATCACTCCAGCCGCACATTACTTTCTTCCAATGTCCAACGATCAAGTTCAGACAGTAATAGCCCGTTTGAAATGAGTTAACCGGGGAGGTTTATGGGTCTATCGAAATGAGAAAAGGTCTAGCGAAAGTGCCTTACAAAGTGCTTGTTCATACGTCCGGGAAAATATTGTTGGGTAGCGTTGCGTAAGCGGCACAGTGCCCTCGTTCGGCTGAGTAGTAAAACTGAGGTTTGTTTATGTATTGCTTCTGCCTTGAGAAAGTTCATATACCTTCAGAAACTGCAAATTTCACACAAGGGTTTATCGTTCTTCGATAAACAATTGCCCAAAAGTTAATTCTGTATCAATACAAATAACATTTTAATTCAATTATTTAAAAAAGAATCTTTTAAAAACTTCTTGTAACGTTTGTGGAGGAATGTGGGAGCCCAAAGATGGATTATGCGTCCAAAATTACTCGGAAACCCTCCCGGTCGACCCTCGAGCACAAAATTGCTGTCAGCAAGTTCATAGCCCGGATGCAGCATGTAGGGCAGGCCTGGAAAGCGTGGAGGCCATCCTGGCAAGCCTTGGAACCCCCCCTTGGGACCATCTTAGAAACCCTTAACCAGCTGGATACCAGTTTTGCAAGCTTTGGAAAACTCTCGACAGCTTGGGAGCAACTTGGAAAGTCTTGGAGACCCATAGCGAGCTTTCAACCAACTTAGCAAGCTTTGGATGGCTCTATAAATCTCGAGACAATCTTGGTAAGCCTTTAAAAACCTCAGGACATTCTTGGCAAGCCTTGAAAACCCTCGGCCAGCTTGGGACCAGCTCTGTAAGCCTTGGAAAACTTTAGATATCTAACGAGCATCTTGTCGAGCCTTGGAGACAGCATGGCACCAACTAGCTATGGATGGCTCTAAAAATTTCGTAACCATCTTGGTAAGCCATAAAAACCCTTAGTCAGCTTGGGTCTTTCTTGGTAAGCCTTGGAAACCGTTGGTCAGCTAAGGACGAGCTTAGCAAGCCTTGGATAGATCTGGAAAGCTCGGGCAACATGATAAGAATCTATAGGGCTGCAAATGGGGCGTTCAAAGGAATTTAGTGAGGAGGTCAACTGAGTTGTCGTTAAGAAAGTAATTTTGAAATAATTCCAAAATTATTAGAATTCTCTTAAGGTGCCCTCAAATCCATCTCACTACTTTAGTGTAACACGAAGGAGCAGTGCGACCTACAATTATCATTCCGATTATTCCAAAATTAGTTCCAAAACTATTCCAAAAACAACAACACAAAAACCCTATTTCCATCCCTATAGGAGCCCAATAGTGGGTTGGATGAACATGAGATTAGTAGGCACTTCCATAAATGCGTTCAACACCTAAAAATACTTCGAAAGCGCCACCCTACGCGACCCTCTCCTCAAAACCTTTCAAAAACCCCACCTGTTAGCCCCGTTTTAGCCCCAAGGATTTGAGCGATCAAGCTGTAAACCTTGCGGACATGCAGAACCGAGTAGGTGTATTGAAAAATTTCGTCAGGGATTGAACTGGAGCAATTTTGGTTTATGGAGACTATTTTGATCGGCCTCAAAATTTGTCACGTTTCAAGATGTCTAGATTCCAAAAACGAAATGTCCGTCCACCGTTTTGAGCAGAAGGACTTTTTTTTTTAAATTTAATTAGTTGTGAAAGCGACCTCTGCATTGAACGATGGCATGTGTGAATGAACCTAATGACACAATAATTGATCCCCCTCACGAAACCATAGGTTGATCATGTTGAGAGCAATAGACCCCCCCTACTCGAATACTGCCGAAAGCGGCGTACAATTGAAATTTAACCAGAACGATTGTTGTAGCGATGGTAATGTTACCTGTGGAAAGGGTTCTCTCATCAACGGCTCGACGGTGATCAACGAGGAAGTGGAGGGTGCCTCTGGCTGCAGGGCCGACTCTCATCAGGAGACCCGGATAGAGGAAGTCCAAGTCCCACTGGAGATATCGGGGTTTCATGTACAGACCGAAGTGATCGAACAGGCTCCTGGCTTCTCTCGGATCTCCAACTGGAAGAGGTGGAAACGAGAATGAAGTGTAATATTATTATAATATTATAGATGTGGGTTTAGGGGAAGATTACGGTTCTACTCAGGCGATTTCGTCAGTGGATTGTGCATTTCGAGGGTTACGCCATCTTCAGCACTAAGCTGAAACAAACAAGATTTACAAAAACTCACAAAACCACTCAGTTATTTACTACCCTCCCAGACCCACTATCCCCACTTATTTACTACCCTCCCTCAGCCTAGGAAGTCGTCACTTTTTGGTTTATTATTCTCGAGCAGTAGGATTTTTTTTTTTAAATCTGAAATTCAGACGAAATACTCGGTTCAACATCAATTTGTGCCCACAAGGTTTTCAGCCCGATCGCCCAAACATTTGGGGCGCTAAAATGGGGCTACGGGAGGAGTTTTTTGAAGGTTTTCGGCTATGGGGTCGAGTTAGGTGTCGTTTTCGAAGTATTTTTGAACGAATAATCCATTTTTGGGGGTCTCAGAACGATTCGATTTAAGAGCGGGCTCCCGTGTCGGCCATGTTTCCTGCTCCCATAAGGAATCAACGTTATTCTCCCGCCATCATAAATCCTCGAATTATGCACCGATTTTCATGATTTTTTTTTTAATCTTCAAGTGAGACTAGTGTCTAGCGATCCGTCGAGGCATTTTTGGAGCGAAATGTCACTGGAAGCTGCAATTCATCAACAAAGTCACGTCTAAGGGTGTTGCTCTCTTCAAGTGACCATTGCTTGGTTGGAAGATGAGTTATCAAAAATCCGCCTCGACCGTTGTCTTCCTTACATTTCAAGCTTTAATTCAAGTGTTCAAACGATAAAATCCGTTGATTTTTCGCGAAGTTCTGTGAGCGGGATGATGCATGCGCAATTTGATGGGTTTTCGAATGTCCGAAGAGTAGCGGGCGTCGAGGAAGTTCTGGGGGTTCTACGCTAGAGGCCACCAACCTCAACCACCCTCGGCAACCTTACCATTAAGGGTTGACTGTTGTCAATGATGTTTTATTTTTCCTTGACAACGGAGAACTATCCTTTTCATTGTTTCTAGCCTAAGCCCAAAATTTCAGTTTCCTATATGCAACCAGGTAGGTATCAGGAAATTTTTAGAGCTAAATGTTTTTACCGGCACACAGTGGGGTAAAACGGGTGTTTTTCGGAAAAAAAAAAAGCTGCAAATTTTACACAAGAGTTCATCATTTTTTTATATAAATTATTTAAAAAAGTAATAAACAGGTAATATAATATATTATTTAATTTAATAGGTATAATCGTATAATAGGTAATATAATACGTTGTTATATTACTATATTTATTTAATAATTGAATTATTTTTTTAATTGATATTATCAATTTATAAATTGATATCAATAAAAAAAATCAATTATTCGATTTTTTTCTTGTAAAGTTTGTGGAGGGATGTGGGACCCCGATGAATGGATTATGTGCCAAAATTACTCGGAAAACGACATCGCATTCGGCTTCCCAAACCAAAAACCTTTAAAAACTCTACTGATACATTTAAAAATCTGAAAAAAGCACACGTGGTCAAGCTAAGCATGCGATGCAGTCTATGGGGTCACTCTGACCCAATTCAAATGGGTCAATTGACCCACCAACTCATTCTTTCTCACTATAATTCAACTCCAATATGAGACATATGAAGCTGGCAATTTCAAGCGATTGTACCTACAAAATTTCATAGGATATCATAGTGCCTGTGGTCCATAATTGACTGTACCTACAGGCAAATGTTTGACCTGTTGTGGGCCAATCGAATTATGCTCAAAAAGTGGAAAGTAGCAAGTATTAAAATTCTGGTTCTGAGCTTATGAGTAGAAGAGAGAACTCCTTCAAGGTCCAAATTGTGCACAAGTACATTGTGTAGATCGGTGGTTTTTTTCGTGTCTCGGTGTAGGTAGTTTGTGATCGGTGTAATTCGTGTCGGAGGTGGAGACTTTTGATCGGCCGCAAAATGTCATTATACGTTTCAAGATGTGTAGATTCTAAAAGCGAAAATAAAGCGCAAAAACAATTGAAAATTTGCATTTTTTCCTAGCAATACCCCCATTATATATTATCATAATATATGAGTGACCCATCATCTACGCCCATCTATGAGTGCCCATGCTATTGCTAGGTAAAAACGCTGCAAATATTACACAAGGGTTTATTATTCTTTGATATAGGTTAATTAGGAATCTCTGGGGCTTTCATGGGGCTACAAATGGGGTTTTTGAAGGATCCCAGAAGGTCAAATAAGGTTTCTTTTCTCCTAGTTTTGGACGCATAATGCATTTTTTGCGGTCCCACATTTGTCCAAACGTTATACAGGAGGAAATTTTATTTTAATTTTTTCAAAAATATTTTCTTATTGACACAAAATTAATTGTTATCACTAATAACATTTAATAATAAATCCTTTAGCAAAATTTGCAGCCATTCTTTCTAGCTGTGCACGCAAGGTTTTCAGCAAGACAAGGTTGCAAGATAGGTTTTTGGCTATCGAGCGGTGCATACCGAATCTCTCTTTGTAGTCCCGTTTATTGCACAATGACGAGGGTCGCTTACAGGTACCAGGTAGGTAGTCAAAGACGGTCTGATGAGACGGTTTCGCAATGGGAGCTCAATCCCCCCAACATACAGGACAACGTTACCAGATTTTTTTTCAGTTGCCCACCTAGTCAAACTTGGCTAGTTGAAGCTTTTCACGCCGCAGGACATGGCGCTGTTTTGGCAGCCCCCTCTTAACCGTGACGATATATGGGACTTCCATGGGGCTACAATTTCTAAGGATACGGAGGTCAAAATTTGACCTCTTTTGGTTTTGGTTTATTATTCTTGGAATAATACACCTATGTTTTCGCGACGCGGGTCGACGACTCCGATCGGCCTCAAAATTTGACATTATCCGTTTCAAGATGTCTACATTCAAAATCCGAAATGTCCGTCCGGGCCGTTTTGGGCAGTAGGAATTTTTTTAAAAATCTGAAATTTTGGCAAAATACTTGGTTTACCATCTAGTTGTGCCCGCAAGGTTTTCAGTCCGATCGCCCAAACCCGTGGGGCGCTATGGGGCTAAAATGGGGCTACAGTAGTGGTCTTTTGAAGGCTTTTAGCTATGGGATCGAGTTAGGTGTCGTTTTCGAAGTATTTTTGGACGTAGAATCCATTTTTGGGGGTCCCGGAACGATCCGATTTCACTGTGGCGTTCTATAGGGCTTTCATGGGGCTAAAAATGGGATTTTTGAAGGATCCCAAGAAGTTAAATATTTTTCGAGTAAAAATTAAAGAATTTTTGAAAAAACACATTTTTGAAAAAAAAAAATCCCCCCAAAAAATTTTTTTATTGACAGAATTAAATGTCTGTACAAGTAACCTATATCACAGAATAATAAACCCTTGTGTAAAATTTGCAGCTTTTTATTTAATAAGGTGACGTTTTCCGAGAAATTTTCAGGTTCGCCCCATCGGCCTGCCGCCTCATTGGCTCTTACTTGTCTGACCGCCTTCAAATGGTACACATCGGCACCGACTTTTCGAGACCCTGGGCTCGAATAGCTTATGGCTAAGAAGGGAGTTCCATAACCTTCCCCCAACCACACGAAAGGAGTTTTTGAACTTGGCTGAAACTGCTCTTCTCAGCCTCACTGTACATGATGGGCCTACTCCAAGAAGCCACTAAGGTAGCAGGGCAGTTCAAAGCCACTAGGATGAAGACTCTTGAAAATCATCTTAAGACATCGCGTTTTCAAATAGGGGAAAATATTAACTCCCAACAACTCGGTCACATGCCCTGAAACATGTCCCCTGGTCTTCACACCATACGCATATGTTAAACAATTATTGAAGGACACCTGCAACTGGCACTAGTACCGTCTATTGACAAAACATACAGTTCGGAGCAGTACATATGTGAAAATCGGCAGACTTGATGAGCTGAATCTTAAATGAGGGAGGAGTGCGGGCAGCAAGTTTCCGAAGACTTTCCGACACAAACTATTGATATAATATTATGGTTCCCAAGAGAGGTCATAGGTTAATAGTACGCCAAGATTGTTAACTACCTTAGAATAAGGAATGGAAACTGAATTTAGCACGGCAGAAGGGCAGATATCACTAGTGGTGATTTTATAAAGACGATCACTTGAGTTTTCCCAGGATTTAGTCGGAGATTGTTAGCGGTGCAATAATTGGAGATAGCCGAGAGATCTTCATTCAATTTGTTGATGGCCTCACTCAAAGACTCAGGCACACTGGTGAGATAAATCTGTGTATCATCAGCATATTGATGACAGGTTGACAATTTCAAAATTGAATGCAGATCTCGGATGTGTAATGAAAACATAAGAGTACCCAAAATTGAGCCCGGCGGCACTCTCGACTCAAGAGGAAGGCGAGCCGAGAGCCTCGAATCAACTTGGACCTGCTGATTTCGGCCATGAAGGAACCAACCAGCACCGCCGGCAAGGAGAAACGGCGTCCATCGATGAGCTTGTCCAGTAGGACTCAAAAATCAACTGTCCCAATAGCATGATAGGCGAAAGCCTCCATAGCAGTTTCCATAGCACACAACTGTTCCTATTTGGGGTTTCCTGTTGCTATTGTATGGACTGGTGTCGGACTCGAGGGGGTCGTGGGGCCTGCTTGGAGGTGGAGCCCGCGAAAGGTTAAGACCCCGCTGGGTGGAGCTCCCTTCGGGGGGCCTGCTGATAGGCGAAAGCATCCATAGCACACAACTGTCCCAATAGCATTCGAGAAATCAATGAGGGGCATAACTGTAACCTACCCATTCTCAAACGCTTCACGGATTCCCTCAGTCACCTTCAACACCTATATCAAAGAATAATAAACCCTTGTGTAAAATTTGCATCGTTTTTGGTTTATTATTTTTGTAATAATACGCCTAGGGTTCCTACCCTGGTTGGGCGTTTCTTATTTTGGAACGCTGTATCTCGGAGTGTATTTAATCTGAAGAGCTGCGGTTACTCTCAAAATGCCGCAAATTGTATCCAGTTTACAAAGTTACAAAGTCATAGTCGAAAAACCATTTCTTCATGATCAAAATGGTCAGAAACTGAAAAAAAAAAAAAACGTGGGAAAATAGCTTTTGGCCAGGGATACCTACTTACCAAGTTCCGGAGGGGCCCCGAGGTCGAAAACTTGAGAAAAGTATACATACTACATACATGTGCCTCACCACATCCCAAACATTGGGTAAAACAAGCCATCAATTGAATTGAATAGATGAGCGCAACCTTTCTGTTATATTTAATGAGCGAGAGAAACTAAGAAACAGTAGGTATCTAGCGACCAAACTATGCCACACAACACATCAAAAATATCCACGTGATGCTCATTACGTAAACAACTGCACCCTATAGGGTCGTTATAACGACCGATGCGTAATAAAACCTTATTCCGATCAGAGGTAACGAACGACTCAGGCTGCAAAAATCGTTTTGGAGTCGTTGGAATCAGCCTAAAAAGCTCATTCCATAGACCCTTGTACCAACGAAATCGGACAAAAACTTTCGTCCCCCTTTTGAGGCCTCCTTAGTTACACATTAGAGATAAACAACCGTGAAGACCTCCCGAAAACCGATGAAGGGGATGAGGGAGAAAAAATCAAGGTAGCCTATAACCACCCCCCGAACTCGCTGATCACAATGAGACCACCCTCATGAAAATCTGTTGAGCCGCTCGGGCGTGATGCTCTGTACACAAACAAAAAACATACATGTCGAAGAGGTGAGCGCACCTTCCATTTTTAGCGCAACCTTTTTCCAAAAAATGGAAAGGTGCGCTCACCTCTTCGACATGTGTTTTTTTTTTTGTTTTTTTTTTTTTGTTTGTTTGTGTACAG
Source organism: Pilophorus perplexus (assembly GCA_955831195.1). Lineage (NCBI taxonomy): Eukaryota > Metazoa > Arthropoda > Insecta > Hemiptera > Miridae > Pilophorus > Pilophorus perplexus. The sequence continues at coordinate 28,676,908 of OY037015.1, forward strand.
AGCATCACGTCCGAGCGGCTCAACAGATTTTCATGAGGGTGGTCTCATTGTCATCAGCGAGTTCCGGGGGTGGTTATAGGCTACCTTGATTTTCCCTCCCTCATCCCCTTCATCGGTTTTCGGGAGGTCCTTCACGACGAAAGTTGTTTATCTCTGATGTGTAACTAAGGAGGCCTCAAAAGGGGGACGAAAGTTTTTGTCCGATTTCGTTGGTACAAGGGTCTATGGAATGAGCTTTTCAGGCTGATTCCAACGACTCCAAAACGATTTTTGCAGCCTGAGCCGTTCGTTACCTCTGATCGGCATAAGGTTTTATTACGCATCGGTCGTTAGGGTGCAGTTGTTTACGTAATGAGCATCACGTGGATACTTTTGATGTGTTGTGTGGCATAGTTTGGTCGCTAGATACCTACTGTTTCTTAGTTTCTCTCGCTCATTAAATATTAACAACAAAAAGGTTGCGCTCATCTATTCAATTCAATTGATGGCTTGTTTGGAAAAAGGTTGCGCTAAAAACTCGCTTCTACCTAATGTTTGTGGGGCCCCTGTTTTGATACTAATTACCCTGTACTAGGTCTCACCTGGATCTTGCAAGTCGTCGAATTCGTAGATGAGATCGTCATCTTGGACCAACTTGAGACCTTCGCCGAGATCCAACTCCTGAGACCTTCGGGCCGACTCGATCGTCCTGACGGCGCTGCTGGTGATGCAGGGGAGCAGCGGGTCTCCTGACCTGTCACATTCCAGCATATTCGAGTAATCAGGAAAGGCATTTCAAGGCTTCGTGAGTGAGGGTTTGTTCCAGGTTTGACGGTATGTTAACAGAAACCGCCGGAGACATGCGCAGTTTAAGAACTGCTGTTCCAGGTCGATCGTAGGTTGGACGAAAACTGAAAGCTCGAGTAAGTGCGGTCGGGTTCTGTCGACAGACGAAGCCAGACCTGGAAGAAACCTAATTTCTCACTGAGAAACATAACAGGCGAAACGTGAAGACAGACCTGGAAACCCCATAAATCGACGTAACTACCAAAATACTTGAAAAACGTCACACCTCAACCAAAACAAGGAATTACGAATGATAAAACAATAGTACGTAAACCATTGGGAGTTGTAAATGATAGTGAGTGATGATGATGCAAAATTTGCATTTAACGAGAGACTTGATGCAAAAACAAAGAATCTGATGATAACACAACTAGGGATGAAAATCGATTATCGATATTTGACGCCAACTATCGGGGTCTATCGATCGATGCTTGCTCAACCTATCAATATCACCTATCGATAGCTTCCTGCCGATATTGATTCATACTTTCAATTCGAATAGTTCGGATTATTGTTTTCTTCTTTAAAATTTAAAGCCAAAGCTTTAGAATTTAATTCCCAAATACCTAGGTAGGTATTTTCTATTTAAATTTCCATGCCAGTAGTAAAAACGGTTCAAAACCGGATCACTCGAATAATATTAAATATTAAATAATAATGTTAGGTAATTATAAATTTTATAATTAACATAACATAATATTTATAATTAACCTACCTAATAATAATATTAAACAATAATAAGAATATTAAATTTATATTTTATGCTTTTGTGCACCCGTCTCACAAAAACACAACAACAACAAATCAAACAACGACCGCCAGAACAAACAGTACTTATTATACTGCCTATAATAGGCCTACCTACCTGCAACAGCAACAGACCAACCGCATTACATTTTGGTGTAATAGTTACTTATTGGTGTAATAAGTATAATGATTATACTTGGTATAATAATATTATTATTCTTGAAAATTATTTAATAATACACCTAGGTAGGTATGTAATCGCGACGGAGCTCCGCGGAGGTCGAAAATTCTGATCGGCCTCAAAATTTGACTTTATCCGTTTCATGATACGTAGGTTCCAAAAACGTAATGTACGTCCGCCGTCCGGGTCGTTTCGGGCAGTAGGAATTGAAAATCTGAAGTTTTGACAAAATGCTACTAGCTGTGACCGCAAGGTTTTCAGCCCGTGGGGCGCTATGGGGCCAAAAGGGGTTATGCGAGGGGGTCAATTTAGGTGTCGTTCTCAACGTACTTTAGGACGAAGAATCCGTTTTTGGGGATCCCAGAACGATTCGATTTCTCCGTGGGGATCTATGAGGCTTTTATGTGGCTACAAATGGGATTTTTGAAGGGCCCCAGGAAGTCAAATAAGTTGTCGTTTTCCAAGTAATTTTGGACGCATAATCCGTTTTTCGAGGTCCCACATCTGTCCAAACAGTGTGCGGATTTTTTTTTTTTTTTTTTTTAATCTTTAAAAAAATGTTCTCTTATTGACACCTTCTGCTATTATAGTATAATACCCTGCATTGATGTCACTATGATCTGTTAGTCTACTACCAATTCAGACCAGTTCAATATCTATAAATCTATACTGTGGAAACTATTCTGGTAACTCTACCTGAGGCAAACGCCCATCTCGTCCTCGCCGTCCTTCCATATTTCCTGAGGGAACAGCAAGTTTCTCGATGTCCCTGAAGATGACGGAGGCTGTTTTGGAAACGTCACACCCCCGACACTCTTCGTCAAAAGGACGACCGCCACCGCGATGAACATAGCAATGTTGCCAACCCTCGGGAAGAACTGCCTTTTTGTTACAGGCGGAAACTCGAACGTTCCCCAACTGCGACCCCACTTTTTGTTATCGCACCAGAAACATCTTCGTGGAAGTTCTTCCTCCACGAAAGTGAATCTGTTTATCCGGTCAGACGCGCCCGCTTTTGTTTTCCTCTCGCTGATTTCCTGGCAAATCTTCCGCCCACTCAATCAACAGAATCAGCGAAATCTCCTCGCAACATTCCCGGAAATGAGGTCTTTTCTCCAAATCAGCTTTCCGTTTGAACCAGTGAGATAACTTTGTCTGATGAGAAATATGAGTGAAACCAAATGAGCTCACACGGTCTTCAATTGTTATGTAAACAATTAGTTTACGCTGGGTGTGATATTCTTCTGATTGAAGGCAATCAAGGGAAAATAACTTTTTGAGACCATTTTAATCCCGACGGAAGTTGAAAATTCTGATCGACCTCAAAATTTGACATGCGTTTTGTCAGATCCCATTTCAAGAAAGGGGGAATAAGGTAAAAGTTGATATTAAACACAGAAGATGTTTTGACTCTCTATTGTGACAATCAACCCTTAACCTAACCCTTCCCTAAAGTCCTCCTCAGGTACCTTCCGATGTCCGACGAACGAAGGGTCGATCTTCTTCCGGTGAGATGTTGAGAAGAGGCGGGCTGAGCAGACCAGACGGGGCTAATCGTCTTCGGATCAGAAGTTTCCACGGGTCGGAGTACGGTGTAACAACGGCCAATTGTTACCGACGAACGATGGTTGACTAAAGATCCCCAAAACGGCGTTCCGTCGTCTTTTAATTCCTCGGTCGGAGGTGGGGTTAACGATGAGGCCGGTTCCCTCGCGCCGAACATCGGGCGGTCCGAAATGAGGCTGCTGCTGAGGTCGGCAGTCCTCACGTTGGAGCCGACAGTTTCAAGATGTCTAGAGGGATGTCTAGAGGGAAATGTCCGTTACCCTATCCATCCCTTAGGTCCACCACTGTGATGGAGGTGGCACACAACATGAATTTGATGCATTTCACAACATGAATTTGATGCAAGGGATGGACAACGTCTGGAGTCGCCACCAAGAGGATGGCGAACTCAAAATAAACTAACTCAGCCGGTAGGAAGAAATTGGTGGGAGCACCTTACGGGTCCCGAGAGCAAAAGTACCTACATCTAACCCCAGGGATGGGATCTCTGACTCTGAACGAGAAAACACAGGGTGGTTATAAAGTTGATGTAATTCGTCGAATATTCACCTGCTCAATGCGCTACAAAATAGAAGTTCATGAGATTGTCGCAGCAGCAGACACTTCATTCAATATAGCTCTTTGCGGTTTGCTTATCACAATCCAATGGGGCGCCCCGTACAGTGTTATTCTGAATTCTACCTGTAAATACAGTATGTTAGAACTTATGTAAATTATCACAGGAGTTAGACTAGGACACTTTATATATAAAGTGATATATCACAGCTACTTTACACTGAGGTCAAGCGCCTCAACTGGCGAGCCACACCTTGCTAGAAGCTTATAAGAGTTGAGATTAGTACATCCACGACGTGGAGAAAATTGCAGGCAAATGTTAATGGTTGAGTTGGTACTTTATGAAAGGATCTTTCACGTAACTTTGGGGAGTGGGCAAGATTCGCCCTTGGATTGCTGATGTCCCAAGTGGAGGAGACTGTAGAAAGAGGAATTTGTTGGTCCTCAAGCGATTGCAGAGGAGGGGTGGAGGTGCCCCATCAAGAGAGAAGACGTCGACTCGGAGTCCTCGTGAGTAGCAGACGCCACAAATCAGTCGCCAGCAGTCGGCAACGCGATGCTCCAAACGTTCAGACCCATGAAAGCTTGCAAGCCGTGTATTGCAAATTTCAGTTGCAGATACTAGGACCAGGCCCGGATTAACGGGGGGGCTAGGGGGGCTATAGCCCCGGGGCGCACACCCCAAGGGGGCCACTTCACCACCGATGATTTTTTTTTTTTTTTTTTTTTGAAAATTAACAAACCGTTTTCCTTATTCCTATGCTGATCTCCAAAAAATTGTTTTCCTGAAAAAGAGGGAGGTGAACGGAAAGTTTCAAGTTAGGTACCTAACTTCCACTTACTACAACTCGAAAACCGGAACACCTCATGGAGTCGTCTGTGTAGACATAGAGTGTAGACATAGAGTGTAGACATAGAGTGTAGACATAGAGTGTAGACTCAACACTCCCAACGCGAGTTATAGACCTCACGGAATTTCCACACTGTTGCGGTAGTTCAGAGTTTGCTAAGCGGGTTGGACTCTGTACCGCATTTGGTTCAAAAAAACAAAAATAATTTGTTAAATTTTTGGTTTATTATGCTCGGAATAATTCACCCATGTTTTCGCGACGGAGGTCGATGACTCCGATTGGCCTCAAAATTTGACATTATCTGTTTCACGAGGTCTACATTCCAAAACCAAAATGTCCGTCCGCCATCTGCTGTACAGAGCTTCTTAGGTTGTGTCTAAGGCCATTTCTGGCCCATCACAACCTTTCTCATACCTTCTCCTCTCTTTCTTCCCCCAGAGGAAGTGCACTTATCGTTGCTTAAATCTTCTTTCTTCTACCTTGTTCTTTAGATCTCCCCTAGGGGAAGTTCAGCGTGCCCTCCCGTCCCCTCCGGCGTTAGCCACACCATTCTGGTGTGCCTGGGTTGGACCAATGTTGAGGCGCCGGGTTTTAAAGGAGGTCGTTGGCTGGAATTCTTTGGGACAGGAGTCATCGCAGCGGACCTACCTGCTATTCCACCTCTTCTTGTAACTTGTGGTGTTCGGGTGGTTGGTGGCTGCGGAATGCAGCAGACCGTACCTACTCTTTTACCTCTTCTTGTAGCTTGCAGTTTTCGGATCATGGGTGGTTGCTCTCTCCACGTTTACTTGTCTGGTGGAGGGCGAGTACTTCTACAAAATTTCCTCCCCTCCCTAATACTAACACGACCAGCCTAGATAAAAATAAAATCTGAACACACATACAATGACACACAATGAAATTGAACCCGCATACAATGACGTCCGCCATCTTAATCTGCCGTCTGGGCCGTTTTGTGCAGGTTTTTTTTTTTTTTTTAATCTGAAATTTTGACAAAATACTCGGCTTACTATCTAGTTGTGCCCGCAAGGTTTTCAGCCCGATCGCCCAAACCCGTGGGGCGCTATGGGGCTAAAATGGGGCTGTGGGAGGAGTTTTTTGAAGGCTTTTGGCTATGGGATCGAGTCAGGTGCATCGATGTAGTAAACTAACATCGATGGTCAGGTGTCGTTTTCGAAGTATTTTTGGACGTAGAATCCATTTTTGCGGGTCCCAGAACGATCCAATTTCACTGTTGCGATCTTTAGGGCTTTCATGGGGCTACAAACGGGATTTTTGAAGGTTCCCAGGAGGTCAAATATTTTTCAAGTATAACAAAGTATTTTCGAAAAAAAGGTTTTTTTGAAAAATAAAAATCCCTAAATTTTTTTTAAATTTTTCTCAATGACACAGAAATAAATTTCTGCACATGTAACCTAAAAGAATAATAAACCCTAACACTAGGGCTTACAGCATTTTTATTTATTGTAAAAAGAAACTAAGTTTCTTCTTCTTAAGAAAAAAGTCAAACAAATTAAAAACAGATTGCCCTGCATTCGGAGTGTTTTTTGACTGTTTTCACCCAGTTTTTGGTTGTGAAGCGACAGACGCTATTTTCTAGTGGTTTTTACGTGATACTCCTGGCCAGAGGATCCACTTTAATATATAATATATATGTATATGTACATATAAATGGGGCCCCTTGTAAGTCTCAGCCCCGGGGCCCAGGAGAGGTTAATCCTGCGCTGACTAGGACGCACAGTAAGGCGAGTGCAAAGACGTGTACTAAGCGTATGGTTTGGCGTGTACAAGGCGGTCACAGACAACAGCTTCCATTTCATCATTTTCACCTATCCTGTTCAATTTCGCAGTTCTACAAACAACGTAGGGTAGGGTAATGTCACAAAACTGTTGCATACCGTTATATCACAAAATTGTTATATTACAACAGAAATTCACAAAACAACAATGTAAACAAAGCTTACCGCGTCCGAGTATTTTCTCTTTCGGTTGCTGTGTGCCAGGTCCGTCACAGTAACGGAGGTACAAAATTGTCAAAATTTCGAAAAAAGAAAAAACACGTAATTCTTAAAATTTTATTAGCTTTTCAGCCATATAAAAAGTTTGAAATTTCATGAAAGTCAATGAGGCGGCACACGGGGACGCACCCCGAATTTCGGGGCGGCAGTGAAAGTGCTACTGGTGCAAAAAAAAAAAAAAAAAAATACACTTTCGAAAAACTCATTTTTCTCCATTTAAAGCCCAAATTTTAATAAAATTTACTATTGCATCGTATACAGTAGGGACTTGTGTAAACCTCGAAAAAGTGAAAGAAGTGGGAAAAGTCGATGTTGAGGATGGGAGAGACAAAAACCTGTCGACTATGGGTACTTTTACCTTATGTGTCTTCAGTGGCACAAGATTTAAAACACATACACTTCGAAAATGTAAGCGCACCCATTCTTCTTTCGTTCCTAAAATACGATACGATTTCGGTAATTTATCATTTCTATCGAAATCCAGTTAAAGAAATCAAGCATTTTTGCTCGTGAATCCCCAACACCTGGACCTCTTGGGACCTAACTCATCAATACGCACAATATTTACCGGTTTACTGACCCACATTAAACTACTTGTGCTTTAACTTCACAATTAGGTACCTCCCCTTATTAACCAAATGTTTTTAATTTCCTGGTACACTGAACTCGATTTCCACACCCCAATAATTTCACTCGTCGGCGCCATGTTCGGCTCCATTAGCGGGATGCACTCCTGACCCACCTCCAGGCAGATGCGACCAGAAAAAGGATTTCTTGTAACTACATGGAGGGGAAAGTACTTTAGAACACGCAAACTAATGAGCAAATCCAGTGAATCTCAAGTCGAGTGACAACTTGTATGAACTAATTCCAACATGTAAATAATGTAGAAAAAACTACCTTGAGTGCTTTCTAAGAGCAGTTTCGAGAGAGAATGAATGAATCGTTTATGTTACAGTCGGGTCATGAGTTCCACATTTCACCTCTCAAAAGTCAATAACAACACAAACAATAATTATTTCCTGATGTACATACCAGACATTCAAAGCTTTACGTTTGAGTTGATTGGTAGTTGAGATCACATATATCAGCTGTTTAATTGCTCAATTAAGGTAAGACTAAGGGATTGATTAATCTATGACCAACAGAAGTAGTAACCAGGTAGTAACCAATAAAAAACGTTGCATGTTCACAAATTTTTCCTGACCCCCTCGCCTTAGACATAGACATGTCAAAACACCTATGTAGGTAGGTGAGCAGTTTTTGAAAGCTATTAAGTGTGAGTGAACTTTTTGCTTCCGAGTCGGCAAGGCAGCGGAAGCATTGTTTTCACTTTTGAAATGAAAATAATTTGTATTCTCCACAATCAACATTTCGACTCGCATTTTGCGTTTCAGAGCCTTCTGAACAAATTTGGTTCCGTGTCTGTCTGCCCGCATTTCCTTTCTACAGCCATAACTTCCACAATTTTGATCGGATTTCAATCAAATTTTCAGGGATAGTACTATCACGTGTGGTTTCTGCCGTAGATGGTCCCCTATCAATTTCACCTTGTCAGTGTACTTTTGTTGCAGTCATAAGTCCGTCAATTTCAAACAGATTTTGGTCAGATTGACCAACTCCCAGTATTTTCGTCCTCCCAAAATGGCCAAATCCCACACTGTGCGACGTGATGCTGAGTTGAGCACTTTTAGAGAGCGCTCGGACAAGTCCGGGTCCGTCAAAAATCAATTATTCGTCCGAAACCCTTCGCAAAATCCCCATCTTTCATCTTTTAACGCTCACAAAACCCCATTCAGCACAGAAATAATTTTCACTTCACAGAAAAATAATCGAGTCCTCACAAGCATAACATTGCAAAAAGTGCAGCCTTCCAAGTCAAGGATGAAAGACTTGGAAAGGACCGCAAAAAAGCTTTTTACGATGCGTTTGAGGAGGTAAAAAGAAACAATTAGGAGGCAAAAAACGTCCGCGTGTCGAATCTTCTGAAAAGCGTGAAATGTAGCCGCAGCTTGAACTTTTTTCTTGTGGTCCAGCGCCATTCAGTGTATTATTCGTCTAATATGCGGATCAATTGTTGCTAGAACAACACGCTCGAAATTTTGAAAACTATATCATTCCCGACTACCTGGGAATTTCAAACGCCGGTAGCCCCTTAGAAGCTGCGCTGAGGTCAACGTGTACGTGTACGTTTTGTAAATCTGGTCTCTGCTTAATGAAAACAACGTTCTGCAAACGTTGTACATTGGATTTTACTCTCAAAATAATAAACATTTGGCGTTTGCTTCGGCCTACGGTCACTTGGGGGGCTCGCAAAAACGTTAAAGCGTTAAAGAAATCTTACCTACAATTTTCAAAACTTCTGCAGGTAATTGCAGTGCTCCTGGTGGTTCCAAGTGCTCGTACGTCACTTGGAAAAATTCCGAAATATGGAATTTTTTTTAAAAAGTTTTCAGTGAGATACATTTTCACATTAAATGTCAGAAAAATTTTATGTCTTTGCTCTAAGGCGACCAACTTCTAAAAAAAAAAAAAAAAAAAGTATATATAAGTTACCTACATGTTTATATGTCTTTAATATATCGTTAGTAAAATTATAAAAGTCCGCGAGTTGACAAAACGAAAAAAAAAAAAAAAAAAAATCAATCAGGTATTGAAAAAATTAAACTTACGGACTTTTACACTTTTACCATCGATATTAATTTTCATGAAAATGTTATTGGTAATATGTTATGACATTAACAACAACAAAAACAACAAAAATCACTGGGTACAACCTTTGGAACCAACCTAGGTAACTTCTCTTCAGCTTGATTGCTTTCTATTGCCATGAGCCGAACTTTAAGGGGTAGCCTCATCCCGACCGCTTACTTTTATCACACGCTTTTGTGAATTATTATTAAGACACAGCACATTTTTGACTGGGCCTGCTGACCAGGCCTCCATTGGCGACACTTCGTCTGTGGAAGCTGGTTCGGCGGACCCGGTACCTATTATTTTCGGGCAAGTCTGATGCCCAGGCCGCCATTGTTGACAACTTAATCGGAGATAAGACGGATTCTGGGACCCAGGCCTCTCTTGGCGACACTTCGTTCGGAGGAAGCCCAGATCCCCGTATTATCTGTGGAATCAGGATGCTGGAGTTGTAATAATTGCAATTATTGACTCTTCAATATCAACTCCAGACGATCCTGATCTCATTTCCGGAGGCCAACGAATTGGCGGAAGCCAAGTTGGCTTAGCCAACGCAGCCAAGATCAACACGACAGTTTGTGCCAACCTGGGGCTTGCGGGTTTTCCCAAACTGCTTCGATAACACCTCTCAGATCCGCAGATCGCGACACTTCGTGTTATGTTCTGGGCAGGGATATTCAAGCACCCCCTTCCTCTTCCTCCAAAGACATTTGGGGCGGAATCCCAGTTACGCTGGGCGACTTCCCTCAAACACACAACACAAATATTGCTAATCTGAATCACTTAGGAAAAGAATATATGCACGTAGGTATACCAAATACACCCGGTTTATTGGGTAAAGCTGCATTTTACCTTAGCTGGTAGGTTTGAAGTGTGTAGCTAAGTCGTTACTTGAGTTGTCCAGTTCCAAATGCTGGATTTCCGCTGTGTCCGTTTGGTGAAGTTGTTTTCTTTCTAAACCCACTTGGTCGCTTCCAACGTACCTCTGAAGAGCCGAGTTGCGCTCCAAAACCCTCCATGTCGAAAGGGACCGGAGTTTCAGAAGCCATCATGTCCATATCATTTCTACTGTTTCAAAACCCACTAAGTCCAACCTTTCAAGTGGATTTAAAAAAAAAAGTATAGATCAGGGATTTTCAAAATATATCCTAAATGAAAAATAATCGTGGAGAAAGATTACACGTTTAACAATTTTTCTCCGTATACGATTGTTTAAGTATCATAAAACCCCCAAGACATGCTGGGATTTTCCTGAATTTTATCGCTTAGTGACTTTGATAAAATCGGGCTTAAGATGTTGACCTCGAAATGGAACCTTTTATACGTATTACGTAGCTCAATCTCAAAAAACTACCCCATGTGCCTTCCTTTTCATAATACTAAAACCTCCCGCACACCTTTCAAATTATTATTTTAAAAGTAATACTCGATTCTTGAAATAGCTTATTTTTTTAAATTTACAATCAATTTAAAAAGTTGGTCAAATGAAATAATTAAACTCTGCGGGTTCTGTCTCGGTCCAGTGGCTCCCAGGGGCTGTTCAACCCCTCCGGCATGACGGGAAAGTTATGCAGGCGTGGTATAACCACCTCAACGCTTTTTTAGGGGTGTCTTCGAGGGATTTTTCGAGATTTCGGCTCGTCTTTTGAATTTCGATTTGGTCAGTAACACGATTATGAAATTTCACCGGTCACTGTCGATTTTCACATTTTTTTCGTCGGTTGTTATTTTTTATTTCATTTTATTTTTATTTTTTCTAAATAGGTGGCGCACGTCGTCAGCGGACCCGCCGGCGATTGAACGGGCCAATGAAACGGGTTAATTCCCTGTTAAACGGCTCGGGGACTGTTTGGACGCGGTCACGGAGGCTCAAAACAAACGGGTTGACCCCGCGGAGCTTTCCGCCCCAGACCCGCGGAGCCCCCCCCCCCCCCCAACCTCTGGGCCGGTCCTCCTTCCGAACGACCTTGGCCCTCCCCGAAGAAAGTACTCCCGATCGGGGCCCACCTGAACGTTTAACGGGTTACCGCTCGTCGAACCCGTCCGCCCCGTTCCCGCCCGTTTTTCCCGCCTTCAAACCCGCCCGTACCAAAAACACCAGTGAAAGCCGTCTAACAGGCTCAAAGCCGGACTCTATTAAATTCAGTGTCTCTTCCACACCCTTGAGAATCCGGGTTGAAAGAGTAGAGCGGGAGTAGAAAGAAGAGAGAGAGAAAGAGGGAGAGAGAAAATAGGTTGATCAACCTGATTTCTTTAAGGCCAAAGTGAGAGTTGACTAGCTTGAATTTCAAATTACAGTGATTTTTAACGATGTAACGGTCTGTGATGAGACCAATATGGAGGGGAAATAAAATTCGAAAATTGGTACTTTGATGATGTATTTTATAAAAATTACGCTAACAGCCTTGATTCAAGGCTGTTTTTTGACAATTTTTTATTTTTGGGAAATTATAAATTGAACGTGTTAAAAAATATTTTTTATTAACATTAAACTATTTACAAGGTCGTCACTAGTCAGTCTGTCTTGTTTTTTTCATTAAATAATAACAATTGAATAAATAAAATAAATAATTGGACTGATGGACATGGCGTCTCTGAGGTTTTTTCGATGGGTTGGATGAGGTTGAGCGACGTGTTTATTCCTGTTTGACGGGCGCGTGGGCGGCATAAGGGAGGTCGTTGTTGAGGGATCGGCCGTAGTGAGCGTGTTCTTCGGAGTAGTGCGGGTGAGCGACGACTTCGTACGACTGGGTGTGTTGTTTGCTGCTCAGGAGCTTCTGGAGGCCGATGAGGGCGGAGAGGACGAGAGCGAGCTTGCCGACGATGAGCGCTTTGAGGGCGAGGAGGGCGAGACCGCCGAGGGCGAGGGGGATGAGGGCGGCGGCTTTCAATTTGAGCATCAGAAGGAAAGGGAGGAGCATCTTCAGTTTCTTCTTCCTTCCCCTGGCTGTGGAAAATGAAAAAGAAAAAAAAAACATTACTAGAAAAGCCCAAAATGAACTTGAGAAGAAAAAGAAGAAGAAAAAAAAAAAAAAAAAAACTCCCAGACTACGCAAAACATTCAGTCATTTTACATCACTGATAAATACCAGTTAGATGGGCTTTGCAAGCTCTGATGATTACCGTTTAGGAAAAATAAAAATTCAAAGAAAAGTGTACCTTCGTCGAGGGATTTCCTGACTTCACTGACGGTCGAGTCGGGTACTTTGAGCTGAAGAGTGTGGGACTCGAGGAACCTGGCAACTCTGTCGACGAGCATGTTCTCGACGGTGGTGTCTTTGTCTTCGGCGTCTTTGGGGAGCGTGGCGTCGAGTTCGGCCTCGGAGATGGCCCTGCCGGAGTACTCCCGAGACGCGTCGGAGGTCCTAACGAGAGCGACGCCTTCGGTGAGCTCGATGGTGTCAGGCCGCCTGAGGGCTTTGTCGACGTAAGTTAACGCGCGCATTTTAAGACACAGAGATAAGTCCTTGTCACCACAACCCTGCACCCATTTGTACGCGGTTTCCAGGCCGTCTTCCGGTTCCGGAGCCGGGAGCGCCCGGCAGACGGCTATGCTGAGGACTAGTACTAAGACGCGACGCATGACGTTGTGCGCGGGATAACTTGAATCACGAATGTGCCCGTCCCCGGCCCTCCAAGACGGTCTTATAGCCCGCCCCTGACCGTCAGAGTGGGGAAATGAGACGATGGGGAACCCGGGGGCGACGAGGGACGACCCGGACGGGGGGCTACCGGGGAAGGCTCGTGACCCCATTCGCCCCGGTCCGGATACAAACTGACACACACGCCCAACACATGGATCAACCCCTCCGGCAAAAAGTGAAAACATACGCTCTGGACACAAAGAACATCCGCGCTTGTCAACATCCACCTGCACTTTGCTCCATTATTGTCACCCCCAAAGTCTGACCAAATTCCAATCCGCATCTTCACGACATTGCATCATCTGGTTCCACACATAGTGAGTATATAAATCCATATTGGTAGTGGACCCCAGCCCCATTTGTAGCTCATAGAAGCCCCATAAATCCCCACGGTGAGATTAATCTCCAATCATCCAATTGGATGGATCTGGGACCCCCAAAAGTGGAACCTACGTCCCCCTGGGGCCCCCAATAATGGATTTTACGTCCAAATTTACTTCAAAAACGACTCCTTTAATAACCTCCTGATGTTCTTCAATTGCCCCATATGTCCCCATGGTGAGATTGGCTGGATGAGAAACACCCAAAAATGGATTCTACGTAAATAATTACCTTCAGTAGCACATTCTTGATAGCTCAAATTGACCAAATTCCACTCCACATCTTCACGAGATTGCATCATCAGATTCTGGTTCCACACATAGCGAGAAAATAACTCCATAAGGGCAGTGAACCCCAGAGCCCGTTTGTAGCCCACAGAAGCCCCATAAATCCCTACGGTGAGACTGGATGAGTCTGGGACACCCAATAATGGATTTTACGCCCAACGTTGCATTAAAAACGACATCTTCAATGACCTCTTGAAGTTCTTCAGTATCCCCATAGCCTATACATGGGCCTCAGGTCATCATGGTGAGGTGGATTGGTCTGGAACCACCCGAAAGTGGATTTTACGTCCAAAATCACTTACAAAATGACACCTGTAATGACCTCCTGACGTTCTTCAATAACCCCATAAAAGCCCCTTAAGTCACTATAGTGAGGTTAGATCGCTCTGGGACCCCCAAAAATCGATTCTTCGTTCAAAAGTACTTCAGAAACGACTACTCAATCGACCCTTTACCCAAAAACCTCCAAAAACCTCTTCTGTAGCACTTTTTTTTTTAGTCCCTTAGTATACCTCGGATTGAAAATGTCAGTTGTGCCAACCACAATAATTTCCATTACCCCAGACTTGTCAATTTGACATTGTTTTTCTCCATTCCAGGAAATATTCGAATTCAAATTTCAGGATTTTAAAATCCTGACTTTTGATGGTTTCTGCGCGGTTTCACATTGACATTCCTGAATTATTTAAAAACACCCCCCTCCCTTTTCAATCCTACACTCACACTTATACTAAGAAATAATCGATTTGTTAGTCGATACAAGAACAAACAAGTCTCTCGACAAGATTCTCAAGATTTCGTTTACCTGTTTGCTTGTTGCTGCAACTCACTGTTTAAGGGTCAATATTTACCTCAGTGAGTCCTCCCGCGCTCAAGAGAACCAACATCTATCCGAACACCTCAAAAGGCGACGAGTTTCCGTCCGTTTTAGGCAGTTTATTTCTCCCCGTGGTATATGTATTATGGAGAATTTGGATTAGAATATTTCCAAAGAGCATATCAGAGATTACTCGCAAAATTGAACGAAAGAAATCCGAGAAGCCACATTTTACGCATATTGGAAAATACATGGATATGTAACGGCGCAGAGAACTTCCTTACGAACGATACCGATGCGGTGGGACAGCTCTGCTAAATCCTCATTTTACTACTTTGCTCATTTACACACAACAGATTCAGCGACAGCAAAACAAAATCATCCGTTCCATAACAGGTACCGTGGTACGTGAGAAACGACGTGCTCCGGGAAGACCTCCAACTATCCACAATTCAAGAGACCTGAGACAATACACAAAACTGGTGGAGAAGGCCAAAGGGAACATGAATCCATGCGGCAATCACAGATCCACCAGGTTTTGCAACAAGACTCAAAAGAAGACGTCACAGACATAATCGTATCACTACTCTCACTCCTCACTACAACCAAGACATCCCAAGAAAATTAACAGAACAGCCCATCCGAAGAGCTCATCGAAGCTAGAGGAGACAATAAAAAACGACTTTTGACTACTTTGCTGACGTCAGGTCCTCATTTCGTCGCCTATGTTTTGATACCTCCTTATCCCCCCCCCCCCCCCCCAGAAGGTGAGTTAAGGGCCTCAAATCAAACTGGTTTTTATTTGCAAAATCCATGTATACCTATGACAACGCAAACGTCAAGATTACATAATGAAAAAAAAAAAAAAAAAAAAAAAAAAAAACACAAAGCATCAAAGCAGCAATAATTTGGGCTCCATAGTAGGTACAGTTCAACAAACTCAGACAACATGAGAATGGAGCAACCCAGGCGAACTTATGGGCTTGAGGCGAATGAGATATTATAAAACTCACCAACACTGTACAATTCCGCCTCGATCAGAATATCTTTCAGGGCTCGCTTGAAAGCGGGGATGGGCAAGCTCTGCAGCCTCTCTGGTAGCCGATTAAACAGACGAGAGCCGTTCTGAGTTGGGTCTGTCCGCAGCGAGGCTGTCAGACGGACCGTGGGAATGGCAAGGTCCTCGCATTGCCTTGTGGAGTAATGATGGCAGTTACTGCCCCTCTGCAACGTGTTAACATTTTGTCGCACAAACATCAAAACTGAGTGAATGTACAGACTCGGCAAGGTGAGGATTCCAAAGCTCTTGAAATGCCCTCATACACTATGCAACCACCGGCGGGCTTACTAGTTGAACAAAATGTTTCTGGTTGGTGAATTCGCAACGCATTTATTTATTTGATTACTTAAAAAGTCATCCATTACACAGCCTTAGGCCAGTGCAAGTACTGAACTGCAGATGATCGCCTGAAGAAGCGATCCTGTGCCTGCAGAAGGACTCCAGTTTTCCACTGTATTCGTGTCGGAGGTAAAAAAAATGACGAAAAAAGGTAAAACGGTGTCAGCGGATCTCTCGCCTGCATGCCAACTGACAGTGTGGGGCAAAGTGCACGTGAGATCACCATCCGACAGGTCGTCGCCTGTCGCGGATCTTTCGTACGATCCTCGCCTGCCCGACGCCCCTAGGTACACCTTCAGTCCGCGCTAACTGCAGTCCACAATCTTCAGAATAACTTATGAATGTGTGGGCGACCCTGATCATTACCTTCAGTTACTGACAGTGTATGGGGCCCTTTAGGCGGTGTCAGAACATGTGCGACAACTTACTACTCTGCTGATGTGGCTCTTCACTCACCAGACATGGAACGTTTTATGGGCTATAAATACGTTTTGGTTGAAAGAACTTTTTGGGTGGGTTTTCGAGTCGGAGGGCCCTAATTCGACGAAGATTGATCTCAGAGCGCCCGAAGGGATTCAAAGGTGGGTCGGTAAGCCGGTCGACCTTGTCCTTCATTCTTGTCCCATCTATTCCTTTCATAGGGTCTTCTTTTTGTCTTGTTTCTCCCTTCAAAAAAATCCCTTTGAGCTCCACAGTCCCCTCATTACCACTCACGGGAGAAAATCTTATGTGGGTCGGATCCTGGCCCTGCAGGGCATCTCTTAACCTTCGAGAGGTCATCATTCACTCTGAACCCTCACAAGATCTACTAAGAAGATGAACAGTAACAGCACTACTGTTACCTACTTGAACAATCTGCCAAGTGAGACTCGTCTGGGACGCCTACTTCCAACTCATTGACGACTGTGGCTTTTGAGTGATGGCCGTAATAACAATTAGGAATGGAAACGCGTCTGGATTATTTTTTTATCGATAGAAGGCGTCCAAATAACACTGAACATGGGGTTAAAACACAAACTGCAAGTTTGTACGAATTTATAAAATTAATGGAAAAATGGCAATTTGAATTTTGGCGGAAACTCGAGGTCAGCTCCTATTGGTCGTCGAGTTGGCCACCGTTAAAAATAAAAAACTGAAGGATCGGGCACGTCAAATAAGTTAATTTATATCACGATCAAGTTGAGTCAATAAGCACAATTCACAACAAAGCGAACACGAACATTTTCGCGTTACTCCTGTCTCAGTGCCAACTACCATGAAAATCGTCCTGCACTCTGGTGTCTTTGATTGGAAACCAGATCGTAGGTGACGTCACCTACACCGGCCAGAACAACTGAACGTCCACACTGAAGAAAAATATCGATATTCGATATATCGATAGTTGTAAAAAATATCGTTTTACTAGGTCGATATATCGTGGAAAAATATCGATATTCGATATATCGTTTAAAAAATATCGATATAATCGGATATTAGTCCAAATTTTAAAAAAATCCATGCCTTTCACGACTTTTGATTACTAGTAAATAAATTAAGGTTATAAATTCTTCGAATAATCTGTAATGAGTAGGTAATTATATGTAAAATCATAAAAACAATTTATTTGCTTAGTTTATAATGTTATGACAAAACATTCAGTACATTGCACTAAAATGAATTGCGTGGATCTGCTCACCAACATTAATTAAGTACATTATTAACTCTTCACACATGTGATTGTGAACCAATTCGGTCAAGGGATTAGGAAATGAATTGAAAGCCGAGGTCTATTGAACATAGTATTTGATTTGAAATAATTTCAGTACAGTTACCTACACGTTCTTTTATCCTATTTCTAG
Source organism: Pilophorus perplexus (assembly GCA_955831195.1). Classification (NCBI taxonomy): domain Eukaryota; kingdom Metazoa; phylum Arthropoda; class Insecta; order Hemiptera; family Miridae; genus Pilophorus; species Pilophorus perplexus. The sequence continues at coordinate 28,694,711 of OY037015.1, forward strand.
CTGGTGTTCGGATTTATGTCGGATCTCTCTCAAAAATATCGGCTCCTGATATTTTAAAAATAATATCTATATATCGATATATCGGTGGAAAAAATATCGCCCAAAAATATCGATATATCGGCGGAAAAATATCGATATTTCGATATATCGATATTTTTTGAGCATCCCTATTATTTTTCCAGTATCGGAAAAAATACCCAAATGGAAACAGATGTACCTACTTAAAACTAGAATAACTGTACTTGAATCATTTATTTATAAATTTATAGGTACTTGAATCACAGGGAAGCTCTCTACCAATAAATTATATAGGAACACACACACACAAGACTTGTTAATAACTTAGTTATGTGACAACGTCTCGTCTGAGTCTGATGTTGTAGTTGTTACTGTGTGTACTATACGGTATAGTCTATACCTCCTTGGTGCTATAACCTACACGAAAAGCGAGGAATCTACTCGCCACGCTCACCTCTGTCGGCCAACACAGATACTAGAGAATCTCTAGTAGAGATTATCAGTCAAACCTAGAGATGTAAGGTAGGTACCTACTTCAAAATGACATTGTATCAATACATTGTATTGATACATAATATGTATCCTGATATGTACATAATATGTATCAATACATTTTGAAGTGATGATATTATCATGTATTGATACATATCACATCGACATTTTTGATAAAAAAGTACCTATCAAAAAGTATTGGATCGATATTTTTCAAAAAGTATCGATACTTTTATGAATCGGTACTTTTGGATACTTTTAAAAATGCATTGGACTAAACTAAAATATTATAACAATGGTTTAATTTGGTTTTCTATAAACATTATAAGCAGGGAGTTTTCACTGACGATAGCGACGCTAGACTCAGGCGGTGTTCTCAGATTGCTTATTTTCATTTATCACAATCGACCTCGTGGATGATTAGGTAAATAATTTTCGACCAAACTTATTACTGAATTTTGAGAAAAGGAACATTCTCGGTTGTCACCAAAATATGTTGACAAATTGTGTTTCCTGAGAGGCACAGACGACGAATGGTGGTAGAATTATATTTTATATACAATATTTTCTTTATTAAATGAATATAATATCATTCTTCTTCTTCTGACTCTTTGAAGTAACAATAATAATAATAAATAATAATAATGATAATCCAGGATTCGATTTTCAAACTGCCCCTATTCAATACAGAAATTTTCTTTTCTCTTAATAAAAGTACCCATATGATCCAATACTTGTAGGTATCGAATACTTGCTTCCGATACTTCGATAGTATTGCATACTTTTTTCGATACTAGTATCGGGTACTGGTATCGGGTATTGTATAGTATCGCACATCCCTATGCTGGTGTTATATACCCACGCATTTAAGCAATTTGGTCACCAGGGTTAAATAAAATGCATTTTATTTGTAGTCATCGAACGTCGAGTGATATGTACATCAATGTCAACATCAGACGTTCAACATCGATGTTCAATAAATTTAATCGTGAATATTTTTTTCGATCTCCCAAGTAATTATTTAAATAGCCAGAATTATTTTTATATTTTCGATTCTTATTGTTTACCATGAGGACCTAAGAGTAAAAAAATTGATCTTAGACGCACCAAGCTCGTAACGAGATTTTTTCATGATTTTTGCCTTGAAAAATCTGCCCTTGATTTTCCCTCTATCAAGGGTAGATCCAGCTAGGTCGTTCTCGCCTCAGACTTTCGAAATACCATCAGTGTGCACTCCCATTACAATCGATTCAGCGCCTCAAGTTCCCTTAAAAAAAAAAAGCGTCATCGCTCCTTCCTTCTTGTTTTTTCCCCGTTTTACTTGTCCTGGTACTTGTCTTGGTGTTTGCCTCATGAAGTGCGACCAGAATTCCATCGTGTGATGTTCTCATTTTGAAAATTCCAACCGCCTCTATCATAATGGGCTCACACGTAGCATTTTTCCTTGTAGTTATTGTCTCGACACCTGCACGGCAAAAGGGCCAAACTGCATTTTTGGTTCAAAGGGCCAAACTGAAACCGGCTCAAGGTCGAATTTCCTTAGGGCCAAACTGAAAACGTGTTTAGGGCCAATCTGAAAATACCAACGTTGATCAAAGGGCCAATCTGCAGAAACCACGGGAAGATAGCAAGCTCAAGACCTTTCTTTGGTCACTGTTTCAAACATGAAAGCGTTGCAAAGACGAGGAATAGCGACATAACAACATGGACAAAAAACAAAAGCAAGGAAATTGTTCAAAAATGAAGGGTTGGAATACACTAAGGGCAATTTATACCAGCAAGAGCGGTTAAGCCTGGATGTGGTGCAAAAAAAACAGTGCTGTTCGAAGTTCCCTGAAGAAGACAGATGACTTGTGACCTATCACTTCTGGAAATTGGCCCCTGTTCAAAAAAAAAAAAAAAACTTCGTGCTGAAGCACATTAAAAAACCGCTGCAAATTTTACACAAGGGTTTATTATTCTTTGATATAGGATACTTGTGCGAAAATTATTTCTGTCAATAGAGAAACTTTTTTTTTTCAACTATTTTTTATTTTCTACTCGAAAAATATTTAACCTCCTGGGATCCTTCAAAATCCCATTTTTAGCCCCATGAAAGCCCTATAGATCGCCCCAGTGAAATCGGATCGTTCCGGGACCCCCGAAAATGGATTCTACGTCCAAAAATACTTCGAAAACGATACCTAACTCGATCCCATAGCTAAAAGCCTTCAAAAACCCTCTCCCATAGCCCCATTTTAGCCCCATAGCGCCCCACGGGTTTGGGCGATCGGACTGAAAACCTTGCGGGCACAACTAGATGGTAAACTAAGTATTTTGTCAAAATTTCAGATTTAAAAAAAAAGTCTTACTGCCCAAAACGGCCCGGACGGCGGACGGACATTTCGGATTTTGAATGTAGACCTCTTGAAACGGATAATGTCAAATTTTGAGGCCGATCGGAGTCGTCGCAGGCAAGAGGCAATTCGATAGTGTGCAGCCAGTTTTTCATTGCGACCTTGGATGTTGGTTCCAGGGTACGATTGCGAATTTTACTGGAAAAATATGTAGAAGTGCGCAAACTCATCAACCTAAACAGCTCTATGCAAATGACATTCCAATCCCAGTGTTGAAGCACTGAGATCTGACAAATTTATGTGCCAAAGGAGCAATACCTGAGCACTTCCACGCAGAATATTTCCAGATGAAAACGGCAGCTTCCGTCCGTGATGAGCTCATCGAGACTGATGAAGAGGATGTTATTGAATAAAAAATGAATTATCAGGTAATTATCGGGACTAGACTTGATGTGATCCATTTCTTTTCTAAGTGTTGCGTTTTTTGAAATTTTACGATAAAAAATACAAATTTGGTTAGTTCATCAATGGTTTTTGGTTTATTATTCTTGGAATAATACACCTATGTTTTCGTGAAGGGGTTCGTCGACTCCGATCGGCCTCAAAATTTGACATTATCCGTTTCAAGAGGTCTACATTCAAAATCCGAAATGTCCGTCCGCCGCCCGGAGCGTTTTGGGCAGTAGGATTTTTTTTTTTTTAAATCTGAAATTTTGACAAAATACTTGGTTTACCATCTAGTTGTGCCCGCAAGGTTTTCAGTCCGATCGCCCTAACCCGTGGGGCGCTATGGGGCTAAAATGGGGCTATGGGAGGGGTTTTTTGAAGGCTTTTAGCTATGGGATCGAGTTAGGTATCGATTTCGAGGTATTTTTGGACGTAGAATCCATTTTTGGGGGTCCCGGAACGATCCGATTTCACTGTGGCGATCTACAGGGCTTTCATGGGGCTAAACATGGGATTTTTGAAGGATCCCAGGAGGTTAAATATTTTTCGAGTAGAAAATAAAAAATAGTTGAAAAAAAAAAATTGAAGAAAAAATCCCCAACAAAATTTTTTTACATTTTTTTCTTCGACAGAATTAAATTTCTGTACGAGTAAACTATATCAAAGAATAATAAACCCTGTGTAAAATTTGCAGCGTTTTTTTGCGAGTCTTCCCTCTGTCTTCCTACCAAACAAGTAAAATTAGTCTTTTGAATTCAGCTAAAAGAGGGAGAATCCGAAAGTAATGGCTCACCACAATTACACAGCTCATCACTCCTCTATTGTTCCATTACAGCAATAAAATGATTAATATTAACGATTTCAGACAGAGAAATAATTTATAAATTGAAATGGAATCAGCAGATTGGCCCTTTAAGTTTTTGTGAGGTATGTGAGAGCGAATGTATATGAAGGGCCAAACTGGTAGATTGGCCCTTTGATCTTCGTGACTCTCAAGGTCAAATCAAGCTTAAAGGGCCAATCTGCTTCGTCTTGCAGATTTTACTTTTAGTTTAATTTCCGCATTGCGGAAACTTTGAAAACTGATTGGAAATTAATTCTACATAGATTTTCCGACTAGTTGCAAAAAAAATCGTGTTGTTATCACCCATATGGGCTTTGCTATAGCGAATAGCGTTTTAGAAATAGTGTTTCAAATGCAGTTTGGCCCTTTTGCCGTGCAGGCATTGAAAGACTCTTTCAATGAAAACTAAATTTGAAGATAGAAAACCCATTCACGAACTAAAACATCGATGTTGGCTCCATAAAATCGATGTCCGATAATATCGACTTGCTAGACATCGATGGTAAAAACATCGAACATCGGAGCCAAAACATCGATGTTTCGATAACATCGAACATCGATGTTCAACCCTACTTTGGACCTTGCACAAACTTTCAGGGTTCGTATAGGTGTTGGGAAATCGGTTCGTATAAGGGATGGGAAATCCGTAAGAAGTATCGATTTTTTGAATCGACTCAGAATCGGATGCTCCTAATCGATTTCCCCAAAAAATCGCCATAAAAGTATTGATTTTTTGGAAAATCGATTCAATTCGGCGTCATGCCAGATGTTCGACTTGAACACGCAGTTCGACCACATCAAGGAGCAACTATATGGGCACGAACCTATACCTACCTATTCTTGAACATGTTTTCTGAATAAATAATATTCTATGGCTAACCTCGTTTGAGTAGCTTATTCCCCATTTCTCGTTCTTGATAAGTGAGTGTTCTTCAAGCGGTTTTCAGGAAAATGCTTGTGTGAAGCATCGTTTTCAAGAATTGATGAAAATAGGTTCCAGCACCCTATTTTGTTGGAAAATGGATGAAAAGGGTATTTTGGAAGAAGAAAATTCTCGTTTGATATATTATTCCATGTTAATTGGGACGCTGAATCGACTAGAACACGTCCTGGACCAATGATATATTCTGTTGGGATATTAACCGCGAGCGCTTGCATCTTTCTGTCAATATGCACTACCCACAGAGTAACAGAGAGCAATTACCAACCTAATTAGGTACCACGCAAATCGCTGCTGTTTTCAGTTAATAATAAACCCATCTTCTGTAATAAACACGGAGTCAAAAAAAATTCATTCGGATGTTAACGAGGCAATCCTCACATAAGCCAGGAAAGGAGTTCGTATTTAGGCGGGAGTAGGTAGTATTGTCAGGCAGACGACAGCGCTATGCCTTCCTAGCGGACTCGAGGGTTACTACTGTTTTCGTCTGTCCTTATCCGTTCGTAGTGACTTCGCAATTAATATTGCCATGAGTGGCCGGGCGACTTTTGTAGAGCAATTTTCTCAATTCCGGCAATGAAAGTAGCTAGTGTAAAGGGCCCGGTCAGTGAAATGACACTGCCGGCGGCGCGATCGGAGAGTCCGAGTTAACTCGGAGAATAATAATTATTAGCAGTTCTCCGGAGAGAGCTGGACTTCACAATGATGCTGCCAGAGGTGGCGCTTCCCGTGGCCCACGACTGAACGAAGTGGAAAGAGGATTAAACTTAGCGTAAAAGCTCTTCTGGCGTTTCAGTGGATTATCTAATGAATGAAAGCGCTCTAAACCATTTTGGACGTATTTCATATAAATGAGCGTTTCGGTAATTTTTACGAGCTGAAAGCCGAAAGAAAATGACGGATCGTGGGAACGACATTCCTGAAACGGGATGATTCGCAGAGATTACAGATATCCCCAAAACCTGAATCTGTTTTAATCCCGATGAGAGAAAGTTGAGGTGTTTGGAACGACGTGCATGCATCAAGGTGAGTATCATGTTATGTAAAGTAGGCAGCATAATGTTGTAATGCGGTTGAAATTTAGTCTGGCGGTTGTAGAAAATATGCGGGGACTTCAACAGGTGGGAGATTGGAAGTTTGAAAATGAGATCATCAGGTCGCCAGAACGATTCAGCGTCTAAAATTAATAAATTTCCAGACTCCACTCAAGGCAACAAACCCTCTTTGGTATCAAATGCGCAAAAATTAATTCTATCAATGAACAAGAATAATTCTTGTTCATTGATAGAATTTATTCGAAAAAAAATTATTTTCAAAATAATTGATCATTTAAGAAATTTGTTTTCCGAAATAGAATAAATGTGGGAATTTTGACACGTTTGACATCATTCAGGTGCGAATCTAAATTTGCAGGCCTGAAAAACTTGTACGACCTAAGGAATAGCCAAAAACAGGAGAAATTGTTGCACAAATTTCGCTCTTAAATTCCGAAAGGAGTTCCCTGACGGAAAAAAAAATATCGGAATCTACTGTAACAGTAAATTTGCTATAAGATGAGTGTATTTGGAAGAAGCTTGAGTGATGTCCGTGATTACTGGAAAATTCAGTGTAAAGGAAGGTCTAAAAAAAAACGACAAAAAACCCTGGAAATTCTCCGCTTCACGGAAAAACATTGAATCATGGATAATATCCAAACATATTATGTTTACTGTAAACTCGTCGTCACAAATTTTGGTTGTCGAGTAGAATCAGTTTCCAGTAACCAACCGCCAAACTTCCTTACAGACCAATCATGTGATTATAGTTTTCGCGATTATGTTGCGTACCTAACAAATTTTGGTGTCGTTTGGTGTCGCTTGGTGTCGCAAATTTTAGAATGAGCCCCAGCCCAAAAACATAATAATATTATGTTATCCATGTTAAAATGCAAAAACGCTGCAAATTTTACACAAGGGTTTATTATTCTGTGATATAGGTTACTTGTACAGACATTTAATTCTGTCAATAAAAAAAATTAAAAATTTTTTTTTTGGATTTTTATATTTCAAAAAAAATTTTTTGGGGGGATTTTTTTTTTCAAAAATGTGCTTTTTCAAAAATTCTTTAATTTTTACTCGAAAAATATTTAACTTCTTGGGATCCTTCAAAAATCCCATTTTTAGCCCCATGAAAGCCCTATAGAACGCCACAGTGAAATCGGATCGTTCCGGGACCCCCAAAAATGGATTCTACGTCCAAAAATACTTCGAAAACGACACCTAACTCGATCCCATAGCTAAAAGCCTTCAAAACACCCCTCCTGTAGCCCCATTTTAGCCCCATAGCGCCCCACGGGTTTGGGCGATCGGACTGAAAACCTTGCGGGCACAACTAGATGGTAAACCAAGTATTTTGCCAAAATTTCAGATTTTTTAAAAAATTCCTACTGCCCAAAACGGCCTGGACGGCGTACGGCGTACGGCGGACGGCGGACGGCGGACGGCGGACGGCGGACGGCGGACGGACATTTCGGATTTTGAATGTAGACCTCTTGAAACGGATAATGTCAAATTTTGAGGCCGATCGGAGTCGTCGACCCGCGTCGCGAAAACATAGGTGTATTATTCCAAGAATAATAAACCAAAACCAGGCCGTATTTGAACCAACTAAAAGAAGGCTATCCTTTTCGGATTTAGCACCATCGAAAACCCCTAGAAAGAGTAAAAAGAAGCCGGCAACTTGCAGTTCACTATTTTTTTTTGTAGACCAGTGTTATCTGCAAATAATACGAAACTGGCGATTTCCCAGAAATGAGATTTTTTTTAATGATCCTACATCCTCGCCTCACATGATATTTGTTTCAAGGGTGTCCTCGCAAAGGTATCTCCTGAGTTGGGAAGGTCTCGTGGGACGTCTAGCCGCAAGTATTGAGGTGAGTCACCTTCCACAACAACCGGCGGGGTCAAAGAAAGTGGCCTTCGCTCGTCATCCGGAGACCCTCCCAGTTATGCGCTTCGTTTTCTTCGTCCTTCTTTCGCGAAAGGAGAAAAAAAAAAAAAAAACTCGATATGGATGACACAACATTGTGAAAAGTCGGCGTCTCGCCTTTTCCGGTTTCGGGAACTCGATCAAAAATGTTACGGATTGAACGGCGGCGGGCGGTGAGTGTTTTATCGTCCACTTCTGGATTATCCTTCGAATAGTCAACGTATGTCGTGCGCGGCGTCGGTGAAGAATTTTTACACACGCATTAAATGTGTGTGATATAAATTGAGCAAAATCTAATACTAGGTATGTGCTAGCCCGATCGCCTAAACCCGTGGGGCGCTATGGGTATAAAAAGGGGCTCCGGGAGGCGTGTTCGAAGGGTTTGGGCTGTAGGATCAAGTTGGGTGTCGTTTTTGAAGTATTTTTTTTTAATTAGATTCATTATAGGAGCCTCAAACTTATCTGACCGCATCGTGGGGATCATCGGGCTTTCTTGGGGCTATAGTATTTGTATACAAATGGGACTTGGGTCTGTTAGCAGGAGGTCGAATGAAGTGTCGTTTTTGAAATCCATTTTTGTTTTTAGGTATCTGTACAAACGCTGAACAGATAGGTATGCAGGTTGAAAACGCTGCAAATTTTACATTTGAGTTTATTACTCTTTGATGTAGGTTACTTGAGCAGAAATTTAATTCTGTCAACGAAAAAAAATTTTTTTTTTCAGATTTTTTTGCTTTTTACTTGAAAAATATTTTAAATCCTGGGATCCTTCAAAAATCCCATTTGAAGCCCCATTAAAGCCCTATTATGGGGCTTCGATCTATAATAGATCGAAACATTGAAATCGGATCGTTCCGGGACCCAAAAAAATGGATTCTACGTCCAAAAATACTTCGAAAACGACACCTAACTCGATCCCATAGCCAAAAGCCTTCAAAAAACTCCTCCCGTAGCCCCACTTTAGCCCCATAACGCACCACGGGTTTGGGCGGACGGGCTGAAAACCTTGCGGGCACATCTAGATGGAGCCGATCGGAGTCGTCGACCACCGTCGCGAAAAGATAGGTGTATCATTCCAAGAATAATAAACCAAAAGATCATTCCAGTCCACCCCCCCTCCCCCTAACCTTCCTTAAGTTAAATTCAGGGGGGGGCAAGGAGGTTTTCGGCATGTTGGAACGACCGGGAGAAGATGCGATCAAAGCCCAGAACCAATCAGCAATAAAGCTAATGGAGAGATCCGAAAATCGCTTTAGCGAAGGTGGGAAATGTGGTCGGTAGATAAGTGCGGGTTGATAGGTAGGTAGGTAGGTTAGGAAGCCTCGCATCGTGTACAGCGAGATTTTCACCCTGACGGATAGCCGCTCAATCAGAGGACCCGAAAGACCCAATCAGCGATGAAATGGGGAGGTCTTGACCCTCACCGCTCAACAGGTGCCTTTTTTTTCTCGCCTTACGATGATCATTTGAAACGTTCATCTGTAGGTCAACGGGATGGCGGGAGAGATTTAGCTCCTTCGGGATGAATGAAATCCTATACTTCACACGTGAATGGAAACAGCCCAAGCTGTCTCCGTCGGTGTTTGCCTTCTTTTTTTCCCAGAGATAGATTTCCCTTTGGATATCGATAAGTCATTGGATCAAATAGGGGAGGGCGATCCAACTCCGCCAAAGGTCAGCTAATTGCAAGACTTGCAAACAGCGAACTGAAACTTAGTGAAAACATCCCAATTCCGCCAACGAAGCGTTATCAGGTCAATGTGGGGGCTACCATCTCCGTCAGCTCGGTTCCCAGTTTTCAGGAATAGGTGACTAGCTTCATTGGATCTTTGGCACAGAAATCCCAAAATCAACAAAGTGGCAACATTGCACAAGAACCATTCATTAGCAGCTCGGAATCGTCCTTTCGTACCCATGGCTCGCAATCGTAATGTAGGGCGACCAGCTAAAAAAAATCATTTGGATGAGAGCCCTTTTGAAAAAAAAAAATTTTTCATTCCTCGGGAGAATGAAAAAGGAAGCGAAGCTTTTATCATTTTGCAAAAATCAGCTGCCAGTATTGTGTCCATAGAACTATACCTAGTATAGTTCTATGATTATAGTTCTATGATTGTGTCCTACTAGACCCCCCCCTATTCGTAGCTAAAAGGTCGAAAAAAAAAGACTTCACTTCAAAATTTCCCCGCCTCCTCCACCATTGTAAGGTCCATGAAGCCCCATCCTGAATTCCACCCGTTCTGAGTACGTCTTTCCGACTTCCTTGACAGCGGCGGGTTGGAAGAGCCGTGACTCACGCGAGACTCACTCACCGACTCACGATTTTCACTGGGAGACTACCCGAGCGGCGAGAGGGGGTGCGTCCGTATAAAAGACTTCGCTTCAAAAAGACGCCCATCAGGATATATATATAACTACTAGGGGGCCATCCCCTGCTGGCAACGCCAGCCAACCCCCGTCGTTCCGCCCTGGCGTGGCAGTCGTTGCGGCCTGGCGGGGGGGGGGGGGGGGGCTTGCGCTGCGAAGAAAAATTGTCTTTTTGAATAAGGGTGGGGGGAGGGGTTGAAGGGGTGACAGGAGGAGGTCGCCTCATCGTAATACCACCAAAATATCAGCTGGGTTGGCTCGAGAGGGGGCCCGATCTTCTTAACTGTATAATATACTTACTGTATGAAATATTGTTTTAGGCGCCGAGTCTCTCATAGCTTGGCATCGTGAGACTAGCGTCTCGCTTGATTTATCAAAATTTAAAGAACTGGTCCTACTAAATCAACGCACATGTGAGAGAGTTATTTTACGTTCCATTAATGTGTTTTACCCCGACCATTCCATTTGACTGCTTCCGGCTTGAACATCAAGAAAATTGAGGGGACGAGCTCGCGAATCGGCAAACCATTTCAAAACCCGCTGATATCCGGAAAGTTGGAACCCAAGTTGACGTAACTCGCTTTCGTACCTTCAAAGGGATCATCATATCCGTTTTGACGGCTAATCCCGACGGAGTTGGATGTGGGAAATGAAGGCCTTCGCGTTTCCACACTCTCACTCTCTTCATCCCCGGAGTTACACATAATGGGACAATTTCTGGCATTCTCGGAAAGAAACGGAAAACGCGTCGTAGGGATCTTTGTTCGTTGGCGTCATCTTGTTCGGGCATCTAATGTGGATCCGACTTCCCACCCTACATCCTCCCTGTGATTGAGAGAAACGGAATTTTTTTTTTCTCCGTCATTGATGGAACTGGCAGGATTGTCTAGTGGCAGGTATTCCGAAAGCAAACATTACTTGGTCAGTAGGTAGATTGGCATTGGGAACGGGTTTGAACAAAGCCCCTTCCAAGCTTTCATTAGAACTCGGCTTTCTTTTCTGTGAGGCGAAAAAAAAAGTATCCACGATGGTGTGTTAACTGCAATACAAATGGTTTCGAGGAGTAGATACCAGACTGGCATTCCCAGTTAAAATTCTTTGGAAAAAAAAGAAGCTGCAAATTTTACACAACAATTAATAATTTTTCGATTAAATTATTTTAAAAAAAATTAATTATCCCCTTCCCGGGATAAATAAATCTGTCATTAGAAAAACTAGAACTCTGACAGATGGACGCGGCTTCGCTCGGCCGACCACTTTTTCTGACAGGGGACACTTTTCCAAGGTGCTGACCCCAAGTTGAGCCACCTACTTAGTTTGTACCTACTATCCATTTCTGCTTGGCTGGGGAGCCTATACCATATTACTATAATGAACTCCTTGAATGATTTTTTTTAAATTTTTTCTTGGAAAGTTCATCCGTCAAAAGTAACAAAAATGGGTCAGCATTGCAGAAAACGCATCTCTGTCATTTATAGGGTCTTTGGAAAAATATAATATTTGAATTCCGAGGCCTGGAGGAGGTACATGACGTGGGCTGCTTGATCATATTTTGATTGGCCGAGAAATTTCCTCTCTCTCGCATCTGTGCAAGTTAGCCAACTTCGCTGTGCGAAAAGCCGACCTCGAAAGTCAAAAATCGGGGTAATCATCGGAGAAGGTCATTCAAAAATCGAGCATCGAGTTATCATCAAAGAAGGTTTAACCTCATTTTGAATAACCTTCTTCAAAATCGACCCGGGTCGAGTGTTTTTATTCAGTTTCCCTTCAGATTTATTATTCAGCGCTCTGGTGGCTTTAAAGCACAATTGTGCCCAACTACTTGACGACGCCCTCTGCTTTCATTACAAAATCTCCAACACTTCTAAAACAGTTCTGCACGTAGTTATACAGATTTTCGAACTAAAAATTGGTGTAGGGGGTTTTAAAGGGTGCTGAATCCGAATAATTTCTGACAACATATTATGTTGTTAGAAATGATGAATTCCGACCTTTTCAAGGAGCTCATTGAAATGATAAAATGACTAATTAATGGTTTATTCATTAAATGGAAATCATCAACGATATGAGGGTGAATGAAAAGTGAAAATCGTTCCACATATCAGATTAAAAAGAAAAAATCCTGCTGCCTAAAACGGCCTGGACAGCGAATGGACTGGGGTTCATTTCTGGGGTTTCATTTTTTATCATTTAAACCTTCTGTAAAATTTGAAGCGTTTTCATCCCGATCGCTCAAACCCGATGAAGCTTTGTGGTGCTACGGGAGGGATTTTTGAAGGTTTCCCGCTGGTTGAGTTAGGTGTCGTTTTCGAAGTATTTCCGCGTTGACTCCATTTTAGGGGATCCTAAAACCATCCGAACCCACCGTGATCTAGGGGGCTTTAATGGGACTAGGAATGGGGCTTTTGAAGGACGTCAGGAGGTGGAATTGTCGTTTTCCATGTAATTTTGCACCCAATTGTCCAAACAAATATCGCTAATCCTATATGTACAGTGTAAGGACAAATAATTTGTTATCGACTGAAATCATTTTTGCACAATTATACCATAGAATATGAAACCCTTGTGTAAAACATGACGAGTTTTTGCAATGAGCTAGAAATAGTTAGATCGCTATTAGGAACTCAAAACAACTATAAAATCCAATCAAGTACAAACATCTGTAAGGTTTGTCATCAGGCCTTTTAATTTGCGCTTGTCCCTTTCCCGCAGAGAAGGGTCCGCTCAGTATAAAACGGAGGTTTGAGGAGACGAAGTTTTACAACCCATAGACTTAAATGTAAAAATACTCCAACCCTGCTATGTTGATTGACAGGGATTGATTTCTCATTACAGCTTTATTGCGATAATTTGATTCATTTGGAAGTGTAATGTAATTAGGTTTGATGCATCTTTGTATTGCTCAAGGTGCATACATTCACTGTGGAATCTCCGTTATCCACGTTATCCGATTTTTTCGTCTCACTTTCCTTTCTGTAGATTTTAACGGTGTTTTTTGAACATATTGAAGAGCATAATCTATTGATCATAAAATCGACATTTTTCTCGATTTTATTGAGTATATCAATCAGAGCCGTAGTAATAACATTTTAACTGGATTAGACCATAATACCACGAGTTATTAAGGTTCATTTTTTCATTCCAGAACATTTTTGTAGAATCATAAATGTACAGCTGATGTGTTGGATACCATATTGCGGTATTATTAATACCAAACTACCTACATAATATTATGATAGATTGGTTTTCCAATTTCGGAGGAGTGCGATCACTAACATGTGCCACAAGATTTTTTAATCTCTCGATTGAATAATTATAATCATTATTGCAAAGTAAAAAAAAAGTAAAAGTAAGAAATAATAATTAAAAGTGCTGTAATATTGACATTTCTATAGAAAGAAGGTATGCCTTAACTGTAAATTTACACCTCCCAAGAGCACTGGGACAGCTTTGGTCATAATAGCAATCAAGATATGTTAGATTCAGACGATCACTTTCTCTCACAACTGTGGCACGCTCGTAAAAACTTTTGTTCGAGCACCACTCAGAAGGTGAGACGTTTCTCGTTCCCAGAAATGGATAGGACGGCTGCCAAAGGACCTCATTGTTTTTCTCAGTATTCCGACGCCGCGCCAAAAGTCATTCGACGATGAAGACCCTCGAGAGCTGGAAATTGGCATACACGAGTATATTCCAGGCTCATTTTTGGAGTGAAGAACTCGTAAATGAACTCATTTTGATTTATTATTCTTGGAACAATACACCTTTGTACCTAATCGCGAGGGATCGCGAAGACTGCGATCGACCTCAAAATTTGACATTATCCGTTTCAAGAGGTCTAGATTCCAAAACCGAAATGTCCGTCGACAACTTATACCTTAATTAGATGTTTTCATATTTTCATATCAGACTTTGGTGTTCCTCCTTAGAATCTCCCCCTCACTTTTCTAGACCCGTAAAATAAATTGATAATTAATTTTTTGGCACTTTAAATTCCGAATAATTTCAACTTTCACACTTCCTGGTTGTCTTTTGTAACTGTCGAAGCTGAGGCCGTGAAATACAGCGAGGCATCACAGCCTCCCTGCTCTTCCATACTACCCAAAAACTCCTTTCCTACCCCTATTTGATGAAATCGTCTGGGCTCACAACCTAAGCAACGCAAAACCGATCCAACCCCTTGAAAGCCTGTCCACGTCCACGCCAAAGAGGCCAACTAAACGGGGGGGAGTGGCCTCTCTTGACTTCGAAGCTTTCTTGCCTTTATCACCTGTTCAAATCCCCCCCAAGAACTGTCCCGTTTCGGCACCTCGTTTGTCTTACAAGTCACACGTCGGAAAAAGGTAGAAAGCTTTGGGTTTTATTTGGAATTCTGAAATAGAAAATCTATCCACGTCAATCGCTGTATCCTCTTCAACCATTTCACGTTTCAACTCAACTGGATTCTGGAAGTCATCCAAAATTAATTTTCGCATGAGGGTTTATTATTCGTTTTATACATTGTGCAAAAATGATTGGAGTGGAGCAATTGCGACCCAAAATTTCAATAGTTCAACTTTGATTCTCGCTTTACTTTGAAAATCGCTATTTTGACTTCTTTTTTAAAATTAAGTAGCTTGTTTTACGTAGATTACGGTGCCCTCTTCAAGTTACCTATGCCAAAAGTTTACTTATCATGGTGCAAAACTGGGTTATTAAACATTTCGACCGGCTTCCGCATTTGCCCCACCAATCGTGGCAAAGGTGGAAACAGCCAGCAAAACGCTCAAGCTGCATTAATATGATAAATGCACACAAGCTCACTTCATGACGAACAGATCACCAAGTATACCCATTAAATGTTTTTCTTCTTCACTTATAATGGGCTTAATTAATATTTATGGGCTGGACTGACTCTCCTGAAGGAGTTCCAAGGTTGAACAAAATATGATGTTACTGACCCACTCCACATCCTGGAAATCATAATTGATACCAACAGCACACTACAACAGGAGGGCAGATCAGAGACCCCAGTGTGTTGGCAGGGGTCCTGCCAGTTGAGTTGGACGCGGCGCATCGGTACGCGGCCTACCGCTCGAGGAAGGGGCTCCCCTTTGAGCTGATTGTGGCCGGCTTCTCGGCCGAGGAGCTGCTCCGCCCTGCTGAGGTGAGCAGCTAGGAGTGGGAGGCGGCGAGCACCGGCTGGCGCACCTTTGCCTTCTTCCCCAGTATTGGGGGGAGGCTTGAGGCCAGTTGGGTCAACCCGGGGATTCTCGTGACCCAGCTCCTTGCTGGCCACGGGGACTTCCCGGCAAAGCTCTCCTCCCTGGGGTTGGAGGCGTCCGGTCGGTGTTTCTGGTGTTCCTCCGCAGGTTCCCCGGAGCACATCCTTCGGGGATGCCCGCGGGTCTCGGCCGAGAGGCTGGCCCTCGAGCGCGTGGCCTTTCCTGATGGGCGGTGGGTAGACTGGTCCCGCTATGTGGGCACAGCCAGGGCTTTCAAGGCTCTGGCAATGTTCGCCCACGCTGCTCAGGAGGCGGCCTACTGCCCCCAGGCCTATGGGCCTTGGAGCCCTTGAGGCAAGTGCTGGCAGCCCTGGACCTGATTAAATAGGTCCAGTGTGGAGATCCGGTCGTGGCCATGGGCCGACATACTGCTGTCCAGCATTTGCCTCAGGGACCCCCGAATATGGATTCAATGTTAAAAATTAGGAACCACGATAACCACACATCATTCAACCTCCTAACAAACATCAAATCCAACATTCGTAACTATATAAGAAAGCCCCATCACTCCAAGATGCGTTGGAGCGATCGGGCTGAAACCCCGTGAGGCTCTGTGGGGCTAAAAAGGGGGTCGGTTTTAGGAGGATTTTGGGAACGGTGTCGTTTTCCAAGTATTTTTGGTCGTAGAATCCATTTTACCGTGGGGATTTATGGAGCAACAAATTTCGCTGCCGAAGGACGTCAAAAGGTCAGAGGAGTTGTCGTTTTCCAAGTTTTTTGAGCGTAGGTATAATTCATTTATGGCTCACGTACCAGGTACGTCGTACCTGTCCAAACAGATAGATTTTAAAAATTTTAATTTTCTTAAAATTAATTTTTATTGTCGTAAAATTCATTTCTGCACAATTTACACACCATTTTCAAACCACCTAATAATAAAGCCTTGCGTAACATTTTCAGCTTTTTTATCGATCAAATTGACGCAGGTCTGTGACAAGATCGTACTCTGGTAAACTATGAACGACGAACTTGCGGCTCTTCAAAATTCTACGAATAGGTCGACCAGGTTCCTTTTACCTAACATTTTCTTCGGGGGGTTTCCTCTTAGAAAAAAAAGGCGAGTTTAGTGGGGGGGACAAAAAAAGTATCCCCAAATCCTTACGCGGAGTAAATCACAAAATCCTGTAAGGCTCGTTCCAGATTCAGATAAAGTTCGATCGTACCAAATCCGTTGAAACATCGACGGCAATGAAGTGAAAGTTGTTTTGAGTCGTTTTTTTTTTTTTTTTTTTTTTTTTTTGTGAAGCTCCTATTCTGCGCACCGTTCGAAATGGGTCAGTATGATGATTTTCTCTTGGGTAGATCATCACAACCGCAGTCAAATTACCTCAGTAACGCTTGGTGAGAGGGCATAATACCGTACAATTGACGATTGATAAAACAGATTTCAAGGGATTGATGCAACCAATTGATGAGCCACTTGGGCTTAGCGTATGAAAGTTTTTCGGGACTGTGTAGTGGAACGAGGCTTTCATTCATGATTTTATTGCTGCATTTTATATAATGGTGATAATCTTGAACTGTGGAGTTACTTTCAGGCGTGAGAAAATCCTCGATTTGGGTTAGTAGTAATTATATTTCGTTCTGTTTCGGTGTGGTGGTCTGCTTAGCTGTGCAAGTGAGAGTAGAATGCTCTATTATCTCTGGTATCGTCAGCACGGCCCCAACAGCAGCTATGGAAACTCTTTCAGATCATTCTGAACATACTCTGGATTGCACACAGGCCAATGAGAGCGGTCTGGCGACGAAGTGAGCGTTACTGGCAGGGTCAACAGCTACCATGGATAGCGTATGAATATTGGTTTCATGTAGCATACAAGTTCGACCACAAGTCGACTCGGGAGTCCCGAGTCGGGACTTCTTTTTTGAAAATTGCCGTTGACCTATCGGTCCTTAACGAGAAAGGCAGGGTTTCAAATAGCGCAGGCGCAAGCCAGGGTACTAACTACCGAGTGAAGAGGTCAACTTTTGGATGAGGTGCAAAATGGGTGTCTGACAGTCCTCGAACTTTTTACCACCTCATGCGGGGGTTCTTGAACTCGGCCAGAGTCCGCTACCTGAGAAATTGAACCATATTAATTAATAATTTATTAATTATTATTATTAATAATTTTTTTTTCGAAAATATTTTTAAATGACAGAATCAATTTTCGCAAAATTTTTCTACATCAAAGAATAATAAACCCTTGTGTAAAATTGGCAGCGTTTTTAGCTACTTTTACTATGCTACCTGACTGACATGGACTACGAGCGTCCACCGAGTTCAATGAAGGGCTAGTGTGGATGTGATCTAACATAGGTCAATTTTGAAGCCGACCAAAATCTTTTATCTCCGTCCAGCGAACATAATAATAAACCAAAACAGATGACAACTAAACTCTGTTGCATCAGTTGCCGTATACGTCCTGTCGTTGGTTGGTTATTAATTTTCTCAAGACCGATTTGAATAATAGACTGAGATTGAAGGGATCAACGGAGGGTAGCGGTCACTCTCTCCGCCGGAAGAGGCTAACGAGGCAGAAGGATCATCCGAGAAAAAGAATAAGCCAGAGAAGAGAGTCTGACACACATGCCCGCTCAGACTAGAACCAATATGGAAAGAAAGTGGTCGGAAATGGCCTGTCATCTTAAGGTCCTTTAAGGAAATTGCCCGGCTGTGGAAGAGAAGGGAGCTTTTACAATTCCACTTGTTTAATATGGGTAGGGCACCATGAGAAGAATGGAGAAGGTTCAGCACATTACATTCTGGCGATCAAATCTCTTAGGGGTTCTCAAGGTATACGACAGAACGCCACTGGACAGCGCCAAGGATACTGAAATGTAGTGTTCTGGCAATCGCAGTGCCAGGAGCGTACCGACGGCCAATTTTTAAGGCCATAACCCTTCCTCCGCGAAGGTTGGGTTCTGAGCGACGGGGATGCAGAGTGGCACCTACCATAACAACCTGAAGATGGCACAGTGAGGCCGAAAGCTTGTCAGTCAGTAAAACCAGCAAAAGCAAGCGGACCTTTTGGTTTATTATTCTTGGAATAATACACCTATGTTTTTGCGACGGAGGTCGATGACTCCGATCGGCCTCAAATTTTGACATTATCCATTTCAAGTGGTCTAGATTCCAATACCAAAATGTCCGTCCGCAGTCCGCGGTCCGGGCCGTTTTGGGCAGTAGGAAGCCGCTCTTTTGGTTTATTATTCTTGGAATAATACACCTATGTTTTCGCGACGGGGGTCGACGACTCCGATCGGGCTCAAAATTTGACATTATCCGTTTCAATTGGTCTACATTCTAAATCCGAAATGTCCGTCCGCCGTACGCCGTACGCCGTCCGCCGTCCAGGCCGTTTTGGGCAGTAGGAATTTTTTTAAAAATCTGAAATTTCGACAAAATACTTGGTTTACCATCTAGTTGTGCCCGCAAGGTTTTCAGTCCGATCGCCAAAACCAGTGGGGCGCTCTGGGGCTATAATGGGGCTACGGGAGGGTTTTTTTGAAGGCTTTTAGCTATGGGATCGAGTTAGGTGTCGTTTTCGAAGTATTTTTGGACGTAGAATCCATTTTTTGGGGTCCCGGAACGATCCGATTTCACTGTGCCGATCTATAGGGCTCTCATGGGGCTAAAAATGGGATTTTTGAAGGATCCCAGGATGTTAAATATTTTTCGAGTAAAAAATACGGAATTTTTGAAAAAAACACATTTTTGAACAAAAAAATCCAAAAAAAAAATTTTTTTGAGATAAAAATCCAAAAAAAAAATTTTTTTTAAATTTTTTCATTGACAGAATTAAATTTCTGCACAAGTAATGTATATCAAAGAATAATAAACCCTTGTGTAAAATTTGCAGCGTTTTTACCATCTAGTTGGGCCCGCAAGGTTTTCAGTCCGATCGCCCAAACCCGTGGGGCGCTATGGGGCTAAAATGAGGCTACGGGAGGGGTTTTTTGAAGGCTTTTGGCTCTGGGATCGATTTAGGTGTCGTTTTCAAAGTATTTTTGGATGAAGAATCCATTTTTAGGGGTCCCGGAACGATCCGATTTCACTGTTGCGATCTATAGGGCTTTCATGGGGCTACAAATGGGATTTTTGAAGGATCCTAGGAAGTCAAATACTTTTCAAGTAAAAAACGAAAAATTTTTGGAAAAAAAAAAAAAAATCTGTTGAAAAAAAAATTCCTAATTTTTTTTCATTGACAGAATTAAATTTCTGCACAAGTAACCTATACCAAAGAATAATAAACCCTTGTGTAAAATTTGCAGCGTTTTTGGATTGGCAGCAGGCACTTCACTCCAGTCCTGAGTCCTGCACTGAAGTAATTTCGTGTGCCTCTTCGGTGCCATCAGAGAGGGTCGCCTCAGCAGTCAACCTCGTTGTTCCTGACAGCAGAAGCAGGCTGACGGAGGAACACAGTTTGTCAATATCATCAATCAAACAACGAGTGTTTCTTACCTCCATCCCCCAACGTTAGGTACTGGTTCGAATGTTCACATTCAATTTAATTTTTGAATCATGTTTGGATGTTCGTTTAATTGTATTTTAATTTTCTAATAAACCATGTTTTACTATGTTTACTAACCCACCATAGAAAACAGGTGTATTATTCCAAGAATAATAAACCAAAAATTAAAGAAAAAATGTTTGAAACTTTTTTTCCACAATTTTTTTTTTATTGACATGTCAATAAAATCGCATGGGATCCTCTGAAAACCCCTTTAGTAGCCCCATGACCGCCCCAAAGATCCCCACGGTGGAATCGGATCTTTCCCCAAAACGTGGAAGTCCAAAAATACGTCGAAAACGTCTCCTAACTCGACCCCATAGCCGAAAACCTTCAAAGACCCCCCACGTAGTCCCTTTTTAGCCCCACGGGTTAGAGTGATCGGGCTGAAAACCTTGCGGTCACTACTAGATGGTAAATTGAGTCAACTGTCAGATTTTTAGAAAAATTCCCAGTGCCCAAAACGGCAATTCGTTTTTCGAGTCTAGACATCTTGAAACGTATAAATACGTAGGCCTATAAATTTATACGTTCACATTATAATGTGAAATTTTCCTACATTCTACATCTGTCCAGTGTTACCAACCTGGGCTTGCCAAAAATACGGAGATGCCCCACAAAAAAGCCGTTGATTTCGAAAAAAATACGTAGGTGTCCAACCTGAAATCCGTAAGTTTATACGTAGATCAGAGACATTAAAACCCGTTTTATCATTTACGTCGCCTTGAACTTTTATGCTCCCATCAAGCGTAAACTTGAATAAAATACCCCAGACTCAAGTTTACCCACTTCTCAGGATGAGGATACATGCCATAGGTCGAATTTTGCATATAAATACGACATTGTTTCCCCCCATTCTCTTCTCAAAGTAGATTAGTTCGCAACGACAATAGTTATATAAAAATTCATTTAATAAGGGTGCAACAGAAAAATTTTCTGTTAATTTGATAATTAATATCAAAACAAGCTGTACTCTCAATACCTACCTTTTTTTTTTAATCGACAGGCAGGATCATCGTTAAAACTAACTAGGTACCTAATAGATTATTTTGATTAAAAAAATACCTATTTTCCATGATAACTAAAGTGAATTAGGATATTATTTTGATTTAAAAAAAAAAATTTTTTTCAAAGGCAATTGTAGAGAAATAGGACGTTAGGACTATGAATAAACGACTCAACGAGGTCGACGAAATATTTATATGAACATCATCAACTAACACCACAAATAAGTCTACCCAATAAACGACTCATCAGAAAAAACGCTGCAAATTTTACACAAGGGTTTATTATTCTGTGATATAGGTTACTTGTATAGACATTTAATTCTGTCAATAAAAAAAATTAAAAAAATTTTTTTTTTTGGATTTTTATATTTCAAAAAAAATTTTTTGGGGGGATTTTTTTTTTCAAAAATGTGTTTTTTCAAAAATTCTTTAATTTTTACTCGAAAAATATTTAACTTCTTGGGATCCTTTAAAAATCCCATTTTTAGCCCCATGAAAGCCCTATAGAACGCCACAGTGAAATCGGATCGTTCCGGGACCCCCAAAAATGGATTCTACGTCCAAAAATACTTCGAAAACGAAACCTAACTCGATCCCATAGCTAAAAGCCTTCAAAACACCCCTCCTGTAGCCCCATAGCGCCCCACGGGTTTGGGCGATCGGACTGAAAACCTTGCGGGCACAACTAGATGGTAAACCAAGTATTTTGCCAAAATTTCAGATTTTTTAAAAAATTCCTACTACCCAAAACGGCCCGGACGGCGTACGGCGTACGGCGGACGGCGGACGGCGGACGGACATTTCGGATTTTGAATGTAGACCTCTTGAAACGGATAATGTCAAATTTTGAGGCCGATCGGAGTCGTCGACCCGCGTCGCGAAAACATAGGTGTATTATTCCAAGAATAATAAACCAAAATGAAATAAAAATAGTCTCGCAAAAAAAAAAAAAAAAAAAAAAAAAAACGCGTTGAATTATAAAGAATCAGTCAATGGTAACAAATGTTCACACAAGTAGGCAGTTTGATTCATATTTAAATTATCGAAATAGGCTCTCGATAGAAGAAAGAATCAGTCTTTTGACGTCGGAAATCAAAAGATGACTGAGCGCCCATACCTACTCTGGATTTTTGGAAGAAAGTGGAAAATACGTAGAATGTTGATCGTGACCCATTTTCCAGAAAGTACGTAGATTTTACCTACGGATCCGTAGATCCGTAGATTGTGCAAAAAATACGTAGATCTACGTACAAATACGTAGGGTTGGGAACACATTGTTTAAAAATGAATGAATTTGTTTTCTTTCAAAAATATTTTTTCATTGACACAGGATTAATTTTGTCACAATTAACTTGTATCAAAGAATAATAAATCGTGTAAAATTTGCAGCGGATTTTTTTTTTTTTTTTTTTTTTGCTAGCGAGTCTGCAAGGCAGAGGAAGCATTGTTTTCACTTTCGAAGTAAAAAAAAAAATTTTGTTCTCCAAAATCAACATTTCGCGTTTTGCGTTTCAGAGCCTCCTGAACAAATTTGGATCCGTGTCTGTCTGTCTGTCTGTCCGCATTTCCTTGCCACACCCATAACTTCCACAATTTTGATCGGATTTCAATCAAATTTTCAGGAATTGTGTGGGTAGGTATACCTAGCCCTAGATGGTCCCCTATCAGTTTCATCACGATTGAATCAGCGGAACGCTGTCCGCAGGCGCAAACGTGTGATTCCTTGTTACAGCCATAACTTCCACAATGTTGATCCGATTTCAGTCAAATTTTCAGGGATTGTGTGGGTACGGCCACTTGAGGTTCCAAATAAATTTTATGAGGAATTAAATCAGCGGAACACGTTGCGTGGGCGCAAAATGGTGATTCGGGTCATCCTCAGCAACATGGAAGAAGTTGGTTGTTAGGATGGTTTGTTTACGGGGCCATCGATTTTAAAAAATCTCGAGTCAAAATTCCAAGAGGTAAGAGATCCAAAGAACGAGGTGCAGTGTCGTTCACAGCAATCGAACTCGAAGCATTACCGCACTGCCACTATATGTAGGTAACGTAAAAATGTTCAAAATCTGCTATAATCTCTCCGGTTCACCCTTGGTCGTTGAAATTTCAGAAGCAGACCTTATGGGAGTACAAGAGACAGCCCCGTAGAGAGGGGGGGGGGGGGGCACTGGACCCGTTGCCCCCGGGCCCGGCGTTCGTAGGGGGGCCCGGATTTTCTTGAGAATTTTTTTTTTTGTTGTAAAAAAAGGGGGTAGGAGAGGCAAAATGGGAAAAGGACAGATCAATATAGGAAAATCCTTTTCATACAACCTTTTTTTTTTGGGGGGGGGGGGGGGGGGGGGGGCCGATGAATTTTCATACCTTTTTTTGGTTTATTATTCTTGGAATAATACACCTGTTTTCGCGACGCGGGTCGACGACTCCGATCGGCCTCAAAATTTGACATTATCCGTTTCAAGAGGTCTACATTCAAAATCCGAAATGTCCGTCCGCCGTCCAGGCCGTTTTGGGCAGTAGGAATTTTTTAAAAAATCTGAAATTTTGACAAAATACTCGGTTTACCATCTTGTTGTGCCCGCAAGGTTTTCAGCCCGATCGCCCAAACCCGTGGGGCGCTATGGGACTAAAATGGGGCTACAGAAGGTGGTTTTTGAAGGGTTTTGGCTATGGGATCGAGTCAGGTGTCGTTTTCGAAGTAATTTTGGACGTAGAATCCATTTTTTGGGGTCCCGCAGCGATCCGATTTCACTGTTGCGATCTATAGGGCTTTCATGGGGCTAAAAATGGGATTTTTGAAGGATCCCAGGAGGTTAAATATTTTTCGAGTAAAGAATAAAGAAATTTTGAAAAAACAATTTTTTTTGGAAAAAAATCCAAAAAAAAATTTTTTTATAAAAAAAAAAAAAATCCAAAAATTTTTTTTCCAACTTTTTTTTGACACAGAAATAATTTTTGCGCAACTATCCTATATCAAAGAATAATAAACCCTTGTGTAAAATTTGCAGCGTTTTTTTTTAGGGGGGCCCGATGAATTTTGCCCCCGGGCCCGGATTTTCTCTCCACGGCCCTGACAAGAGACGATTGAAATGACGGGTATTCTCCTGGTCAGCTGAGTGAGCTAAAATCTAGCTAGGGGGGGGGGGGGGGGGGCTAAAATCTTGCTCGAGTTAGTGAGCTAACAGCCATAACTTGTGCCTTATTGATGAAAAATTTCGTTCAACATTTCATACAATATCCGAGGAAGCTATGGGCCATGTCACACTGGGCAGTGTATTTTTTTCTATTATTATTTTTATTATTATTTTTTTATTGTAAACAAGTTAACTCCAGTTAACCTGACAGACGTCTCCTCATTCACACAATTATGAATCTGAAGCTCAATGAACTGACATCGTGAAGTGATGAGCATAGTACGAGTCTTGGGATTGCAGACGCGTTTGAACTGGATTCGAAATTTGTGGGTCTGCTCACCAGGCGCGAGGCATCCTCACCAGCCAACTGCCGGCTGGTGAGCAGACCCACAAATTTCGAATCCAGTTCAAACGCGCCTGCAATCCCAAGACTCGAAGTTTCCTCCTACTAAACTTCATCTCGGCGGGACTTGACGGCATTCCGAGGCTAATCTCATTCAGGGAACCCACCTCAGTTGGCCTCTTTCCATGAAACAAATCTGATTCCCTGACACTCTTACTATACTTTCGACTCATCCGTGCCGAAATATTGAACGCTCCAAATACGACCCGGGGGGGGACAAAAAATTCCAAACTGCGGACATTTTCTACGCCAATTTTCATCCCACTGACATTTTTCATCGGTCTTTTTTTTTTTACCAATTAAATTTGAAAATTGGGACGGTCGGTGGAATCTGGGGTGGCCACTTTCTCCTTCGTCGGGATCTAGCACAGTATTTGCGACGAGTTTGAGTTTTATCGGTCGCTCCTCTCAGGTGGAAATCCAATTAAAGAAGAGAGAGTGATTTCAAGATATTTAGGTATGTCATCAAAATGCTCCTTACTGTACGTTCACTTTGGCAAACGAAAGCTGGTATGCGGTTTTTGCTCATTTTTTAAATGAATCATTTTCCTTCACTTTCCCCCCAAGGTGGTTTGTAGATTGGCATAATCAGTTACGTTGGGCGGAGATATCGGGCAAATCAGACGGTACCATCTTTTCACTCTCTACTGTGAATATTTATTCAGCTATTACAAGAGCTGTGACGACGTTTGCTCTTTTGGTTTATTATTCTTGGAATAATACACCTACGTAATCGCGACGGTGGTCGACGACTCCGATCGGCCTCAAAATTTGACATTATCCGTTTCAAGTGGTCTAGATTCCAATACCAAAATGTCCGTCCGCCGTACGCCGCCCGCCATCCGGGCCGTTTTGGGCAGTAGGAGATTTTTTAAATTTGAAATTTTGGCAAAATACTCGGTTTACCATCTAGTTGTGCCCGCAAGATTTTCAGCCCGATCGCTCAAACCCGTGGGGCGCTATGGGGCTAAATTGGGGCTACTGGAGGGTTTTTTGAAGGGTTTTGGCAATGGGATCGAGTTAGGTGTCGTTTTCGGAGTATTTTTGGACGTAGAATCCATTTCTGGGGGGTCACGGAACGATCCGATTTCACTGTGGGGATCTGTAGGGCTTTCATGGGGCTACAAATGAGATTTTTGATGGATCCCAGGAGGTCAAATACTTTTCAAGTAAAAAACGAAAAACTTTTGAAAAAAAAAATAAATAAAAAAAAAAAGATTTTTTTCTAACATTTTTTTTATTGACAAGGAATTAAATTTCTGCACAATTAGCCCCCACGGTTTTAGGACATCGGACTCACGGCTTTGGGCGATCGGGCTGAAAACCTTGCGGGCACAACAAAATTTCAGATTTTTAAAATAATTCTAACTGCCCAAAACGGTCTGGACGGCGGACGAAAAATTTGTTTTTGGAATCAACTTGTCATGAAACGTATGATTGTGAGGACGATCAGAATTTTCGACCTCCGTCGCGATTACGTAGGTGTATTACCTATTCCAAGAATGATAAACCAAAAGCACAAATTCTACGCTACAGGTCCGGTCCGTTTTGGGCAGTAGGATTTTTTTTTTTTTTTTGTATGTATCTGAAATTTGGTAAAAATACTCAACATCTAGTTGACCCGTGCTGTGGGGCTAAAAAGGGGCTACGTGATGGGATTTTGAAGGGTTTCGGCTTCGGGGTCGAGTGAGGTGGTCTTCTAAAATTTCAATGATGGCATGTCGTGAAGATCACGAGGAAGCTTCTGTGCACATGACTTTGGCAGTGAATTTTCAATTAATCATCCTTCAACCGAGACAAATCGGTAAGTTCTTGAAATAATGAGAAGCAACGTGTGCTATCAGATAAATCCTATCAACCTAGTAATTTACAATTCAGCCCAAAAATTTGAATAGAGCGGTAAACTGGCAAACTGTCACGACGCCTCGTGAACGTTTCGATTTTTTTTTTTTTTTTTTTTAGAACGTTGTTGGAACGTTTTTAAAAAATCCAACTCTTTCAAATTTTTTGGTTTATTATTCTTGGAATATTACACTCATGTAATCGCGACGGAGGTCGATAATTCTGATCGGCCTCAAAATTTGAAATTATACAAGGAATAATAATATTATTATATGAATATATTAGTATAATAATATTATACTAATACATTCCAAATTCTATTTATATTCCAAAATTCACATTATATTCAAAAAACGATAATATCGTCGACATATTATGTCCGACCTCCGTCGGAGCCTAGATGCCCATGAGGCCTTAAGTTGTCTAGTGAGGTGCCGTTTTCGAAGTATTTTCAGAATTCATTTTTGGGGGTCTTAGAAAGATCCGATTTCACGGTGGGGATCTATGGGGGTTGTATACAAGTGGGATTTTTGAAGGATCCTAGGAGATCAAAAAAGGTGTCGTTTTCCGAGTAATTTGGATGCAAAATCCTTTTTTTTTTCGAGGTCCCACATCTGTTCAAGCATTATACAAAAACAATTTTTTTTTTTTTTTTTCAAAACAAGTAGGGACACAATAATTAATAATTAATTATTATGAATTTTTGCACAATCCTAACCTGTATCAAAGAATAATAAGCTCTTGCGTAAAATTTGCACTTTTTGTGAGAGGTTCGAAAAAACATTTTTTCCTGAGCTAATCGCTCCGAGAATAAACTTCATTCAGTGAATTTGTCAAGTCCCCCGCAAGTGAAGAAAAAGTGAAAAAGAAAAAGTGGTTGATAGATAGGCAGGAGCTTAAAGAGAAAGTCCCTTCGTGCCTCTGCTTTGTCTCAATGTCCAGAGTATTGTTTCACTGAAGGATCGTTTTTCCTTTTCGATGGGTGTGGAAAAAAAAAAAAAAAAAACTCATACGACGACACCCATAAGTCCGGGCAAGGTTGGAAGGTTCGTGTGTCCCGAAGGTGCTACGAAAACCAGTCTTCCTACTTACGCACTACCTACTAAACTACTTTACACTTAATAGAAAGGACGGGGAAAGAGAGGGGAACAGGTTGGAGGAGGACGGAAGAAATTTCTCGTCTGGTCAAAGTCCACTTCGGGGGAGAAATTCCGTAAGGTCTGTGAACAAGTGGAGGGAACTTGATCCGTCCATTGAGGCACCGTGGGACCTCGCAGGTGGTCGGCCCTTTTTCTCCTCATAAATCATCTAGCAGCTCTAAATGAGAGAACAGATTTAAATTAGCTCTTAGAGGATAATGCTTTGAAAGGCGAATTTGTTTTGGCTGACAAGGCGTCAATTACCGTGTGAAGTTTTGCATAACGGGATGGAAGGTGATGATATTAACGAGCAGTAGAGTGCAAGTTTTGAAAATGTTGGGGTGTCAATCAGGGGCGGATAGGCAGGTCGGGCGATCGGGCGACGCCCGAAGGTCCTGGGGGGCCGGTCGAAGCTGGGAAAAAATTGTGTCCTACCTAAAATAAAATAATATTTTGTAGGTCCTACTCGAGACCAAAAAGGAACTACTCAGGCCCACTTTCACCACCCAAGGCCAGTGCAATAAAATCGTAATTTGTGCTAGGTACATGGTTTTAAATCAGTACAACCTCATGGCCTCATCGTATGCGAGTCTCTTTTTGATTTACGAATTTTTGGTAACGCTTTCTACAACCCAAGTCTAGGCTCGAAACAAGGCTGAGGCAAACTCTGAGGGACAGCAATCTGGAGGATCTCATGTTGATGGCTTGTGAGCAGAAGCGTCTGGCCGGAGCATTGAGCCAAGTGGCTTCAGCCCTCCTCGCCATCGCCTATCGCTTAGTCACTTCTCACTCATCAGCGAGCGTTATGCAATCCCGTTTTGGTTAAATAAGTATCTTTGGAATAATACACATTAAGGTAAACGCACCAGTAGTGGAAAGTGCGCCAGTAGTGGAAAGTTGTGGAAAGAAATGAATGTATTCATTTCTTTCCACAACTTTCCACCTTTATTATATATAATAATGTTTTGACGTCAGATTCGAGGTATCTTGAGGTTTATTATTGATCAGGGGGATGTCCCTGACAAACTGGAAAAAGAAGAAGAAGAAGATGTCACACGTGGGATTGTGAGTGTTAAAAAGTGATCACGTGTTTAGTGGTTGTTACTGGGGCACAAGGTTTTTGCTGAAATCACTAAGGTAAGCAAGTTTCTGAATAAGGTTTGTGATACTTATTATTGACATATTTTGAGAATTTTTCGTTTTAACCTCATTGTGAGGACATGTTCTAGATGTTTATGTGCCGAAAACGGGTTTGTCATTAAATTAAGTTTGTATTTTTAACCTTTCCACTATAGGATCACAAATTTTGACATATGCGCCAGTAGTGGAAAGGCCTTTCCACTATTGGAGCAACGCCTTCTTTTAGAGTTGGGCGTTTTTTTGTATTCTAATTTCAATTGAATGGTGAAGCTATGGTTCTACTACAGTGTAAAACGACTTCTCTTCACGATGGCCAATAGTGGAAAGGGGGTTGAGGAGGTTTCCACTTTTGGAACATTTGCTTTCCACTATTGGTACAGTGCTAAGTTTTGCTTCACTCAAACTTTTCTATTGTCTTTCAATAATTTCCAATCGTCTTGAAATGTTTATCAGACTTTAGGGAGGGTCTCGCGATGGCCTAGTAAAAATCTTAAGAAGATTAGATGGAATGAATGGACCACAGAAAATATCCTGTGTTCCGTTAGTTTTTAGTGTCTCCTCTTTATGTTGTTGTATCTTGTAATCAGGCGTTTATCTTATTGTTTCCCAACTTTGATTGATTAAATTTCATACTGCTTATACTTAACCTGCTTCTGGTTTTGTTTCAGAAAGAAGTCGCCTCCAGGTTTTCGATACCTATTTAAGAATTTGTGTTGTAAAACCAAGTGTAGGGTGAAGTGGGGCAAGATCGCCCCGAAAACCCAGTAGTTTGTCTTAGGCATTCCGTAAATAATTTCTAGAATGGGTTTTGCCATTAACTTTTCTTTCCTAGTCATCTTTAACTATCTATAGACATTTTCGTATAAAGTTTATCCAGTTAAGTTCTCTCTTAGGTTCAGAAAAACACGAATTTCACAAAGACTTCCAAAGGCGAACTTGCCCCTGCCTCTGGGGCAAGACCGTCCTCGATTTGACAAGATCGTTCACGATTTTCTTGGGATTCCACTCACCCTTGATCGAATTTGGCCTGTTTTAAACCTGTTTCACACCTTTACTTTCTATTGAAGAAATATCTGCCAATATGATATCTTATAAATAATATTATTATAAAGAAAATCTTGAACGATCTTGCCCCAAATCGACGACGATCTTGCCCAGAGGCCGGGGCAAGTTCGCCTCTGGAAGTCTTTTGAATCGTTCACGATTTTCTTAATTGATTATCTTTATTGCAGGCCACGCAAAGCTTTCTAAAGAAAGGTACCTATGCGTGCTCAATAAGCCTAAACATTAATTACAATTTAAAATAGCTCTGGGATAGGGAAGAATTTTCTCATTGCTGAAAATGAGGCGAAATGAAAATGCAAGGCGAACTTGCCCCGGTCATGATGAAATATCGCAGGAAGATTCTACAACGACAGAAATGCTGGTTTCTTGGTAGAATTTAAAACCAAACGATTTCTAGAAAGAAGAAAATGCAACGACATGCACACCTTGAAACTCGATTTGAAGTTCAGTCACACTACATTTTTTGGCGCTCAACGCACTCCTACCATACATTTGGACAAACCAATTTTTCCAGCTGACAGAAGACATCTGGCAAATTTACATGTGATCAGTAATAATGTTCTAGAAGAGTCAAGGCGATAAATAGAGGCAAAAGTCGATCCTGCCCCACTTCACCCGATCTTGCCTACTTACCAACTCGAATTGTGTAATACATTTTTTCCATAAGTGTTTTGTTTCCATATTTTGTGATTGTTATTAAAATTTTATAGTGATTTTGAAGTTTATTTGTATGAATTTACTATATCCTTCAGCTAAATATGACTTGAAATTCCAGCCTTTCCACTTCAGGTACAAAATTTTCCAACTTAGGAACACACCACATTTTTGGCTTTCCACTATAGGTCCATGACCAAGTTGTGGGGAAAACGAAATTTTAACCAGAAAAAGTCCTTCTCAAGCAAATTTTTTATATGAAACTTGAAAAAGAAGGTTTGCTGAACGTCATGAGATCAAAGTAAGCCTCCTAACTCCAAGAGCAAAATTTTACAGCCGAAAATAGTGATAACTGTTCCTTAAGCTTTCCACTACTGGTGCGTTTACTTATTTGCAACGGGGGTAACAAATTTGTATTGTCCTCAAAGTTTGTCATTATATCTACGTTTCATGATGTGTAGGTAGATTCAAAAACTGAAATGTTCATCCCTCCGTCGACGCCGTTTAGTGCTGTAGGAATTTATAAAAATCGGAAATTTTTGATAAAATACTTTGTTCTCTCTAAGTTGTAGGTAACCGCAAGGGTTTCAGCCCGATCTTACAAACCCGTGGAGGCTCTGGAACTAAAAAGGGGCTACAAGAGGGGATTTTGAAGGGTTTCGGCTATGGTCTCGAGTTAGGTGTCGTTTTCGAATGATTTTTAGACGTTAAATCCATTTTTGGGGGTCCCAGAAGCATCCAATTTCATCGTGGGGATCCATGGGCTTTTGAAGGATGCCAGGAAGTTGAATGAGGACTCATTTCCCGAGTATTCTTGATAATTCATCTTCCAGGGTCCTTCATCCGTCCAAACACTTAACATGAAAATTTATAAAACTTTTTTTTGAAATATCTAATTAAATTTAAACAGATATAAAAGGTAAATTTACCATGGGCCTGAGGGTGAGCCCAGAATTCGAAAGAAATTAACAAGTGGGGGGATATTATACACATATAATATGTGTGGGATGGAGCAGGGCCGTACCCAGGGGGGGGCCAGAGGGGTTGGAACCCCCCCCGAAATTTTCCCAAAAATAAGCATTTTCAAACACATAGGAATTAAATTTACTCAAGTTATAATTGATCTTCATAGGTAAATAAGGAAGAGTACAAAACAATTTATAGTTAAAAGTATACGTAAATAATTTATAAAATGTATTACAATTTTACAAACCCATTCGCGTTCGTGGATGGACGCGGTCCGCCGCTAACGGCGTAGACCCAAACGTTCCATTACGGAAGTTGCCGTAAAGCATGTAGTTTGGCGTTATGTATTACGATAGGTAGCAGCACGAAAAATGACCGCCATTCGACTTTGCAAATCCCTGACTATATTCTGTAGGTTGTTTTTCTATGTTCAATATGTTTTTATATGTTAAACAATGTTGAGTCTATTTGTATTGTCTATCTATTTATTTTCCTAGTCACCAAATTAACAGGGGAAATTATTTTTATGTTATTATTTATATACTTAGTGACACTAAGTGTGTCGTTCTCACTTTTGTCAATAAAAGCTTAAAATGGCCTAAAAATGGGTTACCTATTTGACAATTTTGGTTTTTCTTGGAATAATAGGTACACCTATGTTTTCGCGACGGAGGTCGACGACTCCGATCAGCCTCAAAATTTGACATTATCCGTTTCAAGAGGTCTACATTCAAAATTCGAAATGTCCGTCCGCCGTACGCCGTCTAAATACTTGGTTTACCATCTAGTTGTGCCTGCAAGGTTTTCAGTCCGATCGCCCAAACCCGTGGGGCGCTATGGGGCTAAAATGGGGCTACAGGAGGGGTTTTCTGAAGGCTTTTAGCTATGGGATCGATTTAGGTGTCGTTTTTGAGTATTTTTTGACGTAGAATCCATTTTTGGGGGTCCCGGAACGATCCGATTGCACTGTGGCAATCTATAATATAGAAATATTATTTCTTTCATGGGGCTAAAAATGGGATTTTTGAAGGATCCCAGGAGGTTAAATATTTTTCGAGTAAAAAAATAAAGAACTTTTGAAAAAACACATTTTTGAAGAAAAAAATCCCCAAAAATTTTTTTTTTGGAATATAAAAATCTAAAAAAAAATTAATTTTTTTTTTTCATTGACAGAATTAAATGTCTGTACAAGTAACCTATATCGAAGAATAATAAACCCTTGTGTAAAATTTGCAGCGTTTTTTTCTAAAGTTTTATTGGGTAGGGCCTCCGGACCCCACCTGGTGCCACAACCCCCCCCCCCCCCCCCCGAAAATTTTTCCTGGGTACGGCCTTGGGGTGGAGGGAAGATGGCGAGGAGGCCCTCCTCAGGAGGACCAGAAACGTCCAAAGCCTTCTGGCACAGAGCTCCAGCCAGATGCTTCTCTTGCAAGCTTTTTTTTTTTTTTTTTTGCAAGCTGTGATAATCAAGCTTGAAGCGCGATTTTGTTTGTATGGCGCTACCAACAATTGCTTGGTTACAAATTAGTTACTAATTCAAATAGGAAGCGCCACCCTTATTTCTTTTTAGGCGGTTAACCGCCTATATTTAGAAAAAAAAAAAGAAATAAGGGTTATAAAAATAATTATTTTTCTCGTTCACCTAAGTATTAAGTTCACCCAGGTATTAAACATAATAAAGTGGTTTCTCGTTCCTATTCATTTGCTCGTGTTTCCAAAATATAAAGAACCCTTCCTTTGTTGGTCTTTGGACAAGTAAAGTTACTTGCAGTTCTGCAGTTTGGTGGGGATGGGGGGGGGGGAGGCGGTCAAATTGAATCGCCCGGGCCGGTCAAAACCACCTATCCGCCCCTGCTTGGAATAATACACCTATGTTTTCGCGACGGGGGTCGACGACTCCGATCGGGCTCAAAATTTGACATTATCCGTTTCAAGAGGTCTACATTCTAAATCCGAAATGTCCGTCCGCCGTCCGCCGTCCAGGCCGTTTTGGGCAGGAGGAATTTTTTTAAAAATCTGAAATTTCGGCAAAATACTTGGTTTACCATCTAGTTGTGCCCGAAAGGTTTTCAGTCCGATCGCCCAAACCCGTGGGGCGCTATGGGGCTATAATGGGGCTACGGGAGGGTTTTTTTGAAGGCTTTTAGCTATGGGATCGAGTTAGGTGTCGTTTTCGAAGTATTTTTGGACGTAGAATCCATATTTTGGGCTCCCGGAACGATCCGATTTCACTGGGCCGATCTTTAGGGCATTCGTGGGGCTAAAAATGGGATTTTGGAAGGATCCCAGGATGTTAAATATTTTTCGAGTAAAAAAACGGAATTTTTGAAAAAGACACATTTTGAACAAAAAATGAAAAAAAAAAAATTAATTTGAGATAAAAATCCAAATTTTTTTTCATTGACAGAATTAAATTTCTGCACAAGTAACGTATATAAAAGAATAATAAACCATTGTGTAAAATTTGCAGCGTGTTTATCATGCAAACAGTGAAAAAAATGTACAAATAATGTAAAAATATTGCAACAAAAAATGTAGCTCGTCAGGTCTTTCCAGCATACTATGCTAGAAACAATGTAGTACAGTCAATGTAAGTACATACCTACCTACTTTTTTTCGTTTCAGCAGCAGCGCTGACGGCGTTAGCCAGTTTCGCGGACACTCTACAAACAAAATGGTACAAACTGAGTTTGCCGAACGAATAATGTCACATTTTGAGGCTGATCAGAATTTTCGACCCCCGTCGCGATTACATAGGTGTATTATTCCAAGAATAATAAACCAAACGAAGAGGTTCCCTAACTTTCTATTGTGTTTTGTTCAAGATTTTTTTCAAATTTTTCCATTTTTCTTTTTGGGGATTTTTTTCCATCCTTGAGTAATCTTATGGGATTTTTTTCCGCCCTGCAGGATTTTTTTTCCGATTACCAAATGTTTGGGTGGGGAGAAGCTTATTGAAATGCGAGTGAAAAGATTCGGTATTGAAGTACATAGGTCAAAAGATATCGGCGGCCACGGAGTTATGAGGAGCTCAAAGGCAGAAAGTAATTTGGCCTTTCACCTCCCCGGGAGTACATCGGCCGTTGGCAACGGCCCGTTGCCCGCCAGTGATGCCAGAAAACTTGCCTCGGAATTCCCTACCGACTGTTTCAAAAACCCTACTTTTCCCTACAAAATCCCTACCATGTTCGAAATTTCCCTACGCTTTAATTTCTAATATAATTACTGCCGTTTTTTAGACGTTGAATACAGCAAAAACTATCACTTCGATTTCAAAAGTCAAAACAATGCTTCAGCTAGTTTCGGTAGTCTCGGAAGCAAAATTACCCATAATATCTTGGGCGGTCATGTTGTACCGTCATCAAACTAAGGATCGGACATCGATGTCCGATGTTTCCGAAACATCGATGTTTTTTAAGTCCGACGTTTGATATTCACATCGATGATGTTACCGCCAGGCAACATCGATGTTAATTTGCCGGAAAAAATATTTATTTAAATCTTTTTTTTTTTTAATAAATTTGCAAAAGATTATTTTCCCCGGCAAGTCAATCGTCTGTAACTGATTGATGCCTACTTAGTTGTTGTGATGATAATTTTGACGGAATGAAAGAAAAGAGAGAGAAGAATAGGTAGGTCTTCTTATAGGCCTACTTAACTTCTTATCAATCAAATCAACAGAGCACTGGAGGAAGAGCCAAATCAACAGAACAGAAAATAAGAAGTCAAATCAACACAGAAATGATGAAGAACCAAATCAACACAGAAAACGCTGCAAATTTTTTAAAGGGCTTATTGCTTAAAAATTGCTACAAAAACTGTGCAAAAAATTAATTCTGCGTCATTAAGAAAATATGTTTGAAAAAAAAAAAAAAAAAAAAAAAAAAAAATTACAATGTTTAGTCACATGTGGGGACCTCGATAAATGAATGATGTGTCCAAATTACTCGAAAAACGAGATCTTATTAAATAATTTTGACTTCCTCGAATCCTTCAAAAATCCCATTTGTGGCCCCATGAAAGATCCATAGACCCCCACGGTGAAATCGGATCGTTCTGGGACCCCCAAAATAGGATTCCACGTCCAGAAGTACTTGAAAACGACACCCAACTCGACCCCATTGCCGAAAACCTTCGAATACCCCTCCCGGAGCCCATTTTTAGACACATAGCGCCCCACGGGTTTGGGCGATCGGGCTGAAAACCTTGCGGGCACAACTGCATGGAAAACCAAGAATTCTGTCAAAATTTCAGATTAAAGAAAAAATCCTACTGCCCAAAACTGCTCGGACGGCGAACGGCTCAACATCTTGAAACATGTTTCGAGATGTTTAGCCGTTCGCCGTCCGAGCAGTTTTGGGCATATTATGCCGAATTTTGAGGCCAATCGGAGTGTTTGACCTCCTTCGCGATTACATAAGTGTATTATTCCAAGATAATAAACCAAAAATGAATTTAATGAGCAGGCCGTGGATCACCGGATCACATTTCCCATTTCTTTGAGATTCCTCGTATACATTGAGACGTCTATTAATAAGAAACACCAATTAAAACAATATCGTTAAAGTGATTTCACGGTTCAACTTGACTCGGTCAACAGCGGATGTGGTGGATGCACTGGCAAGGCAATTTGGTCGACGGAAAGTAAA
The DNA here is from genome assembly GCA_955831195.1 of Pilophorus perplexus. Taxonomy (NCBI): domain Eukaryota; kingdom Metazoa; phylum Arthropoda; class Insecta; order Hemiptera; family Miridae; genus Pilophorus; species Pilophorus perplexus. Next base: position 28,730,872 of record OY037015.1, read on the forward strand.
CTTCCTGGGCCCTCAACTTGCACTTGACCGTCGTAACCGTTCTCAGTGAAACAAGAGGGTTCATGTAACCTTGGCCTATGTGGTAGGCGTTCCAAAACTCCTCACACGAGTGAAAGTAAGAAGAAAAGGTCCCTCCTGCCCTCGAGGGAGTTGGACGTATAAAAAACTAGTTGGATTACCGCCGGACACTCAATGCTCAGCCCTATAGAGGTGAAGTACTTGGAGACGAGATCGTCGACGTTCAGGGGTTTCCAGCCAGGTGGCACACAATGGGGTCCGAAACCGTGTCTTGATTTTTATTTTTCCGAGAAAGTACCTACTTCACGTCAGGATACGAGAAAAGTGGGTTTGGGGCCCCTCCAGCGCTATTTGAATTTTTTGCGAGCCACCAAAAATTAATTTTTTGAATGGAACCGCGAACTCGGATTCTGAGTAGAAAGCTGTGTGACTGGCCGTTCACTGACCAACGAATTATTGGTACCGGAGTGTTTAGTAAGTATCTAAGTACATGAGTGACAAAAAAATAGGATTTTTTTTTTTTTCGAATTCTGCAGGATTTCACGGAATTTTCAAACTCACATTTCCCACTAATTCAGAAAACACCCCTCGATATCCGTGTTTCTAACCTTAGTGAAAGCCCAATTCTGAGGAAATTTGAAGAAAAACAAACTATTGAGACGAAAGCCTCTCCAATGTGCACGTATAATATACGTTTATTAATTAATATTATTATGCGTTTTATGCATTTATATGCTCGATGAATTCAAATTATGTTCGTTAATAACCTCGACTCCGAGCCTTACCATCAACAATACATCGCTGGCCCGCAAGAAAAGACTTTTCTTTTAAAAAAGACTTTTGTGAAATAAATCGAAAATTGAAATTTTCGATTTATTTCACAAATAGGGTTGGTGTAGTCGTATCTCGCAGCAGAGTTGGGCGAAAAGTAGTTCTGAAACTAAAACTAAAAACTAAAACTAAATTAGTTCCGAAGTGGAACTAAAAACTGAAACTATTAGTTTCAGTTCGATTTTTGAAACTAACTTTTGGAACTACATTAGTTTCATTTTCAACTATTGAAACTGAAACTAATTTAGTTGCAAAAGTTAGTTTCGAAGTTGCGAATAAAAACTAAAGTAGTTTCATCTTTTATTCGTAGTTTCGGAACTAAAAATGAAACTAATTTTTTTCCTCGCGTTTTTTTACTGATTTGAAGGGGATGTGTGTTCGTGTGTGTGTTTCAACGAAATGTGGGTGATGGGTGCGAACAAGTTCGTTTTTTCAGGGTCGTAGAAGAATAGATTAAAGTTTCCTCCCCTCCCCACCACTTTGAGTGGAACATCAAACGTTTTCAGAAACGTATCGAAGAATTTAGGGTGATGAGTCATTAATTATGTCTGGAGGAAAAAAAATTGCGAGGAAAAAAAATGTCTGCGAGGAAAAAAAATTTAGTTTCATTTTTAGTTCCGAAACTACGAATAAAAGATGAAACTACTTTAGTTTTTATTCGCAACTTCGAAACTAACTTGTGGAACTAAATTAGTTTTAGTTTCAACAGTTGAAACTAAAACTAATTTAGTTCCAAAATTAGTTTCGAAAGTCAAACTAAAAACTAAATTAGTTTTTAGTTTCACTTTCGAAACTAAAAACTAATTAGTTTTTAGTTTCAACTTTAGTTCAACTAAATTTTTATTCGAATAATCCCAACTCTGTCTCGCAGTAAAAGTTTCACACGAAGTTACAAGGGAACTGCTAGAGTGAGCGATGTGTCACTTTGCCGCCATCGGAAATGGTCCATTTAGGGATTGCAATCCCGAGCGTTTTTCTGAATCCCGGGATCCCGGGATTTTTCAGAGGCAATCCCGGGATCCCGGGATTAATCCCGGGATTGATGATTTTTGTATGAACGTGAAAAAATTGATTAAAAACGACGAAAAACTTGTTTATTTACAATAATTGTAAATTATATAAAATATTACTTCTCTCATGAAGGAGAAATTTCACTTATGTACTCAAAAAATGTGCTTTTAGAAATCATAATGTTGGATCTTAGAAAGCATTCAAAGTTGGATCAGCCAATTTGCTTCTTAGCTTTGTCGAAAATAGTCCTGCTACTCAAAAGGCCCTCTCAGCTTCTACGGAGGTCAGTGGGATAGTCCTACGTGTTCTGGTTGTGCTTAAATTGAAGCTGAATCACTGCTCTACAATTTCATTCCTCATAACTTTCCTCGTGGATGAATTCGGGATGAATATCATAGCCGATATTCCGTACTGAAGAAGGATAAAACCACGATTTCTAACATTTGGGGGAAAATGGTCAATGTTTGAAGAGGGTTAATCTCGGGGCCCATTGGTCCTAGAAAGCTGCCGTTGCGCTCAAATGGTAGCAAATCTTGTCTACTTGAAAATAGTATACAGTGACTTTTTCGTTAGGGAGCACATTTTTGAAGCTAAAAGCCAAGAACTGAAAAAAAAAAAAAAAAAAAATCCGAAAATTTCGCGGCTTTTCGAGCATCCAGCATTAAATTTTAGCACAAGGGTTTCGAAGCTGGTACCGTCCCTGATAACATTTAAAAAAAAAACGCTGCAAATTTTACACAAGGGTTTATTATTCTTTGATATAGGTTAGTTGCGCAAAAATTATTTCTGAGTCAAAAGAAAAAATGTTGGAAAAAAATTTTTTGGATTTTTTTTTTTTTTCAAAAAAATTGTTTTTCCAAAAATTCTTTATTCTTTACTCGAAAAATATTTAACCTCCAGGGATCCTTCAAAAATCCCATATTTAGCCCCATGAAAGCCCTATAGATCGCCACAGTGAAATCGGATCGCTGCGGGACCCCAAAAAATGGATTCTACGTCCAATAATACTTCGAAAACGACACCTGACTCGATCCCATAGCCGAAAGCCTTCAAAAACCCCCTTCTGTAGCCCCATTTTAGCCCCATAGCGCCCCACGGGTTTGGGCGATCGGGCTGAAAACCTTGCGGGCACAACTAGATGGTAAAGCGAGTATTTTGTCAAAACTTCAGATTTAAAAAAAATTCTACTGCCCAAAACGGCCCGGACGGCGGACGGACATTTCGGATTTAGAATGTAGACCTCTTGAAACGGATAATGTCAAATTTTGAGGCCGATCGGAGTCGTCCACCTCCGTCGCGAAAACATAGGTGTATTATTCCAAGAATAATAAACCAAAATATTCTATTCTATTCTATATTCTATTCCTAACCACCTCACGCCCCTCGTACTTCTCTTCCCCCACCTCTGGAACTTCCTACTGTTCTAGTTAGTCATGAGAGTTTGATCTCTTTCAGGTGAGGATAGAAGGACCCATTGAAGAATTGCCTTACGATAATTGGAAGGACCTGTACGACTCTGAGCCGCTTTTCTGCAAAATCCGAGCGGTCGTGTGCCACCAGGGGACTTCCATCGAGTGGGACGAGCTCAAGAAGCACCACGATCAGATCCTCAACGAATATAAGGAAGGAGCCAACGCCCTTGCCAAACCCGACCACGTGTAAGTGTTTTACTGATACTGTTTACACAAATTTGGTCATTTTGCGCTCACAATTTATACTTGGAATAATTTTTTCACCGAGCGCCGAAATCTGTTGACGGTTGCTGCCACCCTACGAGCAAAATTTCGTCTTCAGACGTGTTCCTCACTTTGACGAAAGCTTTCAATTGTTTCAGGGTCGCCTACAAGATCTTCCCGTCGATGATCGAGTTTTACGAGTCTCTTGGGCCCAGGATCGCAGACAGAGTCATGTACCTCAAAGAAAAGAACAGCTGGAAGAACGAGAGAATTGCCGCCTAAGTGAATGCCGAACATTTTGACATTCTCATCTGGGGCTCATTCTCACATATTTTTATTAATTTGTCACTTTTTTAATAATAAACGAAGCTTTTCGTAGTTTTGTGGTTTTGACTGGACTGTCTGAATATCTCACAGCTCAATGTTCGAAATGAAAGCCTGACCTAGTTGGTAAACATTATTACTGCCTGCATAATAGGGATCGTGACGGGACTGAAAAGAGAGCGTTCTGGTGGCGAAATTGATATCACTGACCGAGCTGATGAATAACAGGTTCGTTCCAGGTTTGACGGACTGTTAACAGAAATCGACGGAGACATGCGCAGTTGAGAAAACTGCTGTTCCAGGTCGCCGTCGCCGGCTGTTCCAGGTCGATTTGTAGGTTGACAGCAGTTCAACTGCAGTCGGACGGAAACCGACAGCTCGAATGAGTTCGGTTGGGAGCTGTCGACTTGGATAACCCAGTTGAAACCTCTCTCATAACCTCCTTTATTTTGGTGCTTGACGCATCAAGTTGTACTCGCGTCCTCCCAAAGTCCTCGTATATACCCTCAAACACTTTAAATGACTCATTCCCGCCCTTATGATACTCCTCTCTCGAAAAAGGTTGATTATTCTGAATACAATTATACAATTTTGTTGACAGTTCGCGTTCCAGGTTAGAAGGTGGGCTGTTCGACAGAACTCGACAGACGAAGGCATTGGGACTGCTGTCGACAGCTGTCTGTTTTGTCAACAGACGCCGTCAGACCTGGAACAAACCTTATTGTTTACGTTGAGCCTTGTATCGCATGTAGGAGAAGGGAGAAAAATAAAGGCGTAGAACAGAAGCTACTGACTTTTATTCCAAATCAAACTTTTTTTTGGACTTTTGTCCAGCTAGAGTGGCGAAAAAAAAAACAGTGCGCCGCCGCCGACCGCAGACGCGTCAGGGAAATTCCAGGGAAGACAGGGTTTGTTGTTGGAGCTGAATGGAAAGATGACTGTCGGAGAGTGAAATGGCTCTCCGTTCGGGAGTCAATAATTATTATATTATGAAATGAGGGTTAATTGACTGATCTCTCTCCTAGGCAATCAGGAGGTATGGAAATTAGTTCCAAAGGGTTGTGACCCTAAGCGTATTTATTATACAGTGAAATAAATATATCGTTCGTGAACATCCTAACACCCGATACCGAACGCGAAATGTCTTCTCACGAGACGTGGGAGCTAGCCCAAGCTACTCATGAGGGTCGCTGCAGTGTAAATCGCCAGGGACTTCATCTTAACGACGTAGGGGTCCCGGGGGTCCTGTCCGGAGTTGCTTGGGCTGAGAAGAGAGTCCCGGAGGTCCAGGTGACGATCTGGAAGGTCCAGGAGATAGTCGACTCCCGGGCCTACGACGGGCAGACGGGCATACGCTCGCTCTGACTGTCTGGAATGCACTCACCCTGATGCAGCATCCCCTCAGTCCCTTTATCCGAATCCCTCGTTCACGTGAACGTGCCAAACCAGCCTTGATTCGCCCTCTACTTGGAGGCCGGTCAACACAACAGATTCTGCTGTGTCGAGACGTCACGTCCGCCGGTTTCGTTAACCGGACCGCTGTCCAGGATCGATCTCGATGGACAACTCTATCTTGTGGTAATTGAGGTCGATAATCGACTGTCTTGGGCCAGGCACACAGAGGTACTTTCATCTAAGCTTTCCTCCAGCATATTTATGCTGAGAAGATTGGTTGGCGCGGTTTCTCCTGAGGTTCTACGCACAGTTTACTGCGCTTGCTTCCATGGAAGCAGACTAGAGCAGCGTACAGGATCCCTCTATGGGGGAACTCATCTCATCTCTCGCCCAAAATATTCGTTCTCCAAAAAAGTGAAACAATGTAATTAATTTGTGGATGGACCTTAATACAGTAAACCCTCACTAACAGCGGTTTTTGCCTAAATGCCCTTAAACCTTGAAATCGATGGATGCTGCTCCTTTGACGTGGAAAACCCACAATATCGCACATTGCTTTTACAACATCAAGGAATCCATCGATAAAATTATGGCCTGGAGTGGTCGGGGTGATGGATCCAGAAAAAAATTTGACTGGTTCGGAAACAGCAACGTTGGGTGAAATTTTAGAGATCGCTCATAAACTGGAGGGTGAGGGATTTTCTGAAATATGGTTCAGGTGGTTGAGTGGGACTCCCTTATGGAAAGCTTTCATGGATATCGCTCCTCCGGAGTAATAGTGGTATAAGTAAGTCTAAAAACAGCTGTTTTGAGTTATATATACCATTGGGTAGCTCGCGACGAGCTTAACATGGGGGTATTATTGGTTTAAGCATAGTTCAAAAATTACTCGGGAGAGAGCAGATGAACCGGTATGTTTTCCATGCAGATTACCGACATTTCGTTTGAAGAAGGTTGGTTCATCTCTAATGAGCCGCTATCCGTCAGAAAAATCAGGTATTAACCTTATTTTTTTCACTTCAGTACTGGTATATTTCAAGAAGTACCGCTGTTCAACCAAGAAAATATCCTTTTTTGTGTGCTTGCAGTGGCAAAACCGGATCATTTCAAAAATGTACCACTACTATTCCAATATTAACGTGTGTCATCCCGTGTGTTCATCAGTACAGTAGTGGATCATGTCAAGATGTACCATCCATTTGGGTCCAATTTCTTGGGATAAGAGTGGTACATAATTGAAATTTAATTGATTTTAATACATGCGCGTCGTGAATGAGAAGGGGGAGAAGAAGCTTTGGGAAAACCTGAAAGGTAGATAATAATATGAAAGCCTGAGAAGCATCGGATATCGGAAACAAAGCCCTCGTGTCTGCAACACGCTAACAAATATGTGAAAAATCTTAAATGGGCTTCTTGAAAAGGTCTGAATTCAGCATTTCTGACAACATATTCGGATTCAGCACCCTTTAAAACCCATACACCCCAATTTTTAGTTCGAAAATGCGTATAGGTACGTGCTGTGCTGTTTTCGAAATGTTAGAGATTTTGAAATGAACGCCGGGCAAATTTGACGTCACACCTCGCCAGGCTGGGCGTCGAGTAGTTGGGCACTGAGCCGCCAGAGCGCTAAATAACAAATCTGAACAGAATCGGAATAAAAACACTCGGCCCAGGTCGATTTTTGAATAACCTTCTTTGATAATAACCTCGATGCTCAATTTTCGAATGACCTTCTATAATGATTAACCCGATTTTCGATTTTTGGGGTCGACTTTTCGCGTAGTAAAGTTGGCTGACTTGCGTAGATGAGAGAGAGAGGGATCTCCCGGCCAATCAAAAGACGACGAAGCAGCCCACGTCATGTACCCTCTCCAGACCTCGGAATTCAAATATCATATTTTCCCTAAGGCCCTATAAATAATTGAAACGGGGTTTCTGCAATATGGACCCGTTTTCGTAACTTTTGAAGCACGACCTTTGCAGGAAAAACATTTTCAAAAATCATTAAAGGAGCTCATTGCGATTTCCCAAAAGTAAGGTTTTTGGACTTATACCACTATTCCTCCGGAGGAGCGATATATCCATGAAAGCCTATAAGCTATCCACAGTGAAATTGGATCGTTCCGGGACCCCAAAAAATGGATTCTACGCTCAAAAATACTTCGAAAACGCCACCAAACTCGACCCCATAGCCGAAAACCTACAAAAAAACCCTCCTGTAGCTCCAAATTAGCCCCATAGCGCCCCACGGGTTTGGGCGATCGGGCTGAAAACTTTGCGGGCACAACTAGATGGTTAACCAAGTATTTGGTGTAGGTGAACCTATACAAAATATATTTTGTCAAAATTTCAGATTTTAAAAAAATTCCTACTGTCCAAAACCGCCCGGACGGCGTACGGACATTTCGGTTTTGGAATCTGGACCTCTTGAAACGGATAATGTCAAATTTTGAGGCCGATCGGAGTCGATGACCTCCGTCGCGATTACAAAGGTGTAGACCTACACCTGTGTATATACACATGTGTATTATTCCACGAATAGGTAATAAACCATAATCTGTACTTCGGAAGGACATAAAAAATAGATTTTGCGTCCAAAATTACTCGGAAAACTACACCTTATTTGAAACCTTCAAAAATCCCTTTTGTAGCCTCCTGAAAGCCCAATAGATCCCCACAGTGAAATCGGATCGTTCCGTCACCCCAAAAAATGGATTCTACGTCCAGAAATACTTCGAAATCGACACCTAACTCGACCTCATAGCAGAAAACCTTCAAAAAACCCTTCCCGTAGCCTCATTTTAGCCCCATAGCGCCCCACGGGTTTGGGCGATCGGGCTGAAAACCTTGCAGGCACAACTAGATGGCAAACCGAGTCTTTTGTCAATATTTCAGATTTTTCAAAAACCTGTTTAATAGGTAGGTGTCGTATTCCGAGTAATTTTGGACGTTTTTTTTTTTTTTTATGCCCCCACTTCTGTCCAACCTAATAAGTAAGTAGGTAACTATTTTTAATTTTTTCAAAAATATTTCCTTTGGTACAGAATTAATTTTTAATTTTTTCAAAAATGTTTCCTTTGGTACAGATTTAATTTTTCATAATTAACCTATAGGTACCTATCAAAGAATAGTAACACTTATTCACTTTATACATTTTATTCATGGAATTTTCGCATCATGAGATGTTTAAGGGCAATGTTGAGTCCCAGAGGGGTCAAACATTTAGTATAGGTACCTAACTAAGAATAATAATCATTGTTATTATTTTTATTCATTGTTACCTACTAAGTTGTAGCCCTCTCGCGGAACCACAGAATCTCTACAAGGCCTGTAAGGTCTGCGCGTTCGGCCCGCAGACCTAGCTGTGTAGACCTTACACGAACACCAGCGGAGTTCGTGCAACATGCCACATCGAACGACCGCGAAGGGTGTGGCCCCGTCCTCGTCATCACTCAGTCTTCTCCCAGCAGCTCTACGGGGAGGTCATGTTGGGGTATTTTTTAAATTTAAATGTAATTTCAGCCCAATTCATTTGAAATTATCTCCACTTATCGCACAATGTGATATTATCATCCGGGAGAGTAACGAATAGAAAGAAAGTTGTCGCGTTGCCATGTTTTAGACGAAAACGTATTTGGTATGAACTGATTACAATAATAATTATTGTAAGATGAATTATTCATCTTTTACGAATAATTATTGTTTCTCACTCGCGGTATTTTCTATTCATGAAGCCCACAAACCCTCCTGATTGGTTTATTTAGTTCAGCATCAAGTTGATCTCATTGAGGGATTCTCTGTCTCTCTTGTTGAGCTTTTTTTCTACCGTTAATGAATGTTTTATTATTCTCGTGAGTTTTTTTGGAATCGGCCTCAAAATTTGTCATTTCACGTTTCAAGATGGGTACCTAAGTTCCAAAACTGTAATGTTCCCTCCCGCCGTCCGAGCCCTTTTAGGCGGTACCTAGGATTTCTTTTTTAGAGTCAACAAATCTGAAATTCTGACAAAATTTGTACACATTTAATGTTGTGCCTGCAAGGGACAGTCAGTTCGCGATGTGGCAAACTTGAAATTCGTATGTGGAGGTTAGGGAGAGAAATCGCCTGTTGTTGCAGTTTTAAAGGGGGGGGGGGGGGGGGGCTATGTCCGGGGAAGTAAACATTTTTAAAATCAGGGGACTGAAAATTACGCTTTAAAGTATTGCAGCACAAAAAATTAATAGAATATTGATTCATTTCATTTGGTCAAAGCATCTTAAATAAAAATCTAATTATTTATTGTGATCATTTCAGAGTAATAAAATATTTTCCTCGTTTCGTTGGGGGGGGGCTACAATTATAGGGTCATGATGGGTTTCGAGCAACTTAACTCAACTACAGCCCAGAGTAGGCCTACCTACCTAACTTGAAGTAGTTGAACCTATACCTACTCAGGTTTATACTTAAAAATAAAAAAATAAAATAATAATAAAAAACCTCAGTATAGGTTCAACTACTTCAAATTCCTCTGGGCTGTAGATGAGCTTAGTTGCTCGAAACTGGTTTCCACACTTCAATTTAGTACCCACAACAGCAGAGGAGTAATTTCCCTCCTTAACCTCCTCATTAGACCTCTTCGGTAAAAAACTTCACTCAAAATTCGTATCCACTTCATTCGTATTCAATACTCCTTAAAACAAAAGTAAAGAATCATTCAGTTCACAAAATCATTCACTAAATTCCATCGAGAAAATAACTAATTCACAATGTCCTGGCAAATTGAATAAAAAATAATAATGGTATTGAGTGTAAAGGGTTTTGGGGCCTGCCAGTGACTACATAACTCTGGTTGAGCCCGTCGCTGGCTGTTTTGGCGGTGGCGAGCGCTTTCGATGTGATAACGTCATCAATAGTCAGACGATGAGGTTTTCACATTGAAAGCGCTCACCACCACCAAAACAGTGGTGACAGAATCAATTACAGTTACTTAAAAAAAATCAAAATTTATTTCTAACATTCAGGTAAAGTGGAGTGTGAATCATGGATTGGGCTGAAATTAGTTGATCTTGGGAGCGTAAATAGGAGCAACCGCGTTGGGCCTCATCGGAGTGTTAAAGTGCAGTGTTGTGTAAAGTGTTTTAAGTGCGCGTAGGCTAGTTGGGTGGTGTCAACAGGATGTGTGAGGCGGTTTGTAGGTAAACGTGGTACGCAGCAAGGATAAGCCAGCTCGTAGGATCCAGCCTGCCATTCATTATTTGATAGCTTGCGAAGCTGTGCCTCCTTGCCTGCCTGCCGCGTGGATTATAGATTGTAAGTTAGTTATAGTCTTTCCCATTAGGTCTCGGGTAGGTAGGTAGTCTTAGGGTGGATGAAGTGGCGGAAGTGGTTAACAAGGCTGGAGATCGCTTCTGCCATGGTGATTCGCCGTGCATGTGAGTGGTGGTCACTGTGAGAGTAAGGTTGCAATGGTTGGTCAGCTCCAATTATCAACAGCTGGTAAACTTGGTAAACGGATCTGAACTTCCGATGCTAGTGGCAGGCGTGGTGGACTGGCACAGTGATGGAGTTTCAGTTTGGTTCGATCTGGATGGTGGGGCTGATTGTGTAGGTAGGCTCTGGTGGGAGGGGGGACTAGGTACGCCAACCAGTGAGAAACAAAACTCGAAACGTTTCTACTGTGTTAGTTACCAGTAGCATTGAACTCGACAGTCAGGCGTAAATATTATCATTGGCACGTAACGATTGAAGAGCGTCAATGCCAGTCTGTGTGCGTGGGCTATCACAGTGACGGTAGTGTAAGAACACACTTCCTGTTTTGACACCACCGAGAAGAAAAGAAGACTTCTAGACTCAGTCAAGACCTCGAGACGTGCTCCTTGGCCATCACTGCGTTTGTCGACTTCACAACTTGCGTTGCCATCGCTGCTGCTGCTGCCACATCCATCCAACACGCGAGTGTCCGTTAATGCTCCCAAGTCTCGCGGCGTTTGGGTGGGGGGTGGGGTGTGGGGGTCTTCTCCGAGTTTCTCCTAAGTTCCTGAACGCTTCATGGACAAGGTTTGGGTGGTAAGTAAACTCTGCGTACATTTTGTTGAAACGTACTGTACAGTTTCACATCATTTTTTTTTAAAACGATTTTTTTTTTTTTTTTTTTCAGGCATGCTCATCAACATTTATTGAGCCAGGTACAATTCAAAAGCATGTCAAACCATTCAGGATGGCATTCAAGTTCCTTTTCAACATTCTTGTGACTTGATGGTCACTACTCACTTTATTTTCCACTCTTTGAAGTTTTCAAAAAACGCTAATGAAATTCGTCAAATGGTCAATCTGAACTTAAATCAATGCTTAAATACTACCCAACCTGAATGCCATTTTGTGGAGCCACTGTTGGAAATTAGTCTCTTTCCTCCCTTTGGCATGTTGAACTTCATGAACTTCAAGAACTTCAGCTGAAGGACGACGAGAGGAAGCTTCTTTTATCCACAGTCACATTTCACGTGGTATTTGTTCGTTTCAAGAATCAAGAACACGAAGAGTAGGTACATATTTAGGTGGCTAGGTTATATATACAACACACACACCCACCAGCGCACACACACACAAACTACTTAGTAGACAATTCCAATAATTTCATTCCACAAAACAATAAGTAACCCACGTAGGCATAAACGTTGTTCATTACAATTAGAATATTCTTCAGAACTCCCACAACTCCCTACTTCTTTTTGCATAAACCAGTAAAAAAACGCACATGTACTCAAAAAAGCTGGTAAAAAATTACAATAAGTTTACAATACATTAGTGTCCTCAGCTTACAAAGCATAAATTGACTCCTCCCCCCCCCCCCCAAATTTACTCAACTGTATCCCCCCAAATTCCTCAAGAGAGAACAACTCAGCTCTAATGATGTGTTTTGAAGTGGTAGGCTTCGAACATTCTCCTATCAATCTCTATTCTGTAGTAAATTGCATGCCAGTGGCTCCAAGGTTTTTTTTTTTTTTTTTTTTTTTTTAAAGCAATTAGGGTATTAGGTAGGCAACTGTTGTCTTTGAAACAAATTGCTGTAGATTGTCATGTTTCTCACGCTGAGTTCCGGAGCCATGTGTTGGCTTCTCCAATCGGCACAATATTTGATGTTGCGGGCATAATGTTGTTGTCTCTGACTTCTACATTGTGCAAACCAAATATCTCTTACTGTGTCGTCCATCCGTGAAGTTTGGTGGACCGGGCTCAGCTCGGGGAATATGATGACCAGGCCGGGTTGTTGTTTCCACTGTTTTTGCCATTTCTTCTTGTATTTGGTGAAACAAATTGCTATAGATTGTCATGTTTCTCACGCTGGGTTCCGGAGTCAGGTGTTGGCTTCTCCAACCGGCACAATATTTGATGTTGCGGGCATAATATTGTTGTCTCTGACTTCTACATTGTGCAAACTGAATATCTCTTACTGTGTCGTCCATCCGTGAAGTTTGGTGGACCGTGCTCAGCTCGGGGATATGACGACCTGGCCTGGATGATGTTTTCACGGTTTTTGCCTTTTCTTCTTGTATTTGGTGAGACAAATTGCTGTAGATTGTCATGTTTCTCACGCTGGGTTCCGGAGCCAGGTGTTGGCTTCTCCAACCGGCACAATATTTGATGTTGCGGGCATAATGTTGTTGTCTCTGACTTCTACATTGTGCAAACCGAATATCTCTTACTGTGTCGTCCATCCGTGAAGTTTGGTGGTCCGTGCTCAGCTCGGGGATATGACGACTAGGCCTGGTTGTTGTTTCCACTGTTTTTGTCTTTTCTTCTTGTATTTGGTAGTTGGTGAAACAAATTGCTGTAGATTGTCATGTTTCTCACGCTGGGTTCTGGAGCCAGGTGTTGGCTTCTCCAACCGGCACAATATTTGATGTTGTGGGCATAATGTTGTTGTCTCTGACTTCTACATTGTGCAAACTGAATATCTCTTACTGTGTCGTCCATCCGTGAAGTTTGGTGGACCGTGCTCAGCTCGGGGAATATGCCGACTAGGGATGGTGGTTGTTTCATCTTTAGGTACTTCTTCTTTATTTAGCGGAACAGTGATTTCGTAACCAGCCTCTGATGTCAGACCACGTGAGAGCATCAGCGTCATTTACTGAAGTAAGTAAGCAGGTACCTACTCCGAATGATGGGCAAGACTACCAACATAATAATATTATATAACATATTATGTTGGTATTATCTGCTCATCGTCTACGAATCAATCCAGTTTTTCTGCACTGAAGCAAAGTGATTCTGCAGACACCCCAGACAAGGTGATGCTGCAATGCGTTCAGCGTCATAGCTTTCTTCATGCTCCTTGGGTGGATATTGTTTGACTCCACAAACAGTACTCAACATCTGCAGCTGCCATCATTGACTGAATTTACAGAGAAGACATTGTTGGTGAGTTTGATTGACTAAAGTGAAATAGATATGGAGTGGATTTCCTTGCTAAACGGTCATTTTGTATTTCAGCCTCGATGGCAGAATTCTTGGGAGCATCAGCGTCATTACTGAAGTACTCTGAATAGAAGACCACCAACATATCTTCTCATCATCTACGAGCCAATCCACTTTTTCTGCACCGAAGCGACACACCAGACAAGAGTTGCTGCAGCAATGGTGTCGCCAAATTCTGCATGAAATCACCAGGAAGGCAAATAATTTGGCAAATAGCTTTTAGTGAGTTTATTTATAGAACGCTTCTCAAGATCCCAAAGGGTCTTCAGTCTGACGCTACTGCCAATCTGCTCCTCAACATCTGCAGCTGCCATCATTGACTGAATTTACAGAGAAGACATTGTTGGTGAGTTTGATTGACTACAGTGAAATAAATATGAAGTGGATTTCCTTGCTAAACGTTCATTTTATATTTCAGCCTCGATGGCAGGCTTCTTGGGAGCATCAGCGTCATAACTGAAGTACTCTGAATGATAAGACCACCAACATATCTTCTCATCATCTATGAGCCAATCCACTTTTTCTGCTGCGAAGGGACACACTAGACAAGAGTTGCTGCTGCAATGATGTCGCCAAATTCTGCATGAAATCACCAGGAAGGCAAATAATTTGGCAAATAGGTTTTAGTGAGTTTATTTAAAGAACGCTTCTCAAGATCCCAAAGGGTCTTCAGTCTGACGCTACTGCCAATCTGCTCCTCAACATCTGCAGCTGCCATCATTGACTGAATTTACAGAGAAGACATTGTTGGTGAGTTTGATTGACTACAGTGAAATAAATATGAAGTGGATTTCCTTGCTAAACGTTCATTTTATATTTCAGCCTCGATGGCAGGCTTCTTGGGAGCATCAGCGTCATAACTGAAGTACTCTGAATGATAAGACCACCAACATATCTTCTCATCATCTTCGAGCCAATCCACTTTTTCTGCTGCGAAGGGACACACTAGACAAGAGTTGCTGCTGCAATGATGTCGCCAAATTCTGCATGAAATCACCAGGAAGGCAAATAATTTGGCAAATAGGTTTTAGTGAGTTTATTTAAAGAACGCTTCCCAAGATCCCAAAGGGTCTTCAGTCTGACGCTACTGCCAATGGTGGGGGAAGAATGGCGTGAAGAGGAGCAGCAAACTATGAAAGGTAAGAAGGAACGTTGAGGGAGAGTAGTTAAGTACTGTTTTGTCTTTATCAAAAAAAGTTGTGTTTGTGAGCCCTCTATTAAATAGAGGGCTCACAAACACAAAAAAGACTTCAAATTTTGAAGCCTTATCTTTAGATTTTTAGAGTCCTTTGACAAAATGAAGACATGCAAGTTCTGATTATCTACTCTTGGCTCTCGTTCTTTAAGGGTTCCATAGGTCGCCCTAGAGGTTTTTGATGTTGGTAATGTCCATTCTCTCAAGTTTCTGGATTCCATCATTGACAAGTCAGGAGTGTGCAAATTGGATATTGAAACCTGGATTTCATTAGCCAAAGGAACAATTCAAGCTCTCAGCCCTCAACTGTCAGTGGTGGGGCAGAGAAATCCATTGCCGAACTAAACAGCTCATCCTCAGTGTTTTTGTTGAAAGTATACTGCCAATGGAGGGGGATGAATGGTGTGAAGAGGAGCGGCAAATTATGAAAAAGATAAGAAGATGTTGAGGGAGAGTAGTTTGTGTTTTGTCCCCAAGGAGAATCAGCTGTAGCTCGTTGGACAAGAGGACGCTCCAATGGTACAGGCATGTCTGTCATAGGTATGGCCGCAGAAAGGTTCTCCAGAAGGCGAACTGAAGAAGGGTGCCCACTCGATGCGTCGCCTCAACCTCACCAAGGATGATTGTCTGGACCAAAGGGTTTGGTGTCGGGCGATATTGAGCAGCCCCTGGTAAGAGGAGAAACCCCAAAAGTAAGTAGTTCCGTTGGCCATTGCCTGTTGCCTGTGTAAAGTTATCACCGCTAGTTTCCATAGTTGGCACGTCTTCCTTCCCTGTCACCGCTTGTTGCCATAGAATGTTTACGGACTGTTTGCTGCATGAAAGTTAATATTGCCTTTGTTCTTCATGGAGCGTGCCCGTTTCCTGCTTGGAGCATTTATACTACCTACCTGTTTGCTGCATTGAGTGTTTATACTGCCTGTTTCCTGTACAGAGCATTTATTCTGCCTGTTTGCTGAATTGTGTGTTTATGCTGCCTGTTTGCTGCACAGAGCATTTATACTGCCTGTTTCCTGCACAGAGCATTTATTCTGCCTGTTTGCTGCATTGAGCATTTATTCTGCCTGTTTGCTGAATTGAGTGTTTATGCTGCCTGTTTGCTGCACAGAGCATTTATACTGCCTGTTTCCTGCACAGAGCATTTATACTGCCTGTTTCCTGCACAGAGCATTTATTCTGCCTGTTTCCTGCACAGAGCATTTATTCTGCCTGTTTGCTGCATTGAGCATTTATAATGCCTGTTTGCTGCATTGAGCATTTATACTGCCTGTTTGCTGCATTGAGCGTTTATACTGCCTGTTTGCTGCCTGGAGCATTTATACTGCTTGTTTCCTGCCTGGAACGTTTACCGCCTGTTCCACACGATTGATGCTTTGTTCCAGTAACCTAACCTAACCCAATTGGTGAGGAAGGTGTGACTATTTGGGGAAAGCCCCCCCCTTAGTTGGGGGGGTAGGAGGAGGTCACATGGGGGAAACCCCTTTTTACAACTAATTAATAATAATTAGTTGTAAAAAGGGGGTTCTCTTTATATATAAATGCCAGGGCCGAGAGTTCGATCCTTTTCTCATCATTTTCACATTTTACAGAAATTGGCATCAGCTCGGGTTCAATTCCCCTGTATTGCGTTGGAGTCACCAGTTCTCCAGTGATCGGAGGCTTAAACATGGCAGATCCAGAGGCTTCCCAGTCAACAGAAGAAAAAAAAAACGAGGAAAGGAGCTCGAGGAAGAAGCTGCACCAAAGGATAGAAGAGAAGGCTGGCAGAAGAAAGGAAGATGGTAGGTTGAAGGTAGGATGGCTCTCGTGAAGTGCCTACAGTGGGTATTTGGTTAATGTTTAGGAATAGTTTCCCATAGTTACCCATCCTAACGAAGGCTGAGGTCGAGTAATTTGTTACATTTTCTCCCTCACTGCATTATTACACATACCAAGAACGTCTTGACAAAATTTGAACACACATAAGAGGACACACACGAGTTTGAAGAGATCGAAGAACTGGACGAAGTTGTTCGTAGTCCATCCGTTGGGTTGGTCAAGTGTTCAACTGGTGGAGGCATAGGAGGCTCAATGAGTTTAAGGTCTCTCTTCTTTTGAGGTCGAGTGTTAGGCGCCTCCATGGAACTATTGGTTGGTATTTGTTGGGAATGAAACATATCAGCAGGTATATGTTTGGAAACAGTGGAACCATTTTCTTGTCACTCGCCTGTATTCAACTTTACGTTATTTCGGACTCATGAGTAAACCCCCCCCCATTTTCTTTTTTTAAACGTTTGACGAGGTGGCTAATGCCACTGATATTGGGGGACAACGTGAGCAACCTCCTCGCGGTGTCCTCTGGGTAACGCTGATAGCTCACATTTGTGTACGACTTGGGGGGGGGGGGGGGGGCGTGCTGGCTAAAATCAGCCAACCCCCGGACTCTGGCCTCTGACCTCTTTTACTCGCTTTTCAATAATGATTGGTTTTTCTAAAAATAAAAAAATAGGGTTCGCAGGAAATTCAGTCGTTGGACGCCGAACAACTTGTCACTGTTGATAGTGATGAACAAAACGAATGATTTAGATAATCGAATGAGCATCACTCCAATACTGATGCTGCATCAGTATTGGAGATTGGACAAAACGAACCAATTTCTCTTACTTTTCGAACAGAACTACTCTTCTCCATTTGAACGTAGAACATCTACCTAATGAAATTATTGGCATCCGAACAGCTATGAAGTGAGATCTCGGATGCGAGAGCTTCACGAAGACACTGCCATGCTGAGCTTAATCTGCTACTCATGAGCTTTCCCAGTAGGTTCCAATATTACATTTTCGCGACAGAGGTCGACGACTCCGATCGGCCTCAAAATTTGACATTATCTGTTTCACGAGGTCTTGATTCCAAAACCGAAATGTCCGTCCGCCGTCCGGGCCGTTGTGGGCAGTAGGAAGTTTTTTTAAATCTGAAAATTTGACAAAATACCTACTCGGTTTACCATCTAGTTGTGCCCGCAAGGTTTTCATCCCGATCGCCCAAATCACTGTGTGGCTACGGGAGGGGTTTTCGAAAGTGTTCAGCAATGGGGGTCGAGTTGGGTGTCATTTTCGAAGTATTTTTGGACGTAGAATCCGTTTTTGGGGGGTGCCGGAACGATCCGATTTCACTGTGGCGATCTATTGGGCTTCTTGGGGCTACAAATGGGATTTTTGACGGATCCCAGGTCAAATGTTTTTCGAGTAAAAAACAAAACGCTGCAAATTTTACACAAGGGTTTATTATTTTGTGATATAGGTTACTTGTACAGACATTTAATTCTGTCAATAAAAAAAATTTAAAAAATTTTTTTTTGGATTTTTATATTTCAAAAAAAATTTTTTGGGGGGATTTTTTTTTTTCAAAAATGTGTTTTTTCAAAAATTCTTTAATTTTTACTCGAAAAATATTTAACTTCATGGGATCCTTCAAAAATCCCATTTTTACCCCCATGAGAGCCCTATAGAACGCCACAGTGAAATCGGATCGTTCCGGGACCCCCAAAAATGGATTCTACGTCCAAAAATACTTCGAAAACGACACCTAACTCGATCCCATAGCTAAAAGCCTTCAAAACACCCCTCCTGTAGCCCCATTTTAGCCCCATAGCGCCCCACGGGTTTGGGCGATCGGACTGAAAACCTTGCGGGCACAACTAGATGGTAAACCAAGTATTTTGCCAAAATTTCAGATTTTTAAAAAAATTCCTACTGCCCAAAACGGCCTGGACGGCGGACGGCGGACGGCGGACGGACATTTCGGATTTTGAATGTAGACCTCTTGAAACGGATAATGTCAAATTTTGAGGCCGATCGGAGTCGTCGACCCGCGTCGCGAAAACATAGGTGTATTATTCCAAGAATAATAAACCAAAAAATTAGAACGTGTCTATTTTTCCGTTCTAAGCCCCCTTTTTTGTCCGCTGACCGGCCTCTAACAGGAGATATTAAATATCCACAAATTTTGTATACTAAATCCAAATGGTGGCCTCGGCTGCCTCCATTTTTGAACAGGCTCGTTTCTTTTTTAATTGTGTTCGATAAATCTTTTCGTATTTTCGGCACCGGCATCGGCTGGTTCATAGATTTCCGAATCCTTTCTTCATGGGACTTCACAGTTTTCATCTTAGAGCACTTTCACTTAGCCTTCGAATTATTGTCCGTTGTTAAAAGATTTTTCCCGAAAAGACTTGAGCAATTTACGTATGAGGTGCAATTAATTCTCGAACCCCGGGATCCCGGGATTGACACCACGAATCCCGGGATTTCAAATTGGCAAAAATCGACCGGGATCCCGGGATTTCGGGATCCCGGGATTGCAATCCCTAGAAATGGAGTGTTGAACAACGACACATCTCCGAGTTGTGACGATGTTCTTGTGTGTAATAGAAGAGTTTACGAGATTCAGGCGTCTCATCTTTTGGCCATAACTCGGGAACAGTTAGTCGGATATTAATTTTTTTTGTTTCTATTGGAAGCTGATTAAATTTTAAATATGGAGCAGTACATTAGAAGAATTAACGTCGGACTAACCGTTCCCGAGTTATGGCCAAAAATGTGCGAAAAAACACAGCTTTTCCAAAATTTGCTTTTTTTGTCATGCCTGACTCCCTTATCAAAGCTCAACTCAAAATTTTACATGGAATAGCTGCAGTGGGGAATTTCATCAGCTTTCACTAAAAAAAAAAAAAAAAAAAAAATTGCAATAGGTGGTTTCCGAGCTACCAAAAACGTTCTGAAAAACGTGGTTTTCCGCCTGCCGAGCGGTATCAGATTGGATGTTTCTTGTTTTGGTTTAAATTCGTTTTCTCGGTTCCTATTTAACCTACCGAGTTCTACTAGTGCTCAAAATTTGATTTAATTTCATGAAATTTTCATGATTTTTTTGAAATAAAAATTTCATCTAATGAAAGCTAAAATTTAGCTTTCATTAGATGTAATTTAATACATTTCCTACAACTTCACTCGAATCGAATATCCTCGTAGAATAAGTATTTAGGCCGTAATTCGGGTCCTAAATTGACCAAAACTTAAAAATGAAAATTTTTGGAAAAATTGGCTATTTTCAAAAGGCTGTATCTTGACAACCCTAAGTTGTACTGAGCTCGCGTTGTGCTCAAATTCTTGAAAATTTTATGCAATTTAAAATAGGTAGGTACGTACATAAAAGTTTTTCGAGCTGCTCACAGTTCCCGACGATTTTTTTTTAGCTGCAAAATTGGGTAAAGGCCCCTTATAACAACCAAAAAACGTATCAACAATCAAAACTACCCATTATTAAGCGATTTTAGCTTATTTTTATTTTTATTTATTAAAAAAAAATATATATATTTTTTTAGTGCATTATATGACTGACCTATAACAGGAAAAAAATGAAATATTTCTTTTGCCTCTCCTGAACAATTTGGTGTTTTTGAGTTGTGTCATTTTTCTTGCGGACCCGCACATGTTGGCAAATTAGTGGCAAAAGTAACTTCTAAAATTAGACTAGACAGAAACCCCCCAGTCAAGTCTCTTTGGAACTGCTGTTTTCACCCAACAGCCTAACAAGATGCGTTGGGGGTTTACGAGGGGTCATCCAAATATTGGTCTTTGATTCCTAATCCATGTTTACAAGTCAGTTTGACACCCAAGGGCGGCCCCAGGAGCCCACCCAAAGGAAGTGGTCGGGAATATAGAAGGTTCTGAAGGCCCACCCCGAAAAACTTTCTAGTGATGGTTTCGCCCTCCCCGCCGAGATGATGCAACGGTCTCAAGATCCGGATCGAACCTCACCTCCACCTTGCTATGGTCCACTTAATGAACGCTCGAGGGTTCTCACCCCCCCGTTGCCGCATTGGGGTCTTTCAGAGGATCATCTGGAAGTTCAAAGGGCATCTGAGCCGACAGGCATTTTGGTTTGTTTTTCCCCTCATTTCGAAGAGGAAGGACCACGTTATGGGAACTGACCTCACAGTGCTGGTTATCTGTGTACCCAAGTGTACCTCAATTTTACGTAGGAAAGTTCATACCTACTCCAGTGAAGAAGAATCTTCTGATGATGTGCCAACATCCATATTAGTTCGCCCTGAGCCCGCAGTTTTAACTGGAATCAGAAGGCTGGCTTCCACTAACAAATTGTCACCAAAGGAGGCCAGGCCCGCTTACCCAGTCTTACGGAGGTCTGATCTCCTTATGATCAGACCTCCCTGCTATTCACTGCGATTTATCATAATAATTATGATATAATAATAATTATCACTGATCGTTTCAATTATTGAAATTAAACGATCAGTGAATGGTCTGCCACGAGATTGAGTTGATTCGAGTAATGAGCGATGCTTCTGCTCGCGAGGGATGCTGGACTGCCCAATCACGCCACCAAGGGTGAAGCTTCCTGTCACAGGAATCCTGTGGCCTGCAACGGGACTACATGGAGCTGGGCTAAAAATATTTTTAATTAAATATATAAAAATATTTTTTTGCACACTTTCTACTTTTTGTGCGAGTGCACTCTGGCGGATTAGTTAAAGTGTCACGCGGGAAAATTCAAAACGCCAAATATTCACTAGTGATTTCCTCTGCTCAGACACCTAATTTCTCAGTGCTAACTGTACTGAGTACTTTGTTCATTATTAGTTCAACTATGTTCGGCCGAATTTTCCCATGTCTCTGACCTTGTTCCCTAGCCCATTGGTTTGTACAGTGTGGCCCGAGCAGCCACAGTAGAGAAATCGTGAAACGATAAATATCGGAGTTATAACATTGTAAGGGCATCTTTCCAAATATTTCAAGCTCAATTTGATCAAAATTGGTTGTAAGCTATGTTGGAACTGCTGGCTGGCACTGCTCCATGCCGAGAGAATGAGCTAGGACTGGGTGTAGTCAATGCCTGATTTATTACCCGAAACACAGCCTGACACTCCCGAATTTGACGGGCATTGCACCAGCCCCAGAGCAGCCCTTTCGTCCCAGCTGATCTCTGCCCTGGCGAAGGCTGCGTCGTCTTCTTTGGCACTCGCCCTCGAAACGAATTTGAGCGTGGTTGCCATTCCAGAATTCGTTCTCCACCGCGTCAACTGAATGCCCAGCGCTGGAGACTCTTCCAACGGGCTCTTCCCCCGTAGGAACGAAGCTAGAGCCAATCATTAACCCAAGCTGTTGAAATGAACCTTGTACTCCGATCAGGCGGGTCTGGCTTGAAGTCCTCCTTGACGTGGCTGACAATTATTTGTGCACACTGATGAGGTTGTATCTGGGAGCTCTCCTCTTGTCCAGGCTGTCATCCCCATCGATTTGACCTGCCTAAGACCTGCCTCAATGCCGTGACCATGAACTTAGATAAAACATGCTGTTCGATTTCCGGGCTGCTCATGTTCTTCTGACCATTGCTGACCTGCAGACTGAACGTTTCACAAAGGACATCCCTTAACCTGGGTTCGCTTGCTGGCCGTGGGTCATCCATCCAAGTAGATACAGCTGTATCTACTACGCTAGCGAATAGCAGTCCCCTATTTTGTCCCCCTCGATACCCCTGTTGCCTGCCTAGAACGTCGCTTGGTTTCCACTCATATACATCACATTCGCATTCCTATTGTGGTGCTCTGCAATTAATTGCCAAATAGCCTTCACTATAGTGAACTTATAAGTTCAACGTCACCTATACTGACCGACGGAGGACCAGGTTTTTCTCGTCTTCGGTTGGATTTCACCCTCTTCACTCTTTTGGGTTGAGGGGGGGGCAAAGAGGATGAAGGTTTCTGGATCAAGTTCAGATCCATTTGGGGGACTTGATTATGGAGGGGTTAATGGAACCTGTTTCACGGCCGCTGGGCTCCTGGCTGGTAAAAGTAACTACTTGAGGTCCCTCTGTACCGCAGGCAACATCCCATCGGGAACAGTCGTACCAACGTGGTCGTACTGTATCAAGGTAGCCTATAACCACCCCCCGAACTCGCTGATCACAATGAGACCACTCTCATGAAAATCTGTTGAGCCGCTAGGGCGTGATGCCGTGTACACAAACAAACAAACATGTCGAAGAGGTGAGCGCACCTTTCCATTTTTGGAAAACTACTATTTTAGGCCTCGAAAAATTTGTTATGCGTCCATAACTACTCGGAAAACAACACCTTATTCGACCTCCTGGGATCCTTAAAAAATCCGAGTTGAGGCCCCATGAAAGCCCTATAGATCCCCACAGTGAAATCGGATCGTTCCAGGACCCCCAAAAATGGATTCTACGTCCAATAATACTTCGAAAACGATACCTAACTCGATCCCATTGCCAAAAGCCCTCACGTAGCCACTAGAGACTATACCTACACCTGACTCCCAATCCGCGCATGCGCAATCGCACTTTTTTTTATCGGTAATCGATGCGTTATGAGAAAGATCGATTGTTCGCTACGCGTTTCAATCGATGTTGCCTTAACTTCCAAAACCCGCCTCTTGAAACAATGGAGGGCGGTTTTTTCATTTTCTTTTTCAAATTCTTTGTTTTTTACTCGGAAAATATTTAACCCGCTGGGATCCTTCAAAAATCCCATTTTTAGCCCCATGAAAGCCCATAGATCGCCACAGTGAAATCGGATCGTTCCGGGACCCCCGTAAAATGGATTTTACGTCCAAAAATACCTCGAAAACGACACCTAACTCGATCCCATAGCTAAAAGCCTTCAAAACCCCTCCAGTAGCCCCATAGCGCCCCACGGGTATGGGCGATCGGACTGAAAACCTTGTGGGCACAACTAGATGGTAAACCAAGTGTTCTGTCAAAATTTCAGAATTTAAAGAAAATTCCTACTGCCAAAAACGGCCCGGAGGGCGGACGGACCTTTCGGATTTAGAATGTAGACCTCTTGAAACTGATAATGTCAAATTTTGAGGCCGATCCGAGTCGTAGACCTCCGTCGCGATTACATAGGGATCCTTCAAAAATCCCATTTTTAGCCACATGAACTTGCCTCGCTTTTGATTTCCACTACACCACAGTCGATCCTCTGCTCGCGCTTCGAATGTCTGGACGCCTTTTTGGAGAGCCCCGAAATCCGACAACACCTCGCACAAATAAACCGAATATAATAAACGGAATATAATTTGGGGTCAAAAGGAAAATAACTTCTAGGCGCCCCGGTCGAGTTGACATTTTGGATTTGGAATGAAACCTCTTGATCAGAGAGGCTAGATGTGATTCGTTATTCACAGTGTATCCACATGGGAGCAGTTCAAAATAGGAAACCGCCTCACTGTCTGGCATAACATGGCCGTGACGATAATCGAAGGTGATGGAACATCGAAACGAAGATCGAACATCGAAACATTACCGATAAAAAAGTGCGATTGCGCATGCGCGGATTGGGAGTCAGGTGTATGGGTAGTCTCTAGTCACGTAGCCCCATTGTAGCTCCATAGCTCCCCACGGGTTTGAGCGATCGGGCTGAAAACGGGCTAACATATTATGTTATCGATCGAGTGAAGAATAATCTTCTCGAAAACTTTTTTTTTTTTTTTTCGTTCCAAAAAGAAACGTTCTTGTCCCTAACGATAAAATATTGTTCCTTCAGATTAAATCTTTTCGTTCCACTTGTTTTGTTACGATCGTAATTTTATGTCCAAAACTGCATAATATAATTATAATATATTACGATGTATGATATAATCGTACATTTACTGTACTTTAGGCCCAAAACGGAGATGGGAACGAAAAACGCTGCAAATTTTACACAAGGGTTTATTATTCTTTGATATAGGTTAGTTGCGCAAAAATTATTTCTGTGTCAAAAGAAAAAATGTTGGAAAAAATTTTTTTTGGATTTTTTTTTCGAAAAAAATTGTTTCTTTCAAAAATTCTTTATTCTTTACTCGAAAAATATTTAACCTCCTGGGATCCTTCAAAAATCCCATTTTTAGCCCCATGAAAGACCTATAGATCGCAACAGTGAAATCGGATCGCTGCGGGACCCCAAAAAATGGATTCTACGTCCAAAAATACTTCGAAAACGACACCTGACTCGATCCCATAGCCAAAAGTCTTCAAAAACCACCTTCTTTGGCCTCATTTTAGCCCCAGAGCGCCCCACGGGTTAGGTCGATCGGGCTGAAAACCTTGCGGGCACAACTAGATGGTAAACCGAGTATTTTGTCAAAATTTCAGATTTAAAAAAAAATTCCTACTGCCCAAAACGGCCTGGACGGCGTACGGCGGACGGCGGACGGACATTTCGGGTTTGGAATCTAGACCACTTGAAACGGATAATGTAAAATTTTGATGCCGATCGGAGTCGTCGACCCCCGTCGCGAAAACTTAGGTGTATTATTCCAAGAATAATAAACCAAAAGTTAAGAACGAAAAATAAAATGTTGGCCTAAACCTTACTTTTGCAGGCAGAACTCGCTGGGAGTTGATAAAATTTATTTAATAAAGTTCCCATATCGTTCATTTAGAGAGCTTTTATTTTTTTCAGGAACTTTATTTGGAGCCGTGGTGTACCTACGTTGAGTTTCTGGTATCGACCCACGAAGACTCATAAAAGAACAGGCATTGAAGACCGTAAAATGAGCATTAATTATTTCATAAACATTTGTTAGCCCTTTTGTTCGGTTGTTACTTGAAACGCTTACCTCTCACCGATAAAGCAGTGAAGCACCTCGTAAAATACGCCTCGGTGTCTGTGAAAAAAACTCTCCATTTAGGAAAACCGTCGTCTGTTGACTTAACGAGCCGATTCGAAAGCCTTTCATCCTCGTGCGGAAGATATTTGGGAGGCGAAGAAAAAAAAAAACCGAACGTGCTGTCCTGTTTGCATTTGAATGAAAGAAGCGTGACGGAAGAGGCAGCAACCTGTTAGCCTTTGTCTCACCTAATGGGATAATTAGCTACAGTTCTTTCAGATGTTTGCCTCGAGTCAGCCGTCTTAATAGTCGCCGTAGGTGTTCCAGTGCCTCCGGCTAGCCGTTTAGAGAACTGTGGCGGATCCATTTGATTGTTTTCTATATACTAAGAGCTATTTTAGGAAGAACGTTTGACATTAAATATGAATTGCTCTTTTGAGGAATCGAGCCTATCCTCCTTTGGATCAAAATTTGATGATACCGTCTGTAGCCCTGCAAAGTCAAGGGGCGCTAATCTCTACCTTCTCCATGTCAATTGTCATTCATGCGCCCATATTCGACTACACTAGGTATAGACCCGTATAGGTATTATTGAATAACTGCTGGAACACCCGTGCTTCGCACGAAATATCAAATAGGCATCCAATTCCCGTTCAATAATGCATCCATCCTTCACTCAGAACGCAAGCACGTCCAACCCGTCCAACCTTGATGACCCATTTCTTGTCGTATCAAACTAGGTATCTCGAATCGAATGCCCGTATAATAAGATACGGTAAAATTACCTGTCCATGTAGGTTTACTTGAATAATTCAAGTAGGAATCAATTATTGATCCTCAAGAAGTTGTACTCGTACCAAATTTTCGCGCTCTGGGAGGAGTAGGAGAGAAATTCGTTATTCCGCCAAACCCCCTATCAATAATGCAACCCTTGCTTCACTTGGAACACCCGTAGCAACCCGTCAATTCGTGTTTCTTAGTAACGACGCTTGTTGACTCGTTTCTTGGCGTGAAGAATCAAACTATCTCAAATCGATGGCTCGAAGAAGAAGCTCGTACCCCCCTACTGATGATCTTCGAATAACTACACACGTACCCTAGCAGGGACACCCGAGCTTCGCATGAAATATCGAAATCCCGTCCATCACCTATCAAACACCCGCAGCAACCCGTCAACTCGTAATTTTTCTTAGTAACACTTGTTGAGCCATTTCTCGTCGTGAAGTAGGTATCAAATTCCCGCCTATCACCAATAAAAAATGCAGCCCATGCTTCAACCATAGCATCCCATCAACTCGTAACTAAACTCGCAATTTTTCTTAGTAACAACGCTTGTTGACCTGTCTCTCGCCGTGAAGTATCAAAATACCTCGAAACGAAGGCTCGCAAAAGAAACTTGTACCCTCCCACCTACTGACGATCTTCAAATAACTTCGGAACGGGTCATCGCACAGAAATCGCTTTGTACTCGTTGAATCCAGCGTGAAAAGCTCGTATTAGTCGACGTAGGTAGTTCCGTTCAAAATAGACGCCAAAAGTTGTACTGGGTTTCGGCGTTACACAAATTTCCTAGTAGGTAGGTAATCCTCGTCGCAAAGAAAGACCTCGTTCACGACGAAGGAAGAGAGTTCACGAAATCTACTGCAGTAGATTCCCATGGGAATCTACTCCTTGGTTGGAACTCGCTCGTCAATTTGCACCCACCCACACGGAAATTGGTTCAGCCGTTTGGACGTGATGTTGGAACATACATACAGACATCCATTCTTATTAATATTATAGATTATAGATACTTATACTAGTAGTAGAGCTTGGAGTTGGTGTTACCATGTTACTTTTAAATCATTTAAATTATTTTTTTCTATCTTTAAGATTTCAGGTTGCCTTATTAGCATTTATATAGGTTAACTGATGATGGTTGATGGAGGTTGGTAGGTGTTTGATGGTTAAATTTAATGGTAAAAAATATTGGATTTTAGCGAATGTCCACAAGAAATTGACGCAGGTAATGCAATTTTTTAATAATTCCTATACCTACCTGTACGCTATTAAAATATATTTGAGGAGTTTGTTTCCAAAATCTGATATCTCTACCTAATAAATGGGGGACGGAGAAGGAGCGAATCCCACTAGATTCCTCGGAACCAACGTTGAAATCAGCTGGTTGATGTGGCGTTTGAAGCTGCGTTCAGAACCCAGTTTTGTGATGTAGTGGCAGTCACCGCGTCCTCAGTACATGTCCGAACCGCCAGACATCCTGGTTGCCTAGATGGCTGAGTGCCTCTTGCCCCCACCTAGGTGCAGAGACCAAACCCGGCGAGGCTCCGCTAGACGGTCTATGGGCGTCTAGGTTAGGGAGCAGAGCGTCGAGACGCGTCCTAATCCTCCTCCTAAAGTACAAATCAGCAGGTGACTGCCCCGAGGCCAAGGGAGTCCAGTGTTCACATCTGTTTTCATCTTTGGAGGATGGATGTGAGGGGCCCGATGTTTGCAATTGCCCACGAGCCCAGATCACCTTTTCCCCGGGCCTGCTGCGATGTGATGAATGGACGCGGAAGGATCACGACATTCAGGTACGTGTGAAAGGCGGGTGAGATGATTTGATCGTGAGGATGAGGACCCTCAAAACTCACCTCAGCACGCGCACAACCCACAATTGACACCTTTGTCCGGACAAGAACCCTCGCCGATGATGAAATCCCCTGTAATCCACACAGCTTCCGTCTGCGGTAATAGTTTTACAACGCTTTTGAGAACCCGCCTTCCACCTTCCGGAGATCAACTTTCCCACAGACGGATATCCTTGTGATGATGTAGTGCGGGTGAGGGTGTGTTTGGAAGGTTGAAGCTTATTAGCCGGAAGAAAGTTACCGTATATTCCGGGTGCCTCCTTTTCTGGACCAGCTCATGAAGTGTTCCATACACCGACTTTAGTGTCCGCTGACGAGGGGCCTTACGTAAATCCTCTATTAGAAGGGGCTACGGGAGGGTTTTTTGTAGGTTTTTGGCTATGGGATCGAGTTAGGTGTCGTTTTCGAAGTATTTTTGGACGTAGAATCCATTTTTGGGGGTCCCAGAACGATCAGATTTCACTGTGGGGATCTATAAAGCTTTCATGGGGCTACAAATGGGATTTTTGAAGGATTCCAGAAGGTAAAATAAGTGGAAATCTTTCGAGTGGAAAAAAAATCGAAAAACAAAAAACTGATTTTTTTTTTTCAAAATTCTTTTTATTGACACAGATTTAATTTTCGTACAAGTAACCTATATCAAAGAGTAATAAACCCTTGTGTAAAATTTGCAGCGTTTTATCTCTTAGCTTGGCATCACGAGACTAGCGTCTAGCTTGATATAACTAATTCTTCTTACTCTCAGCGCTACAAAATACTGTCAGAAGAATTAGATATACTATGTAGGTATACCTACATTTTATACATTTATCTTGTTCATATATTTCGAGAAATCTTTTGTAATATATTTCCATTTTGGAATTACGTTGTATTATTCGCTCCTGACTCCAAGTAGTGCAAGGTTGAAATACAGGTGACAAAGCGTATTGCTAACGGCCAAGCTGATCGAGATATTTTCTTCCCAATCGGCAGGTTTATTGACAGCAGAACCAGAAGAAGACCTCAGCAGTTGGGTGATTCTCCCATTTCATTGGATTTCCTGTTTTCGAACGATTGTGGCTGCTGTGGTAATTTTTGCGTACATTTTTGGTAGTGAGTGACTACTAGTCACCCTTCCCTCGGGTTTCAGTCAAATTTGGGGCGGATAGCCCCTTGCAATCATACCTAAAATTAGGTTCAAAACGTAAAAACCTAATTCCCTCACCTGTCCATCGGCCACAGCTGCTAACTTTGATGATGAATAAAACCTCTATTACGGCTTGTAGCGCTTTCCTTCTTTTTTTGGTGGCTTTCTTATGTTCTCAACTAATGAACTGTTTGATGGGTAGGTAGCGCCCCAAATCGTCTACAAAAAAATGTGCCGCCTGATACACCGGTGTCCATAGGATTTTTCCTAATTCCCTCACCTTTTTTTGAACATGGCGCCAGCTCTATCCAGAGTATATTTTGGACATTTGGAAGTGTTGGTAATGTTGACAAAGTTCCCGCCAATCTCAGGGAAACCTGTTGCATACAACTTTCCTCCTTTATCAGTTTGTGCGAAAATGTGAAGCAATCAAGACATCATTCGTCAAGTCAAAGACCTAATTCCCTCATTCAACAATATTTTTACTCAGGTGAGATGGGTTCGTGTTATTTTTGCATTAATTGAAGTGTTTTCAAAGGGAGATATGTGTTCCATTGTTGTTTTTTCTTTACAACACATGTAGAGGAGTATACCTCTAAAAATCCTCCAAAACCTAATTCCCCCACACCTAATTCCCTCACTTTGCATGTAGTGAGGGAATTATTCTCATGACATAATCTGGGCTTATTATTATAGTTATTATCAGAGATGTATTTAATTTTATCAGTGGATTTTTCCACTTAATGGCATCCATTATTCCAAAAGTGATCCCTGGGTTCAAAGGGACAATGAAGGTCTACTAGGTTGTGTGCCACCGCTGTGATACTCCTGGTTCCAAATAGGTTCTACAAATGAAACGGCTTAGCTTTTGTGATTGCCTAAATTGCGACAAGTTCGAAGAGCACAAAAGTGGTTCGAGTCTTCCCGTTCGACGTTGAGGTGGTTGAAAAAAAAAAATGTTTATTTTCAAAAAATTGCTTCGACTGAAATTTGATACAATGATTTGGTCCTTCTAATAAGTATTCTAACTAAGCCTCAGAACAGAACTGATTTCTTTTTCATAACCTTGTGCAATCATTAAAATTTAATGATTAATTTTATCTCAGTGAAAAATGACAATTTTTATTTTTGAAATTTCATGCCTTTTAAGTAATTATGCGTAAGTGAATAATATTCTAGTATATTATACTAGTCGTTAGGTATCTTCTTTAAGAACCACAATACTCAATTTGTGAATTCATATTATGATAATAAAACGTTTTACGGGTTCAATTGTACATGTTATCTAATTCCCTCACTCGTTACCTAATTCCCTCACCTCATTGATTTTAATCATGATCATGTATCTCCTTACTAACGCATTTCTATGAACCAAATTTTTGTGATCATAGGCAGGAGTCTATTTTGAAGGGATTCACAGAAAAGAAACAAAATATTTTTTGATTTTCATCTTACGGAAATGTGAACTCGAATTTCCAACGAAATGGGAGAATGACCCAATAATAAATGATAACCAATTATTGGTTATCATTTAGCGCCGATCTGTCAAAATATCGTAAGTTTCTACACGCTACCCATCGAGGAGCTTACATTTCGTTTTTGGAATCTAGACCTCTTGAATCGTATAATGTCATTACGTGTAGGTACGGATTATGATGTTACGGATTACATAGATGTACCATTCCAAGAATAATAAATCAAAATGTACCTAGCTAACCATACCGCCGGTTGTATCGGGATTAGGGTCACACGAGAATTTCCACTCTTTCGCCGAGCTTTCGAAAATTATATTTTCTTCTTCAGGGCTCAGAAAGAAGTTATCGTGTGGTTGTAACAACGATGTCAATTAGAGGTAACCGGGACGCACCAATCATTTGATTAGTGCTGGGAGTGGTACTATTGCAAGAGAGACCCTATACTGTGACCCGTATGAGACTCGTATGGCCCTAATCCCGATACAACGTACGATTTAGTACTGGGTCGATCCCCAGAATAATCAGATTATTGTAGATTATTGTAGATTGTAGATTCTACAGCTAACCTTACCTGAACTGCCACAAGCGGCAAAACACCCCACAGGTGGCTTTTTTTCTTCTTTTTTTTTTCAAAAAGAGGCTGGCGGATGTATTTAAAGCGAAAATGGTGGATCCCACCATCATTGAAAATTCAGGCCTGTGAGCAGAAGAAAGTGAGGTTCTAGGCTCGTGTTTAATCACGTAGAAGAAGAACAAGTTTTTCCAAGTCCAAGCGACACCGGCTTGAATGCTCACACTACTTGCTCACTCTCTCATTCTCTCTCTTGTTCTCCTCCTCCTCGACCACCTCTTCCCCCACCGTTACTAGCTGGTGCGGGATCTTCGGCCGGTGCCCGGTAAAGTAAAGTGAAGACGCTATCAGGATCCTCAGCCCTTGCCGGATGTCCTTGGACGGTCGAGAACCGTGAAAGTACCGCGCGACTTGCGGATGGCCGGAGTGAAAACATGAATCGAACCTGCAGGCCGAGTTGAGTTCGAAGTCGATGCATCGAAAACTCGTAATTTATAGAAAGTGGCTGATGGGACACGTTCACGGGCAACCGGAACCGCAGCAGGTCGGCCGGGACTCGGCAGGTAGGCCGTTGTGTAGGAATATTGTTTTCCAAATCAATACATTCGTAGGTAGGTCACAGTATAAGTTTCAAAGGGGAGACTGATTTGTACGAATACAGGACGTCACGAGTTCTACAATCCCCATTATAATGGATCTATGATATATCTATATATCTATCTAGATATATCTATGGAGTATCCCAAGGTTCAGTTTTAGGCCCTCGGTTGTATCTTATACACGTAAATGATGTATTCTGCAGTGCTGCCGATCCTCCACTTCAGGATTTCCCCATCTTTAGCTCAAAATTTCCCCAATTTCCCCATTGCCTAAAACGGATTTCACCACAATTTTTCCCTGCCATTTTTCTTAATAAAAATCATTGTTTAGAACACGAAATCGGAAACTGATTACAAACGGCAGAAAAGAAACGGTACCTGGCTAGAAAAAACTGTTATTCAAAGACAAAATTTGAATTATTATACAATCTCACATCAATTGACGAGAACTAAGGCAAAGGGTTGAAACTCCTCTCTTCAGAGTGAGAGATTGGCATTGGCCAAGAAGGTGGAAGGATTCTTCGAGATTTGTTCTCGTCTTGGTTTCGAGCATGATTCAGCTTAACTGTTATGGTCGGGACCAAACCAATTCAGAACAAATAAGAAGAATCTCATCCGAGTCACCCCTGAAGAAATTTTTTTGGTGGCGATGACAGTTTTCTTCTTTTGAGCAGAAGTTGGTTCCTGAGGTGCTTCATCGTCACTTAGAGTCACAATATCATGACGTAGAAGGCTTTGGTCGTTGTAAAAACATTTATACATTTATACATTTATACATATTGTTGAAAAAGTGTAATAACGTTATTACACTTTTTCAACAATATGGTTATTACAATTTTCAACTTGCTTACAATTTTCAACGCAACGAATACCTAAGGAATTAGAGGGACACGCGGTCGCGGAAATCGTGGAAGTTAGGTTCTTTTCTGGTTCAGAGTTCAGCTGCTGTGGTTGTTGCCATCTTTGTGTTGAAGGTTACTAACCCGTCACGTTAATTTACTAGGCAGAACATCATAGTAAATTAGTATAGTAGGTTGGTACGTGCCTACTTCATTTTTCATCTTTTAATTAATTAGGTAATTCTCGTTACCAAATTTCTTAAAAATTCACAGCTCGACGGTGAAATTTCCCCATAATTTCCCCAAAAAATCCATTTCCCCATTTTGGTTTTAGAGCAGGTGAAATTTCCCCATTTTGGGGAAATTTCCCCATAATCGGCAGCACTGGTATTCTGTGCAAATATTGATGGCAGTGTTCTCATATACGTAAATGATACATCCGGCGAAAATATTGACAGGAGTATGGTTGCATTTGCTGATGATATGGCTGTACCTAATAATAAAGGGAAAAACCTGGCAGCAGGTCCACCTGGATGCTGAACGGGCTTTGGAAAAAATGACAGACTGATTTGCGCTAAATAGTCTAACCATGAACGTACCAATAACTAAATACATTACATTTTCAATAAACATAGCAGGACAGCCGAATGAGTCTTTTCTGTCTGTCCATCAAGAAAGCTGCCATGAACGAGAAAACAGATCCTGTAAGTGTGAGAGAACAGATAGAGTTGAGGAGATTAGATACCTGGGCGTTTCTTTAGACCAACATCTAAAATGGAAGAGTCACATCAATGGACTTGTAGCTAGGGCTAGGAAAACATTCCACATCTTAAATATGCTTGGAATTGGCTAGATAATAGAAATATTAGGATGACGTACTACGCATTTGATCATAGTTTAATAATATATTCTGGTATGCACCACCCCATATTATGGAGTACTTGCATGGGGTGGTGCATACCAGAATAATTTCAGCTTCTTGACTGAGGCATTCAACAAGTTTTACCGAACAGGCGCTCATCCTCTGCCAACCTATATAGCACACTTGAAATACTAACACCAAGAATGACTTATATATATATAAGTTGTTATGATACTTATATAGTTATATATAAGTTGTTGTGATGGACGCTGATGGATATGACCGGGAAGCCAGGAGACAGCTGGATGATGTGGACACCTACTTGCCGCTTCTGGGTGACCCCACCCGACGCTTCCGGAATGAACTGAGTGTGTTGCTTCGATGCCGCAGTCGAGCTACGATTGAGGGCCTTTCACAGGCTGACCGTAGATTGATGGTTCCCGAGGATCCAAGATGTGCTGAATTTTACCTCTTGCCAAAGATTCACAAGCCTTATCGGTTGCCGGATGTGCTTCCTCCTGGTCGCCCCATTGTTTCCTGTTATGGGTCCCTAACTGAACGAGTGTCGGCATTGGTCGATTCGGTCCTCCAGCCCCTTGCCTCTGCGCAGCCGTCTTTTCTGCGGGACACTTACCACTTCCTGGATGTGCTGGGTGGGGTGAGCTTACCGATTGACCCGCCCCATCCTCTCCTTCTTGTTACAATTGACGTAACTTCACTCTACACGTCGATCCACCACGAGGATGGTCTCAGGGCTGTGCGTGGGTTTTTAGATGGGAGACCCCTGGGGGCTGAGCAGTCAACAGACTTCATCATTTCCCTGATGGAGTTCATCCTCAAACACAACTTCTTCACCTACGATGGGACCTTCTACCTGCAGCAGCGCGGCACAGCCATGGGGGCGAAGTTTGCCCCTGCCTACGCAAACCTCTACATGGCGTTCATAGAGCAGAGTTTTTTGGCGGCCCGTCCACTCCAGCCGCTTGTATGGCGGCGTTTTTTGGACGATATTTTCATGGTGTGGAGCCATGGCCTGGATGAGCTTGATGACTTCATGAGGGCCCTCAACGTCTTCTCCCCTCTGAGATTCACGCACTCCACATCAGTAGAGACGATCACATTTTTGGATTTGGACGTCACTCTGCAGGGTGGTGGCTTCCGCACGAGGATACATGTCAAGCCAACGAATGCCCAGATGTACGTGGACTACGCGAGCTGCCACGCACCGCACATCAAGAGATCTATCCCCAGATCGTTATCTATTCGGGGCCACAGGCTGTGCAGCGACCCCAACGACTTGAGGCTCTACCTCGAATCCTTGAACATGAGGCTCGTGGAGCGTGGTTACCCGTCCCAGCTGCTTCGCCGTCGTATTGTCCCACCAGGCGTGGCATATCATGGACCAGAGCAGGCTGTTCCAAAGGTGGGACCTTTTCTCGTTACAAACTACTTCCCGGGTGTTCAGCGTATTAATGGCATACTCCGTGAACTATATGCCATCCTTGCTCGTGATCCTCGCACCCATGAAGTCTTCCCGGACGTCCCCTCAGTCCGATGGGCCGGATGGCATTAGCGCTACCTTATCCTCTGAAGGGGGTACGAAAGCGCTTATTTCCGGATAACACGGCGCGACAATCTGGAAGTCTGGAAAAAGATGAAGCGAAATGCATACAACTTATCCCTACAAATTTTTTCTTTGTGCGCACTTGTTTTTGAAAATTGCTTTTAGGCGCAACAGTTGCTTAGTTTACAGTGGCAAATGATCACGTTCAAAAATGCGTGTTCCACGAGGTTTGGCATTAACACTTAATACCCATACTTAGTATGGAAGCTCTAAATACGTTTTTAACCGTCGTACATTCGGATAATTGTCGATATAATCGTTTCTGAGTCAATGGCCACGGCCCTGCTTTGCAAAGCGTTGTTTTGGCTGGCAAGAAACAAAATGCGAGTAGTACGTAAACTCCGTTAACTAAAGGGGTGCTTGTCAGCTGGGCCGATGCAGAGTTACTAATGAGGTCCGTCTCAAGTGTCGGGTACTGACAGCTGGGCTGGCCGACTCCGACTTCTGAGACTCTCAGGTCCAAGACAATATTTTCATTCCAGCAGTACCTAACCCAAGAGTCAATGCCGATGCCATCCAGTATTATCCAGCGTTATTTATTCATTTATTACGATGTAACACCTCGGCTGAAGGAAGCGTTGAAGATCATGTATAGAGAGAGTAGTATTACGTAGAGAGCAATTCAGAGCACGCCGTAATAAGTGAAGGAGGGAGTCCGTCGGGTCGTGGGCCTTTTTTTTTTACGTCTAGGGTACGAAGCTTCTTCTCAATGTCGGCCACAGATACACCGAAGGAGCTGAAATTATTGATTTCATGTACGGGCGAGCGGCTGGAGGGATGGAGTCCCAATGGTTGGGAGGCAGTGGCGTAGACACTAGAGAAAAAAATCTTTCAAAAATGTTGACCAACTGAAGACGAATTAGTGGCTACCTCGCGATCAAGTGTGACGCTCGGCGGCAGTCCAGCCGCATCACCATCACATGTCCCCAAAAGTTCTTCGACGTCGATGTTCCCTATGCACTTCCTCTAGCAGGTCCTCAATAAGCCCCTAGCCCTTGCTTTCAACGACGAATTAATCATGGTCATTGGTCATTTTCTCTATTCGTTGCAATGGCCCGGTTGACAGTATACAATTTTTGCATCTGTCAGTCTAGGCCGAAGGGAAGAATTTTATTAACCGGCCCAGCTGACAGCAAAACCGGCCCAGGTGACTGGAACCCAACGTACGGCCCCGTGTGAAACAGGGCCGTAGCTGGCATGGGGGAGACGGGGCGGTGCCCCAGGGCCCCCGACGGGAGGGGGCCCCTTCCCGTCGACCACTTTTTTCGTCCCCCCCCCATCTAGTTGTGCCCGCAAGGTTTTCAGCCCAAACCCGTGGGGCTAAAAAAAGGGGCTACGGGAAGGGGTTTTGAAGGTTTTCAGCTATGGGGACGAGTTAGGTGTCGTTTACGAAGCATTTTTGGACGTAGAATCCATTTTTGGGGGTCCCGGAACTATCCGATTTATCTGTGGTGATCTATGGGGTCACAAATGGGATTTTTTAAGGGTCTCAAAAAGTCAAATAAGGTGTCGTTTTCGAAGTAATTTTGGACGCATAACTCATTTTTCGAGGTCCCACTTCTGTTTAAACATTGTACAGAAGAAAAAAAAATTTTCAAAAATATTTTCTTGACGCGGAATTAATTTATTGCCCAAATTTTTGTAAATGAAGCAATAAGCCATTGTATAAATTTGCAGCATTTTCTGATTTGATTTCAGTTCACTGTTCTGTTGATTTGGCTCTCTATAACGTATGCAAAATATCAAAGAATAATATATTATACTTACACAAGGGTATACCCTTGTGTAACATTTGCAGCGTTTATGGAAACATTGTCTTCGCCTTCCTTTGGGGTTATTGAACGGGGTGTTTTCAGTTGCCCAAAAAGTCAGTGACCCGAGTTCCTGGTTGAAGGTCCGCCAAAACAGGTTTATCCGTAAGACGCGCCCTGAGCTGATTTGAGTGAAACTTAAGGAAGTAAAAGTGCTAACAATGGAGGACCAGTTACGAGGTCCTCAACGTATCTGAGAGAAGGCGCGTTTCGTAACGCCCGAAAGAAAAAAGACGCAGGAAAAATACGAGTCCTAATGGAGTTAATTAACGCCGGAGGAGCGTCTTGTTAATCCCGTGCGGTTCGGTATGTCCGCGCGTTTGGTGACTGTACAAAAAAAAACCACTTTCGGATCCTGTCAAAGGGTGGTCCGCCGCATACATAATGTAATGAGGTGAAACAACCATTAAACCCCTTCTTGCAAGCAGATTAGCGGGAAAAGTTAGCCTTTGATGGATCCAGAAGCCACCTTTAAATTATGGGTCTACCTGCATTGGTGATTTTATCTCGCCAACACCTGTGGCAGAACGTCTTTCCTCGTATTGAGATGTCTTTTATAAAAGATGGTCTCGATAGATGGTATAGATGGTCACGATTCTACCCCAGCTCGTGATGCCTTGTAAAGATGGAAATGACTGCTTATTTTTCGTAACGTTGGGTGGGTCTTTCAACTTCAACTTCAACTTCAAAGATTTTATTGATTCAACATATAGTTAAGACAATAATATTGTCTTGAACCATATTATGGTTCAAAGTTCAAAAATAATTGTCAAAGAAGTAAAGTATCCACAAAAACTACAATATTGGCGTGATACCTGAACATAGAAAAGAAAAGAAAAACGCTGCAAATTTTATACAAGGGTTTATTATTCTTTGATATACGTTACTTGTGCAGAAATTTAATTCTGTCAATGAAAAAATTTTAAAAAAAATTTTATTTGGATTTTTATCTCGAAAATTTTTTTTTTTTTAATTTTCTTGTTCAAAAATGTGTTTTTTTCAAAAATTCTGTATTTTTTACTCGAAAAATTTTAACATCCTGGGATCCTTCAAAAATCCCATTTTTAGACCCATGAAAGCCCTATAGATCGCCACAGTGAAATCAGATCGTTCTGGGACCCCAAAAAATGGATTCTACGTCCAAAAATACTTCGAAAACGACACCTAACTCAATCCCATAGCTAAAAGCCTTCAAAAAAACCCTCCCGTAGCCCCATAGCGCCCCATGAGTTTGGGCGATCTGACTGAAAACCTTGCGGGCACAACTAGATGGTAAACCAAGTATTTTCTCAAAATTTCAGATTTTTAAAAAAATTCCTACTGCCCAAAACGGCCTGGACGGCGGACGGACATTTCGGATTTAGAATGTAGACCTCTTGAAACGGATAATGTCAAATTTTGAGCCCGATCGGAGTCGTCGACCCCCGTCGCGAAAACATAGGTGTATTATTCCAAGAATAATAAACCAAAAGAGGGTCCAAAAAGGAACAAAAATTAAATTTTCCAAAAAGAAGCAAAAATTAAATTTTCGAATATTTAGTCCATTTGAGGCCTACAGATTTAGACGGGATTTCAGGGCCTTACACAGGAAACTGAAGACTTCAGAAGCATGGTCTGGGGAGGTATTTATTAGAACATTTACTTACCAGGTTTACTTCCGCCGGTACATTGTCCTCCAGGAAGGGCGACAGGTGCTGGATTCTGAGGTCGGTGTATTCTGGGCACGTCACCACCATAGTTCAAGACCATAGTGCAAATTCGCAAATTTTCCAGGAAGCGCGTTTAAAAAAGCATTGTGAATTCAATGTTGAATTTCTCTAGAGCTAATGCAGCCAGCGCCTTGAAACTTTTGCCACTAACTCAGTATGGTCTTGGTATACCTACTTACCTGCGAATTTGAGAGTTTTCCGTATGTTAATTAAAGAGTTAATTAGTAGATAAGACAGTATTGTTCTGAATATGATACTAGTGGATTGGAATTGGAGCTTCCCACTGTCTTAAGTGGCAGATAAGACAGTTTTCACAATTACACTAATATGGAACTAACCTTGCCGTTGCATGTAAAACAGTCTTAAGTGGCAGATGAGACGGTCTTACCCAGGACTATCGGGTAGTGGAGTGCTGTTGAGACACTCTTGCACAGAAAAACACACCTTTCATCTCCAAGGTCAATGCGAAACTGTACATCAGCCACTATTGCAACATTCAGAGAGATTGTGTTCAGTGTGGAATGTCGCAAGTGCGCTCTGGCGGCGATTGGGTAAAGTTAGAAAAAAAACCGCTTATACCATTAGAAAGAGCGCAAAAAATTGAGCAAGACTGACTCAAAAACCGAAAAACGCAAAATTTGCACTTAAGCCGGTCTTGAACTGGGCCAGCGATACATACAGTTTTGAGGACGACATACTACATAATATGTAATATTCATATTATGTGTATACATAATATTATTATGTAGTATGTCGTCCTCAAAACTGTATTCACAAGTAGGGACCGAGTGGACAAAACTTCCACCTTTCTCCACCAACTCGCATAACCATGTAATAAAAATTGTGGGAGCGGGTCTGGGCGATCACTCTCAACTTCTCCATGCCAATCCTCATGGTCAGGTATTCCTCCTGCCCTGCTAGGGCACTCAGCGAACGGTAGAGCGGGCAACTGTGGGAGCTCGTGGCAGCCTCAATGTCCAGGTGGTTAGAGAGCCTCTCCAGGATTGATGGCGTCCGTGGCTCCAATGGTGTGCAGCACGAAGGATAGAGCGTCGACCCAGTTAAATGGTAACTTTGATGTGGACTTTGCAAGCAACAACAGCTTTCTGTAGCAAACGGAAGGAAGACGGTCCGGCTTCTTAGCGAGGAGCGAAAGCCACCATAGGCACGTTGGGAGATTTCCAGCTTCAGGTGTCTTCGGCCCTTGTTCTCTGTTACTCTGTGCTTCGGCCAGTCTCCAGGCGCACGATGTAGGTAGGAAGGCGTATTGGTAGGAAGGAACAAGACTTTCTTGATAAATTTCGTCTGGACAGCATCTAACTCTGCCGAACACGCCAGAGCCCAAACCTCCGAGCAGTACAACACGGAAGAGGCAATTACCGCATCAAACATTTTCATAGGGGTGGGTCATTCTCACGAAAACGTTCAAACTGGGGTCGTCCACTTTCAAAATGTAAACCTTGTAGACAATCGAAAAAATTGTGGCGAGTTTATTGGTCCACCCAAAATGAAATTAAGCCATTTGGCGAGCTTAACCATCCTTATTATTTAAATAATAGGCATAAATAAAAAATCGATAAAGCAGGGACTTGCGCTTCCATGGCAGGGACTTATATGGGGTTGGAAATCCTTTTTAATATTTATTTATCAGAGTTAGTATTACGTGATGATCCGGGATTTGAATCTCGGAGCCCAGAAACACATTATTAATAAGTTTCTGACCTCCGAGATTCAAATCCCGGATATTATTTAAGTGGAGAAAGGAGGAATTTTCTTTATTACTACCAAAACAGATGAAATGGCTAAATTATATTTACACTCTTAAAAAAACAGGACGGTAGACCTATGGTTCTACAGTCAGATCATTTAATAGACCTATTAAATGATCTGACTGTAGAACCATTACCTGTAATGATTAATTTTACACCAACCCTCTACTTGTAACCAACCGCTAAACTTCCTTAGCGAATGTGATTATAGTTTTCGCGATCATGTTGCGCTCAAAATCCCCCGTGACGTGACGCTCGTGACGTGACGAAAACAAATGGAAACGTCCTGTTAATCATTATTAAATGATAATAAAAATTCTGCAATATTTGGGCAGATGTGGGACCTCGAAAAATGGATTTTGTGTCCGAACTTCATCGGAAACGGCACCTTATAATATATTATGTCCTCCTTAGATCCTTCAAAAATTCCATTTGTAGCCCCATGAAAGCCCCACGGTGAAAACGGATGGTTTTCGGACCCCCAAAAATGGATTGTACGTCCAAAATACTTCGACTGCAGGCCTGGGAAGCTTCTCTCCTCTCTTAAGTCCTCTCCACACCTGGCTCTAATGTCCACTACTCCCTTGGAGACTTCCTTATTGAAAATAGCGAAATATTGTCTTAAACAGTACCGCCAAGCTATACCGTCTTGTCATTTCAATTACCTACAGATTCCTCCGATTTTGCGAAGTTCCGCGCCACTCGATACTCCACAAATCGCCATACCAATTTAGCTCAATACATCAAAATCAGTACTATTCGACCCATCTTGCTGTTAAATAAAAGAATACAATTTTTTTAAGAATCAAAATACATACAATTAATGTACTGATATCGTATCCCTGCCGGATATTTCAAGTCCCTGCTGAACATAAGATTATTGTGGCAGGGACTTACAAAACCACCTGTTTGGGCTTGCAATTTCGTTCCTGTTCATCTTAAATTGCGACTCTATTCGTATTGGTGGTGCGAGGATGTGGAACGCCCTCCCCGCCAGTGTTCGCTCCATCACTTCCCTCGACCGTTTCACGAGTGCTGTCAAGGACCACTTTCCTAGATGATTCCCCCCTCTTCTTCCTCTTCACCCCTCCTTATCTACTGTACTCATTTATCTCCCTCCTCACTCCTCTTCATCCTCTCTCCTTCATCTTCACTCTGTCCCTTCCACCCTTAGCCATAACGTTCAATTACCTGGTTCTTTTCTAAATTAGTTTGTATAAGTCTTTATTTTGCATCCACCATGTAACTCTGTATACCTCCTTTTTCCTAACGAATTCATCCGTGATAGGTTGTAAAACTATTAGGTATTTTTTTTTAACTATAGATTTTACTATAAATTTCCATCCGAGGCGGGAGTTCATACTCCTATTTGGAAGTAAAGGTTTTTGAATTTGAATTTGAATTTTTAAATAAATATAAAAAAAATCTCTG
The DNA here is from genome assembly GCA_955831195.1 of Pilophorus perplexus. Classification (NCBI taxonomy): domain Eukaryota; kingdom Metazoa; phylum Arthropoda; class Insecta; order Hemiptera; family Miridae; genus Pilophorus; species Pilophorus perplexus. Next base: position 28,772,835 of record OY037015.1, read on the forward strand.
TGAACCTCTCCATTTGAAGTATTAAGAATATTGAAGGAAACAAGAAATAACGTTGCAATTAACCTTGGGAGAGCCCGGAAGGGATTTATGGGTTTTGCTTGCCGACCCACGCTTTCGCACACTTGTTGCCTTCACAACATTTTGATATTCACTGAATACGCGAATCGATGCTTCTGACAAGGAGAGGGAAGATGACCCGTCACTGTAGAGGTGGGGAGAATCCCCCTCCGTGCCTTCCAAATGGCCTAAAATGACGAAATCCTGACTGCAGCAGGAACTTACACACTCCTCGGAGACACGCAGTTTTGGGGGGAAAAGCAACTTTTAGTTACCTTTTAGGTACATAAATAAATGATGGGCTTCAGATTTTAAAAAAAAGAGATAAAAACGCTGCAAATTTTACACAAGGGTTTATTATTCTTTGATATAGGTAGGTTACTTGTGCAGAAATTTAATTCTATTAAAAAAAAAATTTAGAAAAAATTTTGTTTTGTTTTTTTTACTTGGAAAATATTTCAAGACCATCTGGGATCTTTCACAAATCCCATTTGTAGCCCCATGAAAGCCCTAGAGGGCCTATAGATCACCACAGTGAAATGAGATCGTTCCGGGACCCCAAAAAATGGATTCTACGTCCGAATATACTTCGAAAACGACACCTAACTCGATCCCATAGCCAAAAGCCTTTAGAAAAACCCTCCTGTAGCCCCATTTTAGCCCCATAGCGCCCCACGGGTTTGGGCGATCGGGCTGAAAACCTTGCGGGCACAACTAGATGGATAACCGAGTATTTTGTCAAAATTTCAGATTAAACAAAAATTCCTACCGCCCAAAACGGCCCGGACGGCCGACGGACATTTCGTTCTTGGAATCTTCGTGTCATGAAACGTTTAGGCCGATCATAATTTTCAACCTCCGTCGCGATTACATAAGTGCAGGTACTATTCCAAGAACAATAAACCAAAATTAACGATTGAAACTTCTCGTTTGAGGTTTTGCACGGCGACGCTCATCGTGTACAGGAGAGATGATTAATTATTCATAAATTCAACTGCTCATTGAAAGTGAAATCGGCCTCTCGTCACTCGGCTGTCGATAGTCATTCGAATTTGCTGGTTATAAGACAGTCAAGTGGAAGTTCTCTAGCCGTAACTCTATTGTCTAGTTCTGCGGGTGTGCAAAAGCGAGAAAGTTGACAGCGACGGTGAACGTCTGACCGGAAACCCAGAGAGAGTAGCTGCTAACCAACTCATTCATATACTCGATGATCGACACAAACTGACTACGTAAACCCGCTGAAACCAACCGACTGATGTAAGGAATGGATGATTCGATGACAAGGAGTTTTCGAACGAACGGATTTTTGAAAGCAAACCTCTGAGAAGCGTCTTCATTCATTTCCACCTCACAAAATAAATAATCAACACACAGGACAAGAACTCGTCACATTTCTCCGCCATAGTTTGATCGACCCGATTGTCTTTTGATTGCAATATTTGTACAAGTGGCTCACTGAGTGACTCAGTTAAAAAGCTGCCAGTATGATGATCCCATCGTTTGGAAACCACTTCAAGATGACTCCTGAAAACAAGAAGAGAGCTTTGGCCGTCGCCGGTTTAACGTTCTTGATGGTGATGATTACGAGTAAGTCAAGCGTTACCTACCTATATTAGAGTTTTAAAATTAATTTGGCCAACGTAACGAACTACGGAAACATATTTTTGACCCACATTGCTCTGTTGATTTGACTACAAAGAGAATTCTCATCCTTGCTTCATATTGTGTACTTAAGTCATAAATAAATTTGACATTGTACGTTTCAAGGCACGTAGATTCCCAGAAACGAAATGTCCGTCCGCCCAAGCATTTGAGCAGTTTTTTTTTTTTTTTTTTTTTTTTTTTTTTTAAATCTGGAATTTTGACAAAATACCGTCTAGTTGTGCTCGCAGGGTTTTCCTGTGGCCTGTGGGCCTATATGGGGCTAAAATGGGGCTATAGGAGGAGATTTGAAGGTTTTCGGCTGTGTGGTCGTGTTAGGTGTCATTTCTTTCGAAGTAATTTCAGACGTAAACCCATTTTAAGGGGTCCTGGATTTTCGTAGGTTCCATTTTTGGGGGTCCCAGAACGATCCGATTTCTGCATGGGGATCTACGTGGTCACGGGGCTACAAATGGGGTTTTCGAAGGATCCAAAGAGGTCAAATATTTTCCAAGTGAAAAAAAAAAAAAAAAAAAAAAAAATTGCCGTCCAGGCCGTTTTAGACTACTAGTATTTTTTCTTCTAAATCTGAAATGTTGACAAAATACTTGGTTTACCATCTAATAGTGTCCGCAGGGTGTTCAGCCCGATCGCCCATACCTGGGGGGGGGGGGGGGGGAAACTACGGGTTTTCGAAGGTTTTTGGCTATGAGGTCGTTTTGAAGTATTTTTGAACGTACAATCCATTTTCGGGGGTCCTTGAAGGATCCTATTTCACCGCGGAGATCTATGGGGCTTCCATATGCGATTTTTGAAGGCTCCCAGGAGGCATTCAAAATTAATCGGAAAAGGACACCTTATTTAATAAGGTGTCCTTTTCCAATTAATTTTGAATGCCAAATTTTTTTTTTTTTTTTTTTTTTTTTTCGAGGTCCCACGTCTGTCCTAGGGTGGTAGGTGGGGGCAAAAACCCGCATTTTTAAGTTTTGCCCAATCTACGAACCTACTTTTTTTTCGGATTATAACGATACCTAGTTATGTATCATGAGCACAAGTTCTGCACAGCACCAACCATTTGCTGAGAAATTTGAATTTTACGAAAAAGGTACCTAATCTGCGGGTTTTTGCCCCAATAAGGGAAAAGTGGGTTTACTAAGAAAAAAAAAACAAGCAATAGGATCGTTGGAAAAATATTTTATAAACTTATAAAACCATTTCCGGCGAAAATGAAGTACCTACCTACTGAAAAATCACACCAATAGGTAGGGAAAAAACTAGATTGACAGGAATCAAATGGTAAATGAATCTTTAAAAAAAAAAAAGCCTTCTGACAAGCCCCCTCAGTGGAGTGTAAGACCTGATAAATCAGTTTGAAATTTGATCATCCCTTGGAATCTGGTAGAGTTGCTTCTGATCCGGATCAGAAGCAACTCTACCACGTTCCAAAAGCATGACAACTTCAGAACCAAATTTTCTTTGTCAATGAAGGCTGCTTGTTCGGTGTCTACAAATTTGTTGGTTCCAGAAACGCGTTTCGAAAATGTAACCTCTTGAAATTTGAGTTGCGTAAAGCCTGACTGCATCCTTGGTTTTTCCGTGGACCTTCACTACTAGCTATACTGCAGAATCATCTTTTATCAGTGAAACCTCGGATTCTTCGTCATGAATGATAAATGATTTCATTTTCATCATCCGAAAACTCCCAATCCATATTGGAACTGCTGTTGTGGAGTGAGATTTCTCCGTCAGATTCTGAAGAGTTTGAAGGAACCACAGCAGACTTCTTTTTCCGTTTCTTCGTGGCTGGGGCAGCGGCAGCTGGAAACAAATGTTCTTAGTTCGTAGGAGTGATCGTTTTCTCTTCTCAGCTTCTTTTTTCTCCTTTTTGGCGTCTTCATTTTCCTCGATTTGTTTATGAAGAGTGGATGTTTTAAGAACAGACTTTAAACCCTTTCCCGAACGTTTCCATCAAATTTTCTTCTTTGGAAGTGGGACAATTTCGTCAGGGAAAGTCAAGGAGACCTAAATCTTCTTGAACTGGCTTGAACTGATGCAGGAGTAGGTAGGTACATAATATTATGTCGGACAAACGTGTGAATGACATTTGTTCACATGTAGTTCCTGAAATTGTAACAAAACACTAGGTATCAATTTTAATTTACACAAATGAAAAACCGTATGGGGCAAATATGCCCTAAATGTTTTGCGGGTTTTTGCCCCAAAAACAACAGGTTGAAGAATGGCGTCGTGCTTCCGTGTAAACAGAAGAAACCTCAATTTATAGGGCATGGTTGCAAAGCCGAACAAACCCTCATTTTGATGAACAACCGAATTCCTAGATTACTTGCAAATGTAGTTGCCAAATGATCAACTTCATTGCTCAAAATATTACATCAGAACTCCAAAAAACCGACTTACCTCATTATTAGATGTCATGACATGAGACATGCATTGTATGTCCATCCACAACTTAGTTCACAAGAACAACTTATGACCTCAAAACCTAACTGCTCCCTGGTGACTGACATCATAAGTGCACCAGTTATGTCAAACAAGCCAGTGCGGGGATTTGCCCCATGCGGGTTTTTGCCCCCACGCACCCTAATTAGGATTTTTAATAAAAATGTTAACTCGCGCCGAGTTGTACTATACGACTATAATGTGATATATATGTACATTAACCGGCGTATGTAATTATGTAATTTTTTTAATTATTATTATTACCTACCTATTATAAGTATTATTATTTTTTTTTTTTTTTAGGTTTTGGTCTAATTTTCTTGTACGACTTGTATCCGGGACACGAAACAATCGTCCAAGTCAGTCCACACGTCCAACTCCGCCTCAATCCGAATACGGTCATAGCACGACTAGCATCAAGTAAGAGCAAAATTAGATTTGGGAAACGTACTTTATTGTCCCCTAACGAGGTTTATTAATACAAATGATATCCATGATGCAGGTAGGAGGATGTATGAGGGAAGACTGGATCCTCCAGCGCCTCAGTCTGACAGCACCAAAAACGAACCTAATGAGCCCAATTCGGATTTCATCGCTGTGAGAGTAATCGCATCTGTCAAGTCTCGACCAAGCGGAAACGAGATCAAATTCGATAATAGCAATCAATTTCAAACAGGAAACAACAACATCGATGGCGCTGCCAGAAATGTTCCAGTCAAACATGAAGAGCTTCCAGAAGAAACGAAAGTTGTAACAACCAAACGAGAGAAAATTCAACAAACAAATACCCCAAAACCGTTGAGAATTTCTCCGTTGAATGAGAAATATTTTTACCGCCGATTGATCGGTCAGGATGTGGGAGAAACTGAAAAACGAGGTGATGCCAAAATTGAAAACGTAGGAAAAACACTCCCTGAAACTCGTTCTCCATCGACAAGTTTCAACAGGCAAAATTTGCGTGCGACATGGATGCCACCAGTTTGGGTGAAGGAGGTTCTCGACGGTTCTTCTGAGGCGAAATCCGGTACGTTCCGCGACATGTTTTCGGAATTCCAAAGCTTCCTGGATGATTTTGAATTCGACGAGAGCGGAGAATCCGATTCCGAAGAGGATTTGTTCTTCAGCGGGTATCCTTTCCTGGCCGAAAGGTTGCCTGAGCTTCCAAATCCCGCGATTGACTTCCCCTTCCACAGGGAAATATTCCGCGTGTGATGGAGGTCGAATGAAGAAACATCTGCTCTTCAAAATTATGGACCTTTTTTGATCTCGAAAGTTTTCGATGTGCTGAATTCAAAAACCATTAAATGGCTAATTTTGCCCTAACCGATAGTCTACTACACCATGATCCATGCTGAACCACTGCGGATCCCTTTTGGGGAGAGCTGACCAATCAATTGATTCTGGCTGGCCATCCGAGGGGGGGGCGGTTTCCGACTGCCTCCCTGCTCGCAGTTTTTCCACGACTGCCACCCGCCCCTTTTCAGTCAAATTGCTACAAGTGCCACCCCAAACATTAAAATTACAGAAACATTTCAAAATGCACTTTATTGAATTATAAATTCACGTCAAAAACTATATCAACTAGCACTTAGACATAAGGCCTCGCTTCGCTCGGCCGACCACTTTATCGGGCATCGCCACTTTCTCAGTCAGGGGGGCCTCGCTTTGCTCGGCCAAGTGACAGTCGCTCAATGCACTAAATTTAACGGGCGTAAAACTGGTCAGGGAATAGAGAGAGAAATCGTCTTCCCACACACCAGAATATATCCGAAATTAGCATGGAATGAACCGTTTCCCAAAACTCCCCCCCCCCCTGTTTCCCCGCCTCCACCACCTTTCTAAGGTCCCTGGCACTGTCCTGACCACCCTCCCAAGACACACGCGCCAAATTAAATTTAAATTCGCCGTCTAAATTCGCTCATCGCCGGAATGAGTATTAAATACGAATGAGTACGAAATCCTGAAAATTTTTCAGGATTTCGTATCGAAATTCGGATCTCTAGGTAAGATAAGGTGAAAACGCTAAGTCAATCGGACCGTTAACGACCGAAGAATTAGAAAGAAATTAGTTTCACGAACTCGCGCGCGCCAAAAAAAATTCGCGCAAGGCGCTTATCGGGCGCAGTTTCGCCGAAATAAATTTAACAAAGTCAAGCATTGAAATGTCTTGCTTGACAGCACCCGTGAGTTTTTTCCAAATTTCAAATTTAACAAAAATGCAGCTTTGATTTTCTTTTTCTAAATTGCACAAATAACGCACTGTGCGGCGTACGGCGGACGGACATTTAATTTTTTAAATCTACACATTTTGAAAACGTATAACGACAAATTTTGAGGCCAATCAAAATTGTCGACCTCCGATACGAAAACAAAGGTGTCTTGTTCCAAGAATACTAAACCAAAAGGAGAGTAATTTAATATTATTTAATATACTCTTAATATTATTAAATAATGTTTCGACTAATCCAATCCCACATCTTGTACTTACCCACTTGATTCAGCCCTCCTATCCGCGATGCTTTCTTTCTTAACAACCTCAATGCCCCCAATACCTCGACAATGATCGTAATAACGTCAGAGCCGCTCTTTTATTGCGACGGCTACAGAAAAATACTCCGCGCGGAACTATTAATCATAGTAACTCGGCTCACAAGTAAATGTCGACCCACAAACCCGCATACTCCGCGGGGGGGGGGGGGGGGGGGGGGGTCACCGTTAGACGTACAAAGGTGGCTGTTGCTTCACTTCCATGTAGGTAAATTGTGAGAGGCGGTGGGGGCGGAACGGTGAGAGGGAAATGTGACGACAGGTGAGTTGCGGCCCAGGCCATTAGGATGCAAGTATGAATTGCGGCCTTTGAACCATGCTAATTTTGTTGGCGTTCGAAGGCCGCTGTTCACACACCACTTAACAAAGATGTAACAGCGTTACAGTAACACGTGTAACGTTGTGACAGTGACAAAGTGTATTTTGTTGACCATCACTTTTCGAATGAATCCCAAACCCCACGAGATGGTTGCCATCAGACTATAATTAGGCCAGTCGTCTATAATTGGTGTGGAAGCCTTTTGCTTCCGAGTCAACCAAAGGTAGCGGAAGCATTATTTTCACTTTCGGGATCGAAAAAATTGTTGTCTTCCAAAATTTATATTTTTGCGTTTCGGTACCTCCAGAGCAAACAAATTTTGTAGGGCGAGGTCAAATATTTTCCGAGTAAAAAAAAAAAAAAACTGCAAATTTTACACAAGGGTTTATAATTCTTTGATATGTATATCAGTACTTTAACGTTTTCAATTGTTTGTCTATCAGTACTGATAACGTATACGTTACTTGTGCAGAAATTTAATTCAGTCAATGAAAACAAATTTTTGATTATTATATTTAAAAAAATATTTTTTGGATTTTTTCTTCAAAAATTATTTTTTTACTCGAAAAATATTTAACCTCCTGGGATCCTTCAAAAATTCCATTTGTAGCCCCATAAAAGCCCTGTAGATCACCACAGTGGAATCGAATCGTTCCGGCACCCCCAAAAACGGATTCTACTGAGGTGGTAAGGGTGATACGTCAGCTGAGGAGTCATTTCTCACCCTAACCACCTCATTGGATTAGACCTCTGCACCGTCGGCAAACACCACACCACGGATTCTACGTCCAAAAATACTTCGAAAACGACACCTAACTCGATCCCACAGCTAAAAGCCTAAAAAAAACCTCCCGTAGCCCCATTTTAGCCGGCTAAAATGGGGCTACGGGAGGGCGCTAGGGGCCCCTAGCGCCCCAGGGTTTGGGCTATCGAACTGAAAACCTTGCCGGCACAACTAGATGGTAAACCAAGTATTTTGTCAAAATTTCAGATTTTTGAAAAAAATTTCTACTGCCCCAAACGGCCCGGACGGCGTACGGCGGACGGACAATTCGGATTTAGAATGGAAGACCTCTTGAAACGGATAAAGTCAAATTTTCAGGCCGATCCGAGTCGTCGACCTCCGTCGCGGAAACATTATTCCAAGAATAATATACCAAAAATTGAAAGAAAAAAGATTTTTTTTTTAAATCTGATATTTTGACAAAATACTAGTTGTGCCGGCAAAGTTTTCAGCCTGATCGCCCAAACCCGTGGGGCGCTATGGGGCTACGGGAGGGTTTTTTCTTAAGGCTTTTGGCTTAGGGATCGATTTAGGTGTCGTTTTCGAAGTATTTTTGGACGTAGAATCCATTTTTTGGGGTCCCGGAACGATCCGATTTCACTGTTGCGATCTAAGGTCTACAATCGGGATTTTTGAAGGATCCCAGGAGGTCAAATATTTTTCAAGTAGGTATTTGTACAAGTAACCTATATCAAACAATAATAAGCCCTTGATTAAAATTTGCAGCGTTTTTCGTTTAAATTCCACTTTGGCCCTTCGGACTTGTGACGTTGAAACCGATTACAGTTTGGCCCTTTGCACACACAAAACAAAAAAAAACAAAAAACAAAGCAGTTTGACCCTTTGGGTGCTCAGGTGTCGAGGATTAATCCAACCGCAATTGCAACCGAGTTCGCCTTTTCGACGTCCGTGAAACTGTGGGATGATGCAAATTGAAGCTTTGGATCTGGAATGTCGACCCTGCCCCGTGTGCTGGATATGAACGGTAGAGTGTGGATGTCAATGGTGGAGGTGACGGTGGGGGGGGGGGGATGAGGAGGGTTTCCACCAATTGCATTCCTCATTGGCGAATCCTCCCGAAGTCCCGCATTTTTAACAAAGTTGAGATGAATGGAGGCTCCTCTTCCCTCCGGTGGCTCTATTGGGTGAAAGCTCTGAATGAAAATTACTTTGAAGGAATGCCCCCCCCCCCCCCCCACCAAGTCCTACTTCACCCGTCTTAAGCAGTCGATTCCTAAGATTCCTAAGAAGTTAGGTGCGGCCGGAGACCGTTTAATAAATGAACCACGACCTGAGTGAAAGTTATAAGGTTCAAATTGATTGAAAGTGAGACGTGCATTGTCAGTGAAGTAATTCTGAAAATTCACTTTTTGAAGAAAACTCGCCACTAACCCACGAAGGAAATGTTCAAGTAGACGAAAACGTTTTACTTCAAGTATTTTTATCTTCCGAACGTCCAGATCAGGACTCGATACTACGAACTACGACAGTACGAACTACGAGAATCACCCCTAAAGTAAGTTTCCTAATTTCGTTTTCAAAAAACGCTGCAAATTTTACAGAAGGGTTTGTTATTCTTTGACAGGTGCTGTTTCCGTATGCGACCTACCAGCGTTTTTCTCGATCTACATTATATTTTGTGTTTCCGAATGCGATCTACCCATGTCTTCTATTCCTGCTGAAAATTGCATGCATTATGAATGCCTAGGTGCATCCTACCTTAAAAATACGTTGCAGTTATGATGAACGGTTCTAACGTCGCGCAAGAATGAAAGAAACGTCGTCATTTTTGAGGGCCACCTTCCAGCAATAATAGTCGGGGCGTGACTGCAGCATATCTCTTTTTTTTTTCAGAATTCGAACTTTTGCATCTAACCAGGAACCTACGTTCGATGCCTTGTGTGAGCGCGCCACTCTCAGGGTCTACATAATTCTGCTGGTGGTTTACGGTTTTATGTTGAAAACCAAGGCTGTTGAGGCACCTGTAACTTGCCCACTCGTCCGAGTGAATAACCGAACCCACTTCGCATTCTCTCTTATTGGTATGAGGGTGTTTCTATCGCGTCGTTCCACATAAAAATACCTCAAGTCAGAACCTGAGTAAAGCCCGAACACCCACGGTCCATCAATTCGGCGCCCATGGTTTCGCTGGTTTTCCACATCTTCATCGTCTTCTGACTGAGGAGGCCGATCTCCCTGCAGCAGTCTACCTCTATGATATTTCCTTTTACCAGCAAACCTCTAGTCATCTAATTGTATCAACTCATTTTCAGTCCCCACCCTGTCCACTGGGCCTGTCCATTGTGGTTGGAGTTTCGGGGGCGGGCGCATGTTAATTCCACCGATTCCGTCCGATTCCACTGATGTCGCCCTTAGATGTTGCAATTTTTCCATAAATTTTATAAATTCGTACAAACTTGCAGTTTTTGTTAACCCGTTTTTTGACGCCTTCTATCGATAAAAAAAAATAATGCAGACAATTGTCTGCATTATTTTTTTTATCGATAGAATGGATAGAATCGATGGAAACTTTCCATTCCTATAATGAGCAGCAATAGGTAATTATTATTATTATACCAAGAGTAACTGTTGGTTTCCGTTAGATGGCAAAATTTGTCATTCAACGGAACCATATTTAATACGGTTTCATCAGTATAAAACAAGCCATCAAGTGAAATGAATAGAAGAGCGCAACCTATCTGTTACTACGAAACCAAAACCGTAACTAAGAATTAGTAACCTATAGGTATCTAACGACCAAACTATGTCGTCGGGATCGGACGAATCGTCGACGACGGGGATGATTTTGATAGCCTATAACCACCCCCAGAACTCGCTGATCACAATGAGACCACCCTCATGAAAATCTGTTCAGCCGTTCGGGCGTGATCTTGTGATACACAAACACAAGCGAACATGTCGAAGCGCACCTTTCCATTTTGGTTTATTATTCTTGGAATAATACACCTATGTTTTCGTGACGGGGGTCGACGACTCCGATCGGCCTCAAAATTTGACATTACCCGTTTCAAGAGGTCTAGATTCCAAAACCGAAATGTCCGTCCGCCGTCCAGGCCGTTTTGGGCAGTAGGAATTTTTTTTTAAATCTGAAATTTTGACAAAATACCTACTCGGTTTACCATCTAGTTGTGCCCGCAAGGTTTTCAGCCCGATCGCCCAAAACCCGTGGGGCGCTATGGGGCTAAAATGGGGCTACAGAAGGGGGTTTTTGAAGGCTTTCGGCTATGGGATCGAGTCAGGTGTCGTTTTCGAAGTATTTTTGGACGTAGAATCCATTTTTTGGGGTCCCGCAGCGATCCGATTTCACTGTTGCGATCTATAGGGCTTTCATGGGGCTAAAAATGGGATTTTTGAAGGATCCCAGGAGGTTAAATATTTTTCGAGTAAAGAATAAAGAATTTTTGAAAAAACAATTTTTTTGAAAAAAAAAAATCCAAAAAAAATTTTTTGAAAAAAAAAATCCAAAAAATGTTTTTCCAACATTTTGGTTTATTATTCTTGGAATAATACACCTATGTTTTTTCTTTTGACTCAGAAATAATTTTTGCGCAACTAACCTATATCAAAGAATAATAAACCCTTGTGTAAAATTTGCAGCGTTTTTTGAGGGAAAGGTTGCGCTAAAAAACATGACGAAGAGATGAGCGCACCTTTCCATTTTTTGAGGGAAAAGTTGCGCTAAAAATAACGATGTTTCTTGAATCTGTATAGTATTATTTAAATAGAAATTTGGCCTTCACGCCCCTCATCACTTTACGACCTTGTCTCTCGCATGCTCTGCCGGCAGTCAAACCTATTGGTCAAATCAGCGAAATCAAGTTATAAATTTGTTTTGCTCTGTATGCCTTTTACAATGAAGCTAAAATCATTGTAGGAGGTATAACGAAAGAAGAAGTGACAAAGTCACCGAACCCTCGACGGGTCCGTTGCCTTGGCCTCCTGGACGGGGCCATTATGCCTGTGTGATGATTGTCGGCCAGAGTACCTACGACGGCGCCCAGAATGGCATAAGACGCCAGGCAGCAGGGCAGAAACGCAGTGATTCAAACGCGGGCCGTCGGGTTTCTTGTTTTTGTTTATGTTTTTGCTTATGTTTTGGCTTGTTACCTTGATAAGGAAATATAATGTTTGATTCTTGGTTTTCATTGTATAATATATTATTCATGTATAATAATATTATTATTTTGAGCCCTGGCCCATTCATCAGGGTGCGTAGTCCTTATACATAAGGACTGCGCACCCTGATGAATGGGCCAGGGCACATGTGCCTTCTATTTGATGATTGGGTTGCATATCTCCATGGGGGCAGACGGCCTAGTCGAGGAAAATACGGGCAGATATGGATGGGACTCGGCTGCCTCTCCGGACGTTGCGTCCGCCACTCCCTGCGACGTCGATGTTGGATTAAAGGCATACTCTGAAGAAAAAAAAACTCAAGTTCAACTTTCCCCGACAGATAGCAAATTTTCATTCATTTATTTATTTATTCATTTATTTATTTACATTCATTTAGTGGTAGTCTAAGACTAGGACTGGAGGACAACGACAAGTCTTGTCGTTGCCCTCCAAAAAATTTATAGTAGAAAAACTATCCACTCACTTGGAAGTTTGAAAATCCCGCGAAGAGTATATCCAAATAAATGTAACTGGGCCATTCTCAGGAAAACGTGAAATACAACTACCTTTGCATTCCAAAAATAAAAGTTGGTCATGAGACTCAATTTTTTTATTCCAGGTTCGTATACTTATAAGTAACCATATGTGATCATTGGACACGCTTAAATCTCTTCAATGTCAAAATATAAATTGATTTCCAAATTGCAGAAATGAAGCAATGACATTACTATGAAGTAGTGACTTTAGAAATGTGAAGTAATAAACCATAAACCACCTACTCGTTTCACGGGGAATTTCAGTCCCACTCATGTCTCACACTGCTAAGTACCTAGGTAGGTATTTCTTCCCATGGAGGGTCCACGACAAATATCAGCCTTCCACGTCAATTAGGAGAGAACTGGGCTCCTCCGTGGGGAAACAACACACCTGTCACTACTTCATCTAACTTGTCATTACTTCATACGCTTGGTATAACCCTACTTGTGAAGTAGTGACAAATGAAGTAGTGACAAACTTGAGGTTATTGTGATTCATTTCCCAACTACAGCACCCTTTTCAAAAAGGAAAAACTCTAATCTATTATGCTATAAACGAGTTCATTGAGAAAGAAAGAGAAAAAAGGAATCGTTGAAACTGACCCAAGAATCAGCCAGTGAAGGAGTGACAGTAGGAAAAACACTGCCACGTTTAGCCGCATAATATGCGGCTAATATTTTTATATTATAAACACTCGCACCAAGTTCACACTCAACTGAGGGCCGTTGATACTCGTACAAAGTTGGCTAGGTTGGGTTGGGACAGGATGAAGTAGTGACATTTACAGTAGTTTTAATTAATTTTCATATAAATAAACTGTAATTACGCATTGAATTGTCAAAGTTCGAGTTAGAACAGAGGAATACCTACCATTAAAAAATATATATATCCTAAAAGACGGTCTGTCACAGGAGCAAACACCCTGGACATCCGATTTCACGTTTCCCTGAGAATGGCCCAACTATGTATTGACATTAAATGTCAATGACATAAAATTTTTATGTCACGAAAAATTGCTCACGGAGTTGCTAGGGAAATGAAGCTGGTGTATCGAGGCTCGCGACCACACCCGGACCACTGGTGCTGACGCCTAGTGGCCAGCCAGGACACCACTTTTGACAGCCGAAAGGCGATCTGCGAAGTTTTCTCCTTCTGTAGGTACCGCCGCGACATTTTCGTTATTCATTTCATTATTATGGGCTCTGTCCGATGATGATAAAGCTTTTAAAATCCATAGGTATTAATTTAGTTTTATATTGTGTAGAATACCTAGGTAAAAACCTGCAATGTCCATCAGCCGTCCGGTATTTTTCTCACCTATTTTGAAGCGTAGAGCCCATTCTTTCACAGAAAGACTCCGTTTAGGATCCAGTTGGTCTTGAATCTGGGCAGTCCGATCCCTCATAGGCAAGTTGCCTAAGGCATCGATAATATGGGTAAAAAATGTGGAGGTTTTTCCATGTAATTTTCGCTGCCGAATCGAAATGTTGATTAGGTTTCAGCGAGATGGAAAATTTAGCCCGCTTTTCAATGACATCTCTAATTTCTATTAAGATATCATATTTTGATGTAGTATCATCCATTCGCTTTGACCAGCTAAGTTTCCTGAAATGTGTGAGATCCTCACCCCCCTTGGAATCCTACCGATTTAATGAATGATGAATATATTATTAATAAAATTTATGAAAGTAGATTGGTATACTTATCGAGTAATTTCAATGAACATTCATTGACTATTATTGACTAGCATTGACTATTATAGTCAGTAGAACATAACAGTAGGTACTTAGGTATTTTATTTATAATCTTTCCTTCAGGAGGTATTTACAAAAATCGTACACATTAATTCCATTGCACAAGGACACTAAAAGCAAAAAATAATATTTTAAGATGGTTACATAAACGTTGGAATGTATTACCATTCATCACTAGAGGAGTAACTCAGACAGGGAGGTACATAATTTATTACTTGCTCACGAACACTAGAAGAGGTACCTATTAAATCATAATTCAGTTTCAGGCAACTGACTCTTTGCACGTGTCTTTACAAGTGGCTAGCAGCAGGAAAAGTCAAATTTATTTAGGTACGACGCTTCACGAAAGAACAAATTCACCGTTTCGATACCAACTACAAATTTATGCCAACCTTAAATATGTCTCCCGACTATATAAGTTGGTACCATACATCGGAACAGAAAAAAGACGCACAAAATTTTCAGAAATGACAAAGATTATAGTAGAGTGAAAAGAGCAACATGAAAATAAAACGTTGAAAATAATATAAGAACGAACAAAACAGCAATATTTTAATGAAATAGAATGATATCTACGTCGTTGAAATGACTAGACCCTTAAAGACATTCAAGTTAGTCTTCAGTCTTTTGGTTACCTGCCTAATCGCATTAGCGATGAAAGAAAATTCAAAAACCATACAGTACTTTTTTTCTTCCACTTGGTAAAAAGGCAACCCCGATTAAAAAGTCAAGCACACGCCGGAGCCGGTGCAAGGCAGACCGTTTGTGGAGCTAACGTAGTGTCACGGCGGGCCACTAGACGTCAGCACCAGTGGTCCGGGTGTGGTCCCGAGCCTCTCGTATTTGATTCATAGCAGGTGATCCGAATATTGCGAGAACGGTTTGATTTGTGAAGCGGTGGGTAAGTAAATAATTTTAATAGGTAATTTCTATGCTTTACACTCTAGGAAGCTGTAATTTCGTATGTAGCCTCTTTAAGACATTGGATTGCCACCCGATGTACAGTTGCCCTCTTCTACTATAAGTGGACAATGAAGGTGATATGAGTTTGTCACAGGTCATAAAACATTGTAATGAAATATCACTAAAAAATCGACACATTTATAATACTACATAATACTACCACCCTCCTCCCATAGGTAATTCAATTTACAGCATTTTTCGAACGTCATCATTCAGATCAGACAAAAGTTGGCTTGACGGTGGGGGATGCTTCTCCTCCTCTTCGCCCGGCTGAAAAATAAGAACCGGAATTTTGTTTTCGGGACGGGCGGAAGGAGTCCAGCACCGGTCAGATCGGAATAGGAATTATAAATCGGCAAGTAGGATTCGGGCTCAGAAGGTCACTCAAGTTGTGTGGAGTTGACGGCGGTGGGGCGCCTCTCGAAGGAATAACAAGTGTCACCTCGACGAACTTCATTTGTAAAACTTACCTCGAAATCACTTTCTTTGGACGAGTCGGCCCCCGGGACTTTGGGGAGTGTCAAGAAGCTTCGAGGGGCTTTAAAGCTAAAACGTTTGAATGACAACACCCGTCAAAGGAACTAGAAAATTGCAATTCTTTCTAGGGGCTGCTAATGTGATTCTTGAAGGATCCCAGGAGCTCATATACGGTGAGGATTGGAAATACCTCCCGTAGCCCCATAGCGCCCCACCGGTGCACCGGTTTGGCGGATCGGGCTGAAAACCTTGCGGGCACTACTAGATGATAAAGCAAGTATTTTGTCAAAATTTCAGTTTAAAAAAAAAATTCCTACCGCCCAAAACGACTCGGACGGCGGACGGACATTTCGGTTTTGGAATCTGGAGCTCTAGAAACGGATAATGTCAAATTTTGAGGCCGATCGGAGTCGTCGAACTCCGTCGCGATTGCATAGGAGTATTATTCCAAGAATAAAATAAAATACCAAAAATACAATCACTCTGCCGTATGCCGACATTGCTCGAAATTAATCAAAACGATTGGCAACAACAACAAAAAACCACTTCGAGCACAACAATCAACTACAAAATGTCATGGCTGATAGAATAATAAAGAATAATTAACGCTCCTGGAAAATTTTTAGCAGTTGTAATAAGACACCCGCCGCTACGAATTAAAATAGTGGATTTAGGCTCACTCTGTTGTCGATGAACGATACTTCTGACGTAAACATCACTCCAAACTGCCACTAAGAGGCTTCGTGCGGCATCTTGCGGCGACTCGCATAATCCTCGTGGGAGAGTTTCTCTCGGAGACGTACGAAGTTAGAAGTTACTGTCACGTCATGTACCCATTTAATCATAATTATAAACAACGCATAACAATTCGGTCAAGAGTGGCACACGTTTAAAGTTCGTCTTCATCTGTTCCTTCTTGTTCATCCACATGCGCGATGCTTTCACGTCCCTCGCTCCCTTCAACTAGAACAAAGTTGACAAGAAATGATCATTTAATTCGACAACGGTGCGACAAATGAATCAAGAGAAACAATATAAGCAAAAATTCATTTTTATATGAACACTCAGCCATGATGAGGCTGTTGTCAAACTGTTACTGAAAAAAAGTCAAACTAAAATTAAATACCTTTGAAAACCACACCCCCCACTCGATACTATACCCAAAAACCTGCAAGAAACCCGTCCCATACCTCTTTTTAGCCCATCACAGGCCCAAGGAATTGGATGATCGAGCTGGAAACCTTGTGGGCACAACTAGATGGTAAACCGAGTATTTTGACAAATTTTCAGATTACAAAAAAATTCCTACTGCCCAAAACGGCTGTAGGAATTTCGGAGTCCCAGAACCGTCGGATTTAAGCGTGAGGAAGTTAGGGGTTTTCAGGGGGGCTACAAATGGGGCTTTTAAAGGATCCCTGGAAGTCAAATCTCTAAATCACTAATTCTCACCGTCTCTGTGTGTGTGTGTGTCAGTTTGTATGTCATCAGCCTACTCTGACTAACCGGTAAGCGCTAAAAATACCCCGATTTTTCCTATCGTCTCGGGCGACCGTTTAAGAGTCTCTAGGGGGGGTCGCAGACCCCCCCGGCCGACCGAAAATTGGCACGGTCAAATTGGCCCAAATATGGCCATCTTCGTTATCAATAGTCGGATCGAAACGGGGTTTCAACCGTATCCTACCTAGAGATGCGAATTTTAATAGAAAATTGTCAACGAGCGATTTCCGACGACGAGCGATTTCTGACGGCGAGTTTAAAATTTTAGATTTCCTGAGATCCCGGCGCGTTTGGGTCTTCAAACCCGGCCGCTGTCAAGGAAGTCGGAAAGACGTACTCAGGGACCTTACAACGGTGGAGGAGGCGGGGAAATTTTTTTTTTTTTTTTTTTTTTTGTAGGTGGGGGAACGAATAGGGGGGGTCGCAGACCCCCCCGGCCGAGCGGAGCGAGGCCTCATGTCTGCTTAAGCGGTCGGCCGAGCGAAGCGAGGCCTTATGTCTGAGTAGGGGTTTGAACACACCCCCCCGGCCGAGCGAAGCGAGGCCCCCCTGTCCGAATAAGCGATCGGCCTCGCGAAGCGAGGCACCGGCCTCGCGAAGCGAGGCCCACGGGGGGTCTGGGGGGCGGAGCCCCCCAGCTGGGTGCGTAGGCGAGCAAAGCGAGCCGGAGCATCTAGTCTTCTTAAATCACTAATTCTCACCGTCTCTGTGTGTCTGTGGGTATGTCAATCGCCTACTCTGACTAAACGGTAAGCGCTAAAAATACCCCGATTTTTTCTATACTCTCGGGCGAACGTTTAAGTGTCTCTAGGGGGGGTCGCAGACCCCCCCGGCCGAGCGAAAATTGGCACGGTCAAATTGGCCCAAATATGGCCATCTTCGTTATTAATGGTCGGATCGAAACGGGGTTTCGACCGTATCCTACCTAGAGATGCGAATTTTAATAGAAAATTGTCAACGGGCGATTTCCGACGACGAGCGATGTCTGACGGCGAGTTTAAAATTTTAGATTTCCTGAGATCCCGGCGCGTTTGGGTCTTCAAACCCGGCCGCTGTCAAGGAAGTTGGAAAGACGTACTCAGGGACGTTACAAAGATGGTGGAGGCGGGGAATTTTTTTGTTTTTTTTTGTTTTTGTAGGTGGGGGAACGAATAGGGGGGGTCGCAGACCCCCCCGGCCGAGCGGAGCGAGGCCTCATGTCTGCTTAAGCGGTCGGCCGAGCGAAGCGAGGCCTTATGTCTGAGTAGGGGTTTGAACACACCCCCCCGGCCGAGCGAAGCGAGGCCCCCCTGTCCGAATAAGCGATCTAAATCACTAATTCTCACCGTCTCTGTGTGTGTGTCTGTCAGTCAGTATGTATGTCATCAGCCTACTCTGACTAAACGGTAAGCGCTAAAAATACGCCGATTTTTCCTATCGTCTCGGGCGACCGTTTAAGTGTCTCTAGGGGGGGTCGCAGACCCCCCCGGCCGACCGAAAATTGGCACGGTCAAATTGCCCCAAATATGGCCATCTTCGTTATTAATGGTCGGATCGAAACGGGGTTTCGACCGTATCCTACCTAGAGATGCGAATTTTAATAGAAAATTGTCAACGAGCGATATCCGACGACGAGCGATTTCTGACGGCGAGTTTAAAATTTTAGATTTCCTGAGATCCCGGCGCGTTTGGGTCTTCAAACCCGGCCGCTGTCAAGGAAGTCGGAAAGACGTACTCAGGGACCTTACAACGGTGGAGGAGGCGGGGAAATTTTTTTTTTTTTTTTTGTAGGTGGGGGAACGAATTCTCACCGTGTCTGTGGCTGGCTGGCTGGCTGGCTGACTATGTGGGTATGTCAATCGCCTACTCTGACTAAACGGTAAATCGTAAAAATACGCCGATTTTTCCTATCGTCTGTGTGGACCGTTTAAGTGTATCTAGGGGGGTCGAGAATTCTCAAAAATTCGCTCAAATCCGCGCAATTGACATCAACTTTCTTATTTCAAATGGGAACCCCTATTTTTTTCACCGGATTCGGATTCCTCGACCAATTTTACGTCCGATAAGGGGGTCGCGCGAATTTTTTGGCGCGCGCGAATTCGCTCAATTAATTTTTGCGTCTTATTCCGCCATTAATAGACGGATTTTTTTCGCGTTTCGTCCTACGCCTACCTAGAGATCCGAATTTTAATACTTGATATCGACCAAATTCATTCCGACAATGAGCGGATCAGGACGGCGATTTCAGTTTTGGAGATTCCTTTAATTTACGTCAGAAAACTGGGTGGCCGTCACCGGCGGGTGGATCCCGCTCGGTTTACTCCCAGCCGATACCCCCCCACCATCACTCATCACTCTGAGCAGGTGGGACATCAGCCTTACAGGGGCGCTCACGAGGTCTACGAGATCTCTCCCAGTCATCCCCTTGCAGTGCTGCCAAATCAGGGTTTTTCCGCCAGATTGAGGGGGTTTTTTCTTCTCCGGGGGGGATTTTGGGGGGTCGATATCTACCAGCCATCCCTGCAAAGTCGTCCGAGGGATGTCCGATTCTCAAATATGAATCGATTTAAATCAAATCGATTTAGAAAGTATTATTATTAATAAATATTATTATTATTAGTATTTATTATTATTATCAGAATCGATTCTTTTTCCAAATTATTGACAGGGGGGCCTTACTTTGCTCAGCTAATCATTTTATCCGCCAGGGGATTCTACGTCCAAAAATACTTGGAAAACGACAACAACTCTACCCCCTCACCATTTTAGCCCCATACTTTTACTGTGTTTTCCTGGGGGTGGGGGGCTTTATTAAATTTCAAATAATTATTGAGGGTGGACTTTTCAAAGGGTGGAAAATACTTGGAAAACGACACTTAACTCTACTCCCTCGCCATTTTAGCCCCATATTTTTCCTGTGAATTTTCAACTTTGATTTGATTTCACTAGCACTATGACAGGGTGGGAGGGGGGGGGGGGATACTTCACTCGGCCGATCATTTTAACGGCCTGGGGACTCGCTTTGCTCGGCCACTGACATAAGTAGTTCTATTATTATCAAGGGAAGGCTTTTGTAATTTGATTTCACTAGCACTTGACAGGGGGGCCTTAATTTCCCCAAAAATACTTCCCCTTTCCCCAAAAATACTTGGAAAACGACACTTAACTCTACCCCCTTGCCATTTTAGCCCCATATTTTTCCTGTGAGTTTTCAACTTTGATTTGATTTCACTAGCACTATGACAGGGTGGGAGGGGGGGGGGGGATACTTCACTCGGCCGATCATTTTAACGGCCTGGGGACTCGCTTTGCTCGGCCACTGACATAAGTAGTTCTATTATTATCAAGGGAAGGCTTTTGTAATTTGATTTCACTAGCACTTGACAGGGGGGCCTTAATTTCCCCAAAAATACTTCCCCTTTCCCCAAAAATACTTGGAAAACGACACTTAACTCTACCCCCTCGCCATTTTAGCCCCATATTTTTCCTGTGAGTTTTCAACTTTGATTTGATTTCACTAGCACTATGACAGGGTGGGAGGGGGGGGATACTTCACTCGGCCGATCATTTTAACGGCCTGGGGACTCGCTTTGCTCGGCCACTGACATAAGTAGTTCTATTATTATCAAGGGAAGGCTTTTGTAATTTGATTTCACTAGCACTTGACAGGGGGGCCTTAATTTCCCCAAAAATACTTCCCCTTTCCCCAAAAATACTTGGAAAACGACACTTAACTCTACCCCCTCGCCATTTTAGCCCCATATTTTTCCTGTGAGTTTTCAACTTTGATTTGATTTCACTAGCACTATGACAGGGTGGGAGGGGGGGGGGGGGGCATACTTCACTCGGCCGATCATTTTAACGGCCTGGGGACTCGCTTTGCTCGGCCACTGACATAAGTAGTTCTATTATTATCAAGGGAAGGCTTTTGTAATTTGATTTCACTAGCACTTGACAGGGGGGCCTTAATTTCCCCAAAAATACTTCCCCTTTCCCCAAAAATACTTGGAAAACGGTACTTAACTCTACCCCCTCGCCATTTTAGCCCCATATTTTTCCTGTGAGTTTTCAACTTTGATTTGATTTCACTAGCACTATGACAGGTTGGGAGGGGGGGGGCATACTTCACTCAGCCGATCATTTTAACGGCCAGGGGACTCGCTTTGCTCGGCCACCCACATAGGTAGTTCTATTATTATTGATGGTGGAAATTTGATTTCACTAGCACGTTGACAGGGGGTCTAATTTCGTATAGCCCCATGAAAGCTCCATAGGTCGTCCCCAAAAATACTTGGAAAACGACACTTAACTCTACCCCCTCGGCATTTTAGTCCCATAGCGCCCCACCGGGTTTTTTACTGTGAGTTTTGATTTGATTTCACTAGCACTTTGACTTACTTCGCTCAGCTAATAGCTAGCACTTTGACAAGGGGGCCTTACTTCGCTCGGCTAATCATTTTCGTACCATGATTCACCCAAATCACAGGCGGCAATATACAACCACAGTGGGCAATACATCCACAAGCGGCAATACACCCACTAGGGGGGGTCTGGGGGGCGGCAATTCACCCACAGGCGGCAATATACACTCACAGGCGGCAATACACCCACAGGTGGCAATACACCCACAAGCGGCAATTCACCCACATGTCTGCTTAAGCGATCGGCCTCGCGGAGCGAGGCGCCGGCCTCGCGAAGCGAGGCCCACGGGGGGTCTGGGGGGCGGAGCCCCCCAGCTGGGTGCGTAGGCGAGCAAAGCGAGCCGGAGCATCTAGTCTATATCACTAATCCTCACCGTCTCTGTGTGTGTGTCTGTCAGTCAGTCAGTATGTATGTCGTCGGCCTACTCCTCCTAAACGGTAAGCGCTAAAAATATGGCGATTTTTTCTATCGTCTCGGGCGACCGTTTAAGTGTCTCTAGGGGGGTCGAGATTTTTCTAAAATGCGCTCAAATGGGCGCAATTGACATGAACTTTCTTATTTCAAATGGGAACCCCTATTTTTTTCACCGGATTCGGATTCCTCGACCAATTTTACGTCCGATAAGCGAATTGCGCGAATTTTTTGGCGCGCGCGAATTCGCTGAATTAATTTTTTCGATTTATTCCTCCTTTAATAGACGGATTTTTTCCGCGTTTCGTCCGTAGCCTACCTAGAGATCCGAATTTTAATAGGAGATATCGACCAAATTCATTTCGAAATCGAGTGAATTTTGAGCGCGAGTTGAGTTTTGAAAAAACTGGGCCATCGCCACCGACCCATCGCGTCGGGTGAATTCTGGCTCGGCTTCACTCCCATCCTCTCAACACCCTCTATCCCCCCGCCCTCACTCTTCACTCTGAGCGGGTGGGACATCAGCCTTTAAGGGGCGCGAGCAAGGTCTACGTGATATCTCCCGGACGGACGTAAATTAAATGAATCGATTTAAATTGAATCGATTATCGAAAAATTTAATTTAATTTGAAAAATAAAAATAAAAAATTAAAATAAAAATAAAATAAAAAAAATGATCTTAATTCTGAGATACGTTGAGCGCCCTCAAGGATTTTTTCCGTTTTCCCCTCCTTCAACTAAAGAAAAGGAGTGGGGATTTAAGCCACTATTGATTCGATTTTGATGAAATTTTCAGGGAATCATTTTATCCGCCAGGGGATTCTACGTCCAAAAATACTTGGAAAACGACACTAACTCTACCCCCTCGCCATTTTAGCCCCATATTTTTTCTTTGTTTTCATTATACCGGCCAGGGGATTCAATTGTCCTACCTACCTACATATTTATATGTAATAAATTACATATTTTAGCCCCATATTTTTCCTGTGAGTTTTCAACTATGATTTGATTTCACTAGCACTATGACAGGGTGGGAGGTGGGGCATACTTCACTCGGCCGATCATTTTAACGGCCAGGGGACTCGCAATGCTCGGCCACCGACATAGGTAGTTCTATTATTATCAAGGGAAGGCTTTGCAAATTTGATTTCACTAGCACTATGACAGGGGGCCTTACTTTCCCCAAAAATACTTGGAAAACGACACTTAACTCTACCCCCTCGCCATTTTAGCCCCATATTTTTCCTGTGAGTTTTCAACTATGATTTGATTTCACTAGCACTATGACAGGGTGGGAGGGGGGGCATACTTCACTCGGCCGATCATTTTATCAGCCAGGGGGGTTGATGTTGAAGGAGCAGTTGACCTTGATGCAGGGTTATGAACGTGTCCATCGATGCTATGCACCCCACTAGGGTTACTCAGCTGGGTGCGTAGGCGAGCAACTAACTATTGATGGCACCCCAGGGTTTTTTTTCCTGTGAGTTGTCAAATTTGACACGTTGCCAGGGGGTGTTTCTCGCTCGGCCGATCAATTTACCAGCCAGGGGAGGCTTTTTTCAAACTTTTCAAATGACAGGGGGGGTCTTGCTTCGCTCGGGCGATTATTTTATTAGCCAGAGGGGTCTTGCTTTGCTCGGCCACCGACATAGGTAGTTCTCCTATTATTGATGGTGGAGTTTTCAAATTTGATTTCACTAGCACTTTGACAGGGGGTCCTTACTTATGTACGAGCGATCACGCAAGACCCTTATAAATAATCTGTATCACTAATATATATAATATTCTTGAAAATCTCTAGAAATTCAAAAATGCTCTACGTTCTGAGATAGGTTGAGCGCCCTCAAGGATTTTTTCCGTTTTCCCCTCCTTCAACCCCCTCCCTTCCAACGACACTTAACTCTACCCCCTCGCCATTTTAGCCCCATATTTTTCCTGTGAGTTTTCAACTTTGATTTGATTTCACTAGCACTATGATAGGTTGGGAGGGGGGGGGGGGGATACTTCACTCAGCCGATCATTTTAACGGCCAGGGGACTCGCTTTGCTCGGCCACCCACATAGGTAGTTCTATTATTATTGATGGTGGAAATTTGATTTCACTAGCACGTTGACAGGGGGTCTAATTTCGTATAGCCCCATGAAAGCTCCATAGGTCGTCCCCAAAAATACTTGGAAAACGACACTTAACTCTACCCCCTCGGCATTTTAGTCCCATAGCGCCCCACCGGGTTTTTTACTGTGAGTTTTGATTTGATTTCACTAGCACTTTGACAGGGGAGGGAGGGGGGCTTACTTCGCTCTGCCGATCATGTTATCGGCCAGAGGGAGCTCGCTTTGCTCAGCCACCCACATAGGTAGTTCTATTCTATTATTATGATGGTGGAGTTTTCAAAATTGAGTTCACTAGCACTTTGACAGGAGGGGCGTCTTATTTCGCTCAGCTGATCATCTTCTCGGCCTTTTTAGCCCCATATCGCCCCATGGGTTTTTTCCCTATGAGTTTTCAAATTTGATTTGATTTCACTAGCACTATGGCAAGGAGGGGGGGGGGGGGGCGGTTCCTCGCTCGGGCGGTAGAGAGTAGACTTTTGAAAATTGATTTCACTAGCACTTTGACTTACTTCGCTCAGCTAATAGACTAGCACTTTGACAAGGGGGCCTTACTTCACTCGGCTAATCATTTTCATACCATGATTCACCCAAATCACAGGCGGCAATATACAACCACAGTGGGCAATACATCCACAAGCGGCAATACACCCACTAGGGAGGGTCTGGGGGGCGGCAATTCACCCACAGGCGGCAATATACCCTCACAGGCGGCAATACACCCACAGGTGGCAATACTCCCCCGGCCGACCGAAAATTGGCACGGTCAAATTGGCCCAAATATGGCCATCTTCGTTATTAATGGTCGGATCGAAACGGGGTTTCAACCGTATCCTACCTAGAGATGCGAATTTTAATAGAAAATTGTCAACGAGCGATTTCCGACGACGAGCGATGTCTGACGGCGAGTTTAAAATTTTACATTTCCTGAGATCCCGGCGCGTTTGGGTCTTCAAACCCGGCCGCTGTCAAGGAAGTCGGAAAGACGTACTCAGGGACCTTACAACGGTGGAGGAGGCGGGGAAATTTTTTTTTTTTTTTTTTTTTTTTTTTGGTAGGTGGGGGAACGAATAGGGGGGGGTCGCAGACCCCCCCGGCCGAGCGGAGCGAGGCCTCATGTCTGCTTAAGCGGTCGGCCGAGCGAAGCGAGGCCTTATGTCTGAGTAGGGGTTTGAACACACCCCCCGGCCGAGCGAAGCGAGGCCCCCCTGTCCGAATAAGCGCTCGGCCGAGCGGAGCGAGGCCTTATGTCTGCTTAAGCGATCGGCCTCGCGAAGCGAGGCCCACGGGGGGTCTGGGGGGCGGAGCCCCCCAGCTGGGTGCGTAGGCGAGCAAAGCGAGCCGGAGCATCTAGTAAGGTGTTAACATCAAGGCTGTCGACTTCCTCGACCAGAGGATCGTACTTGCATGTCCGTACGTGCTTTTTGGTTATTATTTTGGAATAATACAACTATGTAATCGCGACGGAGGTCGACGACTCCGATCAGCCTCAAAATTTGATATTATCCGTTTCAAGAGGTCTAGATTCCAAAACCGAAATGTCCATCCGCCGTCCGGGCCGTTTTGGGCAGTAGGCATTTTTTTTTTTTTTTTTTAATCTGAAATTTTGAAAAAATACTCGGTTTACCATCTAGTTGTGCCCACAAGATTTTCAGCCAAATTGCCCGAACCCGTGGGGCGCTATGGTGCTAAAATGAGACTACGGAAGGGGTTTTTTGAAGGCTTTTGGCTATGGGATCGAGTCAGGTGTCGTTTTCGAAGTATTTTTGGACGTAGAATCCATATTTGGGGGTCCCGGAACGATCCGATTTCACTGTGGCGATCTATAGGGCTTTCATGGGGCTATAAATGGGATTTTTGAAGGATCCCAAAAGGTACCTAAAATATTTTTCGAGTAAAAAAAATTTTTTGAAAAAAAAAAGAAATTTAAAAAACATTTGTCTACATTTTTTATTTTATTGACACAGAATTAAATTTACGCACAAGTAAACATATCAAAGAATAATAAACCCTTGTGTAAAATTTGCAGCGTTTTTTTTTTCCGTGACCTAAATTCCGCCAATCAAATTGTTACCTCTGTACGATATCTTCCTGACTCTGAAGTAGTAGAACGTCGTGCCTAGAACGACGGCGGCGATTAAAATTAGCAGAGCTCCAACTGTACCAGCCACCGGGAGGGAATCTGAAATCATTAAAAAGCGTTCAACACTTTATTATTTCGAAATCGAAATTTTCCTTACAATTTACGGTTTTCTATTTAACGCAGGTGTCGATTCGAAAAATGCAACGGCTGTTTTGGTTAACTATTCTTGGAATAATGAACCTTTGCATTCGCCCCGGGGGTCAACTGTACCTGAACATTTTTTTCGCAGTACATACCTACGTTTTTGTCATGAACCCAAAAAATGAAAATGTCCGTCTGCCGTTTTTGGGCAGTAGGAATTTTTGTTGTTGAGATTTTGACAAAATAGGTACTCGGTTCACCATCTATATAATATAGAATATAATATATATTACTGTAATATTATTACAGTTTGGTTGTTTAGGTTCTTGAGGTCACCAGGTTTCTCGACGTGTCGGCCGGTAATTCAGCCATTTTCAAGGAATTGAGAAGACAGCTTCATCCACTAACAGAACACAAAAATATATTATAGGTATACATGTAGAATATATTCACTATATATTATTATGTATAATAATTATTATTCTATCTATATAGAATAATTATAATTCTATTATTATATAGAATATATTATTATATAATATATTACATTTTAGGTTTTCCAAGCTCAATTATTGAGAATTTTCCAAACTGAAGAAATTGAAACAGACAATTCTCAAATTGAAATGGAAAGATCTCAATTCAGTTTGAAAAATTCTCAATTAGGTTTGGAAAATTCTCAATTCAGTTTCGAAAATGGACATGGAAAACCTACAGTTGTGCTCGCAAGGTTTTCAGCCCCATCTTTCACACCCGTGGGGATCTGTGAGCTAAATTAAACGCTGTAAACTGTACACAAGGGTTCATTATTCTTTAATAGGTACCTATAAGTTAATTTTGTGCAACAATTGATTCTGTGTCATCAGGAAATCTTTTTTTTTTTTTTTTTTTTTTCAAGTTAAAAATAAAACATTTTACTGTACAATGTTTGGACAGATGTGGGACCCTCAAAAATGGATTCTACGTCCAAAAATACTTTGAAACAACACCCCACAGCCAAAAGCCTTCAAATAACCCCATCTTTAGCCCCACAGCGCCCTACAGGTTTGGGCGATCGGGCTGAAAACCTTGAGGAAGAAGAAGAAGAAGAAGAAGAAAACATGTTTACTAGGAAAGAGGCAACATATTATGTGCAATATTGTTGATTATAATCACATTGTTGAATATCATCAATAACGAATGATAATTATTAATAAATACAAAATAGGGCATGCACGTGTTGCCCAGATGATGGAATATTCCACAATTAAATAAACATGCATGTATGCCGTATACGGCATGGACCCGTAGTCCGTCTGCCGGGAAAGCCTAGCCGTCAGACAGAGCCTTCAAAGGAAGATGTTTTTTATTTTTATTTTTTTTTTTTTTTTACACTTTTTCAATTAAGTTGAAGCTATAATTTTTAGACATCAATTCAAAAATTTTGAGACTGCAGGCTACCAATAATTGGTAGTTTAATTATTAAACTCAGCAACCATCATCGACCGATAATTCCACCCGTGACAGCCAAACCGGGCCAACCGAACCCAGCGGTCCTCATTATTCAGGAGCTCCACCATTCCGACTCTCTCCAACACACTGTGGCCGAGGCAGCGCACCCTGAGCTCGGCCAGGATTGGACACCGGCCCAGGAAATGCTCGATGTTCTCATCCTCCATTGAGTTACAGAGAGAACAAGTCCTCCGGGGGCTCTGAGACCTGACGTAAGTCCCATCATTCAGAGGAAGCAAGGCACCCCTGATCTTCAGAACCCAGCGCCGCACCCACAGGGTGTGATGGCTCCTGCTGGCAAAATCCAGAGCCGTGTAGAGAGGATTCCTGGATCCGAGAGCAGATGCCCGCATGTCCTCCAGCCGGTCCCGACGCACTCCATCCACCAGCGCCTCCAATTGCTCCGGCCACTCCTCAAGCCTCTCCCCAAGTCGCCATGAAAACGGCACTGGTGACGTCCCTGATTACTCGACGATCCGCAAATTTGACGAGAATCTCACCAACGTCACCGTCACTGTTGTCTTGTCTACGGGCTACGACCATGAAAACTTTACAAACTCGTGTCACCTCCAGTTGTGCCCAGGCTCACCGTAAGATCCGCAATTCTGTTTTTGTATCGACTCCACAAACCAGAACCCCTCCACCTCCACCGACCTCCTAGTAACTATACCGGGGAACCGGTTCGCTGGCATCAGCAAAGCCCCAACCACATACCTCCAAGCCAAGTCCAGAAAACCTTGCAGGCACAACAAAATGGTAAACCGAGTATTTTTTCACTTTATACAAAATTTTAGAGATTTTTATAGAATTCCTAGTGACCAAAACTGCTCCGACGTTGGACGGACATAGTTTTATTCCAAAAATAATAAACCAAAAGGAGACGTCTGGAAGGTTGTAGGTACACACTTGAATGTAATAGATACCTGTGAGAGTTATCAAGTAACCTCCATTAGATGCACTCGGCGGCAAAACAACTTTTCCATTCCCCGATTGCAGTTCTGATGGCGTTGAGCACCATATCCGAGTCTCACCGATTACTAAATCAAATCTGAAACAATCGAATAACAAACCAAATTACAACCTTTACAGCATTTCAAAAGTCGATACAAAAACAGAATTGCGGATCTTACGGTGAGCCTGGGCACAGCTGGAGGTGACACGAGTTTGTAAAGTTTTCATGGTCGTAGCCCGTAGACAAGACTACAGTGACGGTGACGTTGGTGCGATTCTCGTCAAATTTGCGGATCGTCGAGTAATCAGGGACGTCGAGCTCGTGTTCACACTCTTCGTCATGTTTGGGGGTACAAACAACAATCAAAGAATCCTGCGTGTCGTTGAACCCAACAGAGCAGCAATGCGACGTCTTCTCGGCACAAAACGCCGGACGGTTCGGCGGCTCGGTGGACCAAAGCAGATTCAACGACGAATTTCCGACGACGCTTTCAACGCATTCGTCGACGCAGGATGGAGCACAATGAGACTGACTCATCTTGAACGTTTCTTCGGGACAAGAGCACTCATTAGGGCCGGTGCAGTTACCGTTTGTACAACCGAAGCCGCACCAGGGCAAACACTCGCCGTTGCTGTAGTAATGGCGGTCATCGCACACGCAATTGTCCGGTGAAACGCAAGTGCCGTTTGCACAGCCCGAAGAACAAAAAGGCACGCAGGAGTCATTTGAGTCTTTTTCATATCTGAAAAACAACAATTTGTACAGCATGAACAAACAACAGTGATTGATAATCAAGTTTTTTTTTTATTGCCAAGAACACAGAGTGCAAAGACAAGGTCTAAATTTCCATACAAGATTTCAGCTCACATAAACTTACTTCTTAATCGGACTGAAAACCTTGCGGGCACTACTAGATGGTAAACCAAGTATTTTGTCAAAATTTCAGATTTTTTAAAAAAATTCCTACTGCCCAAAACGGATTTAGAATTAGGGATTGCAATCCCGAACGTTTTTCTGAATCCCGGGATCCCGGGATTTTTCTGAGGCAATCCCGGGATCGATGATTTTTGTTTGAACGTGAAAAAATTGATTTAAAACGACGAAAAACTTGTTTATTTACATTTATTGTAAATTTTATAAAATAATACTTCTCTCATGAAGGAAAAATTTCACTTATGTACCTACTCAAAAAATGTGCTTTTAGAAATCATAATGTTGGATCTTAGAAAGCACTCAAAGTTGGATCAGCCAATTTGCTTCTTAGCTTTGTCGAAAATAGTCCTGCTACTCAAAAGGCCCTCTCAGCTTCTACGGAGGTCAATGGGATAGTCCTACGTGTTCTGGTTGTGGGTTAAATTGAAGCTGAATCACTGCTCCACAATTTCATTCCTCATAACTTTCCTCGTGGGATGAATATTATAGCCGATATTCCGTACTGAAGAAGGATAAAACCACGATTTCTAACATTTGGGGGAAAATGGTCAATGTTTGAAGAGGGTTAATCTCGGGGCCCATTGGTCCTAGAAAGCTGCCGTTGCGCTCAAATGGTAGCAAATCTTGTCTACCAAGCTTGTCTACCTTGCTTTTCGTTAGGGAGCACATTTTTGAAACTAAAAGCCAAGAACTGAAAAAAAAAACGCTGCAAATTTTACACAAGGGTTTATTATTCTTTGATATACGTTACTTGTGCAGAAATTAGAGGGTTAATCTCGGGGCCCATTGGTCCTAGAAAGCTGCCGTTGCGCTCAAATGGTAGCAAATCTTGTCTAGCAAATCTTGTCTACCTTGCTTTTCGTTAGGGAGCACATTTTTGAAACTAAAAGCCAAGAACTGAAAAAAAAAACGCTGCAAATTTTACACAATTTTTTATTCTTTGATATACGTTACTTGTGCAGAAATTTAATTCCGTCAATGAAAAAAATATTTTTTTTTTTGATTTTTTGTTCAAAAATGTGTTTTTTTCAAAAACTGTATTTTTTACTAGAAAAATATTTAACATCCTGGGATCCTTCAAAAATCCCATTTTTAGCCCCACGAATGCCCTAAACATCGCCCCAGTGAAATCGGATCGTTCCGGGACCCCAAAAAATGGATTCTACGTCCAAAAATACTTCGAAAACGACACCTAACTCGATCCCATAGCTAAAAGCCTTCAAAAAAACCCTCCCGTAGCCCCATTATAGCCCCATAGCGCCCCACGGGTTTGGGCGATCGGACTGAAAACCTTGCGGGCACAACTAGATGGTAAACCAAGTATTTTCTCGAAATTTCAGATTTTAAAAAAAATTCCTACTGCCCAAAACGGCCCGGACGGCGGATTTTTCCATTGACAGAAATAATTTTTGCACAAGTAACCTATATCAAAGAATAATAAACCCTTGTGTAAAATTTGCAGCGTTTTGTAGTTAGAGGTCTGTGTTACCTATTGTAACTGCAAATAAAATCTCATTGATTGATTGACTGATTGATTGAATCTTTGGCATGATGTCCCCAGAAATATTCGATATTTTTCTAAATGTTATCACTCTCAAAACCCTCGGGAGTTTTTGATGAGAATCGGTCCTTCGTACGTGGCCGAGCATTGGTACTTTTCTCTTACCCGTCGTGGCAAAAACATGTTTCCGGAGCTCCGCAAGCACCATTCTCGCAGGGTTTGGAACAGTGCGGTTCACACGTGAACGGTGAAGATTCGACGAAGCCGTCCCAGCAGGAGCAAATCCCGGGTTTGACGCACTCCCCGTTGATGCAAGGCTCCATACAATAAGGATGGCACACGTTCCAAGTGGGTGTTTCGACGTAGCCCTCAAAGCACGAACACTTGTCGGGTCCGGAGCATACACCGTTGGTACACTCCAAATTGCACACAGGGTCGCAGACGGAGCGGTTGGTGGAAAGGGCGTAGCCAGGATGACAAGTGCACACTTCGGGGCCCGTGCAGATCCCGTTGGTGCACCCAAAAGTGCAGTGAGGGGTGCAGCTGTGCGGAGAGTGGGGATCCTCTTTGACAAAACCTGCAACACACAGGCAAGTGCCAATGAAACTGAAACCAAACACTTACACAGAGTCCTAACATGAAAACGACACCTCACTAGACCAGCTGGCCAGAATCCTATCAAACCCCCTATGGGGCCTCAGATGAGACATTAAGAGACCCCCAGAAATCAATTAACATCTAAAATTACTACGGAAACGATATCCACTCGACTGCTTGGCTGTCGCCACTTAGAAGCCCCAAAGACACAGAGTAACAGAGAAGAAAAAGCCCAACGAGACGTTGCCGACAGCTCATGAGTACAAGCAGCGCTTCATCTGCGGAGCGTAGAGGAACTTATTTTATCACTCTTGCCAGCTGTGTCTCACTCTTGTCTTCAATTTCAGTAACTGTTATAGGAGCTGTTCCTATTTCGTCAATAATGTGATCATCTAGTTGATATAATATTATATAGATATCATAATTAAGATTTTATATTATATAATATTAATTATTATTATATAATATATAATCTTAATTATAATTAAGATTATATATTATATAATCTTAATTATAATTTCGCGACGGAGGTCGACGACTCCGATAGGCCTCGAAATTTGACATTATCCGTTTCAACTGGTCTAGATTCTAAATCCGAAATGTCCGTCCGCCGTACGCCGTTTTGAGGGCAATAGGAATTTTTTTTTTAATCTGAAATTTTGACAAAATAGGTAGGTTGGTTTACTTGGTTTACCATCTAGTTGTGCCCGCGAGGTTTTCAGCCCGATCGGCCAAACCCGTGGGGCGCTATGGGGCTAAAATGGGGCTACGAGATTGGTTTTTTGAAGGCTTTTAGCTATGCGATCGAGTTAGGTGTCGTTTTTGAAGTATTTTTGGACGTACCTAGAATCCATTTTTGGGGGTCCCGGAACGATCCGATATCACTGTGGCGATCTACAGGGCTTTCTTGGAGCTAAAAATGGGATTTTTGAAGGATCCCAGGAGGTTAAATATTTTTCGAGTAAAAAATAAAGAATTTTCGAAACAAAAAAATCAACAAAAAAAAAATTTTGTTGAGATATAACAATCCCAAAATTTTTTTAAATTTTTTCATTGACAGAGTTAAATTTCTGCACAAGTAATGTATATCAAAGAATAAGAGTCTTAAAATTGAAACCACGATATGAAATGTGACGACCACGACATCACAATGTCATTGTGATCTCCAAGACTGCATACTCTTGACTGCATGATAATATCTAAAAATATTATTTTTGTACTTTTCTAAGGATAGCTTTTTTGAGCAATAAATATACTCAATATTAAATAATGATAAAATAGGTACAGCAATGAAATACCTATCACACGTTTTTTCTCCCTAACCTGTTGAGTCAGTAGGTATCCCCTGAAAAGTAATCACCGGGATACACTTACTTAATTCTGAGGTTAATAATTATTATTAACCTCTGAATTAAGTGGAACCCGGTGATTATACGCCCTAGGAATATATTGACCGCCCGTTCAGCTAAAACTAAAGGAGAAAAAAAATATTTTTCCGAAAAAACTGTAGACTATAGCTATCTATACAGAAAAAACTGTAGACGATGCGAATCTGGCGTCTGTAACTAGTTCCTCTACGCTCCGCAGATGAAGCGCTGCTTGTACTCATGGGCTGTCGGCAACGTCTCGTAGCCAGACAAGTCTGAGGCCGGTCGGGTCGGGCTCAGTGATGCCAGAAAACTTGCCTCGGAATTCCGTACCGACTGTTTCAAAAAACCCTACTTTTCCCTACAAAATCCCTACCATGTTCGAAATTTCCCTACGCTTCAATTTCTAATATAATTACTACCGTTTTTTAGACGTTGAATACAGCAAAACCTATCACTTCGATTTCAAAAGTTAAAACAATGCTTCAGCTAGTTTCGGTAGTCTCGGAAGCAAAATTACCCATAATATCATGGGCGGTCATGTTGTACCGCCATCAAACTAAGGATCGGACAACAATGTCCCATGTTTCCGAAACATCGATGTTTTTTAAGTCCGACGTTCGATATTCACATCGATGATGTTTCCGCCAGGCAACATCGATGTTAATTTGCCGGAAAAAATATTTATTTAAATCTTCTTTTAAAATAAATTTGTAAAAGATTATTTTCCCCGGCAAGTCAATCGTCTGTATCTAATTGATGCCTACTTAGTTGTTGTGATGATAATTTTGACGGAATGAAAGAAAAGAGAGAGAAGAATACTAACTTCTTATCAATTTTCGATAACTGACGTCTCGTTTCTTTGCAATGCAAAGAAATGATAACGACAAGATGTCATTATGGATTGACGAAAAGATGGCTTGAAAAATAAATAACTGTCATCTTTTAAGACCGTTAAAACGAACATGTTGTTTTTTTTTTTTTTTTTTTTTTTTTTTTTGTTTATGGTTTTTTGTATTTAATACAAATTAAAATTTTGTGCACGTACAGTTAGATTTGTCGTCGAAGAAAACTCCCAAGTGCCGCACTTGAAGTACGAATGGTGGCCTTTTTTTTCTTTTTTTTTTTGTGAGGGAGTCCGGTGGCATGGCAAAATGCAGGACTTGTGGGAAGGAGCAAGCGTGAACTTGGACCAACAAAACTGTAGCTAGGTAGATACATAGGTAAAGATCAAAGCTCAGTTGAGTTGCGAATAGAATCAACATGGTGATGGTATGTAAAATTTACATTAATAATTGTATTTAATACAATTATTAGAATTATGCATGTTTACCTCCTTGTCTATAAATCCCTACGTTTTGCGTAGGGATTCCCTCCGCTTCAACCACTCCCGAAATTCCCTACGCGTAGGGAGAAATCCCTACATCTGGCATCACTGGTCGGGCTACAAAAGCAGCAAGCTCCCCAAGAAGATATCTTCATGGGGAGCTTGCTGCTTTTGTAGCCCGACCCGACCGGCCTCAGACTTGTCTGGCACACTGTTGAGCTCTTTGGGGCTTCTAAGTCATATGACTCCACCCATGTGGGACGAAAAAGGTGTGTAAATAGGTTTTGATGTAGGTATTTGAGAGATACTTTTCTCAAATGCTACGCAGCTCTATGTACGCAAATAGCTACATTTATGTAGCTCCCAGCAAGACAAATATACGGAAGTTAAATATTAAATTATAAAGTTAAAATTGAATTGATAAGAAACAGTTGAAGTCCTCCAAAAAGTGGTTGTTTGCCGATGGTGCAGAGGTCTAATCCAATGAGTTTGGTTAGGGAGAGAGAACGACTCCTCTGCTGAATACTAAATTGTTTATTCAGGTAAACAATTATAGCGTGGGGACCGGTTTCGAGCAACTAAGCTCATCTACAGCCCTGACAAGAAAACCATTTGTCATTAGCATCAGAGGAAAAACCATAAAATTATATTAACAATGTAAGCTCGAAATTATATTATACTGAAGGTATATGAACAAACACAAATGGTGAAAAATTATAACTGACGAAAACGGTCCAGAATGGTGGTACATAACTTGACAATAGTAAATTCGGAATATGGACCCACTGTTAAAATTGGCTCCATGACTGATGGCCAGTGAACCATTTGAAAACCAGTTATGGTAGGTATACTACAGGTACTGAAAGTACAGGTACTTGGTCCTCCAAAAATATAAACGCTGCAAATTTCACACAAGGTTTTATAAATTTTGTGTCCGAACTTCATCGGAAACGGCACCTTGTATGACCTCCTTAGATCCTTCAAAAATTCCAATTGTAGCCTTCAATGAAAGCCCCAAGGTGAAAACGGATGGTTTTCGGACCCCCGAAAATTGATTATACATCCAAAACTACTTCGAAAACGACACCTAACTCGAACCCATAGGAGCCAAACCCGCAAAAAACCCTACCGTAGCCCCATTTTAGCCCCATAGCGTCCCATGGGTTTGGGCAATCGGGCTGAAAACCTTGCGGGTACAATTAGATGGTAAACCAAGCATTTTGTCGGAATTTCAGATTTACAAAAAAATGTCTACTGCCCGAAACGGCTCGGACAGCATTCAACCCGATCGCCCAATTCGTGGGGCTGAAAACGCTGCAAATTTTACACGAGGGTTTATTATTCTTTGATATAGGTTACTTGTGCATAAATTTATTTCTGTGTTATTGAGAAAAAATTTAGGTTTTTTTTTCTACAAAAATTCCTAATTTTTTACTCGAAAAATATTTAACCTCTTGTGATCCTTCAAAAATCCCATTTGTAGCCCCATGAAAACCCTATAGATCGCAACAGTGAAATCAGATCGTTACAGGACCCCCAAAAATGGATTCTACGAACAAAAATACTTAGAAATCGACACCTAACTCGATCCCATAGCCAAAAGCCTTTAAAAAACTCCTCCCACAGCCCCATACTTAGCGCCCCACGGGTTTGGGCGATCGGGCTGAAAACCTTGCGGGCACAACTAGATGGTAAACCAAGTATTTTTCAGAATTTCTGATTTAAAAAAAAATGTCTATAGCCCAAAAGGTTCGGACGGCATTCAGCCCGCACGCCCAAATTCGTGGGGCTATAAAGGGGCTAAGCGAGGGGTTTTTGAGTGGTTTCAGCTATCGGTTCGAATTAGGTGTCGTTTTCGAAGCATTTTTGGACGTAGAATCTATTTTTTGGAGGTCTCGGAACGATCCGATTTCACCGTGGGGATCAATGGGGGCTTTCATGGGGCTACAAATAGGGCTTTTGAAGGAAGTCGAATGAGGTGACGTTTTCATAGTAATTGTGGACGCACAGTTCATTTTTTGGGGCCACATACTTTACAACTTTTTAAAATATTTCAATTGAATTTTGTTTTAAATAATATAAAGTGGTATTAATTTTTGCATAATTCATATCAAAGAACAATAGAGCCTTGTGTTAAATGTGCAGCGTTTTTTTCTGTCGGTACCACGAACATTATACGCAGATTCCGTTTCAATACTTGCACCGACATACCAGCGTAGCAAGCGCAATCGTTGACGCCGATGCAGGTCGCGTTGACGCACTCCGGGACGCATTTGTGGACGCAGATGTGACTGCTCGACGGTAACTTTTCGTAACCTTCTTTACAGGTGCAGTTCCCCGGAGCAGCGCAGTCACCGTTGACACACATAGGCTCGCAAACCGGCGAGCAATCAAGTCGGGAGACAAAACGCCCACCAATCGAACGTTTTGAAGTATAACCGTCACAGCAAATGTCGAAGTGAAAAGGTTTCGATACGACCTGGAAGATAAACGATTGAGTTATTTAGATTTATTTAGTTAGTTAGATCAATTTATAAATTGAAGCGGCTTCGTCGAGAGGTCCTGAAAGTTTAAAATTCTTTTAATTCCAATGTCATGAAGTTATCCTCCCGAATCTGAGCTTAGTTCGAATTAGGCACCGACACACTAGTGATAAGTTGTGATTAAAGGTACTTGAATCATCTCACTTTTGATCGTAGCCTATGGCCGACACGCGAATGCCAGTATGAGCGTTGTGGGAGTGTATCTTCGTAGAATTCCAGCTGGGTAACACTAAAGAACAAATAAGCAGAGTAGAGCACAATCTATTATCGCTTGAATACATACTATAGTAGCTGCATTCAGCTCGGGAAGAAGGAATTCAGGAAGGTAGCGCCAGGCACAGTCGCTTCAGTAAAAAAAAATCGAAAATTGGATTTTTATGGAAACAAGGAAAGCAAGACGCCTGTTGAGTGCAAAAGTACGATCGAAACATACAGGGCCTCTTTAGTCAGTGACTGACGTAGTTTCTGCACACAACGCTAGGACGCATGACCTGCTCGGCAATGAATTCATTACTCCTTAAGGAGTCCTCGCACACTCATGGCCGAACTAGCTGTTTTTCCCGCTGAAACAAGGATGTTTCACGCTTTTCAGTTTGCAGCCGTAATAATGTTTCTTCTCCATGCTTGAGTCTTCGTGGATGGGTTCTTTATTGTTCCAAGTTATATTGGAGCTCCAACCCGAGGAGGAGGAGGAGGAGGAGGACTTACGGGAACCAACTTTATTCCAGAGTACTCCAAGCCGTTGGAAAATTCTGAAATTAGTCTTTAAAAATTCCGGCGAGTAGATAACGAAACAAGTCTGAAACCACCAAAAGGTTGCTCCATGTGGCGTATCAGTAGCTCCAAAAGTGACGGCGGAGAGCCGAGGGGTGTTTGAAATAAATCCAAAATCAAAGAATAATAAACTCTTGAGTGAAATTTCCAGCGTTTTTATAATGATTTATTAAAATACTGTGGGTTGAATATTTTCAGTTTAATAATTTTGTAAAGCCCTGTGTTATGATGACAAAGCAACCGCTAATTCATTTTTGTTGAAAACGTGAAAAACTTGAACGTTTAACTTTTGAAGTACTTACAATAACTTTTTTCTCAAGTCTAAAAATCTTTTAGGTGCAGAAACAGCGTAAGTCGAAATGACATTTGGAATTTTTCTAAACCCAATTCAAGTGGAACGTAGGTAATATTTGCATGACAGCAATATAAATGCATAATACGACAGCTGAAAAAAATTGTTCTAATAGTCTTTTTCTCTCTCCTGAAAAATTTGAAAATCTTAACATGAGTGGTTTTTGCACTCACCAATTCAATTCTTACAGGGGTTTTTATGCTAAATCCGATTTTAAAATCCAATGTTTGGTTTATTATTCTTGGAATAATACACCTTTGTAATCGCGGGGGAGGTTGACGAATCCGATCGGCGTCAAAATTTGACATTATCCGTTTCAAGTGGTTTAGATTCCAAAACCGTCTGTCCGCCGCACAGTGGGGTGAAATAGCCGATTTTGGAGAAGAAAAAAAAAAACCCTAATTGCCAAATGTTTGCCATCTTTGACAAAGTTTCACCGTAGAAACCCATACCTATTCACAGCCCTGAAATAGTTTTATTGGCAAATAACATCCCACAACACTTAATCGGTGGCAATTTTTCACAATTTTGTGCGCTAAAAATCACCGTTGGGCTAAACAAAAAAAACTGCAAAATGTGAAAAATTTAATTTTACACATGGGTTTATTATTCTTTGTTATGGGTTGATTGTGCAACAATTATTTCTGGGTCATTGAGAAAATATTATTGAAAAAAAATTTTTAACCCTACCTACATTGTTTGGTTAGATGCATCTTTTCCGAGTAATCTTTGACGCGTAGGGAGGTAACACACCCACATGTGGGACCTCGAAAAATAGATTACCTCCCTACGCGTCAAAGATTACTCGGAAAACGACACTTCATTAAATGAAGTCAAATTTTGACCTCCTGGAATCCCTTCAAAAATCCCATTTGTAGCCCCATGAAAGCCCTAAAGATCGCCACAGTGAAATCGGATCGTTCTGGGACTCCTAATAAAGGAGTCTACGTCCAAAAATACTTCGAAAACGACACCTAACTCCATCACATATGGGGTTATTACACTATCAGAAACTCCCCGACGGCCGACGAGTGGCGATTTACGTTGAAATCATAGGCAAAGACCGGCGCGCCGGTCCGCGGCGGGGGGGGGGGGGGGGGGGGGGGGGGGGGGAGGGCCGAGCCGCCGGGTAGACGACACCGTCTCCCTCCCTCAGCTATGAACGCCGGACGTCTCGCGATCCGACGCGTCGGGCCGTGAGAGCAGTTCGTACTGCACGACGTGGTGCCCGACGTCCGGCGTTCATAGCTGAGGGAAGGAGAGGGTGTCGTCTACCCGGCGGCTCCCCCCCCCCCCCCCCCCCCCCCCCCGCCGGTCTATGCCCATGATTTCAATGAAAATCGCCACTCGTCGGCCGGCGGGAGTTCCCGACAGTGTGATTACCCCAATAGCCGGCACCCGTCAAAAAACCCTGCCGTAGCATTTTAGCCCCATAGCGCTCCACGGATTTGAGGGGCACACCTAGATGGTAAACCGAGAATTTTGCCAAAATTTCAGATTTAAAAAAAAATACCGCGAGGACGATGGGAGCGCATTGGTAGTTGCGCCCGCAGGTTTTCAGCCCGTTCGCCCAAACCCGTGGTGCGCTATGGGGCTACAAATAGGGCCACGGGAGGGGTTTTTTGAAGGTTTTCGGCGATGGGATCGAGTTAGGTGTCGTTTTCGAAGTATTTTTGGACGTAGAATCCATTCTTGGGGGTCCCTGAACGATCCGACTTCACTGTAGGGATATAATATAGCTTTTATGGGGCTACAAATGGGATTTTTGAAGGATCCCAAGAGGTCAAATATTTTCCGAGTAAAAAAACCATTTCCGGCAGTTATTAACCCCATTGATGGTTAATATATTAACCATTATAATGCCTCGCCGTCCTTGACGGCTCTCACAATAATTATTTTAGATTGAATATTTCATAGCTTTACCGAAACATGAGCCTGGTGAAACTTACTTCCAGCGACGTTGACATCGTCCATTTCCAAGTTCGACTATCTCGTCGGATCTTATGAAGCGCAACAAGGTGAGAAGTAATGTGAGGGCTATCTGAAACGAGTCGTGATGTCACAAGGCAGGAAAGAAAATCGAAAAAGAAAGCAAATTTGAGATTTCTCCCTATCGTATGATTGTTTTACGAAAGGCACTTGGTCGGCGGATCCAAATGAAATGTAATTGAGCTTTCGTTGATTTCCCAATGGCCAATACCCACGCCCGAGAATTCGTCCGCTTTGATACAGAGGTGTAGGCCTATTCATGTTAAGAATATGGCGTTGAACAGGCACCAAACTGTGGTCTGCGGACCCCCATTTATTTATAAATAAACGTACATAAAATTTAGGTTTATTTATAAATAAATGTACATAAAATCGAACATTCATTTATTTACAAAATACGGCAGATAGTTTTAGCGTGTGGAGAAAACTAGCTTAAAGAGTGATACGCCTTCAGCGAAATGTAACGACACCACTACGTAGACGTAGAAGAGTAGCTACAACGTATTGGTACGAGTACCATCCCATCGTACGTCATCCCATTCCCATTATGGACCACCTGGAAGGAGCCTGGGGGAGCAATCTCCTCGAAGCTCTGCGAGATTAAACGAGACAGGAGCAGTTTTAGGCACAATTTGCGAGGTCGAAGGTCGGAATAACCCCAAAGTTTTCCAGTTCTACTATTTACTGGGTTCGAAGGACTTACCCAATAGTGCATCTTGGCGGCAGAAAATCCCTTTCGACTAGCGAAGGACAACTGACTGAAGTGTTATCAAATGAGAACTTCCTCATGACGACTCACTCTGAGAGATAACAGCTGGACGATTGGGAAGATCTTCGCTGAAATTATCAAAGCCGGAAATTCGACGTGAATCAGAAAAGGCACCTCAACTCATACACATGCATACAATTCACAACTTCAGTTTTGAGGGAATCAAAGACATTCTGGCACATTGGGACGATTGGGGTTCATTCATTTCTCGCAGTAGTCGCAATGCTGTTCCATTTTGCAATTTATTATTGCAATACGTTGGTAATTATCATCAACCGATGTATTCATGCCGGGGGTCGAAAATTTTTGACATGGATAGTATCGGTGAAACAACAACATGCTATAGTCAATTTTTGACCAAAATGAGTTAGGTATCATTCCTTATTCATACTTTCGCGCCAGAATCGACTGGTGAAGTCAATTTTCGACAAAACAAGTCGCTTTGTCGAAAAACCGACTTCGCAAGTCGATCTGAATTCAGTTTGATTAGGAGTTCTAAACGACTCCTTCGAAAGTTATAGACAGTGTTGCCAACAGGATATAAGTCAATTCAGAAACCAACATGCTATATAACTCATCTGTTTGAAGACTTTACTTAGATCGCTTCTTGACCAAACCTCTTGGTTTATTATTCATGGAATAATACATTATTCGACCTCTGTCGCGAAAACATAGGTGCGACAGAGGTCGACGACTCCGATCGGCCTCAAAATTTGACATTATCCGTTTCAAAAGGACTACCTACATTCTAAATCCGAAATGTCCGTCCGCCGTCTGGGCCGTTTTGGGCAGTAGGAAATTTGGTTTATTAGGTGGACTTGGTGTGTATTAGGTCTATGTTTTCGCGACGGGGGTCGACGACTCGGATCGGCCTCAAAATTTGACATTATCCGTTTCAGGAGGTCTACATTCAAAATCCGAAATGTCCGTCCGCCGTTCGCCGTACGCCGTCCGGGCCGTTTTGGGCAGTAGGAATTTTTTAAAAAATCTGAAATTTTGACAAAATACTCGGTTTACCATCTAGTTGTGCCCGCAAGGCTTTCAGTCCGATCGCTCAAACCCGTGGGGCGCTATGGGGCTACAGGAGGGGTTTTTTGAAGGCTTTTGGCTATGAGATCGAGTTAGGTGTCGTTTTCGAGGTAGGTATTTTTGGACGTAGAATCCATTTTTTTGGGCCCCGGAACGATCCGATTTCACTGATGCGATCTATAGCCTATAGATATCTATAGCGATCTATAGACTATAGGGCTTTCATGGAGCTAAAAATGGGATTTTTGAAGGAGCCCAGGAGGTTAAATATTTTTCCAGTAAAAAATAAACAATTTATGAAAAAACAAATTTTTTGAAAAAAAAAAAATCCAAAAAACATTTTTTTCTGAAAAATAAAAAATAAATTTTTTTTCTTCTGACAGAAATAATTTTTGCACAAGTAACCTAGGTATATCAAAGAAGGGGATCAGGGTCACAGATTAAACTACTGATTAAACTACTGGTCAGGGTGGCCCAGTGGACTAAGGCGACAGAGCTTCGTCTGTTTACAAATCAATCAGAGCGCTGATCAGCCTGGTTCAAATCCGGGCCGAACACCAATGTTTGACCAAAAGTCAATCACGTGTTGTAATACCTGACTTGTCGGCAGACAATTCACCTCTGAACTCAAGTTTATGTGAATCCTTTCCCTGGAGCACGATTTTCTAAAGCGTTTCTAAGTACAAGTGCGGGGTCGGCTCCTGCCCCAATTGTGAGAACCGAAAATGAACCGGAAAATGGAAAATAAACTAAAACGCCGTCATCAGTACGGTTCGAAATGAAACCGCCTTCTATGTTTCAGTTGACTCCAACACGGCTAAGCATAACTGAATAGTATACACTCAAGATGACAGGCGTCTCGGTATTTCCATCACATGGTACCTACGATAGAACTTTAGTCAACGTCCGAAAATGCCACCTTAATTTGACGATAGTCCTTCAAAGCCCCCCACATCCCGTAGTTTTAACGCATAAGTCCCTTCTCACTTTGTCCGGCCATACGCGAAGTCCCTCTGTGGTTTCAGGGCTATGCACAACATGGCCATTATATGCAGGAATCGTCAAAAATATGCAATTTAAATTTAAATTAAACACACGCCAAACGCTTCAGAAACTCTCAAAACGCAAAAGTAGAAAGATATACTC
Organism: Pilophorus perplexus; assembly: GCA_955831195.1. Taxonomy (NCBI): domain Eukaryota; kingdom Metazoa; phylum Arthropoda; class Insecta; order Hemiptera; family Miridae; genus Pilophorus; species Pilophorus perplexus. The sequence continues at coordinate 28,815,922 of OY037015.1, forward strand.
AATTTAATGAAATATGCAAAATATGCCAATTCCAGTCTAGTTATGACTATTGATGTGTCCAGTGTGCTTCTGATAGGACATAGCTGCGTAGCAGAGGTAAGTACACCTGGAGGAAATGGTGTACTCGCACTGGTAAATTTATACTTGTATGATAGCACGTTTGACGCCCACTTATACTTTATTAGTTATACACCATTTATACTATGTTTATATACCGGGATTTACACACTATACGTTTATACCAAACTGAGAGGCTTGGGAGCACCTAGAAGGGGAGTTGTGGAGGATGCTATTGAGCTACACGCCCTAAGGGGCGACGTGCTTGGTTTGATCCACTATGATAATATAATACGTGTCTATAGCTGAGCGAAATTCATTTTTACGTCGTGGGCTGGCGGCGTCGTCAGTGGTACCTGGAGGAGACCGTAAATGGTGTGAGAACAGCGGGGGTGGGCGGTTAATGGTTGTGATAATAGGAGTGATGGAGGCTTAGATAGAGACATATTGTGACGGAGTTGATTACTCAACTAACACACCTGAAGAAGGGGACACAGCCACCCCGAAAGCTCGCCGATGTACTAATTGTACATTAAAAAACTGTACCCACACTGGCCTACTCTTCCTTACACCTATAAACATCGCCACCCAGCTACCCACTAAGAGGATGCTAAATCTATAGGTACCTACCAATAATTCTCACCATGTCCGTGGCTAACCATCTAACCGGCAGCGTATGTCACTAGCCTTCTCCTCCAAAATCGTGAGTGATTAAAATCCCCCTGAGATGCGCGCAAACCGGCGCATTTGCGTTCAACTTTTTATTTCAAATGTAAACGCCTAAATTTGTTTGTGAATTCGGATTCCCCGGACAATTTTATGTCTGTTAAGCACATTGAGCAAAATTTTCAACGTGTGCAAATCTGCGCAATGCCTCCTGTCTTCGTTGATTACAGTCCGATTGAGTCGGATAGGCGAGCGAAGCGAGCCCCCTTTCTGAAGGGGGGCTAGTATAGGGGAATAACAGCAACCCAAAAGAAGGCGATTTAAGACGAAATAATCTATTTCCACGATAAAAATATAAATATAACTTGTAGACGCGTTTCGGTTGATTAGACCATCATCAGTACAATAATCATAAATACTGATAGGTACTTATTGTACTGATGATGGCCTAATCAACCGAAACGCGTCTACAAGTAATATTTATATTTTTATCGTGGAAAGAGACTATTTCGTCTTCTTTAAGATGGATTCCCATTATCTCGCCGCATCCACCTTAAGCCGGCTCCACACATGCGGGTGCTCGCCGAGCGAGCCGAGCACCGCGCAACACCCCGAGCACCTAGGCGAATAGCTCGGTATTCTGGTACCTCCTCCACACATTCGGTGTTCGCCTTGCTCGGTGCTCGTTCCGGGAGAGGCGAGCACCTGCCAGTTGCTCGCGATGGAGGAAGTTAAAAAAGTAATTAAAAATAGGTCATAATAACAATGACAAATAACATTGACTGAAATACCCTATTTTACCTATTCCAAAAACATTAAAATTGACGTTTTTCAAATTTGTCACTTTTTTCTCCCGAAGAGGAGGTTTTCATTCGAACCACAGTTTTTAATCATCAATGGAGAAAAAATAAATATATTGGTGATGATGATGTTGATCGCTCCATATTCATATTGATATCAATGAATGTGGGTGGAAACGTAGGACCTACTTATTTCATGTTCATTAGTGTTTTTTTTCTTTTTTTTTTTTCTAGAGGCGTTCCAGATTAATTCTTCTTCTTCGTAGGCCTCGATGAATTGTAAAACAACATTGTTAGACCAATCCATAATAACATTCAGTGAAAAAAAAAAAAAAAAAAAAAAACTGTTAAATTAATCACAAAGCGCAGAAAACATTCCACGTTGGAACAAAATGAATGTGAAAAACAAATCAAACTGAGGTGAAGAGAGAGTGAGTGGGGAGAAATTCTGAGAAAAATGCCCCGACGCGCACACCCGACCAAGCCGCATATGTGGAGCGGGGCAGGTGATAGGTACTAGGCGAATATTCGTCTCCTTTGAAGTGGGTAAAAAACCGACACCAGTCGGAGCATCCCCGCGCACGAGCACCCGATGCACGATCAACCCCGAGCACCCCTCCACACATGTAGGAAACAGGCGAGCATTGGCTAGGTGCGCGGCGAGCACCGCATGTGTGGAGCCGGCTTTACATTAGCAGCCCTCTTGGCTACTTACCATCTCCCAATCTCATGCAGATACTTCTTACATTTATTGAGGAAGTGTGAGGCAATGGGACGAAGCGGTAGGAAATAACAATTGTTTATTGTACAACAAAAATAAATAATTCTTTTTATTCACAAAATAAATAATCTCAATAAATTAGATGGTTGGAATGACTGGACGGTATGGCTCGGTGGTTCACAATTTGGGGAGGTACGCCCTGTAGGCGAGATCTGAGGCGGCGTCAATTGATCTCTTCTTATGACCATGACCGGCGTGGATCACCTGGAAACATGCAGATTAGTCCTTTTAACAAAAACGAGGTGCCAAAGTGCGGATATCCACAAGGTGTAAATGTGCGACAGGGAAATATTGAGGTGGGTCCCGACTGTAACCAGGCGCATGTTGAGGTGGGTCCCATGGAGGGCACTTTGAAGTGGGTCTCCATTTCTGCAGTCAATCAGCGTTGCCCAGGACGGGAATCCACGACTTCCCCACTCTGAAGACTGAAGCGATTGAGAGGACACTGCGGGCTGTGTAGGAGAAGAAGGATTGGTCGCCAACGGATGGTTCACGTCAACGGCACCCACAAACGAAGAAGAGGAGAAGAACGCGTGCAGCAAAGATTTTCCATCACCAGGAGAGAGAGATTATCAAGAGAGCTTGCTGAAAGAAGAAGAGGCTCTTTAGACGACGAAACTCGAGAGGCTGACAAGAGAATACCGTGACGGTCGATCCCGACGCTTTTTCCAGGGCGAACCTACACTATGTGCTGGAAGGCTATAAGCCCCGTATGGAGTTGAGGAGCTCCTCAACAGAGAAGAGATGGATTGGAGGCAGGGAACCGTTTGGTGCTCAATGACGCTCTGCTTGGTGACGGGAGGAATGAGTGAATTCGAGGATGAGGAGGTACCACCAGACATGGAGGACCTGATACACATCATCAAACAAGGTGCTCAGGATATGAGAGTAGGCCTGGACATACGTTGTTATTACGAATTATATTACTTTCACCCATCACCAAGGACCCACCTCAACGAGTGAATATCAACGCTTCGAGACCCACCTCAACGTCGTTGGGACCCAACTGACTACCAGCCTTGGCATCAGGTTTACGTCGGTTTCTGCTTGTTTTGGGGAATTTTCCGTGAAAAACAAAATCTTTCAGATATTGCTGCAAATTCGTGGAAGATCATTGAAAGACGTTCAGAAACCTTGATAGAAGTAACTGTTGACAGCAAAGGTGTGAAACCGCAAGGTTCAAACTGAATATTATTGAGAACCATCATCGGTTAGCTCGTTTTTGATTGACTTCATAATATGAAGATTATTTGACACAATTTTGGTCAAATAATCTTCATTATTCGTGGCATAAATACACCTATGTATTCGTGTCGGAGGAAGAAAATTTTGATTGGCCTCAAAATTTGTCATTGTACATACGTTTAAAGATGTATAAATTACAAAAACGGAATGTCCGTCCGCTGTACATCGTCCGAGCCGTTTTGGGCAGCAGGAATTTTTTTTAAATCTAACATTTTGACAAAATATATATAATACTTGGTTTACCATCTAGTTGTGCCCGCAAGGTTTTCAGTCCGATCGCCCTAACCCGTGGGGCGCTATGGGGCTAAAATGGGGCTACGGGAGGGGTTATTTGATGGCTTTTGTCTATGAGATCGAGTTAGGTGTCGTTTTCGAAGTATTTTTGGACGTAGAATCTATTTTTGGAGGTCCGGAACGATCCGATTTCACTGTTGCAATCTAAAGGGCTTTAATGGGGCTACAAATGGGATTTTTTAAGGATCCCAGGAGATCAAATATTTTTCAAGTAAAAAACAAAAAATGTTTGAAAAAAAAATACTAAAAAAAACTTTTTTCATTGACACAGAATTAAATTTCTGCACAAGTAACCTATATCAAAGAATAATAAACCCTAGTGTAAAATTTGCAGCGTATTGAATCTAGACCTCTTGAACCGGATAATGTCAAATTTTGAGGCCGATCGGAGTCGTCGACCTCCGTCGCAAAAACATAGGTGTATTATTCCAAGAATAATAAACCAAAATGCTATGTTGGGGATAAACTGGCTTGATGAGTGAGATACCTGCTGGTGAAAGTAACAACCCCACTGCATAGACACAGGAGAGCGAAGCAAGAAAGGTCTGCCCTACACCATTCCCTCTGGGGACGGCCCATCATCCCATTTGAACGCCTCCCACCAGTACATCAGCTCCTTTCTGAGCTCTGCAGGTTAAGACAAGACACGAGTGGTTGAAGGCGATATTTTGTTTGACGAGGGGAAATGTCAAAAACAGCCCTGACTGGCTAAATTCACGGCTCATAACACTGAAATTCCATAAACATGGAAATATAAAAAATCATATGATATGAGGTTTAAAAACACATCCAGACGTAATGGCGAACATCAGACTCCAGATTCGTGTTCTGACAATCATTTCGAAGAACGCAGAAATTTGAAAAGAGGACATATGGCAGAATCTGGAACTTTAGTCAGTTCATGATTAGTTGAGTCATTCCCTGAACTGTTAGAGTTAAGTTGTAAGTGTGATAACGTTCCACAGTGCAAAGGATGCTTAGAACGTGGGAAAGTGCGATCCACTCCCGAAAATGGTACTTTACCGACCCCGCCACGAAACTCTTTTACCTGATAGGAAGATTCGTGTTCGCCGCCTGACAGGAGTTTCTTGAGGCCGACGATCGCCGCCAGAGCGAGTGCCAGTTTCGAAATGATGAGAGCTTTGCCGGCCAGGAGTGCCAACGTTCCGAGTTTTAGAGGGATCAAAGTGCTGAGGCTCATCAACATGTAGGCGAGCAGAGCGCCGCCTCGCTTCTTCCTCCTGGCTGTAAAAGGTAGAAATTGTTTTAAAAAATTCGTTGAAAAAAACCTAAATTTGAGAGATGAGAAATTGATTAGGTAGAGCTGTTTGAACTATGTACCACCTTTTGGTGACCCTGATTGGTCGAACACACAATGTAACATCAGCTACCTCCTACGTACCTGCACATTTACCCAGCAAAGGAAGGATGTTCACTTGTATTCTGCTGTAAGTTTTGTTCATTAAGGTTCGAGACCTCTATGATAGGGTATGGCATACAACAATAAATATGTTGTTATTATAGGGCTACTTATGTGCCAAACGTTCAAAGTTCCTAAAGTTCATAAAATTTGACCCCTCATATGACAAATTTTCAAATTGAGTCTGTCGGGGGAACCCATCCCGGAATTCTGACGATTGGGAGTTTTTGACGGCGATCGGAGTGAAAATGAATATTAGGGATCGTCAGTTGGCGCGTGATGCTCTTGAATCATACACATAGATATAGAAGCTGGCCGGGCTTGGGGAGGGGGAGGTCTGTGAAGGTCTCCCAACTCAGGCGAGACATTTTCCAACGATTGGCTTTTGGGTATATTCAACCTTTCACGTGGTCGGAATAGAATTCGAAAGATCAGGAGGTTTGTACACATTTTAAATCATCACATGACCTATTATTTGAATGGGCGAGCGAAGCGAGCCCCCCTGTTAGAGTGCTAGTTTAGATAAAATAACATCAAACGTTTTCCTGGAATCAGCAGCAGATTTCGGGTCTGGCACCAGGACTATTAGAAAAGAAGAAGAACTATTAGAAAAGAAAGCCTCAAAGAACCCCTCGATGGAGTCATACAAGACCAGTACCCCCCTAAATTGATACACTTCGTCACAGCCTGAGTTAACTTTGTGACCTCACTAACCTTCGAAGATTTCGCGGTCAATACCCCGAAGTGCGGTCACCTTTGACATGTGAAAAGGATTGGACGGAGATCCAATGGAAGAAAGCTCCCATTTCCAAGTGAGGACTTAAAGGTGGGATTAAAAAGAAAGTAATAGCCGCTCTAACTGAGGAGACTATAATTTCCAAGCCAATTAAGGGTACCTAGTTCAAACAGCTCACTCCCGAGAGTTTAGTTGGACGAATTTTCGCTTCATTTTTTACTTCTTTCCCCCTTAACGAGGAGAAGTTCTCGTAAAAGGATGATGGGCTTGTAAACGATGTCGGATCTGGGTCGGAAGGTCTGCTCCGGCGATTTTTCTTCAGACGGAAGTCCGATTTCTAATTTTTCAGGAATGTTTCCCCAAAATGGGCGTTTCCCGACGTCCCACTAGGACCCACATTTTGAGGCCGTGAAGGTTATGCTAAGTGCCACTCTAGGATGATGGATGGCGTATAGCACGAAATACTCAAACTGACAGGCAACACTGCCACTCGTACCGGAGAGTTGAAAATATTAGTATCGCGAAGAATGCAGAAAGAATCTGATCAAGGAGTCAACATTTGAATCGGATTCATATTTAATATGAATCTGATGGAGAAAAAAAAACTGCCAATTTTCCACAAGGGTTCATTAGATAATCATTGATATTAGATAAGTAATACAAAAACTAATTCTATCTAAACCACTAATGGGCTAGGGAACAAGGTCAGAGAAAAGGGAAAATTCGGCCGAACATAGTTGAAGATCAACTGTTGAACTAATAATGAACAAAGTACTCAGTACAGTTAGCACTGAGAAATTAGGTGTCTGAGCAGAGGAAATCACTAGTGAATATTTGGCGTTTTGAATTTTCCCGCCGTGACACTTTCACTAATCCGCCAGAGTGAACTCGTACAAAAAGTAGAAAGTGTACAAAAAACATTTTTTGGGGGTTATGTGATGTTGGTGAACATGAATATAGACTGTCCCGTCACTCTAGCGTCAGAACAAATCCAAACGACGATTTTCCTTGCGATTTAACATCGTGAATCTCTCTGGATTCGTGCTTTTAGTTCATTGGCTGACCACCAGAGAGCACTTCTTGGAAGAGCCACTCTTCCCTCCAGATTCAAAGTTGAACATTTTGATAGTGCTCTGTAAATTTGTATTACACCGTTGGAGCCCAAAACTCACTGCTATGGCTTCAAATTATGAAGTTCTTTCCGAAAAAAGTATTAGTCGACAATCCGTTCCCGGACCCATTCTCACCATGTCCGTTTCAGGCTGGCATAGTATGTCACAAGCCTTTGAAACGGTAAGTGATAAATATAATATATTTGAAACGATCCTGAAACGGATTGGCGATTTTTTCTACCATCTCTGGATCCCGTTTGCCAACCTCTAGGAGGTAGAGATCCCCCCCCCCCCCCCCCCTACGAGATGCGCGCAAGTAGGCGCATTTGCGCCCAACTTTGTTCATTTAAATGAGGACCCCTAATTTTCCCTCAAATTTGGATTCCTGAGCCAATTTTAAGTCCTATAAGCGCATTCAGCGCTGTTTTCGATGAGCACAAATCCGAGCAACTATCTCTATCTTTGTTGTTCACTGTTCGATTGAGTCGGATATTCCTCTGTATCCTACCTAGAGATCCAAATTTTAATACTAAATCCCGAAAGAACAAAATCCGATATTGTTCAGAAAATCATTTTTTTGTAATTTTTTCAAAATAGTTCTCAATTACCTACACAGAATTAATTTTTCGGAATAACCTGTAATAGGTACACTCAACTTGTGTTTTTGAAGAGTTTATAGTATCTCCCTGACCTATTCCTTATATTTCCAACAGCTTTTTATACTCTCAACTACCCATGTCAGCGCTGAAGTGGCAATTTTTCCCTCTCATGCTGCTTTCCGCTTGCTGGTAGCTGCGTCTGTTTTCTCGCAACCAACAACGTGGTAGTACGTTCCAATTAACCCCATAATTTAAAAAACTGGAAATCACCATTCTAGAGATAGATTGCCCTAAAAAACGCACTTACGAGGGTGATGACGAGACAGAGCTTGCTGGCAGAATGAGATAATCTGCCCCCCACATTGTCACCACCACTCGTTCACTGCGCCCACTGACGTCCCCATCGACCTCATGACTGCCATCACCTGGCGACGTGAATGGCAGCAGGGGAGCTGTTACAGTAGTCCAGTGAATAGAGACTCAAAACGCCACAAATTTTACAGAAGGGTTCATTATACATACTTTGATATAGGTTAGGTACATGTCCGTCTATTAATTCTGCGCCTAAAAAAAAGTGGTTTTTTTTCAAAATTTTTTAATTTAAACTAATTAATTTTTAATTTAATTTTTTTCTTTTTCAGCTTTTTTTTTAACCTCCTGGGATTTTGAAAAATCCCGTTTGTAGCCCCATGAAAGCCCTTTAGATTGCAACAGTGAAATCGGATCGTTCCGGGACCCCAAAAAATGGATTGTACGTCCAAAAATACTTCGAAAACGACTCATAACTCGATCCCATAGCCCAAAGCATTCCAATAACCCCTCCCTTAGTCCCATTTTAGCCCCATAGCGCCCCACGGGTTTGGGAAATCAGGCTTGCGGGCACAACTAGAAGGCAAACTGAGTATTTTGTCAACATTTCAGATTAAAAAAAAATCCTACTGCCCAACAAAACGGCTCGCAAGGCGAACGTACATTTCGGTTTTGGAATCTAGACCTCTTGAAACGGAAAATGGCAATCGGTCGATCGGAGTCATCGACCTTACAAAAACTCGGGTAGTCCTGATTTTGTTTTTAATACGTTGTTTAGGACCATTAGGAAGAAGTCTGGCACCTTGTTCCCTTATATTTCGTCAAAATGTCAGCTTTTTAGAGACAAAATATTGCCATGAAACGGATAATGTGAATTTTTGTGGCTGATCGATCAGCCTTTTCGATTACCGATAAGAATACATACGTACCTACTATTCCAAGAATAATAAACCAAAAGGAACCTAATATCTTCAGCCGGGAAAGGCAGTTGATGTAAACTTTAGAACTGAAAAAGCTGACATGTGAACCCCACGAAATGCATTATTGCCGGGTCAAACTGTCAACAGGGTCATTCCGCCGAAATAACTCAAAAGTGTTTCCGGAAAATCCTCTTTTTATGGCGCCTCATAAAAACAGAGCAATCAACAGAGTGATGTGAACGTGAAAACGTCAGGGAAGATTCGAACGAAAATCTATTTTCCCCACCTGAATCCCGAATCTGCCACAATTTTCATAAGCCAGCTATTTCTACGGTGTTAGAAGGCCAGCGAGTCGAGTGCGGCGTCGTTTTCAAATTTACAAAGACGAATCAGTGTACGGGGTATACAAGACCGGTACTGCGATACGTATAATACGTTTCTGTCTGTGTGTCTGTCGTGCCTTATAGGCGCCTAAACGGCTGAACGGATTTGAATGGGGTTTTTTCCTAACGGTCTCGGGTGCGATTGCCCCCAACATAGGCTATATGAAAATCACGCGCGACGCGCGCAAACCTGCGAATTTGCGCGAAACGTGTTTTTCGCTCTCCTATAACCCCCATTTTTTATCGCGGATTCCGATTCTACGTTTAATTCTACGTCCGAAACACCGGTTGCGCGAATTTTTTGGCGCGCGCCAAATCGTGAAACTAATTTTTTCGAATTCCTCGGTCGTTAAACGTCCGATCCAGTTCGCGTTTTCACCTTATCCTACCTAGAGATCCGAATTTTAATACGACGTACAGAAGAAACTCATTCCGAATTTGAGCGAATGTACACGGCGAATTTATTTTATAGGATTTGAAGTTGTACGGACGCAAAAGCGGGTGGCGGCTCACGGGACGGGCGCGCGTTGGTATGGAGGGCTCCACCCCAGTCGGCTCGGCACCTTACAGACGACACGCTGGAAAGTGCCAATGGGAGGAGCCCCTCAGGGCTCTGACTAAACGGTAAGTCGTAAAAATACACCGATTTTTTCTATACTCTCGGGCGACCGTTTAAGTGTCCTTAGGGGGGGGGGGGGGGACACGTATTATACGTATTATACGTATCGCAGTACCGGTCTTGTATACCCCGTACTCTGATTCGTCTTTGTAAATTTGAAAACGACGCCGCACTCGACCCGCTGCCCTTCTAACACCGTAGAAATAGCTGGCTTATGAAAATTGTGGCAGATTCGGGATTCAGGTGGGGAAAATAGATTTTCGTTATTCTATAATAGAATAACAGTGTTACAACGATGCTTTGTCGTAAAAATACCACGGTAGAACACATCACACTCTCGAACGCCCCCGTTTAGCATTACATAGTCGCTAGTTACAAAACGCTGCAAATTTTACACAAGGGTTTATTATTCTTTGAAATAGGTTACTTGTGCAAACATTTAAATCTGTGTCAATAAGTTTTTTTTTTCTTCAAATTTTTTATTTTTACTCGAAAAACATTGACCTCCTGAGATCCTTCAAAAATCCCACTTTTAGCCCCATGAAAGCCCTATATATCACCACAGTGAAATCGGATCGTTCCGGGACCCTCAAAAATGGATTCTACGCCCAAAAATACTTCGAAAACGACACCTAACTCGATCCCAACGCCAAACGCCTTTAAAAAAAAAACCTCCCGTAGCACCTTGTTAGCCTCACTGAGCCCCACGGGTTTGAGAGATCGGGCTGAAATCCTTGCGAGCACAACTAGATGGTAAACCGAGTATTTTGTCAACATTTCAGATCTTTAAAAAAAAATCCTACTTACTACTGCCTGAAACGGCTCGGACGGCGGGCTGATCAGAATTATTCACTATAGTTGATGAAAGTGATAAGTCCATCGATTGGCACGCACTCTCGGTGAACGAAGGGGTAACATTCATCATCACTTCCAACTAGGTTTTGTGCTATGGAGCGTCACGTGACGCTACAAGCGTGACCATGGAAGAAGGAGAAGGAGTCCTTCCATGTAGCGTGACATAATATTATTCCCTTCATCACTTCAGTTTTGAGCGTTTTAGGGGCGTTTGACGGAATGTAACAAAGGGATATGATTCTAATGCACTCAAATATCACCTTCTTCCATGGACAAAAGTACCTAGGTTTTTCACAAATTGTCACATGTCACCATTATTCACTTGGAGGAAGTCTTCGCGTCCGTTATGGCTCTCAGAAACAGCAACGCTACGGACTTCTTGGGCATAAACTCGCGCGCGCTTAAGTCAGTGGCGAGTCTCATCATTGAGCCGCTGACATTTCTTATTAATAAGTGCTTCATCTATAGTAGGTTCCCCCACTGCTTGAAGAAGTCTGTTATATCTCCCATCCCTAAGAAAGGGAGTTCCAATGAGTACGAGGGTTTTCGTCCGGTCTCTAAGTTGCCCACTTTGGTGAAGGTTATGGAGGGGGTCATGTTGCGGAGAATTTTAGGGCATTTGGTTGACCATGATGTGCTCCATCCTCAGCAGTTTGGCTTTCGCAAAGGCCGTAGTACTTCTACAGCTGTGATCTCACTGATTTCTCAGTTATACTCCGCATTAGAGAGTAAACAACACACCTCGCTTAGCCTCTTCGATTTGTCGAAGGCTTTTGATCTTGTGCCTAACGACCTGCTTCTCAAAAAACTCGACCACTATGGTTTTACTTATAAATCACTTTTGTTCATCAAGAGCTTTCTTGAAGGGTGGTCGCAGGTGGTTTACTTCAACGGTTGTGTTTCCCAGGAAGTAGCTATACCCTGTGGTGTCAAACAAGGTAGTATCCTAGGTCCATGTTTTTTCCTTATGTTTATCAATGACTTGGCTTATCAGTTTCCAGACTCGAAGACAATATTTTTATTTGCTGATGATATAACTAGCTTGGCGAGGGGAGCTTCATGTACTGAGCTTAGGCATGAATCTTTAAACAGATCAAAGATTATCGAAAGTTGGTGCTCGGCCAATGAATTAATTTTAAACAAAAGTAAAACCCAGACTCTGGAATTGGGTCTAAACAGGCGCCTGGATCAATCGGTAAATTTCCTGGGCTTGATGGTGGATAATCGTCTCTCGTGGCTTTCACATGTTGAGGTATTGTCGCCTAAGTTATCATCTGTTATTTACATGGTTAGGAGATTGAAAGGAATAGTGTCCGACCAGGTCCTGCTTTCGGTTTATCATGCTTGCTTTGCCAGTAGAGCCTCCTATTGTATCATCGCTTGGGGCAATTCAAATCATGCTTTAACCATATTTAAACTTCAGAAGCGAGTCATCAGAATAATGGCCAATCTATCATGGGGTCAGAGTTGTAGGGGCTCTTTCACTCGTTTAGGAATTCTTACTACTCCTAGCACTTATGTATTGGTTGTGTTAAACCATGTAAAGTCCAATTCTTCGTGTCTGCCCGTTGTTGCTGACTCGCACCAGCATAATACTCGCTCCCGGGGTGATGTCATCATCCCTTTCACCCGCCTCTCTAATGCCCAACAGAACGACCCAATACAGGTGGGCTCCCGTATGTTCAACTCCCTACCCCACCATGTTCGGGATTTACCAGCTAAATCCTTCTATAAGTACGTGAAGTCCCACCTGGTAAAAGAAGAATTATATTCTCTAGAGGAATTTTTCAAGATCAAATGGCCTGTGGTGAATTAGTCTTCATTGTCTTGTCATGTATTTTCTTGTCATTGTCTTGCGCACGGCCATTCATTGTGTACATCTGCAGTCGAGTTGATGCTATTTTCTCTGTCATTCCCATCATTACAGTCAATATAATCGGCTCTATAACCAGTCAGCTTATTCTGTATGTTCTAACTTGTGACTTTTGCTCTATCATTATTTGGCTTTGGCAAATAAAAAAATTCTTGATTCTTGATTCTTGCCCCTTCAATTTTCAACCTCTGTCGGAATTACGTAGATGTATTATTCCAAGAATCTTGAACCAAAAATTATTGAATAAGCCTCTTGACGAAAAAAAATAAATAAATAAATAAATAAATAAAATAATTTGCACATTTTACACAAGAGTTTATTATTCTTGATAGAGAAAATTTGTGCAAAAATGAATTCCCCGTCTTCAAGAAAATGTTTTTGAGAAAATTTAATAAAAATCTATTTCTGCAAAATGTTTGGACAAATGTGGGACCTCGTAAATGTATTATGCGTCCAAAAATACAACGAAAACGACACCTAACTCTCTTTTTAGCACGACAACCCAAGGGTTCGGGCCTAGTATTTTGTCAAAATTCCAGATTTTCAGAAAAATTCCTACTGCCCACAACGGCAATTCGTTTTTCGGAATCTAGACCTCTTGAAACGTATAATCTCAAATTTCGAGGCCGATCAGAATTTTCGACCTCCGCCGCGATCACAAGGGTGTATTATTTCGAAAACAATAAACCCAAAAGTTCGATTTTCTTAGCTCATTAAATCGTTTTTCCTTCTTACAACCTTCACTCCGACGTTAAATCAACGACAGAAGTGGATTATCATTACATTTATATAAAAGAATTTTAATAAAATGGCTATCATCTGCAAAGGCGACGAATCTGTCTGAAACCAATAGTCATCCAGAGCAAACAGATCATTAACAAGAACAAGAAATAAAATTGGGCCTAGTACTGATCCTTGAGGGACCCCATAACTAATCATTCCTTCCGATATGATAGTCTTGATATTGATATCTCGGTAAGCGTCATAGTGAGACCAAAAATTGAAATATCGGCTTAAAACTATCGATATCATATTGCCATCAAATTATTTTGAGATAAAAGTGAAGTCCTATCGGGTATTGAATCCGAAGAACGAAGAAGATAAACTCCACAACCTGTGGAAAGTACAAAGATACTAATAATTCTACAGATCTGGTGTCTTCAAAACTGCAATGTTGCAACTCCTCTTTATAAATGCAGGATGATTGATTGAATGATGAATTGCGAAAAACGGCTCCCTCCTTGAAATGATATTTTGTGATCTAATTCATAGAACATGACACCCTCTAATTCTTTGACGTTTGACTCTTATCGCTTTTTATAATTCATTGGGTCCCTCTAGAAACGTTCCATCTAACAAAAGATCTTTTGTTGTTGATAATTATTATTGAGACAAAAATTTTCTTTCAATTACAATAGGTAATCACTTCCCGAGTTATAACTAATAAACTTTATTAATTTTGAACTCGTAATAATTTTATCAATTTTGAACGGTAAAACCTTCCGGAAATAGAAATTGATTCCTTCATAATTACAAACTAAGAACCAATTAATATTTGATGTAAATTAGACGAGACAAGAGAGCCACCTGAAGAGACTCCCACAATTTGACAAGCTGACTAATTGGAACAGATGTCGAAGAGGTGCAGGTTCTTCTGACATCCGACGGCCATCTGTCAACATAATCGGGGCTCTTAGAAGAAACTCCTTCCGGCAGAGGTTCACTCCAGGATATTCGAGCGATTTTAGGGAATATCAGGACAGAATTCGGTCGGTCGTGGAATATTGCGCTGGTTCGAAATGGTAGGAAAAATACTTTTTCCTAACATTACGTAGGTAGTAATAGTTGAAGAGTTTTCTTTCAAACGGGCCCATATCTACTTAGAACAGTTCTAAATTCCTTTTTTGGAAAACGAAGAAAAAGGAATGTAAGGAGACACAAGTCAAGGAAGGAGACAAAGTCCGAATTTCCAAATAGCTTGCACGTAGAAACATCGATTATAGCGTAGGTAAAACATCGAAAATGTGTGCTACATAACCGGAGAAGACATGGCCATATTCAATTCGGATATTAGCCAGTTTCATGGAAAACAATAATTATTTTTGTTTTTCATGAAACTGGCGGCTGTTATTATAACAGCCGCCTAGAAAAAAAAGAAGGTTTTTGGGCTGTTAAACATAAATCACATTTTCCAAATAATTAAGAGTATGGGGTTGCCTAACCCCACAGATGCCAAAAGCAATATATCGTAGGTGGGAATTCGCCGGATGAAAATTCAGACACGGCACGACGAATGGAAACAAAATAACACAATAGGTAAACGTTGTCCCAACTAATTCAAAGCGTGCTACTCTTCGGACAGGATAAACTTGTCAGCCCAAGAGTAAACACCCCAGCACAGTGATAAAAGGTGTCTAAGAGATTTGAATAGGGGTCACTACCGGTGTCACATTTGAAATAGAAACGAGAAATATTTGGTTTGGATAATATCCAACCCGCAATAGAAGTTCTTTCGATGTGAAACGAACCACTAGCATACCAGTATCGAATAGATAAGAGCAACTTCAATGGAAAATAGTAGGGTCCCTAATTGAATCTAACGCGATGGATATAAGCCGTTTTAGTGGTAAACCGATTTTCACCAAGCTTTTCGGTAGTAAAGCAATTTTTAGTAAACTTTTAAAGGAAGATATAAGGAAGGAAAGCTCATGAGGTGATAGGAATCACTCCAAAGATTCAGAATCCATTAAAAAAAATATATCCTTATCAATTGTTGTTATGCATACCTATCAAGCCCGTTTGAAAGAAAACGCCTTGGTTGTTCCATCTTCTTCTTCTTCTTTGAGTGCCATACTCGCTAACGAGCGTAACAACCCCTCGCTACTAACTTCCGTAGAGCGTATGGACCAGTTATTACCAGAGACGCCAAAAAGTCATAAGCGTCATAGTCATAGTTTTTGTCATTTTATGTCTTTGCTTTGGCACATAAACAAAAAAATCGTCACGAAAACTGTTGACGAAAATTGTCCCAAGCCGTTTCTAGGGAAATGGAACTTGTTTATGTGTTGCAGGTTCTTAAGACACAAACTCAAAACATGTTCTGAATCTGATCATACTTACACCCTTCTTATTTTTGAGGTTGCTGAGTCGAATGCAACTATTCCCGAACCGCTAAAACCTCTCGTTTTTGAGAAATTCTCAAAATTATGTCAACAATTAAAGAAAATTACAGTGTGTACACCATGTTTACAACAACTACTAGTTGATGAGTATCTCAATCCTCCAGTCTGAGAATGAAATAGGTTTTTTTCACCTCTTATTCTTCATTAAATTTTGGAAACGCTTGCATACGAGTCTGCAACACTTTGGGACATTTTATGTCTAAACAAGTTCCATTTCCCTAGAAACGGCTTGGGACAATTTTCGTCAACAGTTTTCATGACGATTTTTTTGTTTATGTGCCAAAGCAAAGACATAAAAGTGTTGCAGGTCGGACCCTTTCCGACGAATACGAATGGCACTTTTATTGTTTCAATAGACATGCAATGTGCCTTCCCCTGTATAAAATTTAATCAGCTTTCACCTAAAATGTGTTGCAACTGTTGAAGAAAATTGTCCCGGTTGTGTTTTGATGATTTTCACGTACAACCAAGCCGTTTCTAGGGAAATGGGGGGGTGATGGTGGTGGGGACTAAAGACATAAAAATTTTATGTCCCAATGTGTTGCAAGCATGTGTTGGGGTGGATCTCTTGCCATACAACTTGTCAGTCTAAATGTTATTGAAAGAATTTTCGGATGGTTGTTGGTTTGGATGGTGTTGGTCATGTCGTGACCAACCAACACCATCTAAACCACGACCATCGCGACACGATGAACAATTTAAAGTTACTATTACTTACCTACTTCTCATAGCCGTAACGCTTATCAATTCATTAAAACATTCACACATTTTTATCCCCGTACTTCAGCACTTTCCACCATGTCAAAACACGCAAAAATGCGAAAATAGTTATTTTGAAGAAGAAAAGAACTTTTTTTTTACTTTTGTCCAGCTAGATTGGCGAAAAAAAGCACTGTGCGTCGTAGGCACAATTTGGTTTTTTCAAAAAATTTGGAATTTTGACACTAGTATTGAGTCTCCACCAAGAAAAACTTTTAAGCATGATCTTACCATTTCCCTGAGTTCTTTAGAGGGTTAGGTATTTATCGGATTTTAGAGAGAGAGGAGAATGGAGTGTAAATTTCGATGTAATGTTGGCCTACATAGAACCGATTAAAAGGCATCCCAAACCATTCCGAACACTCTAGAACAACGTTGGTAGTAGAAATTTTTCAAAGAATCTGCAATTTTGGCACAACAACATTTAAACAAATGTTGGGACCCATCCTCGCAAAATTTTCAGCTCGATCGAACAACCCCACGGTTATATGGGGCGGAAATGAGGTTTTCATTGTCAACGTTATTTTGGTAAATAAAAAAAAAAAGAAGCTTTTTCGAGGATTTGTGGTGTTTTTCTTACATCTTTTTTTTTTTTTCAATATCGTTCGCTTTTGATCAAAAATTTTGAGATAACGAAATAAAGAAAATAATGAAAATAACGTTATTTAAAATTTAAATAACGTTATATGAATAATGAATAAAAATACCTATTAAATTAAATAATGAAAATATCGTTAGTTTTTATCTGCAAGTTTGGAAAGGTTAAACGTCTGTAGTAGAGGCCAACTGTTCAACGCCGGCTCCGAACGTTTTCCACGGCAAGATACTCTCGGTGGTTTGCCATTTCCCTCCGAGTGGTGATTATCAGTGCAAGGAAGATGTTTAGCGGCGGCTGGGACCGAACCAGCAACCTTTGACTCAGCAGCCCGACGCTCAAACCACAATTCCAGAGCTGATTCAATTGTGTTAGTCACACATGTGGGGATCAGCTACTACTATCTGAAGGTGATGAGAAAAGTGTACCTTCACATACCTGCGATTTCCCTGAATACTGAAACTAAAATAATTTTTTTTGTTTCGATTGCATTAGCAGCACTGCCTAGAGCGCGGCCGGCGTCAGTCAGCTATAATTCGACTGTTATTTTTGGTTCCGTATTAAAGGGGCTACGGGAGGGGATTTTGAAGGGATCGATTTAGGTGTCGTTTTCGAAGTATATTTGACGTAGAATCCAATTTTGGGCTTCCCAGAACGATCCGATTACAACTTGAGGATCTGCAAATCATGGGGCTACAAAGGAGTTTTTTTAAGGAACCCTAGGAGGTCAATTAAGGTGTCGTTTTCCGTAATTTCGGACGCATAATCCATTTTTCGAGGTCCCACATCTGTCCAAACATCGAGCACTTCTTTCTTTCGTTTTTTCAATTTTTCAAAAATATTTTCTCATTGTCACAGAATTAATTTTTTTACAATTAAATTATATCGAAGAACAATAAACCCTTGTGTAAAATTTGCAGGTTTTTTAAAAATATTAAAAACTCATTTTTATTGAGAGAGAAATAATTTTTGCTCATTTTAGTCAAAAGAATAATTTGCACCATTGTGTAAAATTTGCAGTGATTTTTTTAATAATAAATTGATTACTTTTTTTAAATTTCTCACCTTCTTCCATTCCTCTGGCAGAAGAATCGTCAGCGAGTTTAAACTGAATGGACCGGGTTTGGACGAATTTCCAAATTTTGTCCATGATGATCTCGTCGAGGGCGGCTTCCTTGTCGTTCAGAGCTCGGGGGAGAGAAGCTTCGAGCTCGTTTTCGGACATGGGAGGTTCCGAAGGTTGTTCGTCGGTGATGAGATGAACTCCGTCGAATATTTCCAAGTCCCTGGAGCGGGTCGCCCTGTCCAAAGCACCCGCGATTTTAAGTTTGAAACACGACGAGGTATCCACACCTTCGGACGTGCACTCGTGGAAAACCCGGAAAACCAATTTTTCGTCCTGCCCACTGACCAAACCGACCAGACACACCGCGATGAGAACTTTGTACATTTTAAACATTTTTGTTTTTTAACTCCGAAATTTGAAACTACTTAAACTATATCCCCAGTAAGTCGATCACAATGTCCTCAGGGCACCACTCGTGAAGCGCACCGGTCTAGATTCTGCACGCACTACTGCCACCGCTCTCCTATATACCTTCCCTTTCCCACTCTACCTCTTGTGTTCCACATACCCCTCTTCCTACAATCATCTTGGAATTTCGATCCTTTTCATTTTCTACGCTGCTGTAACGAATGATCGACGCGGAAATCGAGCACAGACATCCGGAGAGGGTGTGATGGGGGGAAATTTTCGGGTGGAAGAAACTTCTGTCAATTAGAGTTCACAAGTGATGGTTTTTCTTAATAATCTCACATCGAAGTGTAGTCCAGTCAACAGGTGATTTTTCGATGCAAAACGTGGTGTAGAAATTTTCTCAACGGTTCTTTTGGGGTGCTGAACACGAACCCGAAGCTTCCCAACAAAATTTCTGGGACGCTCACCGTCAAAAACGCATAAAAGCCTACATTTTTCGGCACTTTTTGGGGTTTATTACGGATAACTTTGATAGGGTGCGTTACAGGTGAAAATATTCTTCATATTAAATTAAAGAGCACACAATTCTGCGTCGAATGAGCTACCTCAAAGTCAAAATTGAGCCAGCCTTAAGGGCATTTTAACGGTGAGCGTCCCAGAAATTTTGTTGAGAAGCTTCGAATTCAGCACCCCAAAATACATTTAAAACTGTTGGGAAATAAATCTACACCACGCTTTGCATCGAATACCCTTTCTGAGGCACCTGGTGACTGGAATAGTGGTAGTCGATTTGATTTTGCTCACGTTTGAATCGATTGTACGAGCAAATTTACTTCGCAAACGACACTTCGCCGATCCATCCAAAAGCCAAACTCGACCAAAAACCCATATGTAGCTCCCTGAAACCCCACAGAGCCCCATGACTATCGATGTAATTAAGAAAATATTTTTTTAACAATTAAAAAGAAAACTCTTTCTGTACCTACAATATATCGACAGACGTAGGACACCCAAAAATAGATTCAACGTTAAAAAACGCTGCGAATTTTACACAAGGGTTTATTATTCTTTGATATAAGTAGGTTACTTGTGCTGAAATTTAATTCTGTCAATGAAATTTTTTTTTTTTTGATTTTTGTATTAAGAATTTTTTTTTTTTTTTGATTTTTTTTTCGAAAACTTTTTTCAAATTTTGGTTTATTATTCTTGGAATAATACACCTGTTTTCGCGACGGGGGTCGACGACTCCGATCGGCCTCAAAATTTGACATTATCCGTTTCAAGAGGCCTACATTCTAAATCCGAAATGTCCGTCCGCCGTCCGGGCCGTTTTGGGCAGTTGAATTTTTTTTTAAATCTGAAATTTTGACAAAATACTTGGTTTACCATCTAGTTGTGCCCGCAAGGTTTTCAGTCCGATCGCCCAAACCCGTGGGGCGCTATGGGGCTATAATGGGGCTACGGGAGGGTTTTTTTAAAGGCTTTTGGCTATGGGATCGAGTTAGGTGTCGTTTTCGAGGTATTTTTGGACGCAGAATCCATTTTTTGGGGTCCCGGAACGATCCGATTTCACTGCTGCAATCTATAGGGCTTTCACGGGGCTAAAAATGGGATTTTTGAAGGATCCCAAGAGGTTAAATATTTTTCAAGTAAAAAATAATGAACTTTTGAAAAAAAAAACCCCAAAAAAAATTTTTCCCAATTTTTTTTCTTTTGACACAGAAATAATTTTTGCACAAGTAAGCTATATCAAAGAATAATAAACCCTTGTGTACAATTTGCAGCGTTTTTTGTTTTTTTACTTGAAAAATATTCGACCTCCAGGGATTTTTCAAAAATCCCATTCGTAGCCCCAAGAAAGCCCCATAGATCACCAAAAATAGATTCCACGTCCAAAAATACTTAGAAAACGACACCTAACTCGATCCCATAGCCCAACGCCTTAAAAAACGCCTCCCGTAGCCCCACGGGTTTGGGCGATCGGGCTGAAAACCTAGTGGGCACAACTAGATGGTAAATTGAGTATTTTGTCAAAATTTCAGATTTTTGAACAAATCCCTACTGCCCATAACGGCTCGGACGGCGGACGGACATTTCGTTTGTGGAATCTAGATGTCTTGAAACGTATGTCAAATTTTGAGCCACCTGCAACCCCACTTCGTTGGCTACATCAAAATGATCTCGGTGAATAGATGAAGACATACAATGATTGAAAACAATATCTTTGCATTAGGTCAGGATTTGCGTAATATCTTATCCTGGTCGGCAGAATTGCTGCGACACTGTTAAAATCCTTCAAAAACTCCACCAGAAGCCCTGTTGCCCCACAGGTGATCGGATAGGTGTGGAACCCCCCAAGAATCAAATACGTTCGAACTAGGTACCAACATCGAATACAACACCACCCTTACCTAATAATGACTGAAACGGGCAACTAGAGAGCTCTCACGGTCACAGAGGCAACTCATGTAATTGTTTTAGCCACGAAAACCTGTCCCCAACTTACTCTGCTCATCTATAGCGGATGTCTTAAGGCGGCACGATTGTAGAAAGTGCTACTCGCACCTTCAGGACGAACACCACTTTGCGATCATCTGAGCGAAGCAACTTCCTGACAGTTTCGATCTCAACTGGAAAAAGATAAAGAACGTTCAAGTAGGTACATTCCTGAAGGGTATTTAGTAGCTTCCCGCTGAACAATCGAGATCATCCCAGCGGAAATAATACCTTAACTGCTAAAGACTAGTGTTTTAGGTGCTCTCACTCCCAAACACAATGAGGCATCTGTTACAGTAAGTGCCAGGGAAATTGGACCAAAATTGCGAGTGTATCATCACTATTATGGCCTGTGATCACTTCACTATTTGAACCTCAAGACAATAGTCATGCTAAAGGATGGTTCAGCAAGATTTATTAGTGCCGTTTCGGTATGCGTTCTACCAGCCGGGTGTGTTCTACCTTGGATCTGGATTTGTTATTGTGTATTTTCTGTGTTGACACTTGAAACATGATTCAGGCGCAGAAGTAGTGAACCAAAGAAACACGGTGCAACGACTGTCGGTATTTTGGGTTATTATTCTTGGAATAACACACCTTCGAAGGTTGATAACGATCGTTATCGCGACAGAGGTCGACGACTCCGATCGGCCTCAAAATTTGACACGATCCGTTTCAAGAGGTCTAGATTCCAAAAACGAAATGTCCGTCCGCCGTCCGAACCGATTTGGGCAGTAGGCTATTTTTTTTTAAATCTGAAATTTTGACAATATACTTGGGTTACCATATAGTTGTGCCCGCAAGGTTTTCACCCCATTCGCCCAAACCCGTGGGGCGCTATGGGGCTACAGGAGGGGTTTTGAAGGGTATTGGATGTGGGATCGAGCTAGGTGTCGTTTTCCAAGTATTTTCGGACGTAGAATCTATTTTTGGGGATCCCAGAACGATTCGATTTCACTGTGGGGATCCATAGGGCTTTCATGGGGCTACAAATGGTTTTTTTTAAAGATCTCAGGAGGTCAAATTTCAATCAAAGAAGGTCAAAAATCCCATTTGCGACCTCGTGAAAGCCCTAGCGACAGTGAAATCGGAGCCTTCTTGGACCCCCTAAAATTGATTCTACGTTTAAAAATACTTCGAAAAAGACTCTTAACTCGACCCCATAGCCAATACCCTTCAAAAACCCACCTGTAGCCCCATAGCGCCCCACGGGTTTCGGCGATCGGGCTTGCGGGCACAACTAGATGGTGAACCAAGTATTTTGTCAAAATTTCAGATTAAAAAAAAAAAAAGAAGCCTACTGCCCAAAACGGCTCGGACGGTGGACGGACATTTCGTTTTTTGAATCTAGACCTCTTGAAACGGATCCAACAACCAAACAAAATTTGTTGAATTTGTTTAGATTTAATCCTCTTCCAACAAATTTGATTGGATCTCTTCACACTCGGGGATTCAGCACCCCAAAAAACATAGAATTATTCTCTGTTTTTTGGGGTGCTATGGTTGGATGTTTTGGTCTTATTATAAGACCAAAACATCCAACCATATAATCACGGAATAGAATGTTCTATTCCGTGCCATATAATATTGTTTTTCACGTTGCTACGGATTGACTGGACCGAAAGAATTTTTGGTGTTTTTGTTATGGGGTTTTATTTTTCTTTAACGTTGGATTTAATTGGCGCACAATTCAAGTCAAAATAATAATAAACGCCGTGTGAAATTTACTGTAATTCAAATTTTCAGCCATCAGTCGAGGGATGAGTAAAAGTTTTAAGGAAAAGGTTGATGGCCTTGAAAGAAAAAAAGATTTCTCGTCGTTGGTTGGAGCTCATCACGTCTAGCTACTGTGAACGTTGTGCAGGCCATGCGTGTGGAGACACTTTCATTCGAATCTGAACCCACTCATTACTGTCGAGAACTCACCATTCAGTAATAAATGTTAGGGTGCTCGCTAAGGTGCTCAGATGCTCACCCACCCGGGAACATCCACTTAGATCGACTTTCCAACCATGAAAAAGTCCGAGGGTTTTAGCTGCCTAACCTAAACCGTTCCTTTTCTCTTCCAAGCTCCCGAAACGAAAATTACAAATTCCGAAAAATGAATAGACTTTTGAAAATGTTGGGAGACGGAGGGAAAAGGAGACCAATTAGGCCGGCAATAAGGAGGCCTCGCCAATCAGCCCGGAAGCTCACCCGACCGACAACTCAAGTGAAGCCAATCACTTGAAACAACCTCAGTTGAAGACTCGCTCACTTAAATACTTGGCACTTCATTAGTCCGTAGTGGTATAAGGCCAAGATACCAGAACAGCGAGCAGAGTAAATAATAAAATTAAATATCGGTGCGTTTAAGGGGGCAGTGATACTAGGGAGCTGAATAAGAACGGTGGCGTACACTTGCGCATTTGCGAAATAGCATTTTTCTTCGGCATGATTCGTATCTTTGCAATGTTTGCATGGTTTCTTTGATGTACACTCGAGCATAATGTCCAAAACCAGAACAGGGATGGCATTTGACGGTACTGCGGTACCGTGGCTCGTGAAGACGTAGAGGCGCCTTTTGGTTTATTATACTTGGAATAACCTGTATTTTCACCTGTATTTTCGGAGGTCGACGACTCCGATCGGCCTCAAAATGTGACATAATCCGTTTCAAGAGGTCAAGATTCCAAAACCGAAATGTCCGTCCGCCGTACGCCGTCCCGCTGTACAGAGCTTCTTAGGTTGTGTCTAAGGCCATTCCTGGCCCATAACTACCTTTTGCTCTCTTTCTTCCCCTAGGGGAAGTGCATTTATATATCCTCAAATTTCTTATTGTTCTTGATCTTCAGCACTCCCCTAGGGGGAGTACAGCGGGCCCTCCTGGCCCCATTCTGGTGTGCCCAGGATGGACCAACGTGGAGATGCCGGGTTTTAAGGGAGGTCTTATTATCATTATAAATTGGCTCGAAATTCTTTGGGACAAGTCATCGCAGCGGACCCACCTACTAGCCCACCTCTTCTTGTAACTTGTGGTGTTCGGGTCGTTGGTGGCTGCGGAATGCAGCAGACCATACCCACTTTTTCATGAGTATGAAAAAGAGAGCTCTGGTCCAGTAAAACCCACGTCCACCGCCTTGACTATCCATTCTAGGGAGGCTGGACATAAATTTCAATTTAATAAAGCCAAGATCATTGGTAAAGAAGCCATCCTTTTCAAGCGGGAGATGTTGGAAATGATCCATATTGAACGCAACAAACATCAAACAGTTAACTTCAGAACAGATGTCAATCACCTCAGTAAATGTTACTCTGACTTAATCCACAAAGGGAGACCGCCGACATGAAACCGTTAACGCCTAATTACCTGCTCACCGACCACCCCTCAAACCTTACAAAAAGTCGGCATCCTTTGAGTTCTGTTTACCACTTTCTAAAGGGGAAAAAAAAAAAAATCAACCCCCACCATCGAAAATTGTCAGTTCCTTCTGTATGTCTGCATCCTACATATTATTTAGTATATTTGTACGACAGCGACGGCTCACATCGTGTGCTGCCCTTTTTCCTGCATTTGTAAGTAAATTTTTTAAATTTTGTAAATTTATCATATAGTTTCATCAATTGTTAAATTCAAAGTGTAAATTCGTGTTTTGTTCATTTCATTAGGCCCTGATGATAGGAGAATATATCTCTTGAAACGTCGGCAAAACAATCTCGTCTTATTTGACTGACCCTCAACAAGTTTCCAACAACAATAATTTATAAAATGTATTAGAATTTTACTAACCCATTCGCGTACGTGGATGGACGCGGTCCGCCACTAACGGCGTAGACCCAAACGTTCCATTACGGAAGTTGCTGTAAAGCATGTAGTTTGGCGCTATTACGATAGGAAGCAGCACGAAACAATGACTGCCATTCGACTTTGCAAGTCCCTGACTATATTCTGTAGGTTGTGTTTTTATATGTTCAATATGTTTTTATATGTTAAACAATGTTTAGTCTATTTTTATTGTTTATTTATTTATTTTCCTAGTCACCAAATTAACAGGGGAAATTATTTTTATGTTATTATTTATATACTTAGTGTCGTTCTAACTTTTGTCAATAAAAGCTTAAAATGGCCTAAAAATGGGTTACCTATTTGACAATTTTGATTTTTCTTGGAATAATAGGTACACCTATGTTTTCGCGACGGATGTCGACGACTCCGATCGGCCTCGAAATTTGACATTATCCGTTTCAGGAGGTCTACATTCAAAATCCGAAATGGCCGTCTGGGCCGTTTTGGGCAGTAGGAATTTTTTTTTAAATCTGAAATTTTGACAAAATACTTGGTTTACCATCTAGTTGTGCCCGCAAGGTTTTCAGTCCGATCGCCCAAACCCGTGGGGCGCTATGGGGCTAAAATGGGGCTACAGGAGGGGTTTTCTGAAGGCTTTTAGCTATGGGATCGACTTAGGTGTCGTTTTTTAAGTATTTTTGGACGTAGAATCCATTTGTGGGGGTCCCGGAACGATCCGATTGCACTGTGGCAATCTATATTTCTTTCATGGGGCTAAAAATGGGATTTTTGAAGGATCCCAGGAGGTTAAATATTTTTCGAGTAAAAAAATCAAGAATTTTAGAAAAAAACACATTTTTGAAAAAAAAAAATATCCCCCAAAAAATTTTTTTTAAATAAAAAAATTTAGTAATATAAAAATCTAAAAAAAAAAAATTAGAATTAAATGTCTCTACAAGTAACCTATATCAAAGAATAATAAACCCTTGTGTAAAATTTGCAGCGTTTTTTTTTTTAAGCTTTATTGGGTAGGGCCTCCGGACCCCGCCTGGTGCCACAACCCCCCCCCCCCCCCCCCCCCGAAAATTTTTCCTGGGTACGGCCTTGAGTTGGAGTACTTATATAAAACTTCCTCCAGACTCCCTTTTACACAGAACTTAGAACCTAATTTCTTGTTCGACGGTTCCCCGCTCACACCCAGCCGAGTCCACCCCCTCTCCACGCTTGGCTGTCCATCTTATTTGACCTCCCGGGATCCTTCAAAATTCCCATTTGTAGCCACATGAAAGCCCCATATATTGAAGCCCCGTGAATTTGAATCGTTGTGGGACTCCAAAAATGGATTCTACGTTCACAAAATTTTTTCGAAAACGATACAAAACTCGACCCCATAACCGAAAACCTTTGAAACCCCTTCCGTGGCCCCGTTTTAGCCCCACGGGTTTGAGCGATCGGGCTGAAAACCTTGTGGGCACAACTAGATGGTAACGGAGTACCTACGTAAATAGTACAACATTGTGTCAAATTTTTAGATTAAAAAAAAAAATCTTACTGCCCAAAATGGCCCGTACGGCGGACGGACATTTCGGTTTTGGAATCTATACATCTTAAAACGCATAACGTCAAATTTTGAGGCCGATCGGAGTCGTCGACCTCCGTCGCGATCACATAGTTGTATTATTCCAAGAATAATAAACCAAAAGGAATCATTCCGTTGCAACTGTGCCGTGTTGGAATGCCACCTAATCGAAGAAATTTTTCTTTCACCCTCCTTTTCTGTCCGCGTCCCGGACCGGAATCGTCGCTGGTTCCCACGGAGAGGGATTTTCCTCCCTGAATTTTTCGGGCAGACGCCGAAAGTAGGTAAAAAATCCTTCCTGACGGACAAGTCATCCCCCCTCCCCCCGCCAACAACACCCGCCGAACGCAGAAAGAGAAAATCGGAAAAGGCCGATGTGTGGTCCGAAACCCTCCAAGGCGGGGAAGCGTATTTGAGATGAAAGGCCGTCCTCATCCTGGCCGTGTAGTTAGCACTGGGGGGGGGGGGGGGGGGTCCCGACGTAGAAGGAAACTCCAACTGGACGCACGTCCGTAGAAAGTCTTCGACGAGACGAGACGTATTGACCGAGCGAGGAACAAAAGCGTCAGAAAGAAGCGAACGTGAACGGGGGGAAGTAGTCTACTACGAGTACCGGCATATTCCCTCGTAGCCGGACCTCGCCGATTCGCCCTCTCTGTCGCACAAAATGATGAAAAATGCCATTTTCTGGCCAATTCAGTCCACGGGGCTACCCTGTCCCCTTGGGGTCAGGGTGGCCCGGTGGACTAAGGCGACAGAGCTTCGCCTGTTTTCAAATCAGTCGGAGCGCTGATCAGCCTGGTTCGAATCCGGGCCGAACACCAATGTTTGACCAAAAATCAATCATGTGTTGTAATACCTGGCTTGTCGGCAGACAATTCACCTCTGAACGCAAGTATATGTGAATCCTTTCTCTGCAGCAAGACTATCTAAGACTTTCGTACCTTATCTGTGATTATCTGGGTGCAGTGTGGGGTCGGCTCCTGCCCCACTTGTGAGAACCAAAAATGGCTAAACACAATAAAACCCACACATATAATAAGGAGCGTAGTTCTCTGGGCTTGAGGGATCCTCAATGTTATTGGTTTGCCATACGTTTGCGCCAATCCGACCAAATCCGGCCCCGAAGTTGTTTCGTTTGCCCAATTTTCAACCAAATGTATGTGTGTAGCACGTAGCTTCGAGTATGTAAACCGCAGGGATAGTCAAGATGTTTAAACTTATGAAGGCTGGCTTACAATCCTGTTGGTACTTCAGCCCTGCGTTGGCATGCGAAAATAATGGGCCCAACTGTGCGACGCGGCATGACCCCAACAGAGGATGGCATAAGTTGCAAGACTCATGAAAGCAGCAAGGAATAATCTACGCAGGAGAAGACAATTGAATTTAACCAACATGCAAGGTTCTCGCGCTTCCAGTTCAGCTTTGGATCCACCAATACACCTAGAAATCTAACGCTTGGGGGGTTTTGGACAAGTCTCGCAACCCAAAGTTAAGAGTCTCAGTTTTCGTCTCATTAACAGAGAGTCCATTTCTAGCGAACCACCCCGATATCTCTTTTTTCGACCCTTCGTTTGTAGTGACGCAAGAGATGCGTTTTTCGTCAGGACAGAACTGTCGTCCGCGAACAGAAGGGTCTCAAGAGGATTTAGACCTGATGGCAAATCAATTATGAAAATAAGAAAAGTGTGAGACCCAAAACAACCCTGAGGTACACCATACCTGACGGGCAAGAAACTTGATAAAGAATCTCCATGATAAACAGCCTGACTTCTACCTGTGAGATATCTTGAGATGAGCGTT
Source organism: Pilophorus perplexus (assembly GCA_955831195.1). Lineage (NCBI taxonomy): Eukaryota > Metazoa > Arthropoda > Insecta > Hemiptera > Miridae > Pilophorus > Pilophorus perplexus. Next base: position 28,844,248 of record OY037015.1, read on the forward strand.
ACGGCCCTGTCTGAAAACGCTGCAAATTTTACACAAGGGTTTATTATTCTTTGATATAGGTTACTTGTGCCAAAATTTAATTCTGTCAATAGAAAAAATTGGAGTTTTTTTTTTTTAATTAAAAAAATTTTTTTTTTCAAAAATGGTTTGTTTTTACTTGAAAAATATTTGTCCTCTGGGGATCCTTCAAAATCCCCCATGAAAGCCCCATAGATCGCAACAGTGGAATCAGATCGTTCCGGGACCCCAAAAAATGGATTCTACGTCCAAAAATACTTCGAAAACGACACCTAGATCCCATAGCCAAAGGCCTTCAAAAAACTCCCGTTGCCCCAGTTTAGACCCATAGCGCCCCACGGGTTTGAGAGATCGGGCTGAAAACCTTGTGGGCACAACTTGATGGTAAACTGAGTATTTTGACAAAAATTTCAGATTTTTTGAAAGATTCCTACTGCCCAAAACGGCGGGAAGTTGAACAAGACCCCCATTGAAACCCGGCACCACCACGTTGGTCCATCCCGGGCACAGCAGAATGGTGTGGCTAACGCCGGAGGGGACAGGAGGGCCCGCTGTACTCCCCCTAGGGGAGTGCTGAAGATCAAGAAGAAAAAGAAGTATTAGGAAACATAAGTGCACTTACCCTAGGGGAAGAAAGGAGCAGAAGGTACGAGAAAGGTTGTTATGGGCCAGAAATGGCCTTAGACACAACCTAAGAAGCTCTGTACAGCGGGACGGACATTTCGGTTTTGGAATCGACCTCTTGAAACGGATAATGTCAAATTTTGAGGCCGATCGAAGTCGTCGACCTCTGTCGCAAAAACACAGGTGTAATATTCCAAGAATAATGATATTTTGCTAACTTGTCGATAAGGAGGTGGTGTGGAATGCAGTCAAAACACTTGGCTATCGCCGTATACGTCTACAAAAGTAGCAGAGGCATATTCCGCACACTCAAAGGAATTAAATTTCAAAATTTGAAACAAATTCGGCCAACCTCAGAATGGCCAGCTTTATAGACCTACCCCGCCTAAAACCGAATTGCTCGTTCGAAAATAGAACTATTCATTTCCCAGAACCTCGTGACGTCACACTTTCTCAAACACTTTTGCTAGAATTGGGAGCTTAGAACGGATAATATCCGTTAAAACACTAGACGGATAATATATATTATATTATAATTATGTATAATATTATTATCCGTCTAGTGTTTTCCAAAACCTAGGTAACCTTTTGACTACTGCCGTCATAAGAAGAGCGCTCATGCCTTTACAAACGGAACAAATGTGGACCCACATTTGAAATCACATGAAATCTAGGGTTTGTTTTTAATGACCCGTCATTAAAAACAAACCCTAGATTTCATGCGAAAGAAATATGTATTAAAAAACTTAGTACGTGCTATAAGTGAGATACATAGGTACGTTATATTAAACAATTGAAGTATGTGGTAAAAACATGCACAGCGAATAACTTCATTGAAATCTGAAGGTCATTGAATTGTGGGGCATTTTGTTATTTTTTTTGCCTTCTTATTTTCCTTCTTTTTGTTCTTATTGGCCTTCTTTAGCAGAGCTTTAGTAGGTTGGACTGGACCATATCTCGAATATGAAACTCGTACCTACCTAGACAGAGTGTTGCGCTTATCGCACACAGCCCGTTCGTTGTGCCATGATTTCGCTCGCGCTTTTGTCACACTTACAACATTTACTGCACACAATACAACTCTTAACCACCTGGCACTTTTTGTATGCGAATTAAGGGGGATTGGCGCTTATGGTACGTAGCCTCCAAAAATACTTCGAAAACGACACCTAACTCGATCCCACAGCCAAAAGCCTTCAAAAAACCCTCCCGTAGTCCCATAGCGCCCATCGGGTTGGAGCGATCTGGCTGAAAACCTTGCGGGCACAACTAGATGGTAAACCAAGTATTCTGTCAAAATTTCAGATTTTAAAAAAAAATTCCTACTGCCCAAAACGGCTCGAACGGAGGACGGACATTTCGTTTTTTGAATCTAGACCTCTTGAAACAAATAATGTAAAATTTTGAGGCCGAATCAGAGTTTTCGACCCTCGTCGTGATTACATAAATGTATTATTCCTAGACTAAAAATCCCAAAAGTTGGAATGGGAAGATTGCAGTAGTGAACTACAGGGCTGAAGAAAGTGGAAAAATTTTACGTTCCTTCCACGGGGTAGATATTGAACTATAACGTCTACATGGCACGTTTCCAGATGCCTTCTTGATGGGTAGGTTGAGGATGTGCGCGACCTTTCTGGCCGGCGGATGTGAATTCCGAACACCAAGTTATTGGTCAGGTACTTCCTTTCTCTCGTGTCTCAGAGAAGGCCTCGAATTTTCCACGGAGACCTCATGAAGTTCCCAGAGGAGGACCATATCATGATATAATTGTGATGTGGGTCTGAAAGGCTGGTGGAAAGCCTTCCGCCAACCTTTTCGGGCTTACGGGGGCGGTGCTAACACCCTACAAGGAAATCGGAGAAAATGAGAAAGTTTGAAAGTGAACGTGTTGCGCCCATCTCACGGATATTTTCCTTTTCAATGCTCGCATTGTAACCTCGAAGGCTTTAAGTTCAGAGCTGATCGAGTTCGGCTTCAGTCTTCAAACTGGTTTCACCAATTCAGCTGCTTCCGAGTGGGTGGACCGATCAAATCACCCATGAAAGCCTAACGAATCACTTTGGATCATCGTCTTTGTCAAATGGCCCGTCAAATTCCACAAATCACCCATCAGGGAGTCCACTCACATGACAATCAACCACCGCCTCTCTGAATCGCTTCGGACCAGAAAGTGAAGGTTCCCCAAACGGTTTTCTTTGTGTGAGCTGTGAAATAATTTTGTAAATGAAGCATGGAGGATTTTTACAAGTGGTTGTACTTACCTATCTACTTCCATTTTGGTTTATTATTTTCAGAATAGATAATCAACCTACTTCTTCCCGACGATCGAAAACTTCGATAGGCCTCAAAACTTACTTAAAATATAATTATGGTTCTTGCAGATGGGTCATTCTCACGAAAACGTACGATTCGGGGTGCTCCACTTTTGGAATGAAAACCTTCACGTAAAGCTTCAAAAAAATTCCTGAGCTTTCCTTGGTCTATTTTGAACGGAATGAAACCATTCGGCGATCTCAGCCATGTCTATTATTTAAATAATACACATGGCTGATTTAATTTAATTAAATCAAGTTGACGTCATTCATAAATAAACGAGAGGGATTAAACTGGGAAAAATTAGACCTAATTAAGACACCTGTGTCCAACGATTCTCTTTTAAAACGTGTATTATGTAAATTTTCGAACGAAACAAGCTTTTCTGGAAACTCAAAAGATAACAGTATAATAAAAGATAATATTATGTAATGCCATCATCTTAGGCAGGTATACTGTTTGAACAGTACGTAACGCCAATTGCAGTAGAATTGAAAAATCACTGCCAAGGCAATGACACATGAGCTTCCTCGTGCCAAGTTGAATGAATGAATGTAGTTGTCACTGTAACAAGAATTACGTTCACGCATGCGCAGGGAGTACCACTGATGCAATCGCGATGAAACTGATAGGGGACCATCTAGGGGCCCTAGAGTAGGGCTATACCCACACAATTCCTGAAAATTTATTGAAATCCGATCAAAATTGTGAAAGTTATGCCTGTTTCAAGAATTTCACAATAGCGCATGCGCAGAGCGTACCGCTGATTCAATTGTGATGAAATTCGTATGGGACCTCAAGGAGCCTTATCAGCATAATCCCCCAAAATCTGAGCTAAATTCATTCAAAATTGTGGAAATTATGGCTGTAACAAGGAAATGCGGACAGACCGACAGACCCACAGACACGGAACCAAATTTGTTCAGTAGTGTATGAAACGCAAAATGCGATTGGAAATTTGGAATTCGGACAACAAAAATTTTATACTGTGTTGATGGTCCATCTGATAGAAAGTGGACCTGGTGACGAATTCATTGAGTTGGCAGTTAATGGTTGGACGGACACAGCAGACCTGTTCTTTGATGATCGAAACTTTGCAGCTGCCGATTACTTTCGAGCGTCGAAGAGCCTCCAATCTTATCTCAAAATTTGCATGAGTTTGTCAGAGACAGGTTTCCCTTTTGGAGACATCTGGTGGCAATACCCAGATTGGTCTGAATCTACAAAACGTAGGAGATTATACAAGAATTTGAAAACAACAATACAAAACACCTCATTCTGTATATCCCTTCCGAACACAGTAATTCCCTGCGCAAGCCATGTAATTCCCCTCCGCTGATGTTACGGTAGGGAAATACACGTTAGGGATTTACAAATTGACGTTTTTTGGCTATAATTTCTGCTGCATTCATCGTAAATAAAAAACCCAAATATCTCTGTAAACCTTTCAGTTAGAGTATTGAGAAAATAGAAGCCAAGCAGTGATAACTTTGAAACTAACCTTGTAAGAGCGCCGAAAGGAATTACTCCTTATGCTTGACGGCCCTCGTTTTTGGCACTTGATTACCCTTACGACATCTTGCTGTTGACTGAATGGCCAACCTTAGGCGTCCAACGTGGAGGGGGGATCCTACCACCCCTGTATAGGTGGGGGAGAACTCGCTCAGCGCCTATTCAGTGCCCCAAACTGAAGAAACCCTGTCCGCGGTAGGGAATTACACACTCCTTGGAGACAAGCATTATTTGTGAGAAATAGCTACTTTATTGTCATAATAATTAAAATTGGACCACAGATTCTGAAAATAGAGATAAAAATGGACAGAAGTAAAGAATAAAACCTTGAACATTGTCGAAACTCACTCCACACTGAGTGATCAAAGTTGACAACCTCCCCCTGGAGACATTGGAAAAACGTCAGTTTTCGGTATACAACCTTAATTTTCATAGTGAGGCAGTGATTTTATCAATTCGAAATGTGAAACGCTAGAAAGAGCACAAAATTTCCTTTCAGAATGCTACCATCAGAGTATGATAACTCCTCCTGGCTTCTCAGAAATCGCCGGTACCCTCGATTGTACGTTTTTGTGAGAATGACCCAGATCTGAAAAATTTTGAATTCTGAAATTGAAATAATGCACCTATGTATTCACGAAGGGATTCGAAAATTTGGATCGGCCTCCAAATTCGACATCATACGTTTCAAGATTCCAAAAACGAAAGTTTAATGTCCGTCCGCCGTCTGGGGTACAATAGGGACTCATACTTAATTGCCATGCACGTTGTTGCAAAATTCATCTACCTTTCAGCCTGAGAAAATCTTTGATGTTATTATTTCCCTATTGGTTTATTATTCTTGGCATAATACACCTTTGTAATCGCGACGGAGGTCGACGACTCCGATCGGCCTCAAAATTTGACATTATCCGTTTCAAAAGGTCTACATTCCAAATCCGAAATGTCCGTCCGCCGTCCGAGCCGTTTTGGGCAGTAGGATTTTTTATTTTTTAATCTGAAATTTTGACGAAATACCTACTTGTTTACCATCTAGTTGTGCCCGCAAGTTTTCAGCCCGATCGCCCAAACCGGGGGGGGGGGGGGGGGGGGCTATGGGGCTACGGGAGGGTTTTTTAAGGCTTTTGGCTGTGGGATTATGAGTCGTTTTCAAAGTATTTTTGGACGTAGAATTCATTTTTGGTGGACCCGGAACGATCCAATTTCTCTGTTGCGAACTATAGGGCTTTCATGGGGCTACAAATGAGATTTTTGAATGATCCCAGGAGGTCACATGACGTGTCGTTTTCCGAGTAATTTTGGACGGATAATCCATTTTTAGCGGTCCCACATCCGTCCACAAACTTTTCAAGAAAACTAAAAAAATAATAATCAAATTTTTTTTTTTTTTTTACTATCTAAACCACTCAACCACTCAACGTGTCTGTATCTTCTATCTGGCTATGTTCGTCACAGGCCTATTTCTCCTAAACGGTAAGCGATAAAAATACGGCGATTTTTCCTATCGTCTCGGCCGACCGTTTAGCATCCGTCCACAAGCTTTTCAAGAAAATTAAAAAAATAATAATAATCAAATTAATTTTTTCTACTAATATATTTAATTCTTGGATCATTTATATCAATGAATTATAAACCCTTGTGTAACATTTGCAGCGTTTTTTCATCATTTAAAGTATGAACTCGAAAATGCCCGTCCGCCGTCCAGACTTTTTTTATTTTATTTTATTATTATTATTTTTTTTAATCTGACATTTTGACAAAATTCTCGGTGTTCGGTTGTGTCCGCCAGGTTTTTATCGCCCGAACGCGTTGGGCTCTGTGGGGGTTTTTGCTCGCCTTCGGGTGTGATATCGAGTGGGGTGTAGTTTTCGAAGTATTTTTGGACGTAGTAATCATATTTTGGGGGTCCCTGAACCCTCGGATTCCACTATGAGGCTCCATGGGGGCTGTCGAAGGATGCAAAGAAGTCGAATGAGGCCTCGTTTTCCTAGTGTTGGATGCATAATTCCACATCCCTACATCCGTTCACAAACTTCACAATAAATTAATTTAAAAAATATTGCTAATACATAAGTGATTTTAAAAAAATTTCAAATTTATTTATACCTATAAAATTAATTTTCTCACAAGACTAATAATTATTAAGCCCTTGTTAAATTTCGACTATGGGGTGTCGTTTTCGAAGTATTTGCTGTTATTTGTTCATTTGTTTTTCGTTCTTGTTATTTGTTGTGGTTTGTCATTCTCCTGGATGATCCACTTTCTATGAGTGAATAAATGTTCTTTTATGCTTTATGGACGTAGAATCCACTTTTGGGGGTCCGAGAACGATCCGATTTCACTTTGGGGATCTATAGGGCTTTCATGGGGCTTTTGATGAAGAGCAGAGGCTGAGTGAGATGTTGTTTTTCTAGTAATTTAGGACATAAAATCCATTTTTGAGGGACCGTCATCTATCATGCTCCCGCAACGAGTGGCCAGCCAGGGTGCAAACATTTTCTCTGGCCAGTGGTCACAATCTAATTCTTGATGCCACGAAACCTGAATGTAGTACGAAACCAGATTTCTTTCTTAGGCAGATTTATTCAAAAGGAACTCGAGTGCTTCCTGAAAGAGTCGTTCATTCCCAATAGAAGAAGACGCGTTCACCGTCTAATTCGTCAGCATGACGAATCCTGAAAAATGGGAGCCTTCAAATTTTTGGAAACAAAAAACACGAAATCAAGGCGGGAAATTTCCGTACTCATATGAATCACAAACGTACCATATGATTTCACTCCTGCGCATTCATCCTCGAAAAAAAAAAACCCCAGAAAGTGGTTTTACCGAATTTTCTTGATAAAATATCATTATTGACAAGGATGAAGGTAGAAGGCAAGTTGAGGGATGAAGAAAACGCCGAAACGACGTCGTCAGAAGGTCTCATCGAAGAGGAAGAGGAGGAAAAGGGAGTGAAAAGCACGAGGGTGGACGATTTGGACCTGCTGGATATCGCTTTTCTGAGGGATGGGATCACTTTGGTGAGTCTGGTTACAACCAACGCTGTAGAATTAGCGGCAGAGGTTCGTAGTGATGGGCTTTCTTACAATAGGAACATTTGTAGTTCGAAGAAATCGCCACAGGGTGAGTCATTAGACCTGCAAATCAGCTAGGGGTTCAACCTAGGGCATACCTACCTATGTCGATGTAAAAAGATAGCCTCAATTATGTTCGCATTGCTACATACACATATTTTGCACCACTACTCTACTGAGGATGGTCAGCGGACCCAAATTACTGCTTACAGTTGCGTACCGCACATAATTGACGATTTAACATTGACGTGGATCATTTGGCTGGAGGAAAAATACTGTAACGACACCTGAGGTGTAACAGGTATAGAAGATAGCAGAGGTAACTACATGCAAACTAAGCTAACCAGGAGAGTGAGCGGTCCTTGCTCACTATTCTGCTGGATGTGTCTAGCTCACTCTACTGATTTAGGTTCTCGCCCACTGCTCTGCTGATAGCTCCCTCGCTCACTCTCCTGGTTTCGCTTAGTTTGCATGTAGTTACTTCTACCAGGTGACCAATTCAGGGCTTCCGATCTTTCCTGTTAGCTGCCCGCCACGATCCGTCTTTCCTGTTATCTGCCCACCACTGCCCGCCAGCCATCGCTCGAGTGCTGTCCTTGTTTGCTTCATTTTTTTACGAGGAATGCCACAATATCGAAAGTCGACGGTTTTATGGGACTGCTGGGACGGGTTTTAGGTGCAGGGCTTCTTTCGACCATACCATTCCTGAGCTCCCTGATCAATCCGATCAATAACAGGCTCTTGTTCCTACACCCATCAATCTCAACCACACATAGTCTCTGCCAGTTCCTCTGGTTAATCGACCCCTCTTTAAGATGCTCTCCACAATAATTGTGAATTATTCAGGATCAATTTTTTTGTGAAGGTGGACTTTCCGGGTCCAGACAACACCATAATTCTGGCCTGCTGTATCCGCCTCGCAAGCCCTTCCTCGACCCAAGTGCATAGAGTGCTCAACCAAACCTGGGAGAACCATATCTCGTCTGTACACCCACCAACAGTATTTTGTCTTCTTCGCATTAATCTATAGGCCAGCTTCTCCCTTCATCAAGTTTTCTCAGCATGTACGGAGCATTGTGTCTGTCGCGACTCGCGAGTGATGATATCTTGGTCAGTGGCAAATAGAAGAGAGAGCACCACTTGACCACCAAGACTCCCATACCATGGCAGAACGCGGTCCACCTCGCGGGACCTCCTCCAAGCAAATCTTGAGCGTGGATGACATTACACATCACTGCCCCAAGCCTTTGGACACCATGAACTGCGATCATATCATTGCTCTATCTTTCATTTGGTATGTTTTGCTGACGAGATGAATCCCAGATCCCAAGACCCCTCATCGAGTAGAGTAACCGATTCATACATCTTCTCCAGGTCCACAAATACAAAGTGTGCCTCCTCCCCCTTTGCAACCAACTTCTCAAACTCTTGGCGTACGATAGATGCATAATTTTTCCTTGGTGAACCTGGCCTGTTGCTTCCTTCAATGAACTCCTCTCGCCGTCGCTTCAACACCGTACTACACAACCGACTAGCTGATGGCATGACGTTGACATCCCTTTCTGAAGTTCCGCCCACTCCATCCTCTCTGTCGACCACCACATCCACAGGTGACGGCCGTCAGGAGGTCGAGGAGGACGTCAGCGGGCGCAGAGAGGGAGTTGGGGGGACAAAGTGGGCAGAGCTTATCACATACTGCAAGCGATCTTGTCTCGTCAACACTCTCCCAAATGCGTTTACTTAGGGCAATCGATCTCCACCCCAAATGCTGAGTTTTGAAGAATCATCTCTTCTGCCTGTAACTAATGCATGACACATGTTGAGTTGGTTTTAGTAAACCAGTAGGCAACACGTTTCTGTAAGAACTCCTCTGTCAGCTTTTTTGAGTAGTGGTAACTATGATTCTGAACAGTGGAGGTCAAGGCCATCCTCGGATGGATCAGTCATCAGACAGTCAGTAGACCAGCCCGACTAAAAACAGCTTGCAAGCTAACAATTCCCGAGGACCGACAAATAAGTTGATGGGTTTGAGTTTGAGGCACCCATCATTCTACGGTCATGAGCCCCTTCAACCCATCTTATTGCAGTAACTGCTAATTTCCAAGCTGGGTAACTGTTACCCAATCAGTGACAGATGGCAAGCAGTGCACACACTTAATGGACTGAGCATTCTCTGGCAAGAAGAAGGTCTTGCTGAAAACATGACAGCGAGACTGAGCAGTTGATGCTGCAATATGTGAAGGTTGTCTACCCTAACTCTCTGGTTATTGCAGGAGCCGCAGAATGAAGATAGCGGTGACGAATCTGATGGACTTTACGACTTCAAGGACACGCTGGGAGATCAGCAGTTTCCAATTGATCTCGACTCGTCCAAACAGATTTTAGCGTATCCAAGACAAAACAAACCAGTGAGTCCCAATTACTGTAAGGGGAGAGAATCGATTTGCTCATCATTTCTAATAATTGTTTTAATCTTCTAGAAAGAGTGGATGTACGGGAAAAGGTACACTGCGAGATGCATCAGGCGAGTCGACACCTCTCACCTCGTCCCTCTGATGTCCCTCGAAGTCAAACCACCGCCGTCGGCGAGACACTCGAAAAGGACCAGCGACGAAGAAACCGAACTGTCCAAACTCGTCCAAAAGCTGACCCGACCCAGAGAGAGGAGAAGGCGAAGCCCCGAGGTGGCCCGCCGACGAAGAAGTCCAGCCAGGAGACGGCACAGAAGCAGATCCCCCAGGAGGCCGTCGACGGAGAGGTTACACAGATCGCCAACTGGCATTGAAAGATACCGCTACTGGACAGGTGAAAAATCCTTTCGGAGCTCGCCCAATAAATATAATTTACTCTCGACAAAATGACCATGTTCGCCAACTTGGATGGCGATTCTTCTCCGACATAGTTTTTATCTATGTGATGCGTGAGTAGAGAAATTCTTGTAATTCACAATAGCAAGTCAAAACTGAGTTCATCAATTCAGAGTAGACCCAAATGCAGGCACGACAGGTAAGAATGACCCTCGGTGAGAAGACATCCTTGTAGAAAGATTTTGATCACGCGGAAAACATCGCAGCGTTGTTCATAAAATTGGACTTTTCATTGATCCCCTAACACATGGAAGCAAAATTTGGCATTTAAAATCGTCCCACCCCGGGCATTCCAAAATTATGGGTGTAGTGAAAGACCCACTATTCGAGATGGTGGCAGGCGTTACACCGAAATTCCTTCCTGAAACGAAACTGTACACGTGAAAACTGACGAGGTGAGGGAAGGAGGTAACCAAGTGATGCCCCAATGACATAACCTCCCGCAGGAGGTTTGCGAGGAAGTGCTCGTGACCAGACAGCAGCTGGTTGGGCCTGTGGTCAGTGACCACCCACGTCATCTCCAATTGCTGAGCCACTATACTCAGAAGTGAGTCTCCCAGTGGACTTGGCAGTCCAATCCTCCTGCCACCGACCGTGGAGCATGGCCATCACTTCCCGGTGCAACTGGACTCGAGGAGGCCCAGAATTGAAAGTTTGCCTCAGCAGTCGAAAGGGAAGCCTCTTCCAAATCCTATAGCCAGCATAACAGCGGGCAATCTCCAATTCTACGGGAGACCCCGCGAGGGACCCGCACTGCCGCTCCAGACCCAGTACTATAGGACCGGGTAACCTTCATCAGGGCTGTCCTAAGCCGTCTGAGGTTTGATCCCTTTAGGAGGTCATATATACCCACGACAGCATAAAGGAGGATCCCCAGGAAGAGGCTCCTGTCTTTAACCAGCAGGTCACCCGTCCTGAGGCCCCAATCACTCCCCGTAAGGCGAGCGGCCTTCGCATAGGCTGCCTTGGCCCTAGCGTCTGGAGACACGGTCCCTTATTTAGACACAACACAACACCCTTCATTGGATTTCCTTAGCCAAATCCTAAATTAGTAAGGAGAGGCCAAATCCTACAGCCCCCAAACGTGAACTTAATCCTCAACTGCTTCAGGTCCCGGGAAGTGGGCTTAGCTGTGCAAAACCGGTCCCCACACTAGAATGGTTGATTGTCAAACAATTCAGACCACCCAAGAGGGGTCGCTAATCTCCCATACTAGATTGAACCTCAGCATCTTCGACAAACACCCATTAATGAATGAACGGCGGAAACTGTTTGGTCCTGTAACCAGTCGTAACACAAACACCCACTGCGAACATAACCAACCTCACCATATCATTCAACTCATAGCTCCACTTCACTTCAACGGCAGTTTCCGCGATCGGTGGACAGATTTTGACTTGAAATTGTGAAACCTCTAGGTACCTACCATATTTCCCTTCCCTATTTTCCTTTCGGTTGCATGCGAATATGAACGACACAAAATTCAAAAGGGGAAGCGACCTATTAACAATTTCTGTAATACAGGTAGAGAATACCGTTCAAGGAACAGAAGCTCTGACCGTCGGAGATCCAGACACCAGTAGGTCAAGTTGATTTTTTTGACAAAAAAAAAAGTTGTGTCAACTGAATTGTTAAAATGTAAATGTAAATATAAAGTTTATTATACTGGACTAAGAACCCTTCATAAAAGTTACGAATGAAAAACTACCCTTAACAGCTACGAACTTGACAACTTGCTGGCCAGCTAGTTCGAGCTTAATATTAAATTTTATAGTAATAGGTTGAAATCGTTGAGATAATGCTTAATATTGATAAAGATAGATGTATCACTCCTGTGGTGACCAATATATCCGTCCAACCATTTTACATGACATGTTCATTGAACATGTCTTGTAAATGGTTGAACATTGTTCAACCCCACCACCTTTGGATGCAAAGGACGTCACATCCCGACTGTATGGCGTGTTTTCTACATCGACGCAAAAAAAAAATCTGCAATTATTCCACAAGGGTTTATTATTCGCTTATTCTTTGACTTTGATATAGGTTAATTGTGCCAAAATTCTGTCACAAAAGTTTTGGAAAAGTAAAAAAAAAAAAAAAAAAAATTGTGTGTACAATGTTTGGATAGATGTGAGACCTCGAAAAATGGATTGTGTCCAAAATTACTCGGAAGTCGACACCTTATTTTAACTCGTGGGATCTTTAAAAAATCCCATTTGTAGCCCCATAGATCCCCACAGTGAAATGGGATCATACTGGGACCCCAAAAATGGATTCTACGTCCAAAAGTACTTCAAATAGGACACCAAACCTGACACTGTAGCCGAAAAACTTCAAAAACCCCCTCTCGTATCCCCTTTTTAGCCTTGGGTTGGGGCGATCGGGCTGAAAACGTGTAATGAATAGTATAATTCAAGTAACAACCCGTGAACTTAACTATAAAATTGTACTTTCCAAAAGTGGCTTCAGATCAGGGCTAAATTTGAAAATTATTATTTCCCTCTCATTGAAGAGTCTTCAAATCAAACTAATGGAGTTAATGGTAGGTATATTATTTTAAAAAAATTTATTTTTATTTTATTTTATTTTTTTTTTAATTAATTTCATAGATAATGGTTTGAATTGTATTCAAACCCCTTCCTTCGACCCAGGTTTCATACTCTATGGGTTCGTAATTGTATAAGTGGTAAACTTGTGTTATACTGTTACATAAGCAAAAAGCTGAGAGCAAGCGAGTACACCCATTAAAATGCTGAATTATGGTCTTTACAAAATTTTAGCGCAATAACTAACGTAGAATTCGGATGCTAAGCCCCAAAAAACATAAGTGTACCGAGTTTTATTGAAATACTCTGATGAAAAGGGGTTTTGGCCGCTTTTGCACCACTGTGCGGCGTACGGCGTGCGGACATTACGTTTTTGGAATCCTCTAGAAACGTATAATGTCAAATTTTGAGGCTGATCAGAATTATCTACCTCCGTCGCGATTACAATAGGCGTATTATTCCAAGAATAATAAACCAAAAGCAAGCGGATGTTTACCAACAGAATATTTATTCAAGTCATAAAAGAAGAGCACGTTGAAAGCAGCAAAATAGTGCTCTAAGAAAAATCAGTGAGCTCAAGAAGTGACCATTTCTTCGGTGATCTTGCCTTTGTCGGCGGCAATCTTCGGCGACGCGCGACGCTGGAGGATTCTCTTCCGGTCTTCGTTGATTTTCAATTTGCAGATGACGACGTTGGACGGATGGATACCAATGTGGACAGTGCCACCGGCGGCTTTTTCCCGTTCGAGCCTCTCGATCATAATGACGAATTTCTTGCGGTATACCTGCAAACAAAAACAGGGAATGTCTTTTTTTTCTTCTTTTTTTTTCCCATCACGGCGGTGAAAATGCGGATAACTCAAATTTTGACATGATGGCCCAATCAGTACAGTACGTATCTTTATAGAGTTTGGACAGGCAAAAGACCCCCCCCCCCCCCAAAAACGAATTCTTTGCCCAAAAGTACTCCGAAAACGACAACTCATTGGACCTCCTGTCCCAACAACTTCAAAAGACACATTGCGAGGTCGGACGTCTCTGGGACCCTCATATCGTTGTCATTCCAGTATATCCGCGCATCTTGATCGAGTTTGATGGAGGGGGGGGGGGGGGGTCAAGTGGTTCTCAACGATTTCCAGAACAGGTATAGATCGGGACTAAATCCTATCGTTATAATAACAATACATTTTTATTAAATTTTAATGCGTGTAGTTCGATCAAAACTATTTCCGCCCTGAAACGCAACACTGTCAGATTCGCAGGTGCAAACTGACATTAAATGTTGTCCTTACATCTTGTGGAATTTACAGGAGAATTTACATAATATGTACCTACGAGAATTTTACCTAACTCAAAACCCCCCCAAAAACGCTGCAAATTGTACACGTAAACTATCCAAAAATTAATTCTATATCAATTTAAAAAAAAAATATCAATTTAAAAAAAAAAAATCTAACTCAATTACCTATTTACAAGTCTTTTCTTGAAAAAATTGTGGCCGGACGGGGGACCCCAAAAAATGGACTAAGCGACCATATTACTACTCGAAAAACGGGACCACATTCGACTTCCTGGCATCCTTCAATAGCTCCAAAGCCCATCTCTGTGAAATCAGATAGTTTTGTGACCCCAAAACTAACTGGGGTTCAAAAGTACTTTGAACACGATGCACCACTCGATATTAAACCCGGAAACCTTCAATAACCCCTCGTGCAGCCCCTTTTTTATCCCCGGAGAGCACCACGGGTTTGGGGGAGCGGGCTGAAAACCTTGCGGGCACAACTAGATGGTAAACCAAGTACTTATTCTGTCAAAATTTCAGATTTAAAAATAAGCCTACTGCCCAAAATGGCCCGGACGGCGGACGGACATTTCGTTTTATGAATCTAAACCTCTTGAAACGGATAATGTCAAACTTTGAGGCCGATCGGAGTCGTCGACCTCCGTCGCGATTACATAGGTGTATTATTCCCAGAATAATAAACCAAAATCAATGTTTATGAAGTGGTGGCTAAAGATGTCAGGATTTGCGACAATATGCCTACCACGGCATGGCTAATATTGATTTATTATTAAATACATAATAATACTTAAATCAATAAAATTTTCGAAATCGGAAATTTTCCGACGATATGCCTGCCACATCTAAAAACCACAGAATTTTTACCTTACGTAGACAGTCAAAAGTCTGCACAATTTTGTGGCGGACCACTTGTCACTTCGTCAATCGGAACGATTTTCACCTCAAGGGCCACTAAGTCTTGTCCAAGGCAATTTTGAACGGGGTGGCGGACCAGTTGTCCAAACCCCCGTACAAGGAGTTCAAAGTAGAATCGAATGAAACCAGGAGGGTTCAGTGGGGAGCCAAAGCTGCCTAACTCACCTGCAATATTCTCGAGGATTGTTGGGACTTGTGATGTCCCCGGACGATCATGACTTCGTCCCCTTTCCTCACCGGCATTCTCTTCACGTTGTACTTGTTCCGAAGATCTTTGGAAAGCGGCGCCGACATGAGGCGGCGTCGGATGTGCGACGGGGCGTTGAAATGACGGCACCTCGCCTTCCTCTTTGAACTGGAAACGAGCCTGTTCAACTTCATCTTTACCTGGAAATCTGGATTAAAACTTGATTGAGGCAAAACGGCCGAATTTCCAAAATAATTACGAAATTGACAGAGAAACCCACAGAGAACAAACAGGAGAGTAACAGGATAAACCTCACTAAGTGAGGCTCACTTTTCGGCAAGATGAAGAAGCAAGATGGAGTGCCCCGTAGGGATGTTGAAAAAGTATCGATACTTAAAAGTATCGATACTTTTCAAAAGAAGTATCGATACATATCGATACTTTTTGTCCCCGATACATATCGTAGTATCGATACTTTTTTTCCGGTATCGGCGCCGATACTTTTTTTATCCCTCAAATTTCATCAGATTCAAAACTTACGGCATATAGGTAGTTGACAGTACCTCTAACTTGACCAGCAATTGAAGAAAGTTGATGTAGGTACCTACCACCACCTCCTGGAGCTGCACCAGCTCTCATATCAGAAGAATCAGCCGTCCTCGATCAAGGGCGGACCACCAAAATGTTGGACCAACCAACCAACCCAACTCACTGATCACAGTAGAAATTAGTGTGGCCACAGCTACACCAAATGAGGGAATGTTCCCCTTTTTTGCTACCTGTACCTCCCCCCCCCCCCCCCCCCGAGGCTTGGAGCAAGGTTTTCAGTCCAATCGTCCAAACCCGTGGGGCGCTATGGGGCTAAAATGGGGCAATTGAAAGTTTTTTTTTTAAAGGCGTTTGGCTATGGGTTCGAGTTGGGTGTCGTTTTCGAAGTATTTTTGAACGTAGAGTATATTTTTGGGGGTCCCAGAAGGATCCAATTTCACTGTGGGGATGTAAAGGGCTTTCATGGGACTACAAAAGGGATTTTTAAAGGATCTCAGGAGGTCAAATATTTTCTGAGTAAAAAAAAAAATTAAAAGAAAAACCTTTTTTTCAAACATTATTTTTCATTGAGACCGAATTAATTTTTGCACAAGTAACCCATATCAAAGAATAATAAATCCGTGACTAAAAATTTGCAGGCGTTTTTGAAAAGTATCGATACTTCGATACCGATACTTTATTGAAAGTATCGTATCGATACTTTTAGATACTGTCTGGATGTATCGATACGATACTGTATCGATACTTTAGAAGTATCAAACATCCCTAGTGCCCCGTGGAGTGGCCAGTTTTGTCGATCGGGACAGTGTTGTCAAAGCTCTAACAACAGACTAGGGAAAACTTTTGAAATTAAATTTTGTAGAATTAAGAGGGCGTGTTGCCAGATCACTAATAAGTAACACAAGTCAAGTGATAGTTCAGAGGGACGTAATCTGCCCGTCTGTTCTCTGTTAGGTACTCTGTGGCCCATCGACCCAGCCGAACCCGCTCCAGTTGCAAAAAACGCTGCACATTTTACACAAGGGTTTATTATTCTTTGATGTAGGTTACTTGTGGAAAAATTATTTCTGGGTCAATCAAAAAAATATGAAGAACAATTTTTTTTTTTTTATTTTTTTTTTTTTCAAGAAAATCTTTTTTCAAAACTTCTTTATTTTTTGCTCGAAAAATATTTAACCTCCCGGGATCCTTCAAAAATCCCATTTTTATCCCCATGAAAGCCCTATAGATCGTCACAGTGAAATCGGATCGTTCCCGGACCCCCGAAAATGGATTCTAAGTCCAAAAATACTTCGAAAACGACACCTAACTCGATCCCATAGCTAAAAGCCTTCTAAAACCCCTCCCATAGCCCCATTTTAGCCCCATAGCGCCCCACGGGTTTGGGCGATCGAACTGAAAACCTTGCGGGCACAACTAGATAGTAAACCAATTATTTTGTCAAAATTTCAGATTTTTCAAAAAATTCCTACTGCCAAAACGGCTCGGACGGCGTACGGCGGACGGACATTTCGGATTTAGAATCTCATGCATTTAGGTTACCTCTTGAAACGGATAGGTACGGTCAAATTTTGAGGCCGATCCCAAGAATAATAATATTATTCTTGGGATCGGCCTCAAAATTGGGGGCAGCTGTTTTGGTATATTATACCAAAACAGCTGCCCCCACTCCTACCCATTGCTCGAAATTTTGGATTATTATTCTTGAACTAATACACCTAAGTAATTGCGACGGAGGTCGTAAATTCAGATCGGTCTCAAAAAAAAAATTGAAATTATCCGTTTCGAGAGCTCTGGATTCCAAAGACGATAATATCGACATATTATGTCCGTCCACCGTCCGAGCCGTTTTGGGCAGCAGGAATTTGTTTAATGAAAGAAAATTTGGCAAACGATTCGATTTGGGAAAGGTGAGGGAAATTAAGGGATATTTCGAGAGCAAGGGAATTATTCGAAAAGGTCTCTGGCATCACTGGTCACAGCAACAATATTGTTGTTATCGACATTTTTGATCGGTTTTGATTGTTTCTTAAAAGTTTTAAGTTTTCTTCATTTGTTTTCATTCGTTCATTTTGTGATTTGAATCGTTTTTATATACGACCGGCCTCGAGGCACACAAAACGAGGGATATCGGCATTAATTCTTCTGGCCGAGTGTATTATTTCTTGGTGGGGCCGGTCCGTCGATCCAAGAGAATTCATCTCTTTACATGACATATTGTGCCACCAGCAGACGCCTCAAGGTAAGAGAATGTATTCAAAGTGATTATCTGATAATCACTTTGAATACATACCCATTTAGCACAGATCGTCGGGCTGTGGTCGGTCGAAGAAGTTCTTTGGAAGAACGACAACTATCCAACCGGCCAACTCCCGCCGTTGGGAAAATTTCATTTAATGGTCTATCGGCAGGAGATGCAGACCTTCAGCAACAGTTGCTGAAGGTCTGCCGATTGACCATTTCCCAACGGCGGGAGTTGGGCGGTTGGATAGTTGTGATTCTTCCACAGTTACTGTGGCAACGTTGGCCCGACGAATTTCTGCTACATGGGTATAATGTGCGTGTACCTACTATCGGTATAATAGTTATATTATTTATTATACAGTATACCATACATTATCATCATTGCGTGGAGAAACGGTGGTTGTTGGTTGCATGCAAAGAAGCTGGCTGGATTTCATAGACAGAGCCGATTTGCGAGGCTGTTCGGCAAGCTACCTACATTAAGAATAATGTAAGTGTGTGCTCCATACACTTTAAATCCCACGATTTCAAATTGTTAACCCCACAATTTAAAAACCTCTTTCCTCATGCTTATCCTTCTATCCGTCAATTTGAGAACTGTCCTCCTTTCGATGCATCTGTAAATTTCAAATTCTCCATTGGTCCTTCTTCCCATAACTCCCCTGTTTCTAACCCTCCCCAACCCTCTACGCTTTCTCCTAGCTCGCCACACGTAGGTACAATCTATTAGTAATGTTTCTTGTCAATACGTCAGGAAGAAAATCACTACTCTTGCAGGTATGTACGAAATTGGAATACTTAGTGCATTAATGCACTACGTATTCCAATTTCGTACATACTAGGAATTCCTAGCTTTGAGTGAAGATAATAATATTATATTATATTATAATAAGCATATTATGCTAAGTGAGGGTTGCTGGGGTCGGGATGCTGAATTGCTTGGCCTCATTCAATTTGTTGACTTGAAGCCTCAGACAGTAAGCCTCGGCTAGGTAGGTACTTTTCAGTTTGTGGTCGGACAATAATTGTCGTGAAACGAATAATGTCAAATCTTGAGGCCAATCCACATTTCAGATCTCCGACTCGGATTTACCAATCGGCTTCATCAATAGGTATTATCAATCTCTATCGGATAGAATTATTCTATCCGATAGAGATTGATAATACCTATTGATGAAGCCGATTGGTAAATCCGAGTCGGAGATCTGAAATGTGGATTGGCCTCAAGATTTGACATTATTCGTTTCACGACACCTGGATTTTAAAAATTAACATTTCGGACGTGAAAATGTGAGAATTTAATGTTCGTTCGCCGTCCGAACCGTTTTGTACAGTTGAAAACTTTTTTTAAACCAGAGGCTTTGGCAAAAAAATCAAGTATTCAATACTCGGTTTTCCGTCTAGTTGTGCCAGCAAGGTAGAATCCATTTTCAGAGGTGCCAGAACGAACCGATTTCACCGTTGGGATTTATGGGGCTTTAATGGGACTTTATGTGAATGCCAGTAAGTCGAACGAGGAGTCGTTTTCCAAGGAGTTTTGGACGCATAATCCATTTTTCGAGGTCGCACATCTGTCCTAACATTGTACCGACTAAGTTTTTTTAAGACATAAAATTACAGTCCAGTGGAGAGAGCAATTAAGGGAGGTCTGCTGGAAAAAATCTGACCTGAATAATTTAATTATTAAACTTACTAAGTTATAGGGATTATATAAATAAAAATATAAATATATATTATATAGGTTGTTGGGGGTGCTGTGGGATGACTATCAAGTCAGCTCTCTTGATGCGGTCGATTTAGAGACATCCCACCTGGACCCTGCAAACCCATCACCACCACAATTTTCTACCCCAACATCTGGTAAGTTATGAAGGCATCAAGCAGGGCCGCCGAGAGAAAAAGCGGGCCCGGGGCAGAAGAGAGCATAGGGCCCCCATGTAAGCAGGAGGTTGGGGTCGGTTCACAGTAACGAACGTTCAATTTTCATTCAGGGTACCATTCAATTAATATTATTCAAAGTATCTGAGTACCTGTTGCGATAAGACGAACCCCCAGAGTAAAAGAGACCTGGTTCATTGACCCAGGAGTCATTCCCTGAACTACCGCTCCCGTAAGGGAGCGATTTGGTAAACGAACTCCCTGAAAAGAATCGCTCCTTAGGCGTCGCTCCCTCTTTCGCTCCCCATCACTAGTAACTTCGTAGTGTCTATTCTTTCGTTGGCGGAGGACTGAAGTTCTGTCCATTTTAATACCTGAAAGCGTTCGAGTTCTGATACGATTCCGAACGGCCTGAACTTGCTCTGCGAACGCTGCTACTGACAACTCACCATGGAATCAAATCAAAAGACCTTGTTCCTACCTAATGTCTAGGAAATATGTAATTATGTAAACATTTCGGCGTCACAATCAACCCAACGCTAGGGATTCGGGGACCCTACGAGTCTGAATCGAAAATAGTACTTTTTAAAAGTTTGATAAAACGGCTGGCCATTTCCTAGTACCGCTGCTCACTCGTTCGCCTGTTGACCGAATATGTCAGATACCGCTAAAAATTGGCTGCCCACCATGTAATTAATGGACGATAGACGATCAGTAACTCGAGCTTCATTGGACCCAACTGAACAGACTGTTTTTTAATTGTCTGAGAACTGTTTCAAACACGAGGAACCCGACAGGCACATTATCATAGAAATTGTGATGTTCCGTTGAAACTTATTACGTTATCGTTAGGATTCTCATCATAGAACTTGGCCTACTTACAACAGTTGTAACCTCCTTTGCTCTAGACAGCAGCCCCAAACACATAGAATACCAATAGAAACGGAAAATCGCTGGACATTATTAGGTTTACTTACTCAATAGTGCTTCGCTTTGGTGAGGAGGTTTAGAAAATAAGAAGTAAGCATTTAGAATTTATTCAAATTTTTACATAGGATCTATTTGACCCCTCCTACTGTACACATAGACGTCTATTATGATGTTTTACGAAAAAAAAAAGAAAAAATGTCACACTTGGAATTATATTTGAAGAGTAAGGAGCAAAAAAAAAAAGTCACTTTTGCGACGATTTGGAGGTTTCTCCGCCATCTATGAGCTAGGAAGGAATAATAATAGCCTGTCTATTTACAACGAGGAAAAAACGACAATAATCACCCAAAAAACGCCTAGAAAGATTGCTGGTAAGGGGGAATAGTGATGAAAACCCGAGCGCTGAGAAGAACGATGAATGTGTTATGCGTTTCAACATCAGATGATTCTTATTCCTGCCTCTTTCTGTTGTCGTTTTTGTATTCAGCTCAATTTTTTTTTGTATTAGTTGTTTAGTCCATAAATTTACTCAGGTAGTAAGTACCTACCTACTCATCATGGGCAACAAACAGTACCTAGTGATGAAGTTGGTAAGTTTCTTCAAGATCGGCAAAAAAGAGGGAATAAACGGGCAGAATAAAAAAAAGGCTCAAATTAAAAATGCCGATAAGATCAAACCAAATATCGAACAAAATAAAATGAAAAAAGATTTCACGTCAAACCTTGGTGATTCTATTTGATTTGATGATTAATAAAAAATCATGAAAATAAAATCAAACGTCCAATATTATGTCCATTTTTCTAAAATAAAATGTAGGTACCTATTTAATATTTTGTTATAATAACTAAATTTTGTTAAAAAGAACGTTTTTTTCCAAATTCTGCTTTTATGAATATATTTACACCTGGAATCCGGCAAAAAATTACATTTAACGATTATGGACATCTGGAGTAAAATGATGAAAGAAAAACACCGTTTGGATGATAGGTGGGTACGTTCTACACATAGAAAATGTGGAAGGTGAAACTATGTTTTTCGTTCTTCTCTAAACTTTAGAGAATAATTCTCTATTGATTTAATCAACTTTCACGACTTCCATCGTTTTCCCCCTGTCCATAATTTATTATTAATTTACGTTTATTATTATTTTACATATATTTACAATGCTACCTTCACCAACTGACTTTCTTACAGTTAATTCTGGATGGAATATCGATGTTTTTACATTCGATTGTAGTTCTGGTATATCATTGTTTGGAGTCTTCAGCGGAGCCTGTGCCAAAAGAGCAGCAGGAGATCACATAATATGGCGGTCAGCTGAACTTGGGTTTCAAACACTATACGTTTGAATCATCTGTATGAAGGGAATGAGGTGGAAAACTAAGCTCCCAACAACAGTGGAATGTGAAATTCAACCAGATTCAAAACTTCTTTCCTTTGTAAGGTTTATATAGCTCCAGAAACTGCTCTATGTACATCTTTAAAATGGTTTCATGGGTATAGGGATGCCAGATTCTTCAAAAAGAATCGATTTAAATAGTATCGATCTTCTTGGGAAGAATCATAAAAAGATCGTACCGACTGATTTTTTTGATAGAAGTATCGTTTCTCAGATTTTTTCGAAATCTAAGATGATTCATCGTTGAATAGGAAATCGCATCGATTTTTCATGAAAGTATCGATTTTTCAAGAATTTGAATATATATATATCGATTATTTCTAGAAAATCGCAGATTTTTTTAATTGATGCTTCTTTGAACATTGAAACGAGTCAGAGTGCATTTACCATGACTAAGTACATAACAAAAATGTAGGTACCTAATTGAAGGGCTTGCGGTACAAATTGTACCGTACAATGGGCCTAAGTGCCATCCTTTCTCACTAGCACTTAGGCCCTTTGTACCGCAAGCCCTTTATTTAAATCGTATGGCTTCTTTCTAATTTCAGTTAGCAGTAAAAAAATAGGTCAAAAAGAATCCTTTCACTTTCATCCTGCATCTCCTTAAGTAGAAATAAATCATTCATTATTGAAAAGCGAGTAGAAGAGGTCTGAGGCCAGTTGGGAGATGTTGGGGGTTGCCCCACCCTAGTCGCTCAATATCACGTCATGTCATCTGATTGCCAACTTCATTCAACATGAAACATTTTCTCCGAAGAAAACAAAAATCTGACTCAAAATTTATTGAAAAGAGATTTTTGAAATAGCTGAATACGAGGCCCAAACCGCCAAGTTCCAACCTCCCGAAGAACCCCCATTTCAATTCATAAGAACTAGTAATCACGTAGTAATTTGATATGAATTAATTTACTCACCCAAGTTGTCTACTGTTTTTCTACTTTCAAAACATAGATGAAATCAACAAACATCTATGTTCCATTTCAAATGTTTTTTTGATGGTCTTCAGTATCTTACAAAAAGCAGGCTAGTGAAATCGTCTGACCACAGCCCCAAAATTAATTTCAAGTCTCTCATAAATTACAACTTAGAAAGTATCGCATTTACATTGTGGGACTCCACATTGTGCGGCTTCGTGAAGCGTGTTGCGTGATCGAATTAGGTTTAATTTAATTGGTCGAACCCAACGGACCCGAAAGTTCTCAAAATAAATTGACAATTCGAAAGTGCAATTCCCTTATTGTTCACTCGCATTACTAACTTACTTCCTGTGGCGTAAACGAAATCTACTCACGCAGGACGTTATTCATGGGAAAATCTGAAGAGAACCGGATACGAACGTTCTACTTTTGAGTAAGTGAACGATTCGCTTACAACGGTCTATTCAAGCCCTTTTCTTCTTCATTTTGAGGTATTTATGGTGATATTAAATCTATCATTTTGTCTATCAATAACATGAATGAGGTACACAGTTTGCATTGTTTGATATTAAAGATGAATAATTACCTAAGAATTGCTTTTGGTTTGCTAACATTTTAGTATCATGTCGCACAAAAAAAAAAATAAAAAAATAAAAAAATAATAATAATAATTATATATAATATATATTATATATTATATAACTTGCCTATTTAAAAAATAAAAACCTATATGTATATTATATACATATTCTTCTTCTATATGTATATTATACATAATATGTATAATATACTGAGACGGTTTGAATTAATGGTTTAGATTCTTCAAGATGAGATTCTTCTCTGTTGATCATTGTTCTCCTACACACTTCTACAACGTTATCCAGGTTTCTAGTTTATTGTTTTTCTTCGAATTATGTTCAGTTGAATAAAATTCAACAGTCTTCGATAATCAATCCATTTAATAGTCTTTCATTCAGAGGCTTCAGTGAGGGTAGTCGTAGCGGTTGAATCGGAAAGGGTCGTTGTTGAAGGGATCGTATCTGTAGGGGTCGTACTGGTAAGGTTGGTATCTCTTGTTTGGAGACGCTGACGCTGTGGGCCCGGCAGGTGCAGCAACTGCTGGCTGCGGTTCGCTCGCTTGCCCTTCGGCGGATATCGGGGTTGAATGAGTCGTTGAAGGGATGATCCAGGATTTGGTCACTTCGGCCAACTTGGCTTTGTGCGCCTGTAAAATTCAAATGAAATAAAATTCATTTCTAATCCCAGTAACTGTAATCGTTTAAACGCATCGTAAAAACTCACTTCTTGGTATTGCAGGTATCCAACGAGAGCCGAAATTGCCAAACCCATTTTGGCGAAAATTAAGGCCATCACCACGACAAAAGTCATAATCATCAGTTTGACGGGAACGATGCTTCCGGCTTTCAAGACCACTCCAATCAAAAATGGCAGCAATGTTTTCTTCAGCGGATCTGGAAAATCAAATATCCACTGTTGATTCGGCGATGGTGACACTTAAGTGGTGAATAAAGAAGGTTTGCTGCGTTTTAAACTTCAGCGATTTACTACACCGTAAATAATTATAATGGAGGGGGCATGGATCACGTATTACTCACATTTCTCCCCCATCCTTAATTAAGGTGCACAACTCACTAAATTTGTTCCACCAGCCCATTAGGTACAGAACTAAGTAAATATTGGTGTAATTTGATCCAACAGAAGTTCTTCAGGGGGGATCCGATAGGTCCGTTGCTTTCTAGAAGCGATATTACCTACGTTCGGTTCTGACTATATCATTGATCCTATCACTTTCAACCTTTTTTCTACTATTCCAGACTGTGGGTGGAAAGTTCTTGAGGGTAGGTACGAGAATGTGCCGACATTTAAAGAGTTATATACATGCTATACATATTTCCCTATCATCAGAACACAAAATGACAGCAATTAGAAAAATAACTTTTGAGGACACTGGAACAGAGTCCAAAACGGATCAATTAAAATATTAAATATTATTGAATAATATTTATTGAAACAAATTGAAGATATTACGAGATCTGAAAACTTGAGATATTTAACAAATTGAAGATTGTAAACATTGAACAAAGTGTACATAATATGTACACTTTGTTCAATGTATATTATACAGAATAAACAGTGGCAAAAAAGGGTTGGATGAAAAAAAAAAAAAAAAAACTAATAATAGAAAAAACTACCTGAATAGAATAATGATGCAAATGTTCCCGTAGCCCCATTTTAGCCCCACAGAGCCCGAAGGGTTGAGGCGATCGGGCTAAAAACCTTGAGGGCACAACGAGATAGAAACCGAGTAGGATTTTGTCGAAATTTCAGATTTTTAAAAAAATTCTTAGGTACTGGCCAAAACGGTCCGTACAGCGTACGGACGTTCTCATCTGGTTTATTATTCTTGGAATACAGCTATGTAATCGCGACGAAGATCGAAAATTCTGATCGGCCTCAATATTTGACTTTATACCTACCTACGTTTCAAGATGTCTAGATTCCACAAACGAGATGTCCGTCCGCCGTCCAAGCCGTTTTGGGCAGTAGGCTTTTTTTTTAAATCTGAAAATTTGACAATATACACGGTTTACAAACTAGTTGCGCCCGCAAGGTTTTCAGCCCAATCGCCCAAACCCGTCGAGCGCTATGGAGCTAAAAAGGGGCTACGGAAGGTTTTTTAAGGGTTTCGGCTGTGGGTCGAGTTAGGTGTCGTTTTCGAAGTAATTTTGGTCGTTGAATCCATTTTTTGGGGGTCCCAGAACGATTCGATTTCACCGTGGGTATTTATGGGGCTTTCATGGGGGCTACAAAAGGATCCCATGAGATCGAATATTTTCCGAGTACTCAATTTTCGACGCATAATCCATTTTTCGAGATCCCACATCTGTCCGAACTATGCACAGATTTTTTTTTTTTTTTTTTTTTTTTTGTCTTCAAAATTTTTTCATTGACACAGAAATAATTTTTGCACAAGTAACCTATTGATGTAAGAATAATGAACCAAAATCATTCTTCAGCTGGTGATCGGAAAATGAGCGTTTCGGTGGAAAAACGCTACCCACCTCAACCTTCAACTTATTCGAACTAGTCATGCTTGCCGGCGAACGCTGCTCAAAGACGATTTCGGTTGGCGATGTGGGCCCGAGTTGGCCGAGCGAAGAATTGCCACTACCTATAAAGAAGGCCACATTCATTGCACTTGAACCCCATTTTGTCGGAACATTCATTAAATTGTGCACAGAAAGAAGTGGAATCAGACTGTGTGAATCATGACAGTAGGATATTTAGAGATAGTTGAGATGAAGACAACTGTACCAGTAAAGTGAGTCGGTTACCTACTTTTTATTGTCCCTCTACACTCGAGCTAAAAACTTTGTGTACACAACAAGATCGAGAACCAAGTACTTTGTCGAAATTTCAGAATAAAAAAGCTGCAAATTTTACGCGCTTTGACGTGCGTTTATTAATAAACGTGCAAAATTTTGATCGCCCGCTTATCTCGTGTAGTTCAGCCATGGGCGTACGCAGGTCTTCCATTAGGGGGGGGGGGGGGACTCAAAAATATTGCAGGTAGACATGCTGCCAGCAAGGGTACCTAAAGCATTAAAGTTAAAAACGCTGCAAATTTACACAAGGGTGTATAATACACATATTCAGTGATAGGTATAGTTACTTACTTAGGTTACTTGTGCGAAAATTAATTCTGTCTTGAAAAAAAAAAAAAGTTTATAAGAATTATTATTTTTTAAATCTTTTGTTTTTACTTTTTTTTTTTACTCGGAAAATATTGAATATTTTTTATAATGAGATCAATTTTTGATCTCTTGGTATCCTTCAAAAATCCCGTTCAATTTTAAATGGGATTAAATGGGGCTACAAATTTTGTAGCCCCATGAAAGCCCTATAGATCCCCACAGTGAAATCGGATCGTTCCGGGACCCCCAAAACGGGATTCTACGTCCAAAAATACAAAAATACAACTAGATGGTAAACCGAGTATTTTGTCAAAATTTCAGGTTTCTAAATAAATTCCTACTGCCCACTAAGGCCCGGACGGCGGACGACGAACGGTGGGGCAAAACGGGGCCATATTGGGGGGGGGGGGGGGGCTCTTAAAACCCCATACTCATAGTATTCGTAAATTTGACGCTGATCACGAATATAGCCCTTCTGAGCCGTTTTTTTCCCCAAAATACCTTTAAAAAAAAACACGTTTTCAGTACATTTTCCAGTGTGCGAGCCAAGTAAGGAGTCTCCCGAAGTTTGTACATAAAGAAAAGTTGTAGAGCAATAAATTTGGCGTCGATTGAACATCCTAAAATTGAAAATTACTACAAAAATGAGGAGGTCGAAGATGATTTCGATCGAACAGTCCTATGATTTCTGCTGGAACCCCGTAACATTTGTGAATTCCATTGAAGACCCTAGAATTGAAAATTTCAACTTGAAGACGGAAAATTGCTGAGCCAGATTAGTTATTTTCATGACTTTGTAAGGAAATACAATGTGGCCTTTTAAATTAAATTTTGTTTCGAAGGTTCGAGCCAGAAATATCTCGCTGTAACTTATTATTTTTTATCCACTACAAAGACCCTAATAGGGAATATGTATGTTTTCGTAGTTTGTTTTCTCGATTTCACTAAACGACCGCCGTAACTACCTACCACAGGTTCTCTGAAAGGTCTATCTAGGTAAGGTCGAGTTTGAAGAAACTTCAAACTCGATCTGATGAGATTGAACGTTATCCAACGGCGAGAATACATATTTTTGAAGTTTGGTACCTATTCAGCGACTTTTCGGCGAAAAAAGGAATTCTCACAATTTCACGCATTTCCCTTAAAATCTGTAGAAAAAACGGACGCCATTTGTTGGAGTTGTTCAGTACATAGGGCACTACATAGGGTACCCAGGAAAAATAGTCGCATACCTACCTTAGCTAGCCCAAGCTCAACTTATGTTGAATCAAATGCACAAAAATCATGGTTTTTTGCTTCAAATTCAGCTAAAAACGTGTTGAAACCTGTGTCTAGATTTTTTCCGCAGAAACATAAAATTACTTTCTTGTAGCTGAGTAAAAACCGAACAAATTCGATGTCTAACGAATTTTTTCACGTGCAAAATGAGTCGGCTACGATTCTCCGTAAATAGGTCTAATACTGCTCCCGTAAACTCACAATTTTCTAAAATCGAGAAAGGTATACTGCACGAGTCAGGTCTACAGTACGAGTCAAGTTGATGACTTTTTGATCCAAAAACTATTCATATATCAACCCTCCAACTAATACTGAATGGAATATTGGAATAAGTAGGTACCCAGCAATGTCAAGTTGATTTTTTTCACTTTAAATTTACAACATGAGCCGCCTCGGGTTCTCTGCGAATTTTTCAACCACTACTTCTTCTTTTTCATTCTTTTTATCTGCAAGTGTATATATATTTTTCGTTTGTCTAGGGGGGGGGGGGGGCCTAGTCCCCCCTTGCGTACGCCTATGAGTTCAGCCTCGATTTCGTTTTCGTTCCGTCTTCAGGAGCATGTTAGCACTTGTTTACGCCCATTCCCGACAAAAAATAGCTACCTTCGATTTTCGACTTTTGATAGGTAAGCTAGATTCACGATTCCGACCACTGTGCGGCGTCCGGACATTTCGGTTTTGGAATCAAGACCTCTTGAAACGGATGTCAAATTTTGAGGCCGGCCGGAGTCGTCGACCTTCTTCGCGACTACAAAGGTGTATTATTCCAAGAATAATAAAATCGAAAGAATTACAATGTAATGTTTATGTCATAAACATGAAGTGGAGAAATCAGTTAGAAATTCAGCACCGAGTTCCTTAATCCATGTTTCTTAATAATTAAGTTTCTTATTTAATACAAATTATTTGTATTAAATATAAACCAATTGCCTCTCGTTCATTGAATACAATCTCCATGGAATAGCTGAACCTTTGGCGAAAACATAGTATAGTATACTATAATTACGTTGTAATAATAATTACGTTGTTTACTGAACCGCTCATCTGAGAGATCTTAGAAAGGAGTAAATCTGAGAGATTTACGCGTACCTCTTCATATCTCCAACTTTCCCTTTTAAAAGTTAAAACCCTTTCTGGTCGATATGATTGGAAGTTGATGCGTCATTTTGACATGCCTTCGCTGTGATTCGTTTTCAGAGAGCCCCCATTGGCCCAGTTGTGGCTTTCGGAGGAAAGTGCGGGTTCAACTCGTTTCGAGCCTTTTAAAAGAATAGTGGTACCCAAAATCTTCTCGGCAGTTAAGCCTCGACCCCTGTGGCCTGAAGGGGGAGGCGGGGGGGGGGGGGGGGGATTGAAAAAGAAAGGCTGTTATTAAAGCGAAGCGGTTAACTCAATTTGAAGAAAAACCGTCGAAACGATTTGGGACGAGTCTTCAGGGGAATGTTCTCGAATGGTGAGAAGGAGCGAGAATCTGGACCTGTCATTAGTGAAACTAGCTGGAGATCGCTCTTCTCTGTGAATGATGTTCCGCATTTGCCACTTGAGGGTAAAAGTGTTTTTAGCAGACCGGAAGGACACTGTAAGTAACAACCTATGGCGATACGTAGTTTTCATTGCAACATTTGAAGAAAAAGAAGAAGTTCAATTTTTATAACTCATAGGTAGTAGGTACTCATACTTAATTGTCATGCACGTTGTTGCAAAATTAATCTACCTTTCGACTGATAAAAAAAAAAACCTGAGAAAAGCTTTGATGTTATTCCTTGGTTGGTTTATTATCCTTGGAATAATACTCCTTTGTAATCGCGACGGAGGTCGACGACTCCAATCGGGCTCAAACATTACCCGTTTCAGGAGGTCTAGATTCCAAAACCTAAATGTCCGTCCGCCTTCCGGGCCGTTTTGGGCAGTAGGATTTTTTTTTTTAATTTGAAATTTTGACCAAATACTCGGTTTACCATCTAGTTGTGTCCACAAGGTTTACAGCCATTCGCCCAAACCTGTGGGGCGCTATGTGGCAATATGGGGCTACGGGAGGGGTTTTCGGAGGTTTTTGGTTATGGGTATTTCCAAGTTTTTCGAAGTGAGGGCCGCGGGCCCCATTTCAGCCCACTAGGTTGGTTGCGGGGCCCAAATCGGTCGCAGCGACTCAACCCAGAGCCGAAAACCCCTCTAGCAGACCCTATTTTGCCCCATAGCGCCCCACGGGTTTGTGCGATCGGGCTGAAAACCTTGCGGGCACAACTAGATGGTAAACCGAGTATTTTGTCAAAATTTCGGATTTAAAAATAAATCCTAGGTACCTACTGCCCAAAACGGTTTTTTCGAATCTGGACATCTTGAAACGTACAATCGAAAATGTTCAGACTAATCTGCATTTTTGACCTCCGTCGCGATTACATAATACCTATGTAATCGCGACGGAGGTCAACAATTCAGAAAATATATTATATTATTGATTAATAATAGTAGGTAGCCTAATATAATAATACTTTTATTATAATATTATTGAATAATAATTATTATTATAATTCTTGGAATTTCAAGAATAATAAATCAAATGGGGATTTGCTGCTCTTGCCCTACAGTGCGGCGGGTTTTGCACCCAAAGTCGAGTCTCCTGAGCTATAAAAAAAAAACTTATAGGTAGTTTAGTTGTTGGGGGAGGCATGATCGACCTCCAGGACCCATCGAAGCCGTCAACTCAAATGAGTGAAAACGATTACAGGTCTATCCGTGATGCTTAGCCCGACTTATTCCACGACCACATGATGGAATTAAATTCACAAGTAAATTTTACTGTACGCTCTTCCTGCAAAGCCTACGGCTGGGTTTTGTGAGCGTTTCCCGACTCGGAACCAGCTAGTTTCTCCGTTTTACCCGACAATTAGAACACTTTGCCGACTATGTGGAGCAATATGGACGCCCGATTGATAGTCACCGGAGCTCGCCTAATTAATCGGTTCATATTTCTCTCGCGCTCGACGACTTTTCGCATTATGCTAAAAAAAACGCCCACAAAGCTATCGATTTCACTTTATTATCTTTTCTCGAGACAGGACGCCCATTAGTTTGGTTGAAAGGGCACAACGTGCGTCAAACAGAGCAGATCAGAACTTCGATGCGCACGATGTTCCCGGCAACTTGAGCGATTTCCACCTACTCGCACTAATGACAGGTTCTGATCTTATTTTCGCTCTTTTCCCATCGTGAGGGGTCATCCTCATAAACGCATCGCCCTCGTAGGCTGTCCCATAATAAGGTAGGTAGCGAAGATATAATTTGATGGAGAAACGGGAGTTTCTTTGCACTTGGAATTGAAAAACGAGAGACTTCTGTGAAAAAAGTTATCTACCTCTGCCAGTGGCTGAAGCATTAAAGGACGTATTGGGGGCAGGGGTTGAATTGGCGCGTTTGTGGTTTATTATTCTTGGAATAATACACCTATGTAATCGCGACGGGGGGTGGAAAATTCTGATTGGTCTCAAAATTTGACATTATACGTTTCAAGACAAGTAGAACCTACCTAAAATATGTAGGTACCTACTCGAGACCGTAAAGGAAAACTCAGAATCAAAAGAACGCGATGTGGTTGGTTGGCTTCGTTCCTCGTAGGGTGGATGGCAAATCCAATAAATGCGTAATTTGTGGTAGGTACAAGGTTTTAAAACAGTACATATCTTCAATCTCATGGCCTAATTATATGAGTCTCTTTTGATTTACAAATTTTTTGTACCGCATTCTACTACCCAAAGTCGAGTGTTAGAGGAGTCTTTCAAACTTGAAAATCATCAAAATAAGGCTCAGGCAAACTCTGAGTGACAACTCATGTTGATGCCTTGCAAGCAGGAGTGTCTGGCCCAGGGGTCAACAAGGTTCATATCGCGATGGCCAAATTTGGAGGGTGTAGGTAATCCCTCTATACCGGGTGTTGGGGATGTACCTACGTGTAAAATTTGTCCCTATTGGTTGTTTTGTGTGGTTGGGGGAAGGCCTCTGGCGTAACCAGGATTTCGCTTCCCGTGTCTTTGGAAGAAGAGGAGGGGAGTGCGCAAACACATTTATCTGGGGCGTTGCACAATTTGTTGTGGTTCACTGTTCCAGTAAATAGATTTGGATCAATTGGGTCGCGTTCAATCCCGGAAAGGAGCCCGTGTCCTCGAAGAAGTCGATGTTGTTGAGCCTCGGGTGTGATTTGGCGCGTTCAATAATTTTTCCCGAGTAAAGATTATTCAGCGCATTCAGTTTATAGGAAACCCTATAATATTAATTTGGTATGTAGACCTCTTGAAACGGATATTGTCAAATTTTGAGGCCGCAGCCGTTTTGGCGTAATCATTAAAGTAAATTTGACCCCCTAGGTGCTGCGATCTGTGATTTTTTTTTTTTTCAAAAATTCTCACCAATGCCGTGGGGGGGGGGGGGGGGGGAGGGGATTTAGCCTCGAATGAACTTCAAAAGACTCATCTGTGGGGGGTTGGGGGCGGCAGCAGGCTTTTTACCGCGAATATTCGTGAACTGCATATGCCGAGAACTTCCCAACTACCAAAGCCAGACTCTACCTAAGGGCCACCTGGTAAACTTACTATTGACAAAGGATACGTGCCCAGACTGCTTAATCTCGGCAGTCTTTGGCTGGTAGCCCACCACCCCATACGGAGTAAAACTTCCTTTTCTTCTTCCATTAGTTTACTTCTATGCTCAAGGTACCAACTGGTAGGAAGTAATCACATCGGGTACGTTATAAAAGCACACGTTCGACCTCTGTGGGATGCTGCCAGTACTCGAGAGGGCAAAATATAGCTTCTAGAGCGAGTTGAAGCCTCATTTAACTCTTTAAATTTCCTTACTCCTTCCAACAGTCAGAGGTCAGCCCTGAGTCGCATAATATGCGTTGATATATTATATCAACGAAGAATTTCTAGACGTACATACCCTAACGTAAGAACTTCAGAAGTTCTTACGGATAACAAACCAAATAAAAGCTTCTTACTAAGAAGCTTTTATTAAATAAAACCAAATTTTGGTTTGTTATTCGTACCAGTTCGTTGAGTTGGTCACACTGAACTGTCAGCATCCCTTCTCATCCCTGTGGACCTACCGTTTTGCGCTGAGGTGTATCTGGTTATCTGTTCGTATTGAATTCTATTCCGTGTCACCTGGTAGTACCGGACGATAAACCGGACGATATTACCAATTTTTGGATAAATACTGGATTATGTATCCACGCATTTAAGAAATAGCGTGTTAAGCTCCTGGCACACTAGGCAGGCCAGGACAGGCACAAGACAGGCCCAGGACGCGGGATGCCGGGTCGTTGGAAATGTCCCGTCCCGTCCCTCTGCGCACACTAGACAGGACATTTTTATTCCCCTCGCCAGCCCTCTTTCCACCTCCACACGCTCTACTCCTTCTTCGAATAAGTTTTAAAGAACTTGAAAGACTATTGACATTAAACTCTGTTATGTACTATAATGTTATTGTATTTTATTCCATACAGCGATGTAAAATATAAGCTTAGGTGTGTTTTCTTCAATTAATATTTATGTTAGACGACTAATATCATAAAACATATTAGGTATGTTTTTCTCAACGTCATTGGGTTTGCACATATAATATGATTGCACATTAAATTAATAAATTAAAAGTTTGCAATAATTGCAAACTTTTAATTTATTCATTTGCAATATGTGCAAACCCAATGACGTTTACTTATTTAATAAGTAAATACAGGGTGATCCCTGAATAATACCTATATATGAATTTTAATTTCCTTAGTGCGAGGAATTTCGAAAAAAAACAACATGTTTCCTATTTGTTTATTCGGCATTAAACTAACCTATTTCCAATTTGTTTACGGGGCCGAATTGGCCCAGTACACACCAACTTCGTTTTTCAGATGAGAACCCTTTTTTTTAATCTTAGATTTTGATTTTTGGGAACATTTGATGAAAATCTGACCCCTCAAACGATTTTTACCGCGCGCAACCCACCGCCAATTTGACCCAGTCGAAAATAATTGAAAATTCAGAATGAAAAAAAAAAGAAACACGTGTTTTTGCGTTTTTCCAAAGTCTCTCACCCTAAGGAAATATAAATTCATATCAACTTTTTAAGGACCACCCTGTATAATAATATTTAATTTATTTCATTAAATAGTGTTGTTTAATAACCCAACTTCGGCGCGAAAAATAAGCAGTATTCTTTTCAAAATTAAAACCCGTGAAAGTACAGAATGGAGATCAGTAGGTAGGTACGTAATTATCAATTCAAAGAAACTATCCTCAAAACCTTGTCTCAAAACAATCAACCGAACGATACAATCCAGTGAAAATCAAAACAGTGCAATGAAAACAAAGGACAAATGTAAAATGTGAATCACTGAATTCCTACAAAATGCCGAGAGGCGTGAGTGGAGGGGAAAAATAGGTAAACCAAAAGGCATGGAAGGGGCAAGATGCGTGAGTGGAGAGGAAACGACCCGCGGGATGCCGGGACGTTTTCGCTCGCCGAGCGATAAGGGCGTTGTCCGGTCCCAGGCACATGACGGGACGTTGTCCTGTGTCCTGCCTAGTGTGCGGTCCTCCATTTGAAAACACAGAAGCGAAAAATTACGTCCCGCGTCCCGCGTCCGTTGCCTGTCCTGTGCCTGCCTAGTGTGCCAGGACCTTTACTTGTAGTCCAGTAATTATGTACTTTGGACCTTGCACAAATTCAGAAGTTCCATGAAACTTTCACGGTACGTATAGGTACTACCTGAAGAACCACACTGAAGAAAAATATCGATAGTTATAAAAAATATCGTTTTACTAGGTCGATATATCGTAGAAAAATATCGATATTCGATATATCGTTTAAAAAATATCGATATATAGGATATTAGTCCAAATTTTTAAAAAAATCCATGCCTTTCACGACTTTTGATTACTAGTAAATAAATTAAGGTTATAAATTCTTCAAAATTTGAAGAAGATTGTTTAAATTTGTTTTTAAACAAAAAGATTGTTTAATGATTTGAAGATTAAAGATTTAAAGATATTTAAATTTGATTTAAATTGTTTAAAGATTGTTTAAATTTGAAGATTATTTAATAATCTGTTGAGTAGGTAATTATTTGTAAAATCATAGAAACAATTTATTTGCTTAGTTTATAATGTTCTGACAAAACATTCAGTACATTGCACTAAAATGAATTGCGTGGATCTCCTCACCAACATTAATTAAGTACATTATTAACTCTTCACACATGTGATTGTGAACCAATTTGGTAAAGGGATTAGGAAATGAATTGAAAGCCGAGGTCTATTAAACATAGTATTTGATTAGAAATACTTTCAGTAAAGTTACCTACACGTTCTTTGATCCTATTTCTAGCTGGTGTTCGGATTTTTGTCGGATCTCTCCCAAAAATATCGGTTCCCGATATTTCAAAAATAATATCGATATATCGATATATCGGTGGAGAAAATATCGATATATCGGCGGGAAAATATCGATATTTCGATATATCGATATTTTTTGAGCATCCCTAATAGGTAGGTGTGCCCAAGGATGTACATGTACTTGAGTTTTCGAACTGAAAAACCTTGTGGAAAACTGTGGGGGGGCCGAGATTTTGGCACTTTTTTCAGTTTTTCGCCAATATCTCGTAAATCACGCACTTTTGGTGTACCATAGGTATGCCTTTTGTAGAGCATTAAGTTTCCTTCAAATTTCGCAGCTCAAACATAATTTGAACCATAGGTACCGAGATAAATCAGTCTGAAAATAGACAAAATCTCTCAAAATGGCCCAAAACAGCTAAAAATGCAGGTGGTTTCATCGCATGTTATCCCCCCTCCCCCTTTCTCACCCCCCCCCCCCCCCCCTTTAAAAAAGGGCTATCACAAAACAGCAACACCTACTTTAAAAAAAATTAATCATTTATGGACAATTCACCGTAATTAAACAAATGAATGCAATACAATCACGAAATATACAAATAGAAATGGGTTTTAAAATGAGACATAATATGTCTCATACATACATATCGTCGGCTTACAGCAGAAACTCACTAAGTCAATTTTGTCGAAATTCGGGTTTAAGTGCTACCTACAATAATTTTTCAAGATCTTTCGATTGGCGTCGTCGGTTTTTGCCTCCGGGCATCCGTTTCCAAGGAAATCACATTATGAGAATCTCACTAAGTCATTTTTTGTCGAAATTATACTGGAGAAATTCACTATAGGTGAATAAGTCTCATAAGTGACTTAATGAATTTCTCCTGGAAGAACATACCTACTACAGTTGACTTGATGAATTTCTCCTGTCTAGAAGAGCAGACGACTGTCGACTTAATGTGTTTCTCCTGTCTATCTAATAATGGATCATCATAATCACCCAAAATGGATAAGAGAAAATAACTAAGTCGCGCCATATCCAATTTTTTATACAAGAGAAATTCATTAAGTCATCATTAGTCTGGATAAATTCATTAAGTCAAGCGCCCTTTTCAGAAAAATGGTAATTTTATTACTTTTAGTACATCGTATATGATTGAGATAGGTATCAGTATAAATAAGACAATATGAAAACCCAAAGGCTCAAATTTGGTATCTCTAGCTTTTTCCTAGCCGAAGCTATCCAACTTCTAAAATCAGAAAAACTTCAAACTCAAATTTCTCGAAACTGAGTTTTTTGACTTAGTGAGTTTCTGCTGTAAGCCGACGATATTATGTATGTTAAGTCACTACACACGCTTGAGACGTTTACCCCCTTGTCCCTCTTCTCCTTCCTCTTGTGGTTCTTCGACCTCTTCGTTCGGGCCATTAGCGAAGAGGGAATCAATGTTCCAGACTTCCTGAACGTCGTCTTCATCTTCATCTTCCTGCTAGTTTATGTCTGGTGTAAAGGCATTGCAAAGGTTGGAACAACGCAGCCCACATCTCTTGCAGCTGCAGGCTGCAGTGTTACAACCTTTCTTGCATTTGCAAGCGACGACGCTGAGGATTTTGTGTGGGGCGGCATTCCTGTTGGTCCGGATGGGAACGACCCCTCGGCTGGTGGGGGTCCATCCCCATTCTGAAGGGATCATATTTCGCCCCAGCCAAGTGTGGACCTGTAAATATGTGCGGAGGACATGGTGTGTAGCTGCATCAGTGGTCGATGCCAGCCTGGCCAACAGAAACTGAGGCTTGTCCACTGATCTCTTGAATAACTGGTACCTCAGGTTATCGAGGCAGTTCCCTCCATATAAGCGAACCAGGAATTCTGCCCCAGCATCAGCAATCTGGGTGGGGGTGGCTTTGGCGTCCATGAAGATGTCAGCAATGCGGTGGATTTCAGGTGTTTTTTGGTAGAATTTGACGACTTTCCTTTTGCCCTGGCCAAAAGGAGTCGATGTTGTGTCGCATCCGCTCGCCGCATGCAAGAGAAAAATGTCCCTGGGGTCAGCAATGGTGCATGAAGCTGGTGAATTCTGTCCAGTGCACGTAAATCTTCTTCCGTGAAGCATAGATGCTCAAAAACCAATCCAGCCACTGCAGCATGGGTGAGGGTGTGCGCTCGAACAGCCCGACTATATGCATGACCTGACATTATCTTGTCAACGCAGTTACCAGCGAAAATGTTGCAAAATATCTCTTTCAGTCCACTCCCACCCGTGACTGTCCCGATCGCACCCAAGTACGACACTAGCAAGTGGAACCCACCAAGTCTGACTACCACGTTACTGAACTCTGGATTCAGGAAGTCCGGAACATTCCCTCTTCGCTAATGACCCGAACGAAGAGGTCGAAGAACCACAAGAGGAAGGAGAAGAGAGACATGGGGGTAAACGTCCCAAGCGTGTGCAGTGAGTGCTTCACATACATAATAATATATTGTCTCATTTTAAACCCCATTTCTATTTGTACATTTCGTGATTGTATTGCATTTATTTGTTTAATTACGGTGAACTGTTTGTCATAAAGTCATGTGTTTGTCAATTGTCATAAATGATTGATTTTTTTTAAATTGGTAGGTGTTGCTGTTTTGTGATATCCTTTTTTTACTTGGAGGGGAGTAGGGAAGGGGGAGGGAGGATGAATATAAACACAATTACATGCGATGAAACCATCAAATATCCGCCGAACCGTCGTTATGTAGCATAAACCTGCATTTTTAGCTGTTTTGAGCCGTTTTGAGAGATTTTGTCTATTTTCAGACTGATTTATCTCGTTACCTATGGGGTCAAAAATTATGTTTGACCTGTGAAATTTGAAGGAAATTTAATGCTCTACAATTTTCATTTGTCATATGGCACACCAAAAGTGCGTGATTTACGAGATATTTGCGAAAAACTGAAAAAAGTGCCAAAATTTCGTGGTTTTTAGCCCCCCCCCCCCCCCCCCCCCACAATTTTCCACAAGGTTTTTCAGTTCGAAAACTTAGGTACATCATGCTTGGGCACCCCTATACGAACCCTGAAAGTTTCATTAACTTCGGAATTTGTGCAAGGTGATGACTCCAAGGAATGACTGGCCTATTGGAAAATAAAGATCTGTACACTGGTACTCGTTGGAGGTGCCTGTCTTGTTGAAGATCCCCGCAGAAGTTGCGCGATCCCTTGGACTTCAATAATTTTCAATAATTTCAACTATTTTGGATGCCTCAATATTGAATGCATATTTTTTTATGCCTCAAATTAGTATTGAACAAATTTGAATGTGTGTGTCAAGATGAGGTCAAACGTTCAGTGCAGTGTGAAAGCCCTCACTTTTATTTTGGTGCTTGCCATTTAAAGCAAATTTTGCTTTTTGGAACCCAGTAACGTCTCTAATAATCTCTCTTTATTACCGAAGGCAATAATTTCATCTGGTCATAAGGCGTGATCGCAGAGTAAAAGAGACCGGGCGCGATACAGGCTGCAATTGAGCAAAATTTGCTAAGTTCGAATCGATATTTAATATCAGGGCCG
Organism: Pilophorus perplexus; assembly: GCA_955831195.1. NCBI lineage: Eukaryota > Metazoa > Arthropoda > Insecta > Hemiptera > Miridae > Pilophorus > Pilophorus perplexus. Next base: position 28,883,458 of record OY037015.1, read on the forward strand.
GTTTCATTTATGGTCAACCGACCGAACACGACCGAGATTTTACCGAGTTTCAACTTGCCTCCGCCTTCTACCGAACCTCAACAACTTTTCACCCACAAAGTTAATTAATAATACTAGTTTTTCTGTGTGGTCTGATAGTATAATTTTGGTTCATGGCATTTCATTCCAGGTTGTCTAAGTTCAACGCATTTGAGCAATCTGCATGAGGCTGGCCACGTAACCAGAAAGGAGCCATTCCCAAAAAGGAAAAAAAGGACGGGAAAGCAATGGGATGGAGTTACTCGTTCTACGCCTTCAGTAAGTAGGGGTAACCTCCAATATTTCAATTCGAAGAGTTTATCGAGCAAAAAGCCATCCACTCCACCCGCTTATTGGTTTTGTTAGATCAGGTCTATGAGACGGTTTTGTTAGTATAGATCTATGAATTTGGTGTCAACATAGAGCCCCACGGTGAGGTTGGACAGGTATGGGCAAAAAAAAAAAACGATTCTGCGTTCAAAATAACTTCTCAAACACTCCGCATATCACATGCTTTCCCAAAGACCTAACTTGGAAATCCTGTGTCGTTTGCTCCAGCCAATAGTAAGTCGGTGATAGTCCATCTGGGTATACGCGAACCTGTACAGCTGGGTACAAGGTTCTCCCAAGCGATTTCTCTTTTCCATTATGATATCCAGGCTCTTGTTAGTTATTTGTAGAATGAGCTCTAAATAGCAAAACCTAATTGCAGGAGTGGATTTCTCAAAATCCATATGGAGAAACTCAATGTTACCTATGCCTTTCTTGGCGAGTGAAGCTCTCTAAGACCGGTTCAAAATTCTCATTTTTGTTTTGGTTTATTATTCATGGAATAATACACCTATGCAATCGCTTGGGTAATCGCTTGGGAAACGTCTATCTTTCTACTTTTGAAGAGGCAGCCATCATCTCGGGCCCGATTTTGCCCGGTTTTTGAAAAAGTCTATTTAAAGTCAAATTAAGGGATTCAAAAAAAGATTTTTTTACGGATTTCTGGGAAATAAAAATGTATTTATTGTTAGTTTTGTCCATTTTATAGTATGTATGCCTCAACACCAACGATTAGAGACTTTACTTGTAATTTCCTGTAGTTTGGATAAATTGCAGTCAAAAGTTGTTTACCGCCATAAATCTAGGAATATTAGGAAATTAGGGTTACTTTATAGACTTGAAATTTTTACAATGTAACATGTCATGTTATGTTTTCATTCGGGTGTTCATTTCTGTTAACTACCGATTTTTTAAAATGTCTATGTATATTGATGTAATTATTGTAATACTTAGTATAATACTTTCTATAGTCGAACTAAATACATAATATTATTGATAATTAAAGACTGCAGTCATCATGATGAAGGAAAATAATATTTATACCAAATAAATCACCATATTCATGATGCTTTCATGAATATGGTGATTTATTTGGTATTAATGTGAAAAGGGGAAAAATAATAAATCATCCCCTGACTTTTTTAAACTGATTTGGATTCTTCACTTTGGATATGTCGAATCGCTCAGATGCTATTATTTTCCTTCCAATAAATTGCTCAAATTACGCACTGTCTGAGCCGTTTTGGGCAGTAGGTACTTCGGAGTTTTTGAAAAGGTTTTTGCAAAAATGCTCGGTTTATCATCTAGTTGTGCCCACAAGGTTTTCAGGCCGATCGCCCAAACCCGTGGGGCTCTATGGGGCTAAAATGTGGCTTCGAGAGGGGTTTTCGAAGGGTTTCGGCTATGGGGTCGAATCAGGTGTCGTTTTGGAGTAGATACTATTGGACGTAGAATCCACTTTTTGGAAGTACCAGAACGATCCGATTTCACCGTGGGAGGGCTTTCATGGGGCTACAAATGTGATTTTTGAAATATGCCAGGAGCTCAAATAAGGTGTAGTTTTCAGAGTAATTTTGCATGCAAATTCCACTTTTTTAGAGAGCCCGTCTCTGTCCAAACATGTACAGAATTTTTCTCCCGATTTGCAAACATGAAACAACTTTGACGATTGGTTGAAACTAGAATTTCGTGGTTGGTTCCTTTCTGGTTAATGGCATCCATTTATAAATATTCTAGTAGGAATAAATACAACGACCTCGGCCTTCTTCCTTGAATTCCCGTTGAGCCGTTTCCAACACGTCCCATCCTTTTTCGACGAGGTCCGAACTCAAAAGGTCGTTCCCGAAGAGGTCGTCCGTCGTCGTCGCCGCCGCCCACGTCACCGTCACCACCAACACTAACACCACTGCCTTCGCCATACTGTGCGACACTGAGGGACGGTTTTTGGCGACATCACTCCTATATATAACAGCCGACTTGGTCACCAAACCGTGGATGAATGTCCAGACCAACACGCGAAGTGACCAAAAAGAGTTTATCGTCAAGGGGGTAATTAACTGTTTAGGTTGTACGAAAGTGAAGAAAAAAGTCACTGGAGAGAGTTTACCAGTACGTGAAGGTGGAAACTATTTTCCGGATGGTTGTCACCTCATCGTTATTTATCATATGCCAGAGACCTCTGTAGCGAAGTCCTATAAGCTGACCGTTTTGAAATTCTGGACTTTTGATTAAATTCTCAGTTCCCTTCTGTCCGCAAGTTTGTTCGGTTGTTCGAATTGCGGTACTTCGTGGGGCTTCAGATTGGTTTTAACCTGGAAACACCTTTTAACGATCCCCCCCCCCTCCACTCCTTTTTACACAAGTAAAAGTGAGGCGAAGAACGTTGCAAAGGTTAATTGTGCGAAAATTAATTCTGTGTCGACAAGGAGAAATTATTTTATTAAAAGTTTTCGGTGCAATGTTTGGGCAGATGTGGGACCTCGAAAAATGGATTCTCGTCCAAAAATCATTCGAAAACATCCCCTAACTGGACCCGACAGCCGAAAACCTTCGATATCCCCAACCCTAGCCCCCATTTTAGCCCCATAGCGCCCCACGGGTTTGGGCGATCGGGCTGAAAACCTTGCGGTCACAACTAGATGGTAAACCGAGCATTTTGTCAAAATTTCAGATTTAAAAATAATTCCTACCGCCTAAAACGGCCCGGACGGCGTACGGCCATTTCGTTTTTGGAATCTAGACCTCTTGAAACGAGCAACGTCAAATTTTGAGGCCGATCAGAATTTGAACCTCTGTTGCGATTACATAGTTGTATTATTCCAAGAATAATAAACCAAAAATAAAAGTGCACTCAATCAAATTTTGTTAACTCTTTTGTTTAAAATCATTTAAATAATGATTTTTCTTTGAGTGAATAAAATTTCAGCAGTATTTATTTGGCATATTTAATTTAAGGATTAACGAACTCTTGTATAAAATTGTCATCGCTTATAAGCGTATAAAATTGTATAAATATTTTTATTTCAGAGCAGGCGATGCAGCGGATAACTTCTGATGGTGAAGGAGTTCGAAGTTGGGGTTTTCAATTTTCTCGATCTCAGCCACCGAGCCTGATATCCGTATGAACGTATGAACAGTGCTGCTGCAGGCTGCTAATAAAATCAACCCATTCACGTCGGCCAAATAATTTACCTAAGTAGTAGATCGTTTTGAAATTCCCGTGTTGGCAGGATCCTGACTCTATATTTCAACGCACTTGACAAGCATTTTATGATTTAAAGCATGCTTCAGGGGTCTCCAACCGGCTAGCCGAGCATTTTCACCTTTGAACTTCCTCAGCAGTCATTTTCTTCGAAGTGTATTGGTAGCTTTGATCAAAGCATTTAAAAGGATACTGGTTCTTCTAGAAAAACACACAGCAATGAAAAACCTAGTCCATTTCGCAAGCTGTAATGCCCTTAAAATTTCCGATTTATTCAGAAAATGATGCAGTTTCCGAGTGAATTTGCGGTAAACCTCTGGATTTTCCAAAACCCTTTCACTGCAGCAATTGAAGACTTGCCTCCTGACCTTCAACTGGAAGTCATGAACTGCAGTAAAATTACATCTACAAAGACATCTTACGGGATAATGATATCAAAACATTCTACACCGCGCTCGCAGAATCAACTTTTCGAAACCTCAGAGACCCCTAAGGGCGGAATTCAAAGATGTTTCTGCTCCGAGTCCGGTCTCAAGTCGTCGTCATGAGACCGAATGGTAACTAGGGGTCGCAATCCCGCACGATTTTCAATCCCGCGGGATTCAAGCCAACCCCGCGGGATCCCGCTGGATTTTGTAATTAATAAAATAATTTTGTTTGAAAAAACTCAATTTCTTCACAAATATGCTGCAAGGTTTGCACAATTGTTTATTATTCTTGGATATCGGTTAATTGCGTAAAGATTAAATTCTGTCATTAAAAAACACTTTTGAAAAAAAAAAAATTTTTTTTGTGAGATTTGGACGGATGTGGGACTTCGAAAAACGGATTTTGCGTCAAAAATTACTCGGAAAACCACACCTTATTTGACCTCCTGGGACACTTCAAAAATCCCATTTTTGAAGTGTCCCAGGACCTATGATAGGTCCTGGATCGGATCGTCCTGGGACCTATGATAGGTCCTGGATCGGATCGTCCTGGGACCCCGAAAATAGATTCTATGTCCAAAAATACTTCGAAAGTGACACCTAACTCTACCCCCTCCCGTAGCACCGTAGCGCCCAACGGGTTGGGGCCATCGGGCTGAAAACATTGCGGGCACAACTAGATGGTAGAACGAGAATGCTGTCAAAATTTCAGATTTTTACGGAACGATCCGATTTCACTGTGGCGATCTAAAGGGCTTTCATGGAGCTACAAATTGTATTTTCGAAAAATCCCAGAAGGTCAAATATTTTCTGACTAAAAAATATGGTTCTACAGTCAGATCATTTAATAAACCTCTACTTCTTTACTTTTCATTACTGTCCGCAAGCTTTCGGTGCCATGATGGCCACCCTCATCAGGCGTATACAGGCGCAAAGTAGTCTTTTTTTTTTCTTTTTTTTTTTGTACAGCAATAGACGCCACTGCAGTCCCTGGTGGGTCTGATTGTGGCGGCAGGCAGCGACACACGCCCCTGCCTGCTAGGCTGCCTCCCTCCTTACGCAGGCACCAGCTACCTGCTGGTTGACCAAGGGTGGATTTAACATCCAGTAAGTTGGGCTCCCGAAGGAGCCCTTGGATGGGACAAAGGCCCCTCTATCTGGTCCTGGTAGTGTTTAGGGTTTGGACACTTCGCCCGTCCCTTCAGGCTCTCCAAGTAGGACACACGCCCTACCCAGAGATCCGTGACTCGGTACGGATTTCCATCCGCACCATTAGCTATTTATGAGGATCGGACTCCAGCCCTTTCCATTACCTATCTAAAATTTAGCTTCTATTTCTACGTTGTCCCATCCACCAGCCTCCACCAGGACTTTATGAAACCCAGGAGATCTACCAACCTTGTTTTAACTATGACCCTAGGAGAACAAGTAACGCACCTCAGGGACAGGAAACGGAGGCGTGCAAGCGCACTGCATGTGCACAGTACATGCTCCGCAGACTCTGGTTCGGCATTACAGAACCGACATACCTCAGTGTCTGATAATCCTAACTTATGGAGATGGTACATACCGGAGTCTGCAGTGGCCTGTAAATAGGCCCACAAGAATCCGCATATCACCTCTCTCCAGGTGTAGCATCTCCCTTGCTCTTGACCTGGAGAATCCAATGAACATCCTCGCTTGCCTCTGGCCAGGGAGTCTTTGCCAGTGCAGCGCTCTTTCCTTTGTCTCCCACTTACAGATTTCATTCAACAGAAAGCTCTTTGTTGTCCCGAGAAATGGCTCGGGACCTATTGGGAGACATGCTGAGCCCTCCTTTGCAAGGATGTCAGCAGCCTCGTTACCCTCAATGCCCTGGTGACCAGGACACCATGCGAGGGTCACTCTATTGTCCCTTGCGAGGAGCTTGAGTTTGTTCAGACAGTCCCAGACCAGCCTCGATGTAATAGAAAACGAGGCCAGGGCCTTCAGTGCAGCCTGACTGTCTGACAGTATAATATACTGTCAGACAGTAAGTATAATATACTGCCAAAGTCTATATTATAGACTTTGGCCCCTTTAATGCGCCGACATCGCAGCCGGTGCACACACGTGCCAATGGCGTTGACTTCCGCCTGAAAGATGGTAGCCATTTCCCCAAGTGGCTCCGTTACCCGGGTCCTTGGTCCGAAGACACCTGAGAAAGTAGTGACTTGAGAGAACGTGGGATGGAATATCATCACCCAGGGCTATCTTTGTGGTAAATGGCCGGAAACATTGTGGTGCTGGTGAGTGGGAAATGGACAAATACGCTGGTGTGAAAATCGAGTGGAGTGTGGGTGGAAAATAACTTGATTTGACTGGATAACTGTGGATAGGTATTGCACTTGATAGGCACGGACACCTACCAGTCTACCAGACCGATCATGTTGCGCTTAAAATCCCCCGTGACGTAACGAAAACAAATGGAAACGTCCTGTTAATCATTATTAAATGATAAAAAAAATTAAGTACTTAGGTACCTAAGTAAAACAATTTTTTTAAATTGAAAAAATTTTTGTTGTTGACATATGAGCAGTTGGTAGGTACCCCTAAAAAAATAGCGATATTCCGGACCCATTATCTCAGCTCTATTCCCGGTTGATTTTGATGATTTTTAAAAAAAAGTTAGATCTCAATGAGTTCTAAAAACGTTCGGAAACAAATTTTCGAAATATTTATTCGCAAGAGTCCAGCATGCATTTGAATTTGGCCTATTTTAACTGTTAAAATAGGCCAAATATAGTTACTATATTCCTGAGCCGCTTCCGTACTCTGTTCCGGAGTTGCAGTAAACAATTTCGAAAAACTAATTCCGCAAATTGTTTTTATTACATTCGGAAAAACAATTAGAAAAAAAAAAAACTACAATCGGATCAGTACTTCCAGATATAATGGGTCAGAAGCGTAAAAAAACCAAACTTTTCAGGAGAGCGGAAAAACAAGAAAGTAGGTAGGTACCTAAGAATTTGCAAAATTAACGATTTTACCGCTCCCCGCGTCATGTGATGAACTAACATGTTATAATTCAACGCGAAAAAGAAGAACAAACGTCCGGGTCATCTGTTGTCAGTTTTATCATTCATTTATCACTTTTACTTGTAAACAATTTCGCTTCGTTTTACCGTTCGACCGTAAGCCATTTGTTTTCCCTTGTGACCGGCTTGTGACTTCCTTACTTTTAATTCATTTACAATGACAAGAACAAAATCCACTTTCAAACGCGTGCATCACTTCGCTAACAAGAAAAAGACTGGTCAAGAATTATACTGCTCATCTGCTGATCTCCCGACACCGATCATTCATAAACCTCTCATTTCCACTCCTGCTTCTGATCCCGGTACTTCAGTTTCTGATCCCGCTCCCACTCCCACACCTACTGTCATTTCCAAGATTCCTGACGAGCAAATTTCTTCGAGTAAGAAAAAGTTCGGGCAGCTGGGATATGACAAATACGTGAGTATGTACAAACGTTTTAGACATTGTTGACATTAAATGTCAACCAAATTTTGGTTTGTTGTTGACGCTTTGTCCCAAATCGCGAGGTGCATATATTTCGTCTTGGTGCGTAAATTGTCAGTAGGGAGGAGATACGGCTTGGGAATGAGTGTACACATTGAATGCATGCGATTTAGTGAGCTCGTAAAATATAACAAGCCATCAATTGAATTGAATAGATGAGCGCAACCTTTTTGTTATTACGAGAGAAACTAAGAAACAGTAGGTATCTAGCGACCAAACTATGCCACACAGCACAACAAAAATATCCACGTGATGCTCATTACGTAAACAACTGCACCCTAACGACCGATGCTTAAGAAAACCTTATGCCGATCAGAGGTAACGAACGGCTCAGGCTGCAAAAATCGTTTTGGAGTCGTTGGAATCAGCCTAAAAAGCTCATTCCATAGACCCTTGTACCAACGAAATCGGACAAAAACTTTCGTCCCCCTATTGAGGCCTCCTTAGTTACACATCAGAGATAAACAACTTTCGTCGTGAAGTACCTCCCGAAAACCGATGAAAGGGATGAGGGAGGAAAAATCAAGGTAGCCTATAACCACCCCACGAACTCGCTGATCACAATGAGACCACCCTCATGAAAATCTGTTGAGCCGCTCGGGCGTGATGCTCTGTACACAAACAAACAAACAAAAAACATACATGTCGAGGAGGTGAGCGCACCTTTCCATTTTTTGGAAAAAGGTTGCGCTAAAAACTATAAAACTGTGGAACATGAAGATGGAGGTAGAAAGCAGGAGTTTCCTTTCTTTCTGCTGCAGGTGTCGAGTTCTAGAGAAGCTAGGAATTGATCCTGGAAATGCAATGATTCATGCCATGATGTATAGGGACGTAGTTCGGATAACAAGTGCGGAAAAAGACAAGAGAGAGGCTACGCAAATAGCAAAGCGGAAGACTCAACTCAACTCAACATTTTATTTGTCGAAAAACACAATGATTTATAGACAATTGTCAGCGTAACACACGTTGATAAAAAACATTATAGCAAAACAGTAAAACATCATAGTGACATTTTGAACATCAGTTAATAGGGAACAACTTAAACTTTTTTTAAAAACCCCAATAAACCAATACCTACGTAAGACTAAGCTGACGGGAACCCATTGACAACATCTGATAAGAATTCTTCGAAATTGTAGGGAGCAAGATTTAGAAGGTATCTCTTTAACCGAGACCCAAGTAGATCGACCGGAGCACCTCGTGCGTCAAATGGAAGAGCATTTTTATAAAATTTTTATAAAATTTTATGCCCCACCGGTTCCGCTGCGCGTTTTTGTTAGCCGGAGATGTGGAAGAATGAGGTTATGCCTATTTCGGGTAGGATAACCATGATCCGGAGCTCGGAACTTATCCAAATTTCTTCTCATATGGCACACGCATTCAAAGATGAATGCGGCGGGGATAGTTTATATAATTTTAAAAAATTCCGAGGTCTTTGTAGGCTTGTCTACAATCTTCCCGGTAACCCAAACCCTCCACAACTCGCACGGCTTTTCTTTGGCAGGCGAAGAGCCTGGAGCGCCGAAAACTAGAGGACGATTTCCTTCCAGATTGATGTCTTGACTCAAGACTATGAAGCGGGCTGCTTCTGAGTCACTTTAGTGGGGGTTAGCGGCTGGGGGGTTATGTGTTTTATGTTATTTTGTTCAAAATATAATCTAGTTTGAGAAACCAACATATAGGTAATTTTTTTTTCATAATTTTTTTGGGGGTACCAACTGCCCATAGGTAATTAATATCTGGACACGTAACCTATATCAACGAATAATAAATCCTTGTGCAAAATTTACGGCGTTTTTTATAATTTAGTTCAATATTATTGAACTTTACTCAAATTAGGTAGGCAAATCTTTTGGAACACCCTGTCAAAATTTGAACTTGACCAGAGACTTGGAGCTCCTAATTTCCGTGGAATTTCCGCCCCAGAGTGGACCTACCTTTGAGAACCTCGCTACACAGTTATTGTGTAGGCCTGTCGTCGCATAGAAAGTGGCTTGAGAATTTTACTTGCGCATGCCCGGAGGGGTCGTGCTTACGGGCCCGTGAAATGGCGTATTATTAATATTTCCCTATAAAACTCCTCGCTGGCTCCCACAAGGAGGTACGCCGTTTATTGTTCGTACGTCATCCTCCGAGGGCGGGCTCCCCCCGAAAGGATGACAAGCTTCGCTTTCTACGCTACCTACCTAATTTACTATTGAGAATGGAAGGAATATTCATTGCTTTTCAAAAAGGACTGGGATTGAAAGGAGGGGGGGGGGAGTGGGGGACGGATTTCCCAGCACGTAAACATCGGTCCCGACGACACACACAGTGTACACACGATTCTTTTCGGTTGTCAAGCTCATTGTGGACACCCACAAGCCGCTCCACTGCTCCACATCCGTCAATAAGTGGAACCCCTCCCGGATAATAATAGTTGGACTTTTCTAAAGGTTAGACTGTACCCGCAGAACAGTAGCCTGAAGGCTTAGTGGCCCCAGTCTGCAGAACCAGGAAAGTTAGTGCTAAAAACGCTGCAAAATTTACACAAGGGTTTATTATTCTTTGATATTTGATATAGGTTACTTGTACAGACATTTAATTCTGTCAATAAAAAAAATTTTTTTGGGATTTTTATACCTATTTCAAAAAAAAATTTTTGGGGGGATTTTTTTTTTCAAAAATGTGTTTTTTCAAAAATTCTTTAATTTTTACTAAAAAATATTTAACTTCTTGGTATCCTTCAAAAATCCCATTTTTAGCCCCATGAAAGCCCTATAGATCGCCACAGTGAAATCTGATCGTTCCGGGACCCCCAAAAATGGATTCTATGTCCAAAAATACTTCGAAAACGACACCTAACTCGATCCCATAGCTAAAAGCCTTCAAAACACCCCTCCTGTAGCCCAATTTTAGCCCCATGACGCCCCACGGGTTTGGGCGATCGGACTGAAAACCTTGCGGGCACAACTAGATGGTAAACCAAGTATTTTGCCAAAATTTCAGATTTTAAAAAAAATTCCTACTGCCCAAAACGGCCCGGACGGCGGACGGACATTTCGGATTTTGAATGTAGACCTCTTGAAACGGATAATGTCAAGTTTTGAGGCCGATCCGAGTCGTCGACCTCCGTCGCGAAAACATAGGTGTATTATTCCAAGAATAATAAACCAAAAGGGGTGAGAAAAAAAAAAAATACTGCACAGCTGGAAATCGTTTTAACCCCGTTTGGGGGTCCCAAACAAGACCCATCTGAGTTTGCGACAGTTTGGGTCATAAACACCCACGACTTAGATAATAGGCTATAGGCTTTCGCGAACTCTCTTCCTTCATCGCGAACGGAGCTTTCCTTAGCAACGAGAGCCGGGTCAAAAAGAGTCAAACTTTTCGTAAAACCAAAACCCTTTACAACTGTTGGTGTCGGTTTTGAACGAAACTGCGTCGGTCAAGAAGAGGTTTTCACGCTGAGTTCAACGACTACAAAACGATTTCTGTGCGATAACCCGTTCCGAAGTTATTCAAAGTTCTTCGGTAGGTGGATACGAGTTTCTTTTGTGAGTCTTCGTTTCGGGGTAGTTTGATAGGTACTTTACAAGAATCAAAAATATATATATTTAAACCAGTACCTAACAAGTAAAAACAAAAACCTAAACAAGGAACATGTCCGCCTGTATTCGTTTGCCCTGGCGCCTTATGCCCTTCTGGGCGCCGTCGTACTCTTTGCTGACTCTGCGAGTTCTCAGCAGTCAATGGTTTTATCCAGTGTTCCTCTACAACACCGGCCCCATCTTCTGTACCATGAGACCGTAGCCGCGTCGCGTATTCTGGAGTCGAAGGTTCACTGCCCGGTAGGTGGGTTCGAGTTTCTTTTTCGAGCCATAGATTCTTCACGTCAAATTGAGTTGACGGTTGCTACGGGTGTTCCACGTGAAGCATGGATTGCATTACTGATAAGGGGTTTGGCTGAATAACGATTTTCTCTCCTGCTCCTCCCAGAGCGCTAAAATTTGGTACGGGTACAGCTTCTTGAGGAGGTTGAACAGGTTGGACGTGCTTGCGTTCTTAGTGAAGAATGGATGCATTATTGAACGGGACTGTGATATTTCGTGCGAAGCACGGGTGTCCCAGCTAATTGAACAATATTTGCAGTGATTTCGCTTTGCTACACCTACGCTACATGTTTGTTTCCCATGTAATGTGTTCAATAATAATTATTGAATTATTCAAACATTATTTTTATGTTTCAGGACGTGAACATGCCGTTTTTCCAATCGTGAGGACCGTCTTTAGTGCCCAGGACTCATGCGCAGAAGAATGGTTGGGGTTCTTATAATGTACTAGAGGGCTTCGCCAGCCAACCCCCGCTCGTTCCGCCCCGTCACACTCCGATTTTGGTGCGTGTTCAGCAACGCAAGATGTCATCAGGGACACGAATTTATGAACGGACTGGCCATGATTTTCTCAGTGACACCCATTTTAATTGTGCTGTAAGTAATCATACGAGAATTTTACCATAGAACATGCTTTAGCCTTGAGCTAACTGGCACAAAGTGTCCCATTTTTGGGGTGACGCGGACGTGTGACACGGAGAGGGTGACGAAGTTTTCTTATGATTTTCACGTACAACCAAGCCGATTCTAGGGAAATGACACTTCTTTAGTTTTCATCGGACAAAAATCGTTCTGCATTCGTTGGAAAGTTCTCGATTTATCGCGCATCTCTTTCGCATTTATATCGTAGTTTTATAAGTATTTATGTTATAAATTAATGTAGTAAACAATGCCGCCAGTAGTGGATGCAGTAAACCAACTTTTGGTTTATTATTCTTGGAATAATACACGTATGTTTTCGCGACGGGGGTCGACGACTCCGATCGGCCTCAAAATTTGACATTATCCGTTTCAAGAGGTCTACATTCAAAATCCGAAATGTCCGTCCGCCGTCCAGGCCGTTTTGGGCAGTAGGAATTTTTTTTAAAAATCTGAAATTTTGACAAAATACTTGGTTTACCATCTAGTTGTGCCCGCAAGGTTTTCAGTCCGATCGCCCAAACCCGTGGGGCGCTATGGGGCTATAATGGGGCTACAGGTGGGGTTTTTTGAAGGCTTTGGGGTATGGGATCGATTTAGGTGTCGTTTTCGAAGTATTTTTGGACGTAGAATCCATTTTTGGGGGTCCCAGAACGATCCGATTTCACTGTCGCGATCTATAGGGCTTTCATGGGGCTAAAAATGTGATTTTTGAAGAATCCCAGGAGGTTAAATGTTTTTCGAGTAAAAAATACATAATTTTTGAAAAAAATTCCCCCCCAAAAAAATTTTTTTTTTCATTGACAGAATTAAATTTATGTACAAGTAACCTATATCAAAGAATAATAAACCCTTGTGTAAAATTTGCAGCGTTTTTTGTTATGGCACAAATAATAATCGTTTATTCACTCGTAGCAAGTGGATCATCCAAGGGAATGACAAAACACAACAAATAACGAGAATGAAAAACAAAACATCTACAAAAGAAACAAAAACATCACCCAGCAAACGGCAGAAACCAAGGAGAGCCATGAACGCTGTGTTCACGTGGACTAATCGTCCCAGAACTGTAGGACTGCTCCGTCTTCGAGTCCGAGACACCGCAACTTCCTTCGAGTACCTCGCAGCCGGGATGCCAGCAAATTGCAGCTTCACCCGAACCCAAGCAGCAACTTCTGAAAATGCACGAGCCCACTTTTCAGCCAGTGTCGAGGCGAGCTGTCGATTGAATCGCTAGAACTCTCTCCCCATGGATCCATCACATGCACATATCAGCGGGGAGAAAGAAGACCTGAAGTCTTCAGCAGCAGTGTCGTATTTTGCATGTTTCGTCGACTCAGCGTTCTTGGATACCTGGTCCCAGTTGAGGTGGGCTTAGGAGGCCGCGTCGGCGCTAATAACGCGATTGTAAAAAACGCTAACCTGTCCCTATTCCACACCCCCGCTCATGATGCCAGGCCTGCCATTTCCGCTCAAACATCCCTCACAAAATGATGCTTGTTTTGTTGTCACTTGGTTGGGTGGGTGGGTGGGGGGGGGGGTAATCTTGATTATAGTTGAAGAGTCACACCGTAACCAAAAAGCGAGGCTAAAGCATGTTCCACGTTGCTTAAATATTAGCCATAGGCTCTAGGCAAATAGCATCCGGGGATCTAGGGGGCGCCCAGCGCCGAGTTTGTAAATCCTCGTTTCGTCATATCGGGCGATTAAGCGATGGAAATCAATAAAAAGTTTGATAATTTTCTCAAAAGTTCGCTGGTTTGTCCGGTGATGAGCTAAAGAAAATCGGTGGCTGTAAAAGGGCCGTCACCAGTTATTCAGAAACGCGAAATGAAATTGGTGGTTTCGAAATTTTCTCGTGGGGTCATCCGTACAGTCTATGCTCGCCAAGTCAATTTGTTTTTTTTTGTCGATGGCATTTTCATCTGTTTATGATAACAATAAACAAATCAGTTGTGACTCAGCGAAATCTATCCAGCTTTCGTACGCAGTACATAACTCCTCATTGCGAACTATTGTTGCCGCATGAGCTGAACAGCAAAACGCTGCAAATTTTACACAAGGGTTTATTGTTCTTTGATATAGGTTACAAGTCCGAGTATTAATTCTGTCAACAACAAAAATTTTGTTTTGTTTTCGCGTTTGTCGTTTTCCGATCGGCCTCAAAATTTGACATCATCCGTTTCAAGAGGTCTAGATTCCATAACAGAAATTCCATCCGCCGTCCGGGCCGTTTTGGGCAGTTGGAATTTTTTCAAAAATCTGAAATTTTGACAAAATACTACAAATCTAAAATTTTTTATTGACACAGAATTAAATTTCTGCACATGTAACCTATATCAAGAATAATAAACTCAAGTGTAAATTTTTTTTTTTTTTTACTCGCGCTGAAAACCTTGCGGGCACAACTAGATGGAAAACCGAGTATTTTGTCAAAATTTCAGATTTAAAAAAAAAATCCTTACTTCCCAAAACGGCTGACGGACAGTTCGATTTTGGAATCTAGACCTCTTGAAACGGATAATGTCAAATTTTGAGGCCGATCGGAGTCGTCGACTTCCGTCGCGAAAACATAGGGGTATTATTCCAAGAATTATAAACCAATATCATCAAGGGAACTCTAGTTATATATTATTATGATTTATTCGCATCCCTACGTCATTGTGGGCCCACAAAGTCAATCACTTTCAAGCTGAAACAGGCCTCTCTCTGCATCTGTTCAGCCCCGCCTTCCCATTTTGAATTCTCAGACCGCAAAGTCCTCTCATTATGCGCACTTAGGGACTTTCCTTTTGACCGTCAACCGAACGATCGGGCTGATTTTAGTTGATGACTGAATGATAGAAAAGGGTTAACGGGCCAGGGAATGGTATGTATTCTGAATGTATTTGGCCACATTCTAATGATACGTTTCACGTGTCTCATTAAAATGAATGAGGTGGTGTTCTGAGGGTGTCGGCAACTTCGCCGGCTCTGCCTGACGGGCTAAAAAAAATGTTAACCGCCTCCACATTTGTCCTATTATGTTTCAAGATGTATAAAAAAAACAAATTTTATGCAAGGGCTTATTATTCTTCGATAGGTAGATTGTGCAAAAATTAATTGTGTCATTAAGAAACATTTTGAAAAAAATAAGTGTTTTTTGTATGTTTGTACTGACGTGGGACCTCGAAAAATGGATTAGGTCCAATAGTTGGACTCTTAAGGTGGCATTCTTGGAAATGGTTCATATTTTGGTTTATTATTCTTGGAATACAATACTTGGTTTACCATCTAGTTGTGCCCGCAAGGTTTTCAGTCCGATCGCCCAAACCCGTGGGGCGCTATGGGGCTAAAATGGGGTTACAGAAGGGGGTTTTTGAAGGCTTTTAGCTATGGGATCGAGTTAGGTGTCGTTTTCGAAGTATTTTTGGACTTAGAATCCATTTTTGGGGGTCCCGGAGCGATCCGATTTCACTGTGGCGATCTATAGGGCTTTCATGGGGCTAAAAATGGGATTTTTGAAGGATCCCAAGAAGTTAAATATTTTTCGAGTAAAAATTAAAGAATTTTTGAAAACACACATTTTTGAAAAAAAAAAAAAAAAAAAATCCCCCCAAAAAATTTCTTTGAAATATAAAAATCCAAAAAAAAAATTTTTAAATTTTTTTATTGACAGAATTAAATGTCTGTACAAGTAACCTATATCAAAGAATAATAAACCCCTGTGTAAAATTTGCAGCGTTTTTTACCCAAATTATGAAGAAAAATTGCCACTGCCCAAAACAACTCGGACGATGGACGGACATTTCGGTTTTTGAATCTAGAGTCTAGATTCTAGACCTCTTGAAACGAATAATGTCAAATTTTGAGGCCTGTCGGAGTCGTCGACCTCCGTCGCGATTACATGTATTATTCCAAGAATAATAAACCAAAACCGGAAAATTCTCGATTTTGCTAGACGATTATGACAACATATTGTTGACAAAAATGGTCGGTTCTCCGTCTAGCTGTGTCCGCAAGTTTTCAGGCCCATCCCTAACCCGCAGTGCCACCCTGCTGCACTAGTTGACGGATCAGTTTCACGCTCACATTTGACGCTTCCTGGACCTTTTCTACTATCCCAAGTCGCAAAAGAGTGTCGTCTGCGGAATCCTGTTGCGAGGAACACCTTGTGAGGATCGTGTAGGAATTGAGAAAGTGGCTTTTCTCCTCGGAGATATTTCCTGTAGCGACGTGTTGAACGATGATTCGTGTCCCCTCTCATGTGCTGTACATTGTTGCAAGACTGGCGGAGTGGTTGCAGTTCCTGTAGGTCCTTAGAAATGCGAGGGAATCGACAACCTCCCGTGGGGTTCTGTGGGGCTAAAATGGAGGGGTGGGGTTGACGATTTTTGGCCATAGGGTCGAGTGGGTCGTCGTTTTCGAAGCATTTTTGGCTGTAGAGTCCATTTTTTAGGGTAAACCTCATCGTTGGGATCTATGAGGCATTCTATAGGGCTACAAAAGGGGCTTGTAAAGGAGGTGGAATAAGGTGTCGTTTTCCGAGTAATTTCGAACGTAGAATCCATTATTTTGGGTTCCTCTTCTCTCAGAAGGTTGAAATATTAAATTTTTTATTTTTGTTTTCGCTCAATGCAGGCGCTCAATTGCCCTAGAATGCAGGCCAATATCTCCTTACCTTCTCGTCTGAGCTTGCACCTGTAATGTTGTCTTTCTTTCATATTGTGAACCCCCGGACGCAGATAAGATGATTCGGCGTGAGAAAAATTGAAGTCTTGGGTTTCAGTCAGGTAGCCGCGTCTGTAGGCTGCTGATGGTGTAACACACAATCCAACCGATTGAGATAATTTGAATTGTATACAACCCTTATAAGGGTTGAAAAAGAGATTTTGAAATAGGTATAAAAATATTGGAACCTACTGGGAAAGCTCATGAGTCCCTAGCAGATGAAGTCCATTGTAGTCAGAGTGGGACCTACTCATAGAAAACGCTGCAAATTTTACACTAGGGTTTATTATTCTTTGATAATATCAATCCTATATTATAGGTTACTTGTGCAGAAATTTAATTCTGTCAATGAACAAAAATTAAAAAAAAAAGTTTTCCGATTTTTATATTTAAAAAAAATTTTTTTTGGGGATTTTTTCAGAATTTTTTGTTTTTTACTTGAAAAATATTTGACCTCCTGGGATCGCCCAGAAGGGCATAAGACGCCGGGCTGAAGGACAAACGAATACAAGCGGCCTTGTTCCTTGTTTATGTTTTTGTTTCTACTTGTTACTTGTTTAAATACAAATTCGAGTTGACGGGTTAAAAAATAAATAATTATAATTGCCCAAATGGAATAAAACTAATGTTTAAAGTTTCAAACTCAATTGTTGAAGTGAAATATAATTGTGATTGAAAATAAGGTCACACGACAGAAAATAGGACGTTTTCCGTTCCCAATCACTGGCAGTGTTGTATTTTTGATGGCGGAATAATAGGGTGGTAGCAATCGGCGAAGTGAACTGAAACCTGTCTATTTCGCAAACTTTGACTGCCTGTGCACCGGCAAGAACGCGACGAATCGGTCTGCAACATATTCAAAAATGGTTAATTTTGGAGAACTTTTATTTTTTGAGTTCAACCATTGAAGGGGAATGCCCCGAAATTCGTTAGGCCACTAGTTCGGTGTCCTCACCTGTCGTACATTAGGCCACTAATTCAGCCGCTAGTTCAGCGTCCGCTTCTTCTTCTGGAAGTTATTGTTTTCTTTGCTTGATTTTGCTCTCGTTTTGTTCGTGTTCCTTGTCTTAATTTCCGTTTTGTTGAAAACGCAGGGCAGAATGGGATGAGGAGCCTCGGCAGCGGTTCCATCTGCGAGCGATTTTCCGCCTTTGGACGGCTGTCAGAAATGAAACCGGGGCCCCTCACGTAGGGAACATTTCGCGGATCCTCCTCCTTCGCACCAATCCGTCAAAGTGACGTTTTTGAGAGGGTGTGAAAATCGGCTGGAACCTTAACGAGCCGAGTGGATTCCTTCGTCTGCCGACCTCGCTCATGGCGGAGGAAAAAATGCGTGACGAAGTTGTCCCTCCCCGAGAAAGTACCTCGACGAAGGCGACCTTGAAGGTTTCTGTTATTGGAGGACACACTTTCTGTCCCGAGAACGGCCCCACCGTTAAGTAGATCTGGTTAATTACCACCATCCAAGCAGGCAATCACTACAAGCACCTGCCCAGGGAAAATGGAGCCGATTTTTCACGCGCCTTTTCCCAAACGGCTGTCGAAGCCTTTTTCGGTTCTGGTCGTCACAAAAGATGAGATCGTCCCATACGTGAACTTTTCTTTTCATTCGCTTCTCTAATAGGCGGCCGCTTTTTCTTTCTTCCGACTATCATCCGAAGGAAAAAGTTTCATGAATATGCGATGAGAAGATTACACGCCAGTTCGCCAGCTTAATCAACTTAATTGATAAACACCGGCGTAAAACGGCGCTGTCGACTCCCAAGCCAGCGTTGTGGTTTTCACTTCTATCTGTTAAAACTGATTATCATGTTAGGTTGCATGACGGTGGTGATCGTTTTCTAAGCAGAAGAGGTTCAGAATGAAAAATGAGGATACCGAACTAGTGGCCTAACGTACGACAGGTGTGGCCGCCAAAAGAGTGGCCTAAAGCTATGACAAGTGAGGATGCCGAACTAGTGGCCTAACATAATAATATAACATATTATGTTATATTATTAATATATTATATTAATGCATTACTTAAAATAGAAATGGGACACTCCCGCATCTCCCTCCCGTTTAACCTTTTTGGGCAGTTGTCATGGCTTAAGTCTGTTCCAATCATTGAAATCCAATGGACATTGTTCCATGCTAAGAAGAAAAAAAAAGAGAAAAAAATGCAAATTTTACTTTGATATAGGTTACTTGTGTGAAAGATAATTCTGTGGCATTAAAAGCAGTTTTGAAAAGAAAAAAAAGTGTGTAAATTGTGTCGAAAAGTACGTCCAAAATTACTCGGAACTCCTGGGATCCTTCAAAAATCCCGTTTATAAACTAGTGGGGATCTATAGAGCATTCCTGGGGCTATAAATAAAGCCCCAGGAATGCTCTATGGATCCCCACAGTGAAATCTGATCCTTCAGGGACCCCTAAAAATGGATTCTACATCCGAAAATACTTCGAAAACCGCACCTAACTCGACCCCATTGCCGAAAACCGTCAAAATACCCTCCCGTAGCCCTGTTTTAGCCCCATAGCGCCCCACGGGTTTGGGCGATCAGGCTGAAAACCTTGCGGGCACAACAAGATGCCAAACCAAGTAGGTATGTTGTCAAAATTTTACATTTAAAAATAAATTCCTACAGCCCAAAACGGCTCGCATGGCGGACAGACATTTGTTTTTGGAATCGAAACGGATAATGTCAAATTTTGAGGCCGATCTGAATTTTCGACCTCCGTCGCGAAAACATCATCAGAAGTATCATTCGAAGAATAATTAACCAAAATCACTAAGCTTCACTTCCGTTAATATAGTTTTTCCGCGTAAAATGGTATAATACTACTCGTTTGTATAAACCAAAATCGTTGCGTCTGCAAACCCTTGGAATCTTGGATGTCCTATTAAGATCACAAATTGGTCGTCTGGATATTTTCATTAACTGTTTAACCTAACGACTTTTTGATCAAACTTGATTGACATCGTAGTCTCGAAACCTCCTCTCCACTGGGCTATTTTTAAAATTGTTTCGTCCAGTGTTGTGCGAACTCACGCGAACTGTGTTGCCCAAATGCATTACAGCGTCGGCTGTCCGCGTTGTGTTTTCATTTCCAGTGCCAGCAATGTGAGCGTTGTCCTTTTTTCAGACATTCGTTGGGTTTATACTAGTTGGATTTCGGCATGATTGAAGTGAGTCAGAAATTGATCTTATTGATTACTTGTGCAGAAATTCACAACTAGATGGTATACCGAGTATTTTGTCAAAATTTCAGATTTAAAAAAAAATCCTACTGCCCAAAACGGCCCGGACGGCGTCAGGCCGGCGGACATTTCGGTTTTAGAATCTAGACCTCTTGAAACGGATAATGTCAAATTTTGAGGCCGATCCGAGTCGTCGACCTCCGTCTCGAAAACAGGTGTATTATTCCAAGAATAATAAACCAAAATTGGCAATAAACAAAAATCAAAAATCAGACTTGGCTGAGGATGAGCTTATTGTGCAGTACCGTCATATCGACAAACTGGTGCTTTTCAGTCGAAAGGTACTATATCCCAAACTGTTAAAGTCAAAACTTACTTTATCCGTGGCTTCAGAATTTAAATTTTGACGTTACTAATCACATTTTTAACCAATTATCAAACAGGTTTGCCAGACGATGAAGAGAAAAATTACAATCAATCTGAAAAAAAAAAAAAAAAAAAGTTTGGTTCTATGAGTTGTAATAAATTTGCTACTGGTTTTTTGTGGTTCTGTAAAATGCACTCAAGTGGATTAAGTACCTTTTGTGATGCAAACTTCTCAATTGTTTCGCTTCATTAAATGTACGAACACACAGCAACTGTGTCGCCCAATTGCATTGCAGTGTCGGCTGTTTGCATTGTACCTATTTTCATTTCCAGTGCCAGCAAGTGAGCCTTGTCTTTGTTTCTTTCAGACATTCTTTGGATTTCTACTACATAGTTGGATTTCGGCGTGATTGAAGTGAGTCAGAAATGGGTCTTATTGATTTAAAAAAGGGTTGCTCCCCGCTGTGATTTGGCACATACTGTGAATTGTGAGTTCACTTAAGGTTACTTTTCGACCGTCAGTCGTCTGCAATAGGTAGGTGTAGGTGGGTGTATCCGTATCGGTTCCCAGACGTCCGTATTGGTTCCGACATCCCGAGGAACCTCGGCCGTATCGGTTCCCATTCGCTGAGGGAGGAGTGGACGGATTCTCCTTCCCATTTACAGGCTTAGGACTGTCTACAGTTTCCAAGCATTTTTTGGAAAGTGTAGGCATGGTTAAAAAGTACTCTATTCTTGATAATCGACCGAAAAATCGTTTGCGATTTGCCGTATTTTTTCTCGTGTTCGTGCTTGAGGTAGAAAGGAGAATGTAGAATGTGAGAAGCCGGTTATCAAGCCAACCAGTCTTCTAAGTTCCCCGCGTTTCAACTCTAGTAGCTCATCGGCATTCTTGGTGTTGAATTTTGCCACCATGCGCATGCTGTGAGCGTGACCTTCGAGGAGTTGCCATCTTTTGGAGGTTTGTAATGACATCCACCTATTGATTGCGCCTCTGAAGGAGGTTTGTGGTAGGCCAACTGCTGGCTCCGGGCTGCAAAACGCTGCAACTTTTACCCAAGGGTTTATTATTCTTTGATATAGGCTAATAGTGGAAAAATTAATTTTGTGTCATTAAGAATATATTTTTGAAAAAATTATTTAAAAAAAAAAAAAAATTCTTCTGTACAATGTTTGAACAGATGTGGAATCTCGAAAAATGGATTATGCGTCTAAATTACTCGTAAGACGCCACCCAATTATACCTCCTGGAATCCCTAAAAATCCCATTTGTAGCCCCATGAAAGCCCCATAGATCCTTACGGCGAAATCGGATGGTTCTGGGACCCCCAAAAAATGGACTTCGTTCAAAAATACTTCGAAAACGACACCTAACTCGACCCCGTGTCCGAAACCTTTAAAAAAAACCTCCCGTAGCCCCTTGTTAGCCCCACGAGAAAGTGATTTGGACGCAGAATCGGTTGATGGCTCGAACACCCCAACTGTCTGTTCGTCTGGCTTTCAGTTCAATGGCAATGAGAGAGCCCGTCCTGGGGGACCCAATCTTTCCTCCAGATTCAAAGTTGAAATTTTCGAAAGTGCCCTGGTAATTTGTATTACTCCGTAGGAGCTCAAAACTCACTGCCATTGCTTCAAATTCTGAAATTCTTCAAAAAAAAAAAAAAAAAAAAAATTAGTCGACATGAGGTTCCCTTGCCCATTGGGCGGTTGTCTGTTAGGTTCATCACTGCGATGGCTGAAAACTGCCGCTGAATTATGAATTTTTGGATCAAATGGATTTCACTTCCTGAAAAGTGAGCCTAGTCTGCCTGTAAAGCCAAGTTATATCCCCCCCCCCCCTTCTTCCTGATGCCGCCATCACTTCCTCAATTCCCTTTCAACCCGGACGGGTTTTCCTGTGGAGTGATTATTAAACGGTGGTTGATTTGTGAATGAGACGCCGAGGAATTGGGCTGCTTTCGTTTATTGAGATGTCGAACGGGCGGGAAGGTCTCTGGGACGGCGATATTTCATCATTTTCCCTTTCCGGTGGGGACCTTCTAAGCCTTCATTTCAACACCCCCCATCCACGGTTGGGCCCTCACATTTCATCCATTCCTCTAAAGGTCTTCATTTCATTCAATCCCACCCTCATAATTTTGGAACTCATTAAAATTGTCCAGGTTTCCACTTCCCGGATCAAGAGTCATATTATCCCGTTCGTGGATTAACACAAACCAAGGAAAAGTTATTGGAGTGGTTTTGGGGCGGGGGGGGGGGGGGGGGGGTGTCATTATGTCCATTTGAATTGTTGGTTTATACCTAATCTTCTCGGGATAATCAACTTTTTTTTTTGGCTGGGGTAGACATTTTGATGCTTCTCAGGTTGTCATTGTTTTGTTGTTGTTTCTCTGTGTGTGTACCTAAACGCTATTTAACTCAGTCCTACGCCGTTTTGGGAGAAGGAATCGTTAACTTAAATTGGGACCAAACATTCGGTTTCATTCCTACCTGCGTCCCACAGTGGGCCAGAATGAACATTTAGCGCCAAAATTCAAAGCATGTTCTGAATCGGTTCATACTAAGTATGTAAGTCTTGTAAGTACGTAACATGCAACTGGTATGTAACATGTAAACATGCTTTATGTTTTGACGGTAGCTGAGTCGAATGCAACTATTTCTGAACCGCTAGAACCTCACGTTAGAAAAACAGTTTATGGCTTAAATTTCATGAATTTCCAATTTTTGGTGTTTATTGAAGTTCGACTAGCTTCAGGTTCTTTATTAAACTCCAAATAAGAACAATTACCTGTAAATGTAACCGTCCACAACACCACAGCCTCGAATAAATTAAAATTAAAATAACTTGAGTAAAAAAATATATACCTAAAGCAATAAAACTCTGCAAAAATAAAGACGAAATCTGTTACGAAAACCTACCTATAAATGAACCCGTTTTTTTTTAAAGGGGCTATGTGACGTTTTTGGCCGATTCAAAAACTCCGGGAAAATGCAAAAAACTGTCTAATTCTATCATTACTGTCAAAATCTCCAATTATAGTTTGTATTCCTATACAGCTAGCTTTTACACATTTTTACACAAATTTTCAGATTTTTTTTGAGTGGGGAAGTGTATCAAATTGCAATTTGAAAATCGGTTACATAGCCCCTTTTAAAAAAAATCAATTTTTCAGGATTGAAATAATTCCCACAAACAGCTTTGTTTATCGAATGAAAGTATTTCGATTAATAAACTCCTTTTCCGATACTTATGAAAGGTATACCTAATGATAAGAACTTTTTGTTAATGGAAAATCGGGAAAAATGAAAAACTTCCTAAACCGATTTCCTGTACAAGCCTTTCATCAGTCGCTCATGAGCGTTAAATGAATTTAACAACAAGGTAAAATCCTTCAAAACCTCACCCCCTCCACCCCTTAATCCCTCTAAAAGCCTCGGACAGGTCTGGGACCCTCACAAATCGATTCTACTCCCAAAAACGACACCTCACTCGAGCTCCTGGCCCAAACCTGTCAAAACCCGCACCAGTTGTAGCTCAATAAAAGCCTTACCCGGCATCCAAGGGTGGTCGGACTGGTCTAGAATCCCTCTGAACCGTTTATACCCAAAAAATGCTGCAAAAACGACATCTTACTCGACCCCCTGGGAAATCCATCAAAGTTACTACTGAAGTTGCTTCAACTGTTGATTCCTGGGTTGCCTCATCCAGACTCACTTTTAAGAGTCTTTCAATTTTATTAAATAAATTTCAGGCTAAATTTTAGCGTCTCCACAACCCTGAAACTCCACGGTGATGACATAGAGAGGCAGCAAGTTGTCATTTGAAAGGGGTTATGTGGCGCACATAGCCCCTTTCAAAGGACATCGGAAATTTCAACCCGGGTTTTCTCTAGGAAGGGTCAATGTTACGAGACTCCTTTCAATGTCAATCGATGTAACCATGTATGAAGACTCAGGAAATGATAGAAAGTGAAAATGGCCAAAAACGTCACATAGCCCCTTTCAAAAAAAGCGGTATTTAATGTACCCCTTTGTAGAGAAACTGATGCTGAATGCTGAAACTGAAACTAGGGTTAAATGATGAAGATGACAATTAGGGTTAAATGATAATGATGACTACACATTGTGTTATATAATATATAACATGGTATACGATATTTAATCTTTACTTGTCTAATCGTCTTGTTTTATTGCATCCTCCATTCATCCGCAAATCCCTTCCGTGGTATCGTCACCGTTATTCCTATCTACCATCCAAAAATATTTAATATCAAGAAAAACGCAAAAAAAACGCTGCAAATTTTAACCAAGGGTTTATTATTCTTTGATATAGGTTACTTGTGCAAAAATTATTTCTGTCAATGGAAAAAAAATTGGGAAAAATTTTTTTTCGATTTTTTTTTTTTAATTCTTTATTTTTTACTCGAAAAATATTTAACCTCCTGGGATCCTTCAAAAATCCCATTTTTAGCCCCATGAAAGCCCTATAGATCCCCACAGTGGAATCGAATCGTTCCGGGAACCCCGAAAATGGATTCTACGTCCAAAAATATCTCGAAAACGACACCTAACTCGATCCCATAGCTAAAAGCCTTAAAAAAAAAACCTCATAGCCCCATTTTAGCCCCACAGCGCGCCACGGGATTGGGCGATCGGACTGAAAACCTTGCGGGCACAACTAGATAGTAAACCAAGTATTTTTCAAAATTTCAGGTTTAAAAAAAATTCCTACTGCCCAAATCGGCCCGGACGGCGGACGGACATTTCGGATTTAGAATTTAGACCTCTTGATACGGATAATATCAAATTTTGAGGCCGTTCGGAGTCGTCGACCCCCTTCGCGAAAACATAGGTGTATTATTCCAAGAATAATAAACCACAAAAAAAGTGAGAGTAAGTACTAAAGCTAGAACGTTTGAACAAATGGGGGAAAAAAAATTCCTTGGCAACTCGCGGCCGTATCCTACTTTACCTCTAAAATGTCTTCTGAGAAGAAAAATTAGTTGATTTTTTATGAGCTACGCAATGTTAGTATGATTTCTAATAGGGTGAAGTGGGGTAATTGTGTAAACGGGGTAAATGTGTTGACGATTCATAAAATGGCGCCAAATGAAGCTGCGATGTTGCCATTTTCACTGGGCGTACTCCAAAGTCTATTGCTACTTATCACAGAAAATGGCGGGATTCGGGGAACCTGTTGTGACAGGGCTGTTCATTGCCTGCGGCAGTCAGTGTTTCACTCTCGACTGGAGTTGACGACAGCTTTAAGTTTTGCTCTCTGGAGCGTGTACAATTTTTTTTTGCTAACCACTTATAAGAATCTTTCTTCTACTTAGTGTGTTCAAAAGTTTTTTGTTTTAAATTTTGTATTAATGTAGTCAGTCTGCTCCCAAGCTTGACTACAGGCTTTTTTGAAAGCAGATATAACATCGTACCTATTTATAGTATTTTAAGTGATAAAAAATATAGGCAGAATTGACCTTAGTGACTACTACACAGCATTGACCGCACTTGAACTCTTCTACACACCGCCACAAATCGCACCAAAATCCACCTCGTTAAGGAAGGCAACCAAGTCCAAACAGTTTAATAGTACTTACTTCCCTCAATAATGTCCATTACTAACAGCCTCAAACTATTAACTGCTCACAACCAGCTGCGATGTTGACGAATAAGTCGAAGGGAATTGGCGGGGCGATTTCGGGGGGCAAGGGGGGTCTGGGGCGCTGTGAAAAAAAAGAAGTGTTTTGTGAATAATTTTATTGTGGGTGGTTATGGCGAGGAGGAGTCAGCTGCATAGCCATCAGGTCCCCTCGTCCCACAGCAAACTCAACATCCAGTCAACTGCTCCAAACCCCGATTTTTGCTCCACTTTTGGAGCTTAGATGCGCCCCGTGGAGCAACTTTTTGGTGGTTTCATATTTTTCTCGTCATCTATTCGCCAAAACGGATTTTTGGTATTTTTTTTCAAATTTTTTAGAAAACGTTTAATTTTCCGTTTTTCCCCCTTTAGGAGCTCAGAAACGCCAAATGAAGCTACTTTTTGGTGGTTTCAGACTTTTCTCGCACTATGCTCGCCAAACTGGACTTTTAAAGGCCAATAATTGGCCTGAAATTATTTCAGATTTTTCCGAATAAAGACGACCAAAATCGTGTCACCCTCCTCGGGCTGCGGCTTTAATATAATAGATAAATCCTGCAGGATAGATCGTTCATTTCAATTCTATTGGGCGGGCACAACTAGATGGTAAACAGAGTATTTTGTCGAAATTTCAGATTAAAAAAAAAAAATCCTACTGCCCAAAACGGCCCGGTCGGCGGACGGACATTTCGGTTTTGGAATCTAGACCTCTTAAGAGGTTTCAATTGAAACGGATAATGTCAAATTTTGAGGCCGATCGGAGTCGTCGACCTCCGTCGCGAAAACATTGGTGCATTATTCCATGAATAATACACCAAAAGGGTGCCATATTGGGAATTTTATCCGCAGATTCTCTCTTAACCTGCGCAATTCCAAATTATTGCACCCACATTGGCTGGTAACGTCGCCAGCCGACGCCGCTTAAAACGGGCCGGGGGCGGAAGCATTATTCTGGCTCTGAAAAAAAGAAGAAGAAAAACTCCCTCACTCCCCTCGTCGAGTCCTTCAGCGCATGCGTTTTCTCCCTCCGGTTTCCCTTCGCCCTTCGACAACCTTCGGGCCCTCCCGAACTGCCGGCGTTTCCGACTTGGCGCCGCCAAAGAGGTTTCGGCACCGCCAACAGACCAGTCGGCCGACAGCTGAGGACATGGGACCCAGGTGAGCCCCGAGACAGGCCATATACACGTGTAGCTCCACGAGATGTTGGAAAACCCGTCTAATTTATCGCCTGAGTTGTACACTGGACAATTCAAATTATTCACGCAGTTGAACGAACAAACCAATAATGAAATTTATTATTTATTATGTTCTGAATAATCAACACATTTTCGCGACGGGGATCGAAAATTTCCCGAATGTATGTTTTAGAAGGGAAGGTGTTGTACATTGAGACATTTTTGTTAATTAATCTTAGAATAACCAACCTACTTTGATAGGGGGTCAAAACGTTTGATCACCATACAAA
The DNA here is from genome assembly GCA_955831195.1 of Pilophorus perplexus. NCBI lineage: Eukaryota > Metazoa > Arthropoda > Insecta > Hemiptera > Miridae > Pilophorus > Pilophorus perplexus. Next base: position 28,910,850 of record OY037015.1, read on the forward strand.
TTTTTTCATAACGACTGCAGGTGCAGCAATCCCCAATTCCAGTTGACTTGATGATGGACGAGAGAGGCTGAAATCGATTGTCTAAACGAGAAATAAACAGTGTAGAACAGAAGTAATTTCAATCTTTTCCATTCCAATTCGATTTTCCCAACTTTTCAGGAGACCCAAAAAAAACGACGTCAGGACTTCTTCTTTGTTCGCGAGCACCGTCATACGCATGAAGTTATGCCTCATCCCCCACACTTGGTTGCTGGAGATGGGCGTTGTTGCTATTTTGGTTTATTATTCTTGGAATAATACATCGATGTAATCGTGACGGAAGTCGATAATTCTTATCGGCCTCAAAATTTGACATTATTCTTTCAAGATGTCCAAATCGAAATGTCCGTCCGTTTTGGGCAGTAGGAATTTTTTTTTAATCTGAAATTTTGACAAAATACTCGGTTTACCATCTAGTTGTGCCCGCAAGGTTTTCAGCCCGATCTTCCACACCCTTAGGGCTAAAACGGGGCTAAGGGATGGGTTTTTGAAGGTTTTCGGCTTTGCGGTCGAGTTAGGTCGCGTTTTCGGAGTATTTTTGGACGTTGAATTCGTTTTTGGGGGTCGCAGAACCATCCAATTTCACCGTAGGGATCGATGAGGCTTTAAAGGGGCTACGCTTAGCGTTCAATGATCAACTCAAAAATCATAGCGCCCCGATTTTGCTTCTGAGACTACCTACCGAAGCATTGTTTTCACTTTCGAGATCGAAAAAATGTTTATTCTCCAAAATTAAAATTTCCATTTGCATTGTGCGTTTCAGAACCTCCTGAGGAAATTTGTTTCCGTATCTGTCCGCACTTTCTTGTTACAACGAAATATTCCACAATTGTTTCCGATTGGGGTCAAATTTTCAGGGATTGTGCGGGTACGGCCACTTGAGGTCCCATATAAATTTCATGACGATTGAATCAGCGGAACGCTGTTCGCAGGCGCAAACGGGTTCGGTTCATCCTCAGCAGGAAGAAGTTGGTTGTTAGTTCGGTTTGTTTACGCAGCCATCGATTTAAAAAAAAATTCTCGATTCAAAATTCCAATAGTTTGATATCCCTCATTAGGTGCTGTGTGTTTCACAGCAATTGAGCTCGAAGCAGCATCGCCACTATATGTAGGTAATGTTAAAATGTTCAAAATCCGTTCACTGCTAAAATCTGTCCGGTTCACATTTGGACGTTAAAATTTGAGAGGGAGCCCTTCTGGGAGTACAAGAGACACAATTTGACAAAATACTCGGTTTATCATCTAGCTGTGCCCGCAAGGTTTTCAGTCCGATCCCCCAAACCCGAGGGGCTAAAATGGGGGTTTGCCGGTTTTCGGGTATGATATCGAGTGGGGTGTCGTTTTCGAAGTATTTGTGTACGTAGAATCCATTTTTGTAGGATGCCGGGAAGTCGAATGGGGTGTCATTTTCCGCATAGTTAATTTTTGGGGTCCCACATCCGTCCGCAAACTTAACAAGAGAAAAAAATAACGTTTTAAAATAATAAAATTAAATTTTTTTTAATCGATATAGGTAGAACTAATTTTGTGATAATTTACCTATATCGTAGAACAAACTCCTGTGTAAAATGTGAAACGTTTTTTTTTTTTTTTATTCCCCAAGCGGAGTTGTTGGACTGTTCTATTTCCATTAAATTCGTAGCTTGTTGGGTAAAAAGAATGACATGTCTGAAGGACTTCTGAAAGTAGAATAAGAACATGCAACTCGGATCACGTTGTGACGTATTGGAGGACAAGGCAACCGAATTCCCGTCTCCTCCCACCAACCTCAACCGTGAACTTGTACATTCTCAACAGCAAGTCAAGGTTAATGGCGTTCTGGAGAATTGCATGCAAACTGGAGATTACTCCATATAGGGAACAGTAACTGGCCCCAAACTGTTTTGGGCCCCATATGCTCCATAATTTATGTCAACGATTTGCTTCAATTAAAGCTGGACGGAGAAGTATAGGTACATGTTCGCTGATGATACGGGACTGGTACCTGTAGGACTATAGTCTCAAGGGAAAATTGGAGAGAGGAGTTTGGTAAGGCTGAAGTGGCACCACGGAAGATTGGTCGTTGGATGATGAGCAGCAAACTTACATTATGAGCAAATCTGTATTTGTCCCTTTCGCTCTTTCTAAGAGGGGTTTGCCAGTAAGCCAATTCAGTTTGAAACTTCATAATTGCGACGCTTCTCAGGGTTGCTCATGCCCTAGCCTCGTCAGAGAGAGCAAAACGAAGTACCTTGATACTGTTATAGACTCAAAGTGGGAAAGTCACATCGTCCTCCTCGCCAGCAAATTAGTAAAATCATTTATATCTTCACCATACGCACTATATTTTCAACGCCCCAATTAAGGCAAATATACAGCGCTTTAGTACAGTCCTTATTACTTTACGGGCTACCATTCTGGGAAAGTGCGTGCCAAACTTCATAAGGCACAATAGTGGTTTTACAAAAATATTTTGTTCGACTAATCACAAAAGTTCGTTTTCGAGCTCACACCCACTCAGCTGAAGCTTCTAAACCTCCAGAAACTGTACGAGAGAAGTGCGGTCCAACAACTCATCAAAATGTCCAAGTTTTCTCTATCAGGGAACCTTCCTGCAGGGCACTATTGCTTTAAATAAATTTTCTCTACAGGAAAGAACGAATATCCTTGCTCGGAAAACCAAGGCTACTATCTCAATTATGAAGCACTACCTGCAGCAGCTCAATTAAGTGGGTACCTGTGTAGGTTCCTAAACAGAAGTTGGAAATTTTATTTACCTATATACTTTTTTTTCTTCATATTATTTGTGAAACGATCCCCCAACCTCCTATCCCTGGATGCCGGGAAAAGTTACCACTACTCAATTTCCCTTGTCAACGGTATATTAATTTTCTTCACAAAGTGTTCACTCTTTTCCTCTGACGGACAATTTACGACCCCTACACCTAAAGTACCGTCATGGGGTCTTCCCTCTCTCCTCCTCTTCGCTTCCAACGCTCCACTTTTGACGTCTCTGTGCTGATGCAGCACCTTCGCTCAATCTTTAGCCCATTTTGTGCTCGTAACATTTGCTCACTGAGTTATAACTAATAGCCGAAAAGCGTGTACCGTTCGCTACATGAACTTTTTAAATAATGTCAACCAACCATTAAATTCCCTTCCCTACCCTTAGTTGTGACCCTAACCTGAAGTGGTTATATCATTGAACCTAACCTAGATACAGGAAAAAGTTGTTTGGAAATGTTGAGTTTTGTAAGAGACACGTGGAAATGTGAAGTTTTGATAAAAACAAAACCGCCCCAAATGGTTTATTATTTGAAGTAGGTAAAATGTGCAAAAATTAATGTTAGATCAATACAAAAATATTCAAATGATTAAAAAAAATTAAAAAATGAATAAAAATGTTTCTATATAATGTTTGGGCTTATTTGGGCCCCATGAAAGCCCCATAGATCCCCAAGGTGAAGTCGGATGGCTCTGGGACCCCCAAAAATGGATTCCTCGTCCAATAATACATCGAAAACGACACCTGAATCAACCCCATAGCCAAAACCCTTCCGTTTTTTTTTTTTTTTTGTTTTTTTTTTACAAAATTCCTAGTTACTGCCCAAAACGGTCTAGACGGTGAGCGGGCATTTCGTTTTTTGAATCTATACATCTTGAAACATTGCTCCAATTTCCAGCTAAAAACTCAAGTTTTATTAGTTTTTGAAACATCGATGCTCCCGTTGGTGTGGGCTTTTAAAGCGGCGATTATTTGAATATCGATGTCGAGGTCTTGGCATCTGGAACCCACAAAACCTTTACAAAGGCTTGCAGCATCGCCAAAACGGCGTGGCGCGTAGCATTATCGCGCGATCTAGTGAGTGGACAAGAAACCAACGTACTCGAACTGTACAAGAGCATGCTGCTATCGGGTGAGGAAATGGGGAACTAAAATCAGGAATAAAACAACATTCAAACGTGTTTGAAGTTGATCACTTTTGAAAAAAACATCTGTAACCGCAAAATAAATAAATAAATTACTCGGAAAATATTTGACCTTCTGGGATCCTTCAAAAATCCCTTTTGTAGCCCCATGGAAGCCCTATAGATCGCAACAGTGAAATCAGATCGTTCTGGGACCCCCAAAAATGGATTCTATGTCAAAAAATACTCCGAAAACGACACCAAACTCACACCCATAGCTAAATGCCCTTCGACAAACCCTCCCGTAGCTCATTTTAGCCACACAGAGCCCCATGGGTTTGGGCGATCGGGCTAAAAACCTTGCGGGCGCCATTAAGGAAGTGGACCGAGTATTTTGTCAACATTTCAGGTTTAAAAAAAAAAAAAGAAAAAAAAAGTGCCTACCGCCAAAAACGGCCTGAAACGTATAATGTCAAATTTTGAGGTCGATCAGAAGTTTCGACATCCGATATGAATACAAGGATGTATTTTTTCAAAAATAATACCGAAATTGAATAACCCAAACCGCAATGCTTTGTGAAGTTTTGCACTCAGGGTTTAAACCTCTTTTCAATTTCCTAGTTCTCATTTCAGTTCAAAACTTCGCATCTTAACCGGAAGAGATGACACTATTGGGGGTGGCTCGTGAATCTCAAGAGATAATACCTCCCAAGCCGCGTTGCTTATTCATCTCCAAATATCTCTTATTCGTGTTTATCGGTTCGTAAACGGTACCTAAATGTCAGTTGGGAAGCTCTACCTGAAAGTTATAAACTTGGTAAATATCGAGCAGTCCTTTTCCTCTGAAGTGGCTCTGTTTGAACTTAGGCGAAGAAGAGGCGTCGAATGAGTATTTCAAGCATCCAATTCAATAGGTACCTTTAGAGGTGTTAGATTCTTCATTTTCCCACTCTCAGTGAGCCTTGTACAAACCTACATCCATCCCTTTATTTGAGGAATATCTCTTCAATAACAATCTCTTTGACACGAGAACAATGCGAGCTCTGACGGGATAAAACTGGCGAAACGTGAACCCGCATAATGTCCAGCCTGTTTTTTCCCACGTTGGTCCTGTCGTCTCAACATTTTTTACACTCGTTGAAAACCCGTCTTTGAATTTTCATTAGGTAGGTATGACATATCTTTTTTTTATCACAGTCAATGGACGCCACTGCAGTCCCTTATGGGTCTGGTTGTGGCGGCAGGCAGCGACTGACGCCCGCTAGGCTGACTCTCTGCTTGCGCAGAAACCAGCAGCTGCTGGTTGACCAAAAGTGGATTTCGCATCTAGCAAGTTGGGTTGGTACACAATATGTACCATATTATGCCCTTCCCGAAAAAGATCCATTGGATGGGGCAAATTCCCCTCCATCTGTTTCTATTAGTGGTTTGGGGTTTGGGCACTTCGCCCGTCCCGTCAGGCTCTCCGAGAAGGACAAACGCCCTACCCAGAGACCTGTGACACGGTGTGGATTCTCATCCGCACCATTTGGCTATTTATGAGGATTGGAATCCTGCCCTTTCCTCTACCTACCTAAAAACTAGCTTCTAACTTCTAAGTTGGTCCATCCAACAGCCTCCACCAGGACTTCTCCCAGGAGATCTCCCAACCTTGTTTTAACTGTGTACCAAATTTTTATGTAGCACCTACACATGTATCATTTTTGTTCCAGGCTGGCCACTAAGATGTCCGACTTATTCAACATATGGAAACGAAAATTCTAGACATCTGCTTTTGGTGAGTAGAGTTGAAAATTGTCTCATTGTCCGTTTGTCGAAAATGACGTCACCGTTACACGGATTCACCTGCTGAGTTTGACCACTCTAATTTCCATGATAATTGTACTCATAAATTGGGAATTGCAGAGAAATAACAAGACAAAGAAAAGAAAAAAGATAAGGAAAAAAACAAAGAATGTCAAGAATGAGAAGTCATCTGTGTTGGCATATTGGGACATAGAAAAGTGATTTCCGTGACCTAGTTCGCTTTTACTGAAAACATAAGGTGGATTACATTCGACAAGTGGCACAAGATTGAATTATAATGCGGAGAAAGATGATGCTTGTGTAGGTACTGAGTTGTCTACTCAAAGTAAATCTGGGGATCGGTTTCGAGCAACTAAGCTCATCTGCGGCTCTAACAAACACAGTACCTACATCAATAGCATTACAGTGTCTCTATACACAGAAGAACAAAACGGCTTATAAATAAGGTATATTTATGTTAAAACAAGTATTTAGCTGTAGTGGAGGCAAGTTAAACGGTGGGGGAATGATACAATAGTAATTTTGGAAAATAATCAAATTAAAAAATTAAAAGAAAATTTAAAAAAAAATTTTGTCTGTACCTGCAATGTTTGTACAGTTGCGGGACCTCGAAAAAACGGATTTTGCGTCCGAAATTACTCGGAAAACTCTTATTTGACTTCCTGAGCTCCTCCAAAAATCCTATTTGTACCCCATGAAAGCCCCATATGTTCTCACGGTGAAATCAGATCGTACTGGGACCCCCAAAAATGGATTCTACGTCCATAAATACTTCGAAAACGACACCTGACTCGACCCCATAGTCTAACCCCCTTCAAAACCCCCTCCCGATGCCCCATAGCGCCCCACGGGTTTGGGCGATCGGGCTCAAAACCTTGCGGGCACAACTAGATAGTACACCGAGTATTTTGTCAACATTTCAGATTTTTTTAACGAATCCCCACTGCCCAAAACGTCGCGGACGGCGGACGGACATTTCATTTTTGGAATCTAGACCTTTTGAAACGCATAATGTCAAATTTTGAAGCCGAGCAGAGTTTTCGACCTTCGTCGTGATTACTTAGGTGTGTTATTCCAAGAATAATAAACCAATATATTATCGATTTTTTATTTTTTCTTCCATTGATCAATGTACTGCGTGGCGGCCTTATTTGTCCGGATTGATTACTCACCGTAAGCTCATTGAATGACGGATGCTGAGCTATTAGAGAATATCGATTGTTTGGAAGGCCCTTTCAGTAGGAAGGAGTAAAGAGTCAGAGGCGAGCTACCATGTAGTTGGAACAAGCCCGGTCGGGAACCACCAAAGGCCTAATTACCCCCTCAAGCTTTAACCAAGTCAAATTAACTCAATCAATTTCCTTCCAACCACCCCACAACCGCCTGTGCTCCGATTATCGTAAAAGCGTCGAGCCCCTCCAGCGGACTACATTGGCTGACAATCGCGCGCTATGGACAGATGGAGTGCGCACTTGTGCTCATCGATGCACCCAATCATTTGCCAGTACATATGGCCTACCGATTCCTAATGCGATAGATACAATTGAAGGCTCAGACTATCGTGCAGTCTGATAAAGAAGATAATAGCGACTCTCAGCTGCTACCAACAGAACTAGCCCCAATTTTCAACTATTACATCAGACAGTAACGATTTCATGCAGTAGGAGACACCCCAGCATCTTTCAGTTATGGGGCTGGTTTATCGCTGATTGATCGCCGATGACAAGTAGAAACCTGTCAAAAAGCGAAGACCTCTTAGACTAGGTGTTGATGAAATCCTCATGTACGAAATTTGTCTCTTGAGTTGTTGTGCCAAAATTAATTCTGTGTCATTAAGAAAATACTTTTAAAAAAAACGCTGCAAATTTTACAAAAGGGTTTATTATTCTTTGATATAGGTTACTTGTGCTAAAATTATTTCTGTGTTAATGGAAAAAATTTTGGAAAAAAAAAAATTTTTGGATCTTTTTTCAACAAAAAATTTTTTTGGGGTTTTTTTTAAACACATTTTTTTTAAATTCTTTATTTTTTGCTCGAAAAATATTTAACCTCCTGGGATCCTTCAAAAATCCCATTTGTAGCCCCATGAAAGCTCTATAGATCCCCAGAGTGAAATCGGATCGTTCCGGGACCCCTAAAAATGGATTCTACGTCCAAAAATACTTCGAAAACGACACCTAACTCGATCCCATAGCTAAAAGCCTTCAAAACCCCCTCCCGCTCCTCCCGCCGGTAGTACACTCGGCGGGCTAGCAATACAGCCAGAAACTTGGGGTCAAACCCTCACTAGCATCATTGCTGCCCGCGACCTTCTCTGGAGCATTTGGGGTCTACTCGGCAACGCTAATTGACTTTTGAAAAGGGGCTTGAATGTAGCCTAACCTCCATGGCCCACCTCAACATGAGCCTGGTTACAGTCAGGACCCAAATCAATGAATTTGAGGTGTACGGGACCCACCTCAATATTTCCCCCCTTTTCTGCTGGTGTTCACTGAGGCCGCTGAGTTCTGTGTTGAGCCTTTGAACCAGTCTAAATAAACGCATCCCTCCGCCTTCCTGCTGCTTGAGCCAGCTCAAATTTGGGTTCCCATTTGAACGTTTCCAACTTCTTCACTCTCTAAAGTCTCATTATTCACCAATGAACTTCCCCTCCGGGAAGTTGGTTGAATGGGAAGAATAATCAAGAGAGGGAGTATTCAATCAGGTCTATTGGGGAAAGATCCAATCTTTTACGGCCCGTTTTCAACGGCAAGACGTAATCACTTGTGAAACCGGGTGACTTCGATCCGAGAAGGTTCAACTTCCTGGGCATCTTCACTTGTGGCTGGTGACCGGTCCGTTGATTTACGCCACGCTTCAGGCCGCAATTCAAGAATGCCGAGCCTGAGAGATGCACGCTGACAAAGTACAACTAAGAATTATGACAAAATGAAAGAATCTTTACTAAGTCTCTGCAAGTGAAAGTTAGAAGTGCCTTTAGTTGCACTTGGGATTCACTGGGAGTTCATTGACTTTAATTAAGCTTCATATGATTTTTCTAATACTACATCACACCCACTGGTTATGAAGCTTCTTTCACTCGAGACGTCTGATGAGTAGATCTCCAACAACTTGCACGCCGACCTCTTCTTTGCATACTATGATGGGCTTCTTCTCTTTTGGGCTGTGGCTTAACTCAATTTACTATTGGTACTTATTTGTGCAGCCTGATTATCTCATAATATGAGAAAATCAGTCCGATATATTAGAGAGTTCCTAAAGCCACTTTTTGCCTAACGGTGATGAGTTACGGTCGACGTAACTCGAGATTTCGCGCATGCGCAGAAATAACGGTGATAACTTACGTCCTTATGCCTAACGTCGAACGTTATTGCCGTAAAGTTACGGCAATAAGCTTACGGTCTTAAGGATATCGCCGTTAATTTCGAGCAATAGAACGTAAATAGCGGCACTTTAAATTTAGCGTGACTTTTGATAAGACCGTATCTCTGTTACGGTCTTATGTGAAGTTAGCTTTTCTTTGATTCTCCCTAGACAAATCCCTTACGGCGATAAAAATTAACGGTCGACGTATCTCGGATGTTTCTTTAGGAACTCTCTATTATATCGGCTTGCGTCAACAACACACCTCAGTACCCAGTGATGAGATTTCAGATTCTTTGAAAAAATTCCTGCTACCCGAAACGGCGCACAGTGGGTGGGGTCGATGTCGCTAAAAGGGGACGGAAATTATTCAATGTGACTCTGATTAATAGAGATGGTTTTAGCATAAAAAATGAAAAATCTAAATTTAGATTAAATAAATAAATTTTATGTTTACCCGTTTATCTAAAATTTACAACTTTTAGATTCTAAATGTTCTAAAAATCTAGATGATCAGCCATTTACTTATTATCTTTTTTTACAAAAAATAAAATTTAAAATCATTTTGGTTTATTATTCTTGGAACAATACACCTAGGTACCTATGTGATCGCGACGGAGGTTGACGACTCGGATCAGCCTCAAAATTTGACATTATCCGTTTCAAGAGGTCTACATTCTAAATCCAAAATGTCCATCCGCCGTACGCCGTCCGCCGTCCGGGCCGATTTGGGCAGTTCGTGGGGGGCGATGACGAAAGTGTTGTTTATCATACTTTTGAGTCACAGAATTTGATCAGACAGCCCCCGTTATTTCGAGTGTTAGTGTCAATCGATAATTCGGTGGCTAGCGCCGCCCTGAATTATGACTGACGTGTTGGTGTCGCTGTAGTTGAGGGATGGCCGTGGCCGCTCGCGTCAACGATCAGCATGTGGAAACTCTTCGTGAAGGGATGGCCGGAGCCGCTCGCGTTCACTAGGATTGTGTAATCGCCGTGAAGGGATGGCCGAGGCCTCTCGCGTTCACGTTGATCAGGTGTTGTGTTTAAACCATTTGATAAGGGATGGCCGTGGCCGCTCGCGTCATCAAACGGCTGTCTGTTAGTGCACGAACGGGGTTTTTAGCAAAACTTGCGTTAAGAAATAAGGAGACACAATTTATCAGTTCAATAAGACGCTGGCAGAGCTTCGCCCTATCAGTGCAAAAGTTAGGAAAAGAATGAATTTTCCTAACATAGACTCTAGTAATTTTCGGCTCCGATCTGGCCGGTTTATATACTGAGGCTTTTGTTGCTCCACCCCGTCGGGTCCGCTAGCAGCTGCTCGGCCGAGCAGCGGTGCGGAGCGGGGGGAGGACTCCGCGTTCGGCGTTTCTTTTATATTTCGCTCTTTTCTTACAAGTTGGGAGGAGGATCCTGACACTTGGTTTACTATCTAGTTGTGCCCGCAAGGTTTTCAGTCCGATCCCCCAAACCCGTGGGGTTCTATAGGGCTTAAATGGGGCTATGGGAGGGTTTTTTTAAAGGCTTTTGGCTATGGGATCGAGTTAGGTGTCGTTTTCGAAGTATTTTTGAACTTAGAATCCACTTTTGGGGTCCCGGAACGATCCGATTTCACTGTGGGGATCTATGGGGCTAAAAATGGGATTTTTGAAGGATCCCAGGAGGTTAGGAAAATATTACGTTACTACTCTTGCCTAAATATTTTTCAAGTAAAAAACCAAGAATTTTTGAAAAAAAAAAAAAATCCAAAAAATTTTTTGTCATTGACAAAGAATAAAATTTTTGCACAAGTAACCTTTATCCAAGAATAATAGACCCTTGTGCAAAATTTGCAGCGTTTTTTCCATAATTGCACGTTTTTAATCAGTCACATTCTGGGGTCCTGAACACATCCTGGGTACGGTGTTCACACCGAAAGAAAAAACTTCGTACACTTTGGTGAACATCGCGACTTTTCCCCCGATTTTCTGATTTCTTTTTAGTATTTTTGGTTGCGTTTTTAATTTTTCGATTTTTCGCCACCTTTTAGCGTCATCCCCACTGTGCGGACATTTCGATTTCGGAATAGATGGAGTAGATCTACGTCTCATGAGACGGATGTCAAATTTTGTGGCCGATCAGAATTTGCGACCTGCGTCGCGATTACATAGGTGTGTTAGTCCAAGAATAATAAATCAAAACAAGGAATAGAACCCTAAGTCGTGATATTTAATACTCATATTAATAGTCATAGGGTCTAAACCTCCTCCAAAATCTTCTCCGAATATCAGGGATTTGATTTATGGGCTCAGACAATGATGATGTCTTACATTTCTGGTGAGGTAGAGACACACAGCTACGGTAGCTACATGCTCTTCACTTCCCATATGACTACCTCTTATTTATACGGTATAGTAGGCGCATCGAAGATATCTTTCCCGCTCTGCGATGCACGACTGAATCTGACACCGAACCCGTCGCTTGGAAAAACATCTGGAAGGGAGAAAAAACCCTCTCAAGAAAACTGAATCCCCCCCTCCCCTCCCCGGCCATAAGGTATGCCTACCCTGTGGATGAACTAGCTCAGGCAGAGTCCCAACTCAAATCGATCATTTCCCCCCCCCCCCCCCCCCCACCCTGGTATCACGGGGAGCTGACAAATTGAATCGTGTCGGGGCAAGAAAGGCAGAAACGCTTCCCACCTGTTATCGTCTATGATGGGATTGACTGCTCGGCGAAGCCCTACAAAGCCTAGTAGCAATAACCCGTCCGGATGCGGTTTACTTACTTTATTTTCTCGGTTATTCTCGCCTTTTGATTTTAATTCGCCATGATTCGCTTGCACGCGTTACGAAGACCAGTGTACGTATTTTTATTGAAACGTAATGTCTACTTTATTATTTTTTTTAAACTTAGATAAGTAACAGATTCAATAGTTGGAGTAGGTAGTCATAATACGTCTACAGTACAATTCGACAATCCTCCTACTTTTAAGCAGCCCATACATGCTCAATATTATTGTACAACCAGGACTCTGACAGGGACCATTTCATCGGCCTGGGGGGGGTCTCTCGCTTCGTCCGCCCATTTGAATAATAGGTCAAGTGATGAGGTAGGATACAGAGGAAACGCCAACTCAATTGAACTGTAAACCACGAATATGGGAAGAGTTGTGCGGATTTGCGCGCGTCGGAGATTGCGCTCAATGTGCTTATCGAACGTAAAATTGGCCGGGGAATCCGAATTTGCTAAAACGTTTAGGGGCTCCCATTTAAGAAAGAAGAAGAAAGAAAGTTGGGCGCACATGCGCCGGTTTGTGCGCATCTCGTGGGGATTTCCCCCCCCCCCCCCCCCCTAGTGATAGCTAAACTGGTCACCGAGACAGTAGAAAAAACGCTGCAAATTTTACACAAGGGTTTATTATTCTTTGATATACGTTACTTGTGCAGAAATTTAATTCTGTCAATAAAATTAAAATTTTTTTTTGATTTTTATCCCAAAAACAATTTTTTTTTGGATTTTTTTTTTTTTTTCAAAAATTCTTTATTTTTTACTCGAAATATATTTAACATCCTGGGATCCTTCAAAAATCCCATTTTTAGCCCCATGAAAGCCCTAAAGATCGCCCCAGTGAAATCGGATCGTTCCGGGACCACAAAAAATTGATTCTACTTCCAAAAATACTTCGAAAACGACACCTAACTCGATCCCATAGCTAAAAGTCTTCAAAAAACCCTCCCGTAGCCCCATTATAGCCCCATAGCGCCCCACGGGTTTTGGCGATCGGACTGAAAACCTTGCGGGCACAACTAGATGGTAAACCGAGTATTTTGTCAAAATTTCAGATTTAAAAAAAAATTCCTACTGCCCAAAACGGCCCGTACGACGGACGGACATTTCGATTTTGGACTCTAGACCTTTTGAAACGGATAATGTCTAATTTTGAGGCCGATCGGAGTCGTCGACCCCCGTCGCGAAAACATAGGTGTATTATTCCAAGAATAATAAACCAAAATCGGAGTATTTTCATCACTTACCGGTCCCATTCAGAGGAGAAGGCTTGTGACAGTCAGTCGCAGACACGTTGAGAATTAGTGGTAGTGACTGAATTAGTGGGGGGTTAATAAAGTTGAGCGTTTGTTTCTGATATTGAAAGGTTGTACAATATATTGAACAAAACAAAACAAAAGTGGTTATTTATTGTGAAATGTTGACTAATATTGCATTATCCGTGGGTGACATGGCGCAATAAGGAGTCAGTTGGTGTCCACAAGAAGTTCAGCGATTCCCAACCTGGGGTTCACAAGTATCTGGGTACATGTTAAAATGAGTGTAATTGCGGATTTTAGCTTGGAGCATGCTTTAGCCTTGAGCTAACTGACAAAAAGTGTTACGTTTTTTGTCTCGGCATCAACGGTAGCGCCTAGGCAGACGCCGTTTTTTCCGCTCCATTCCTTAGAACCCGGGGACGGACATTATGTCCGAGACATAGGCTAGGTTTCATTCTCCCGAGGCCCCGTCTTTCTATCTCTTCGGGCGTTCCTTCCCGACCGAGTTTGTTTACGTTTCCTCCGTAAATAAGTAAATTCGATGCGCGGAAAAAATTTTCTGCAACGTTCCTAGTATGGGCAATGCTTGTTCCGTGTTTCTTGAATTTAAGCCACGGAAGGCTCTCAGCAGTAACCTGTGGGTTTTTATAAATATTTTTTTAATGATACACCTACGTAGTCGCGACGGATGTAGACAAATTTTCTAAAGGTAGAATTTAATTCTGATCGGCCTCAAAATTTGACGTTATCCGTTTCAAGACCCGTTAATTCCAAACCCTGCAAATTTTCCACTGTGGTTTATTATTCTTTGATATACCTACCTAAGTTAATTGTGGAGAAAAGTTTTGAAAAAATTAAAAAATTTTTTCTGTAGGTAAATTTTTTGACAGATGTGGGACCTCGAAATGGGCAATGCATCCAAAATTACTCGGGAGACGACACCGTATTAGGCCTCCTGGGATCCTTCAAAAATCCCATTTGCCAAAGCCCCATGAAAGCCCCATAGATTTCCACAGTGAATCGGATCCGTTCTGGGATCCCCAAAAATGGATTCTACGTCCAAAAAAACTTTGAAAACGACACTTAACTCGATCCCATAGACAAAAGCCTTTAAAAAACGCCTCCCGTAGCCCCATTTTAGCCACATAGCACCTCGCGGGTTTGGAAGATTGGGCTGAAAACCTTTCGGGCACAACTAGATGGGGTTTGTCAAAATTTCAGATTAAAAAAAAAAATTCCTAGGTACCGCCCAAAACGGCTCGAACGGCTGACGGACGTCTTTTGGAATCTAGACCACTTGAAACGTATAATGTCAAAATTTTCGACCTCCGTCGCGACTACATAGGTGTATTATTCCAAGAATTATATACCAAAACGAAATGTCCGTTCGCGGGGTTATTTCCCAACACATTGTACCTAATCATGTTTTGTTTACCGTCACTCCTGACTTGGTTGTATGTATTATATCATCCGAATGCCCGATAAAATCCGGTTCTTTTCCGTTCTCTGGCAGTATTTGCTCTCCATCTGCGTCACTGCTTTGAGAATGTTTGTCAAGTAAGAGACGAACCTGTCACTTATCGAAGTTGCGCCCTAACCTTTCCGTATCAAACGTCTTTTGGATAAAGGTCTGTACACATCGCTTTCTTGAAGATGAGTCTGTATGCTCTGGTGTATATTTAAACCCCAGAAGAAAAAGCTGCCGTTGTAGGTGAAGGATTACTCCTGTAACGACAAATGTTCCGAGAACCAGCAATCCATCCCCGTTAGTTTGCAGCTTCTCTCGTTCTCAATTCATTCCCTGCTTGGCACCAACTTTGCTCGAGCTTAGCAAGCCTTGGAGAGCTCTGGAAAACTGTGGGATGTAAGATAAGAATCTTCACCACTTTGTGTGGTGGAACGCTTCAACACTGTGTAGTGGAACGCTATCCCTGCTATTTATATCCTTAAATGCTTAAATTATGTAAGAAAGAACATTGATAAATTCTATAGAAGTAACTCTTCTATACTCAGTGGGAGCCGCCAGTTACCAAATCCCGTCAAGAAACCCGTCCGCAAACTTTACAACAAGAAACAAGTTTTAAATAATCAAATGAAAACTGTTGCATAATATGCATAATTATAAGTCAATATATTGCGGCCAATTCACCCCACTGTCTTATGCTTGTGCGTTGGCAACTGTCTCCACTTCTGCCCAAATAGCCCCCTACAGCAATTTACTGGTAATAAACACGGTATGGGGTTATCGAATTTGAATACAATTATCGTAAATTTGAGCTGCGTTTCCACAGTGTGATTCGGGATCGATCGTTTTCGAATTAGCATCTGATGCTCCACATAGCGTGGATCGGCGTAGTGGGAGAGTTGGTGCTTGTGATGGACCCCCTCGCAATGGTGTCCAATACAAGATTTTTCAGGGGTATTCGGCGTTTGTTTACAGCCACAATCATCTGGTACCTAAATTAGTGGTTGCATCTTGCAGTGTTCTTGCCTTCCTGACGTGGTTCCTTTCTAGTCTAGTTAGTGTGCATAATATGGTTGATTCCTAAGTAAGTGTCAATTTCTTGTCCCTCGACGACAACACTCTACTCAGAGTCTATCTGGTAAATATTAGGTGTGTTCTGTTAGGTTGGGGGGGGGGGGGGGGAGGAGTGAGTGAGTCAAAAGGAGTCGCTCTTTCTCGGGAGTGAGCGAATCCAGTCCCAGTCCTTTTAAGGAGCGACTTCTCCCATCGCTAGTCGTAACGGAGTGTGTGATGTTAATTTCAGTTCATTTGATGTTCTTCAATCATTAAATGATCAAATTTTGATCATAGCCCAGAGAGGATCTCCCAGAGAATTGATTTTGTTGACAACAGGATTTCAATAAAAGATTGAACAACCTCGGGAAACGCTATTTCAAAAGCAAACTGATCAGAACTTCTTCGTAGTTTGCATCGCATTACGGAATTGGAACTGCATACAATTCCTGTCGTGAAAGGGGTGGATCCAGTCCTCTTTGATCTTCTAAGTTTGAAACCGAGTGAATCGCTTCAGGGCGTCTTGTTTACTTTTCAGGATGAGCACACAACATGATCAATAAGACGAGCTACTCAGCCCATCGAAATGTCATAGAAGTGAGGTTCAATTGAGCCCAAGTCTTCGGAGTTGATATTTTCGCTCATACCGCAGAAACTCCCACCTGTTTGACAGATTTGTCGGATAGTTGCATGAACTCAAAGCGAGGCGATGAAGTTCATCAGCAGCTTGAGGCTGTTAGATGCTTGAAAATGTGAAGTTGTGAAAAACTCACTCAACTGCTTCAATTGTTCGCTTCCGTTGCGGTTTGTGAAGGATCATACGATTGCAGATTGCAGCATTCAATTCTCCTGGTGCAGTTGGGCCTCGGGCTGTGTACCCCGCCTGTTTCTTGGACAAACCTGGCGGCACTAACGGAGGAAGCCATACCTACTATGGGTTTTCCAAGCTCAATTGCGCATTTTCCATTTCTATTTGAGAATTTTCTTGAAATTGAAACAGAATATTCTCAAATTGAAATGAAAAGTTCTCAATTAAGCTTGGAAAATTCTCAATTCAATTTGTAAAATTCTCAATTCAATTTGGAAAACTCATATGCGCTTGGAAACCTATAACAACCGCCGTGTTTGAATGTGTTTAAAGTGGAAGAAATTTCCTGGATCACGAGATGTGAAGAGGAAAACAGTGTATCAGGCAGTGAGTGGTTCATATGTTGTGAGATTGAATAGTCTAGAGTCCATATATTATGGTTGATTCCCAAATAACTGTCAATTTTCAACTTGAGAAAAAAGTAAAAATTCCACCTCTCACAAGCAAATTTTTGGAAAAATTCCTGCATGTCCCAAAGACCTTTCTAAGATTGAAAAAAATTCATTTAGTTCGTATGTGTACGCTTTCCGAGTTTTGACTTCACATTTAGTGTTATTCGGAAGCCTTCTATCGATAAATGCTTTTTAAATTGGTACTAAATTTTTACCGCTAACACACAAAACGCATGGCATGGCTTTTCAATACATATTTCAAATGACTGATACGAAATGAACCATGACAGGTGACAAAATAGACATATCCATGTCCAAATACAGGCTACAGATGCGAAATGACAGGTGACTGGTAGACCTAATTCATATTTTGATTCAAAGATGTATTGACACAAATAATAATTACAGGCTAAAGAATTGACGTCTACCTACCTTATTCTTAAATGTCACCGTCCAAGAGTGAACGGGAGAGATCAGCTCACTCAGCTGATCAGAACAGAGCCTGACTTTTGAATCTTCTCTTATACTCTCAGAAGGGCTCCCTCTCAAATTTCAACCCTCATATTACCCTCATTACACGCGTATAGTGGCAATGAATTACTCCTTCGAGTTCGATTCCTGTGAAAGACACTGCGCCTCATTCTTTGGATATCTAACTCGTGGAATTTCGACCCGAGATTTTAAAAATTTCGATGTCTGCGTAAACACCTTCGTAAATTTGTTTATTGGTCGTTGCGTTGCATTTGCAAATCTTAACATTGCAGATCTTAATTTGCAAATCTTAATTTTCATGCTCACGTAGGCCAGCCAATAGACATAAAAAATGGAAAAAAGATCTGAATTACAATTTTCGAGTTTTTGATTTAATATGAAAATTAAGAGTCCATGGAGGTTAGAGTCCATTGGCACGGATGTTACGCTTGATATCACTGTAGAATTTGCCATCAAGAAATTAATAGCAAATGTAAATCCTAAACTTCAAAAGAGTCAACCATCAAAATTACACTAAAAAATATCAAAACGTATCAAAATTAGTCTCTTTGTAATCCTCCACGGAAAGCTGGTTTGCATGCACGGTTTGGTTGCATGGACTTACCTGCGCCCCTTAAAACCCCGATTCATTTCCATGTTAGCTGAAGTTGCCAAAGTTAGATACTTATAAGAAACCCGTAAAACGGTCGAGTTTTACTAAGAAGTCGCAGACTTTCTATCGACAATACGAGTCGTCATGCGTTGTTCTCCGTATGGGACTTTCACCTTCCAATCGAGAGTTGTTAGATGCGGATTAGTTGAACGACCTTAGAACACGCGGTGGCAATCCGCCTACTGAGGCTTCGCGAGTCAAGGACAAAATGGGCAGACGAGACGGTGGAAATGGAGAGAGAGAAAAAAAAAACACAAAACATAATGCATTTCCCCTTGAGCACGAACGACGGCACGTCTACAAACGATCTCAGTCGGCTCGAACATGCAAAAAGGAAATCCGGGCAGCAGATTTAATTCGGGATTCCTACAACAATAATATATTATATACTGCAGTGTTCCAGGGTCAACGATTGAGGCTGGTGGGAGAAAATAGGATATGTAAGAGGGTAGTAGTCGAAAGTGCACAGGTCCGATTAAATGTTAGAGAATAGGGACAGAGGGCGAAGAGGGTGTCACTGGCAGGGTCACCAGCTGAAGAATCGAAAAAGTCAAATCAGAATTGAATGAAGAAAAAAAAAGATGTAGAACACCCCATGCAGCGGATGATGGGTGTGTACCTACGAGTGTTTGTGTTTCTAAACTTTAATTTAGATTCTCTACCTATATTTTGAGTTGTGTGTTTGGCGGAAAGCCTGTGGCGTGAATCCACGATTTCGCCGCCGGTGTTTTGGGAGGAAAAGGAAGGGAGTGTGAGAATATTTCCTTCCTGGGCATGACACGAATTTGGGTCGTGATCTGCAGACCAGGGGGAAGACTCGCTTGCTCCAGGCTTACTTGAAGTTCCAAGATACTGTGGAGAGGCGGCGTCTTTGGAAGGGAACCCTAAGGAAGACAAGACCTGGCAGGCTGGCAATCTGTGAGAAGGAGATCTGTCCGAATCTCCCGCAATTGATTTCTACAGTTCTTTTGTGTCATTAACACCTAAAAGTTGTTATTTACGATTACCAACACCCTCTGCTGGCTAATGCCAAACACACATCTCACCGCCCAACTGTGGTTTCTGAATTGAATGAAACTTGAAGCAGTCCCTGCCAGAACGTGCAACCTACATTTTCTTCGCACTGGGGTTTTCAGTTTAAAAAAATGTCGTTCGATCCTCACCATCAATATATTGATAATTGCAATTATTGCTGCCATCCGTTGACACTTCGTAGCACTATTTCCTAAGCCCCCCCCCCCCCCCCCCGCACAACACCCTTCAATCCTCCCAATAATAATAATTATAAGATAACTTGGAAGAAAAGGCCGGGTTTTCTTGAAGTGCTTTTAATACAAGTCAAGTACAGTCGAGCTTTCGGGTTAAGCTATGAACCCTTCTTCAGGATCTACAAAAAACCACAGGGGGGAATATATATAGTACTTAAACATGTAAGGTGTCATAGGTGGTGACAAGCCACTATTTGGTCGGTAAGTCTTACCTTAATATGGTAGGTATCAAATTACATTGGGTAAGATGTAATCCTCGTCAGCGCAGAATAATATAAGTTGAATTTACAATGTAAGTACATCAGGAACCTAAGAGAAATTTTATGTGGTTAGAATATGTTGTGGGTGTATAACTTCAACATTGATGCTAGTTTAAACTTACGATTCTTATGCGTTATGTAAAATTTAACTGTATGGGCCGATGATGCTGGACTCATTTGGGTTTATTAAAATTATACGTATTATACAATATAGAGCACATTTCGGCGAAGCCGCTGTTATCAACACGAAGAGGTTAGAGCACCGGTAACCTGCTCCTGGGGGAGGAAGTTAGCGGTTTACATTTTTATTTTATATGTCTGGTAATTAATATCAGTAAGTGTAAAAGTTGACAATGGTTGGTGTGAACTAATATTTAATTATATGATGTGTTATTCCATATCTATATCTACTACGTTCTCATAATTAGAAGGTTTCAGGAACAATGGTATAAAAATATCATGTAGATCTAGGATATCAGTCATCTTATTTAAAGCTTTATGTTTGTTCTTCAAAATTTCTATATTCTCTAGGGCTTTTCTTTTAAATAAATTAGGTTCTTTTCTAAGTGATTTAATGCCTCCCCAGTCAATTTCATGGTTGGTTTCTAAGGCATGTTTCGCTAAGCCTACCTTATTAATTTTTTGGTTTATATTACCTATGTGGTTTTTTACTCTACTTCCTAATAATTGGTAACTTTGTCCTATATAGACTTTTTTGCATGAGCATTCTATTTGGTATATGTTATTCCTAGTTTTAAGGAGTGGGACCTTATCTTTTAGTGGGGGGAGAAATTTACTGAGTTTATTAGGGTATCTCCAAGCTATAGCTAATTGAGGTGACTCCCGAGATATTATATGTCTAATTTTATTTTCCCAGATGGGGTGGTATGTAAAAGACACGAATTTTCTTTCTGGTTTATCTTCTACTAGTTTATGAATTATGTGAGTATTTTCCATTTGTTTACAGATATGGTTGTTAATTTCGGGAGGAGTTTCTACAGTGTTCTGCTTTTTTGGTGTTGGTTTGAAGTAAAAATCTATCCTATTTGCTGGTGGGGTTATAGATTCAAGAGTTGAGTAGGTGTAGGTTGTATTAAGCTCTAATTTAAAAGTTACATGTTTAGTTATTTTTGTTTTAGAGTTATGTAGGGGTGGCGGTATGCTTACATTTTGAGTAGGGTTGGAACTGGAAGGGGGGTTTAATATTTCAGAATATATTACCAGCCTTTCGGCTTTTGCTATTGTCTTTTTTGCTAAGGTTGGTGGGTAGTCATTAGTCATGGCGATCCTTAACAATTTTGCTCTGATACTATTATAATATTTTGCTGAGGTGAGTCTGAATGCAGTAGTAGACATATTGAGTAGGAGATTCCTTTTAGTCGACGTTGGGTGGGCCGAGTAGAAATTTATCATTTGCCCAGTATGAGAAGGTTTCGTATACCATTTAAATTCTAATGTCCTATCTTGTTTTAACATTATATTCAGATCTAGAAAAGGTAACTCGTTATTGATACTGTGCTGTTTAGTAAATTTCAGACTTTTATTCATAGTGTTAATTTCGTTAAGTAATGCGTCAATTTTATCTTTGGGGGCAGCCAGAACTAGGTCATCTATGTACTTGTATAAGAAAAGAATATGAGTATGAGTCTTTTTTAAGAAAGAATCAAGAAGATTATTCATTATTAAGTCCGCCACCGTGACTGAGATGGATCCACCCATTTCCATACCTCGTTTTTGTTTGAAGATCCTATTATTAAAGCAGAAGTATCCTTCATCGCATACAAGTTTAAAACCTTTTATGAAGTCGGTAACTTGCTTGACGGGTGAACTAAGGCTGATCTGGTCCCAGTTGTTACGGATGACTTCTATTGCGTCAGTTGTTCTTAAAGATGGGAACATCTCCACGACGTCAAACGAAACAATCTCATAGTCATCAGGGATGGTGATGTTGGTCAGCCGGTTCTTCAATTCACGGGCGTTCAGGACGTTGTATGGGTTTTTGATGGTGAAGGGTTTCAAAATGTGTGCATACCAAGTTGCCAGGTTCCTGGTTGGTCCATTAATTGTTGATACGATGGGTCTGATAGTCTGGGGGTTCTTATGAGTCTTCAACTTGCCATATAAACGTGGCGCAGTAGAGTGTTTATTGCTGATTTGCCGTATTTGCGTCTTGTTGATAGCCCCTATTTCTGCTAGCCATGTGACATATTTCTCAACTTTGTTAAAAACGGTGTGGGTTGGGTCTTCTTTAAGTTCACAAAATTGCGAGGGGTTGGAGATTTGAGCTAGGATTTTGTCTATATAATCTTGTCTATACATGATTATTGCTGCCCTAGCTTTATCTGCCTCAACAATACAGATTTCCGGGTGTTCGGTTAGAAATGTCTTTAATATGTTTATGTTATTCAGGATTTTGCGTTGTAGGTAGTTCACTTTTGCTGGGGCATGGTTTTTATGCCTGTGGTATTCTGAAACCACGTCTACAATGCGTCCTCGTTCCTTCTTCCAAGTTATCTTCTGACTTCGACAGCCGGTTCCTCCATCTTACAATGAATCACCACTGCAGGGAAGACAGTGGGGACGATGAGAGACACCTCTCTGAGTATTTTAAGAACACCTTGACGATACCACAATATGAGTACCTGAATAAATGTAAGTACACTGTCAAACGTAAGGCCCTGTTGATGAGTCAAGTCGAATTCCTCTCTGACTGCCGTATATATGAAGTCATCCCTAATCATATTTCTGGAGCAACTGACAAATTGAAAACGATCGTCCAAGGAAGAGTCACCTCCAGCTTACCCCTTACATCAGACGTCATCGCCTTCCAAAATAAAATAATAGACCATGAAATTAAAAACAACGAAAAGCAGATCAGAGATATTAACAAAGACCTCAAACACAGGTATAATCCCTTAAACCGTTCTCTCATACCTGATGACCTGCAGTCACTCATACTTAAATACTTAGCCTGCCTCGAAGCCCGCCATTTTAAACATGAAAATCAGAGACTCCTTGCCAAATTGAACTTACTTTTTAAACGAAAAAATGGGCATGATCTGGGCAATATAAAAATAAATGAAAACTGGGTAATTAACCATACAAAGCTGGCGATTCCTGACGAAATTCTCCTCATTCTGCAACAGCACCGTAAATTCAACCTGGCTCTCCAACCAACACAATATGACGTAGACAACCTAGTCGCAGAAACTGAATTTGCCTTACATCAGATTGATATCCCGGACTCGAAGAAAAACTGTATACGAGGACGCATTGTAGACGTGGTTTCAGAATACCACAGGCATAAAAACCATGCCCCAGCAAAAGTGAACTACCTACAACGCAAAATCCTGAATAACATAAACATATTAAAGACATTTCTAACCGAACACCCGGAAATCTGTATTGTTGAGGCAGATAAAGCTAGGGCAGCAATAATCATGTATAGACAAGATTATATAGACAAAATCCTAGCTCAAATCTCCAACCCCTCGCAATTTTGTGAACTTAAAGAAGACCCAACCCACACCGTTTTTAACAAAGTTGAGAAATATGTCACATGGCTAGCAGAAATAGGGGCTATCAACAAGACGCAAATACGGCAAATCAGCAATAAACACTCTACTGCGCCACGTTTATATGGCAAGTTGAAGACTCATAAGAACCCCCAGACTATCAGACCCATCGTATCAACAATTAATGGACCAACCAGGAACCTGGCAACTTGGTATGCACACATTTTGAAACCCTTCACCATCAAAAACCCATACAACGTCCTGAACGCCCGTGAATTGAAGAACCGGCTGACCAACATCACCATCCCTGATGACTATGAGATTGTTTCGTTTGACGTCGTGGAGATGTTCCCATCTTTAAGAACAACTGACGCAATAGAAGTCATCCGTAACAACTGGGACCAGATCAGCCTTAGTTCACCCGTCAAGCAAGTTACCGACTTCATAAAAGGTTTTAAACTTGTATGCGATGAAGGATACTTCTGCTTTAATAATAGGATCTTCAAACAAAAACGAGGTATGGAAATGGGTGGATCCATCTCAGTCACGGTGGCGGACTTAATAATGAATAATCTTCTTGATTCTTTCTTAAAAAAGACTCATACTCATATTCTTTTCTTATACAAGTACATAGATGACCTAGTTCTGGCTGCCCCCAAAGATAAAATTGACGCATTACTTAACGAAATTAACACTATGAATAAAAGTCTGAAATTTACTAAACAGCACAGTATCAATAACGAGTTACCTTTTCTAGATCTGAATATAATGTTAAAACAAGATAGGACATTAGAATTTAAATGGTATACGAAACCTTCTCATACTGGGCAAATGATAAATTTCTACTCGGCCCACCCAACGTCGACTAAAAGGAATCTCCTACTCAATATGTCTACTACTGCATTCAGACTCACCTCAGCAAAATATTATAATAGTATCAGAGCAAAATTGTTAAGGATCGCCATGACTAATGACTACCCACCAACCTTAGCAAAAAAAGACAATAGCAAAAGCCGAAAGGCTGGTAATATATTCTGAAATATTAAACCCCCCTTCCAGTTCCAACCCTACTCAAAATGTAAGCATACCGCCACCCCTACATAACTCTAAAACAAAAATAACTAAACATGTAACTTTTAAATTAGAGCTTAATACAACCTACACCTACTCAACTCTTGAATCTATAACCCCACCAGCAAATAGGATAGATTTTTACTTCAAACCAACACCAAAAAAGCAGAACACTGTAGAAACTCCTCCCGAAATTAACAACCATATCTGTAAACAAATGGAAAATACTCACATAATTCATAAACTAGTAGAAGATAAACCAGAAAGAAAATTCGTGTCTTTTACATACCACCCCATCTGGGAAAATAAAATTAGACATATAATATCTCGGGAGTCACCTCAATTAGCTATAGCTTGGAGATACCCTAATAAACTCAGTAAATTTCTCCCCCCACTAAAAGATAAGGTCCCACTCCTTAAAACTAGGAATAACATATACCAAATAGAATGCTCATGCAAAAAAGTCTATATAGGACAAAGTTACCAATTATTAGGAAGTAGAGTAAAAAACCACATAGGTAATATAAACCAAAAAATTAATAAGGTAGGCTTAGCGAAACATGCCTTAGAAACCAACCATGAAATTGACTGGGGAGGCATTAAATCACTTAGAAAAGAACCTAATTTATTTAAAAGAAAAGCCCTAGAGAATATAGAAATTTTGAAGAACAAACATAAAGCTTTAAATAAGATGACTGATATCCTAGATCTACATGATATTTTTATACCATTGTTCCTGAAACCTTCTAATTATGAGAACGTAGTAGATATAGATATGGAATAACACATCATATAATTAAATATTAGTTCACACCAACCATTGTCAACTTTTACACTTACTGATATTAATTACCAGACATATAAAATAAAAATGTAAACCGCTAACTTCCTCCCCCAGGAGCAGGTTACCGGTGCTCTAACCTCTTCGTGTTGATAACAGCGGCTTCGCCGAAATGTGCTCTATATTGTATAATACGTATAATTTTAATAAACCCAAATGAGTCCAGCATCATCGGCCCATACAGTTAAATTTTACATAACGCATAAGAATCGTAAGTTTAAACTAGCATCAATGTTGAAGTTATACACCCACAACATATTCTAACCACATAAAATTTCTCTTAGGTTCCTGATGTACTTACATTGTAAATTCAACTTATATTATTCTGCGCTGACGAGGATTACATCTTACCCAATGTAATTTGATACCTACCATATTAAGGTAAGACTTACCGACCAAATAGTGGCTTGTCACCACCTATGACACCTTACATGTTTAAGTACTATATATATTCCCCCCTGTGGTTTTTTGTAGATCCTGAAGAAGGGTTCATAGCTTAACCCGAAAGCTCGACTGTACTTGACTTGTATTAAAAGCACTTCAAGAAAACCCGGCCTTTTCTTCCAAGTTATCTTATAATTATTATTATTGGGAGGATTGAAGGGTGTTGTGCGGGGGGGGGGGGGGGGGGCTTAGGAAATAGTGCTACGAAGTGTCAACGGATGGCAGCAATAATTGCAATTATCAATATATTGATGGTGAGGATCGAACGACATTTTTTTAAACTGAAAACCCCAGTGCGAAGAAAATGTAGGTTGCACGTTCTGGCAGGGACTGCTTCAAGTTTCATTCAATTCAGAAACCACAGTTGGGCGGTGAGATGTGTGTTTGGCATTAGCCAGCAGAGGGTGTTGGTAATCGTAAATAACAACTTTTAGGTGTTAATGACACAAAAGAACTGTAGAAATCAATTGCGGGAGATTCGGACAGATCTCCTTCTCACAGATTGCCAGCCTGCCAGGTCTTGTCTTCCTTAGGGTTCCCTTCCAAAGACGCCGCCTCTCCACAGTATCTTGGAACTTCAAGTAAGCCTGGAGCAAGCGAGTCTTCCCCCTGGTCTGCAGATCACGACCCAAATTCGTGTCATGCCCAGGAAGGAAATATTCTCACACTCCCTTCCTTTTCCTCCCAAAACACCGGCGGCGAAATCGTGGATTCACGCCACAGGCTTTCCGCCAAACACACAACTCAAAATATAGGTAGAGAATCTAAATTAAAGTTTAGAAACACAAACACTCGTAGGTACACACCCATCATCCGCTGCATGGGGTGTTCTACATCTTTTTTTTTCTTCATTCAATTCTGATTTGACTTTTTCGATTCTTCAGCTGGTGACCCTGCCAGTGACACCCTCTTCGCCCTCTGTCCCTATTCTCTAACATTTAATCGGACCTGTGCACTTTCGACTACTACCCTCTTACATATCCTATTTTCTCCCACCAGCCTCAATCGTTGACCCTGGAACACTGCAGTATATAATATATTATTGTTGTAGGAATCCCGAATTAAATCTGCTGCCCGGATTTCCTTTTTGCATGTTCGAGCCGACTGAGATCGTTTGTAGACGTGCCGTCGTTCGTGCTCAAGGGGAAATGCATTATGTTTTGTGTTTTTTTTTTCTCTCTCTCCATTTCCACCGTCTCGTCTGCCCATTTTGTCCTTGACTCGCGAAGCCTCAGTAGGCGGATTGCCACCGCGTGTTCTAAGGTCGTTCAACTAATC
The DNA here is from genome assembly GCA_955831195.1 of Pilophorus perplexus. Classification (NCBI taxonomy): domain Eukaryota; kingdom Metazoa; phylum Arthropoda; class Insecta; order Hemiptera; family Miridae; genus Pilophorus; species Pilophorus perplexus. Next base: position 28,937,573 of record OY037015.1, read on the forward strand.
CGCATCTAACAACTCTCGATTGGAAGGTGAAAGTCCCATACGGAGAACAACGCATGACGACTCGTATTGTCGATAGAAAGTCTGCGACTTCTTAGTAAAACTCGACCGTTTTACGGGTTTCTTATAAGTATCTAACTTTGGCAACTTCAGCTAACATGGAAATGAATCGGGGTTTTAAGGGGCGCAGGTAAGTCCATGCAACCAAACCGTGCATGCAAACCAGCTTTCCGTGGAGGATTACAAAGAGACTAATTTTGATACGTTTTGATATTTTTTAGTGTAATTTTGATGGTTGACTCTTTTGAAGTTTAGGATTTACATTTGCTATTAATTTCTTGATGGCAAATTCTACAGTGATATCAAGCGTAACATCCGTGCCAATGGACTCTAACCTCCATGGACTCTTAATTTTCATATTAAATCAAAAACTCGAAAATTGTAATTCAGATCTTTTTTCCATTTTTTATGTCTATTGGCTGGCCTACGTGAGCATGAAAATTAAGATTTGCAAATTAAGATCTGCAATGTTAAGATTTGCAAATGCAACGCAACGACCAATAAACAAATTTACGAAGGTGTTTACGCAGACATCGAAATTTTTAAAATCTCGGGTCGAAATTCCACGAGTTAGATATCCAAAGAATGAGGCGCAGTGTCTTTCACAGGAATCGAACTCGAAGGAGTAATTCATTGCCACTATACGCGTGTAATGAGGGTAATATGAGGGTTGAAATTTGAGAGGGAGCCCTTCTGAGAGTATAAGAGAAGATTCAAAAGTCAGGCTCTGTTCTGATCAGCTGAGTGAGCTGATCTCTCCCGTTCACTCTTGGACGGTGACATTTAAGAATAAGGTAGGTAGACGTCAATTCTTTAGCCTGTAATTATTATTTGTGTCAATACATCTTTGAATCAAAATATGAATTAGGTCTACCAGTCACCTGTCATTTCGCATCTGTAGCCTGTATTTGGACATGGATATGTCTATTTTGTCACCTGTCATGGTTCATTTCGTATCAGTCATTTGAAATATGTATTGAAAAGCCATGCCATGCGTTTTGTGTGTTAGCGGTAAAAATTTAGTACCAATTTAAAAAGCATTTATCGATAGAAGGCTTCCGAATAACACTAAATGTGAAGTCAAAACTCGGAAAGCGTACACATACGAACTAAATGAATTTTTTTCAATCTTAGAAAGGTCTTTGGGACATGCAGGAATTTTTCCAAAAATTTGCTTGTGAGAGGTGGAATTTTTACTTTTTTCTCAAGTTGAAAATTGACAGTTATTTGGGAATCAACCATAATATATGGACTCTAGACTATTCAATCTCACAACATATGAACCACTCACTGCCTGATACACTGTTTTCCTCTTCACATCTCGTGATCCAGGAAATTTCTTCCACTTTAAACACATTCAAACACGGCGGTTGTTATAGGTTTCCAAGCGCATATGAGTTTTCCAAATTGAATTGAGAATTTTACAAATTGAATTGAGAATTTTCCAAGCTTAATTGAGAACTTTTCATTTCAATTTGAGAATATTCTGTTTCAATTTCAAGAAAATTCTCAAATAGAAATGGAAAATGCGCAATTGAGCTTGGAAAACCCATAGTAGGTATGGCTTCCTCCGTTAGTGCCGCCAGGTTTGTCCAAGAAACAGGCGGGGTACACAGCCCGAGGCCCAACTGCACCAGGAGAATTGAATGCTGCAATCTGCAATCGTATGATCCTTCACAAACCGCAACGGAAGCGAACAATTGAAGCAGTTGAGTGAGTTTTTCACAACTTCACATTTTCAAGCATCTAACAGCCTCAAGCTGCTGATGAACTTCATCGCCTCGCTTTGAGTTCATGCAACTATCCGACCAATCTGTCAAACAGGTGGGAGTTTCTGCGGTATGAGCGAAAATATCAACTCCGAAGACTTGGGCTCAATTGAACCTCACTTCTATGACATGAAAAACCATGCCCCAGCAAAAGTGAACTACCTACAACGCAAAATCCTGAATAACATAAACATATTAAAGACATTTCTAACCGAACACCCGGAAATCTGTATTGTTGAGGCAGATAAAGCTAGGGCAGCAATAATCATGTATAGACAAGATTATATAGACAAAATCCTAGCTCAAATCTCCAACCCCTCGCAATTTTGTGAACTTAAAGAAGACCCAACCCACACCGTTTTTAACAAAGTTGAGAAATATGTCACATGGCTAGCAGAAATAGGGGCTATCAACAAGACGCAAATACGGCAAATCAGCAATAAACACTCTACTGCGCCACGTTTATATGGCAAGTTGAAGACTCATAAGAACCCCCAGACTATCAGACCCATCGTATCAACAATTAATGGACCAACCAGGAACCTGGCAACTTGGTATGCAAACATTTTGAAACCCTTCACCATCAAAAACCCATACAACGTCCTGAACGCCCGTGAATTGAAGAACCGGCTGACCAACATCACCATCCCTGATGACTATGAGATTGTTTCGTTTGACGTCGTGGAGATGTTCCCATCTTTAAGAACAACTGACGCAATAGAAGTCATCCGTAACAACTGGGACCAGATCAGCCTTAGTTCACCCGTCAAGCAAGTTACCGACTTCATAAAAGGTTTTAAACTTGTATGCGATGAAGGATACTTCTGCTTTAATAATAGGATCTTCAAACAAAAACGAGGTATGGAAATGGGTGGATCCATCTCAGTCACGGTGGCGGACTTAATAATGAATAATCTTCTTGATTCTTTCTTAAAAAAGACTCATACTCATATTCTTTTCTTATACAAGTACATAGATGACCTAGTTCTGGCTGCCCCCAAAGATAAAATTGACGCATTACTTAACGAAATTAACACTATGAATAAAAGTCTGAAATTTACTAAACAGCACAGTATCAATAACGAGTTACCTTTTCTAGATCTGAATATAATGTTAAAACAAGATAGGACATTAGAATTTAAATGGTATACGAAACCTTCTCATACTGGGCAAATGATAAATTTCTACTCGGCCCACCCAACGTCGACTAAAAGGAATCTCCTACTCAATATGTCTACTACTGCATTCAGACTCACCTCAGCAAAATATTATAATAGTATCAGAGCAAAATTGTTAAGGATCGCCATGACTAATGACTACCCACCAACCTTAGCAAAAAAGACAATAGCAAAAGCCGAAAGGCTGGTAATATATTCTGAAATATTAAACCCCCCTTCCAGTTCCAACCCTACTCAAAATGTAAGCATACCGCCACCCCTACATAACTCTAAAACAAAAATAACTAAACATGTAACTTTTAAATTAGAGCTTAATACAACCTACACCTACTCAACTCTTGAATCTATAACCCCACCAGCAAATAGGATAGATTTTTACTTCAAACCAACACCAAAAAAGCAGAACACTGTAGAAACTCCTCCCGAAATTAACAACCATATCTGTAAACAAATGGAAAATACTCACATAATTCATAAACTAGTAGAAGATAAACCAGAAAGAAAATTCGTGTCTTTTACATACCACCCCATCTGGGAAAATAAAATTAGACATATAATATCTCGGGAGTCACCTCAATTAGCTATAGCTTGGAGATACCCTAATAAACTCAGTAAATTTCTCCCCCCACTAAAAGATAAGGTCCCACTCCTTAAAACTAGGAATAACATATACCAAATAGAATGCTCATGCAAAAAAGTCTATATAGGACAAAGTTACCAATTATTAGGAAGTAGAGTAAAAAACCACATAGGTAATATAAACCAAAAAATTAATAAGGTAGGCTTAGCGAAACATGCCTTAGAAACCAACCATGAAATTGACTGGGGAGGCATTAAATCACTTAGAAAAGAACCTAATTTATTTAAAAGAAAAGCCCTAGAGAATATAGAAATTTTGAAGAACAAACATAAAGCTTTAAATAAGATGACTGATATCCTAGATCTACATGATATTTTTATACCATTGTTCCTGAAACCTTCTAATTATGAGAACGTAGTAGATATAGATATGGAATAACACATCATATAATTAAATATTAGTTCACACCAACCATTGTCAACTTTTACACTTACTGATATTAATTACCAGACATATAAAATAAAAATGTAAACCGCTAACTTCCTCCCCCAGGAGCAGGTTACCGGTGCTCTAACCTCTTCGTGTTGATAACAGCGGCTTCGCCGAAATGTGCTCTATATTGTATAATACGTATAATTTTAATAAACCCAAATGAGTCCAGCATCATCGGCCCATACAGTTAAATTTTACATAACGCATAAGAATCGTAAGTTTAAACTAGCATCAATGTTGAAGTTATACACCCACAACATATTCTAACCACATAAAATTTCTCTTAGGTTCCTGATGTACTTACATTGTAAATTCAACTTATATTATTCTGCGCTGACGAGGATTACATCTTACCCAATGTAATTTGATACCTACCATATTAAGGTAAGACTTACCGACCAAATAGTGGCTTGTCACCACCTATGACACCTTACATGTTTAAGTACTATATATATTCCCCCCTGTGGTTTTTTGTAGATCCTGAAGAAGGGTTCATAGCTTAACCCGAAAGCTCGACTGTACTTGACTTGTATTAAAAGCACTTCAAGAAAACCCGGCCTTTTCTTCCAAGTTATCTTCTGACTTCGACAGCCGGTTCCTCCATCTTACAATAATAATTATTATTCATTGATATCGACCTATTATTATAATAGTCTAGGCCTATAATAGGCCTAGACTTATGTTTTGGGAATGAGCTAATAATAATTGAGAATAGGAACGAATGGAGAATTGTTAATGTATAATAATATTATACATTAACAACACCCTTCAATCCTCCCAATAATAATAATAATTATTATTATTATTAATAATTATAATTATTATTAATAATTATAATTATTATTCATTGATATCGACCTATTATTATAATAGTCTAGGCCTATAATAGGCCTAGGGCGTAGTTGAACTCGGCACCGCTAATGACCGTTCATCTTGAGCCACGAGAGAGGTAATCAAAGTGATTCAAGTACTCGTCACCAGCCGAGGGCAGAGTTAACTCATGACAATATTGAATTCGGCACTGCCCTCGTATCGTATTCAGTCACCCTGTGAACCTGTTCCGGAGTTCGTACGAGAAAAAATGCAAACCTGTGCCAGGTGTTGGACAGTTAGGAACATAGTATTGCAATTCCCATCAGTCTAGCACGTTGTCATCCTGACATTTTTACATTTTTAGACGGACTGAACGACGTAGAATCACGGACGTACATGAAACTGAACTACCAAAGACAAATTAGGTGTAAGGATGCCAGAGTAAAATTGAGGCATAAGTTTTTATCGTCAAAAATAGAAGGCTTGCGCGATGGCTCTCTAAGCAGGCTCCAATTTGTACAGCAAGTAGGGTACTTCTTTAAAGTTAACCACGTTAAAAAAAATAAACTGTAATTTTTACGAATTTATCACTCTTTTTTTCCAGTAAATCCTTAGACGCATAGATACTCCTGCGAACGGTTCCACGGTACAGTTCTCAAGAGAACCGGTACTGGTGCCGAATTCGAAAATCTTACTGCAGGGCAAATAGAAGCTTGGTGCCGAATTCAATAAACTGGGAGGGGGGCTCCTAAGGAGCACAGTGCCGAATTCAAACATCTCAATGAGTACCTAGGGGATTAAGTGCCGAGTTCAAGACCGCCCTAGGCCTAGACTTATGTTTTGGGAATGACCTAATAATAATTGAGAATAGGAACGAATTGTTAATGTATAATATACATTTACAATGTAATTTGTCATAATATGACATATTATGTAATATTATTACATTGTAATATGACATATTACATAATATGTGGTATATTATACCACATATTATGGTTTATTTTTGAATAAATTGAATTGAGTTCAATGCTTTTGGGACCAAAGAGCCTAATGGCCAATATTAATTTTAATCAATGAATTAAGTTCAATCAATAGATACCTACCTACGTAAAAATTATAATAAGTTAATTTAATTAATTTAAATACTTAATAGTGGTTGTTAATTATTAACTTATAAATATATATTAAATAGATTTTGCGTTCAAAACTGTACAGAAAACGACACCAAATTTGACCTCCTGGGATCCTTCAAAAATCCCATTTGTTGCCCCATTAAAGCCCCATAGATCCCCACACTGAAATCGGATCGTTCTGGGACCCCCAAAAATGGGTTCTGCGTCCAAAAATCCTTGGAAACGACACCTAACTCGACCCCATAGCCGAAAACCTTCAAAACCCTTCCCGTTACCACTTTTTAGTCCCATAGGTGCCCCTCGAGCTTGGGCTGAAAACCTTGCGGATTTTGGGCAGTAGGATTTGAGAAAAAATCCTACTGCCCAAAACGGCTCGGACGGCGGACGGACATTTCGTTTTTAAACGTATTTTCGTCTCTAAACGTATCTCACATTTTGAGGCCGATCAGAATTTTCGACTTCCGTCGCGATTACATAGGCGTATTATTCCAAGAATAATAAACGAAAATACTTTGAGATAATCAGGCTCGTGAACGATTGGCAACGTTTGCAACGAAATTGGTTCTTCCGTGAAGAGGAAAGTAAACTTAATTCTGGTAGGGAAAGAAGTCTTCTACAACTTTCTTCTGTTTACCTATTTATAAATGAGTTTGACTTGAGGGCATCATGAAACCCGCAGTTAACAGTAATCCGCGAGATGTATAGAAGCTTGGACTTCACTTATTTCCACGAAGAGAATACTTTTCAGCGTGTCCCGTTTGTTTAAGATTTAACGAAATCTCTCACTGGTTGTGGATGGGCTCAAAACTTATGCATAAAGAAAAGCGCTGCAAATTTTACACTAGGGTTTATTATTCGCTGATATAGGTCACTTGTGCAAAAATTAATTCAGTGACAATAAAACATTTTTTTTTGCTCGGGAAATGCGACAAAAAAATTGAAGTATTTAGAAAAATTCATATTTGACCTCCCGGGATCCTTCAAAAATCCCATTTGTAGCCCCGTGAAAGCTCTATAGATCCCCAGATCGGATCGTTCCGGGACCCCTAAAAAATGGATTATACGTCCAAAAAAATACCTCGAAACCGACACCTAACTTGATCTCATAGCCAAAAGCCTAAAAAAAAAAACCCTCCCGTAGCGCCCCACGGGTTTGGGCGATCGGGCTGAAAACCTTAAGGGCACAACTAGAAGGTAAACCGAGTATTTTGTCAAAATTTTAGATTTAAAAAAAATTCCTACTGCCCAAAACGGCCCGTACGGCGGACGGACATTTCGATTTTGGAATCTAGAACTTTTGAAACGGATAATGTCAAATTTTGAGGCCGATCGGAGTCGTCGACCTCCGTCGCGAAAACATAGGTGTATTATTCCAAGAATAATAAACCAAAATGGTAGGAGTTTAATTGAAATATAGCTCGTTGCGGCTGAAGTAATTTTAATTCTATCCCAGTCTATCAAGTGCTATCAACGCGAATCTTAAAGGGTTTGACGTTAATCGTTCTCGGTCCCCAGACAAGCACGTAAACTCTACCTCCGTCTAATTTAATTATTGAAATAAGAATAATTCTTAATACTCAACAATAATTATTATTGTTGAGTTCGAAAGAGGATCTCTTTGCATACACGGTGTTACGTAGTTGGAACTTTGACTTTGTGGGGGTCAGGGAAAAATCGGTAACGAAGCGAAAGATGTTAGGTACATATCAACTGATAAACATTGTTTCAATCAGCAGAGCGGCGAAAGAGGAGCAGTAGAATTGACAGAGCTGTAATGAGCCAAATCTTCACAACTGAAATCAACGACTCAAATAAGGAGAGCAATTTATGTGATTTATCTTATAAATCTTATAAATAAATCTTAGTTATCTTATAAATAAATAAATCTTTATTGCTATATTACGTGCTATGTGAAGATGTTGAGCAAACGTCAGAAAGCAGGGAATCGACGATCTTGGAAATAGTCCTCCACTGAATAGAGCTCCCTCCGAACCAAATATTTCTTAACTCTTCGTTTGAAGACAGATAGTGGTGCTGCTTCACGCAGGTTCTCCTTCACGAATTCAGTCCGATATGAAGACAAATCTGGTCGACCCTGCATAACCCGAAGTACCTACCTACCCTTTTCTGAGCAATAAACACGGTAAGGAGATTTGAGTTGGTCCCCCAAAACAGGATGCCGTATGCGGCTCGAGAGGCAAAAAGCCCATGGTATGGTATGTTGCCATCTTGGTGGTGATATCCCGGAGTTTCCGGGAAGCAAAACTCAAGCTTGACAGTTTCCTGGAGAGTTCTTGGACATGGAAACAGTATGTCAGAGCTCAGTCGACAGTCACCCCCAGGAACTTCGTTCTATCGCTGAAAGGCACCACTGATTCTCCCAACAGGGTGTTGTTTTCGAAGTATTTTTGGACGTAGAATCCATTTTCGGGGGTCCTGGAACGATCCGATTTCACAGTGTGGATCTATAGGGCTTTCATGGGGCTACAAATGGGATTTTTGAAGGATCTCAGGAGATAAAATATTTTTCGAGTAAAAAAACAAAGTTTGAAAAAAAAATCTAAAAGAACTTTTTTTATTTTCAAAATTTGTTTCATTGACACAGAATTAAATTTTTGCACAAGTAACCTACCTGTATCAAAGAATAATAAATAATAATAAACCCTTGTGTAAAATTTGCAGCGTTTTAAAAAGTTTTCAAAGTTGGTACCACTGGTGGAGAATGGGAAGCGTCTGGAAGAACAACCATTTTGAGGCTCAGTTGCACTGGAATCTCGACCTCTTGAAACGGATAATGACAAATTTTGAGGCCGATCCGAGTCGTCGACCTCCATCGCGATTACATAGACCTATGTATTATTCCAAGATTAATCAACCAAAAGGGGACTTTTTTGCAATTTGGCGAGTTGGCCATGATACCACACTTTCAAATTCGCGTGCGCAGCCTGGGGATTAGATAGGGTGGTCCTGTTGCCCCATTCAACTGGGGTAACCGGGCCATCACGACCATAAAATGAATTTATGGCAATAAAAAATTATTAAATTCGAGAATGATTATCTTTTGATACTACAGTGTTGAAGGGGATCCCATAACGAATGTGTTGTATAAGTTTGACGTTTTTTCTTCAAGTTCTTATAATTTAGATCTTCCCTTAAATCAGATTTTCTCATATTTACTAAAAAAGGGTGGACCAGATGCTCCAACTAACCCTAACCTTTGTAACGTCACCAGGGAAGACCAAAGACTAGGAAAACCCACGGTATCACCTAATATAATATATTCACTCAATAAAATTGATTCACTTTTTTTTTCTGTATTCGTCAACCTCAAAATGACCAGTTATCTGAGAATGACCCACCTACCAGCAATTTTTGCAACGACAATATGCCAGTAGACTATTTCGAAACAGTCGATAGGTTGCATTTGATTACTCTCCTCTTGTTGATCGGTTCAATCTTTTCCTTCTTTTTTTCCCCCCGAAATCAAACTTGGAGGGCAAAGCCGAATGCAGCTCTCTCCACACCCGACGGACCCTTTTAAAACACGCCATTTGATCGGGTCAAAGGGAAAAGATTGGCAGAGTGATTGGCTTGTCAGCGCCGAACGTTTCAATATAACTAGTCGGCCTCAATAAGCCTCAAACGGCTCCGATTTGGAACGTTTGTGTTCGACGGTGCGTTCTGATTCTCCAACGGATGCAACTGGACGGTGAGCTTGAAGCCTCTATGCTATGTATCCTTATTATAACAACAGCTACGAATGATCAACATGAAGCTTGACGGCTTATCGTCATTCACGGCCAACTGCGTGTAAATAGTGTACAACCACTAGCGAGGATACTTATTGAAAATCCGAAGGGGCCTTTCAGGCTGAGTGATAATAAACGTTCATTTATTGAACGATTTCATCACGGATTACGGGGATATATACATTTTGATGCAGGTTCGAGATTACTCGGGATGGGGTCATTTCGCATTTTATGAGACGTTGAATGACCATAACAGGACCTCAAGGGGTTGTCAGGTTTCAGGTCGGCAGAGCCTGTAAAACTGAATGGTGTAATAAGCGGGCTCATGTTCTTGTTTTACGTTTATCAAAAGCCCCTTTTCTATTTGATATTTGATGTTTAGTAAATTACGTAGACGAGTGAAATTAATCTTGATGTGATTCAAATTTTGAAGCATTTATCAATAAGGTAATTGAAATACATATTTCATCGACTTCTGCATCGCACCCGAATGATCTATACCACTAATTCTCATCGTGTCTGTTGCTATGTCACAAGGCCTAAACGTAAGCGATAAAAATACCGCGATTATTTCTACGCGTTCGGGTAGGTATCTCAAATACCGAATTTCATTGAAATCGGACCATCCGTAACAGATCCTCCTCCCCCACTCAACCACACCACCCCCACCCTACTTGGTCAATCAGGACTTCAAACCTCTCCCACACACTAAGTTTCATCCAAATCTTTTGATGGGAAGTGATGTTAATTGCGATTTTCCACTTACCCCCACCCTCATAACCCCCTTTTGGTCGTAAAAATTTGAAACCCCCAAAAGGCACTTCCGCATACCAAACCTGACTCACAAACCGAATTTCAATTAATTCGGTTGAGCGGTGTGACCTCTATGAGTGTCTAATGCCGAGAAAGAAAAAAAACGCTGCAAATTTTACACATGGGTTTATTATTCTTTGATATAGGTTACTTGTGCAAAAATTATTTCTGTCAATTGAAAAACATTTGGAAATTTATTTTTGGATTTTGTTTTTTCAACAATTTTCTATTCTTTGCTCGAAAAATATTCAACCTCCTGGGATCCTGCAAAAATCCCATTTTTGGCCCCATGAAAGCCCTGTAGATCGCCACAGCGAAATCGGATCGTTCCGGGACCCCCGAAAATGGATTCTACGCCCAAAAATAATTCGAAAACGACACCTAACTCGATCCCAGAGCTAAAAGCCTTAAAAAAACCTCCCATAGCCCCATAGCGCCTCACGGGTTTGGGCGATCGGGCACAACTAGATGGTAAACCAAGTATTTTGTCAAAGTTTCAGATTTAAAAAAAATATTCCTACTGCCTAAAACGGCCCGGTCGGCGGACGGACATTTCGGATTTAGAATGACCTCATGAAAGGGATAGGACCTAATGTCAAAATTTGAGGCCGATCAGAATTTTCGACCTTAGTCGCCATCGCATAGGTGCATTATTCCAAGAATAATAAACCAAAATTGCAAGTTACATGAGAATATCATTTGTTCCAGAGGGGCGGACTACATGGAGGAAGGGGAAGATACGGCCCTGAAGAAAGAGGAAGTGACGTCAACTCTTGCCCATTACAACTTGGACGACGGATATGGCTCCTCCAACAGCTCGCCCCATAGTAAGCTTTTACGTATTAAAAACCTTTGGGTGTTGGCCCCTCAGAACAAAATCCTTGATCCGCCCCCGCCGCAATCAATTGAGAGTTACAACTACGACAATACCTCATCAATACCGACCACATTCGTCAACTCCCTTTTGGAACGCCCATTGACTTAACAAAATTTGTTTAATGCCTATTTAATACGTCATTAACGTAGTTGAAAGTGTAGGGAACCGATCTGCTGTGGGGATTGACGTTTCCGTCCCTGATTTTCCTGAAATGTGATGGGAACCTAAATGGGAATTCCAATAGGTACCACACCACAGTAAGGGGTCAGGTGTGCCAACCACACATTGCAATGCTCATGCCGACCAGTCCATGGAATGCTCAGTGGTCCCAGACGATTAAACGTAGAGATCTGTCGGTTTACCACACTCGATAACCGGACATTCTAAACTAGAAACTAGGGGAAGAACTCCAGTACTTGTTCACTCAAGCAGTTTATTCACCTCTGGCCCCTCATAAAAACTTTATTGAGTACCTGCGATACAGCTGTATCGTTCTGATGATGGTCTAACCAACCAAAACCGGTTTACAAGTATATAAATTTATCGTGGAAATTGACTAGGAACATCTTCTGAAAACGTCTTTTCTAGAAGGATTCGCACATCTCGCCGCATCCACCTAACGTACACATACCAGTACGTAATACCTAAATGCGCGTTCCATTTTAATCTTTTGGTTGCGTTTTTATTTTTTATTTTTTTGTATATTATTCTTGGAGTAATACACCCACCTATGTAATCGCGACGGAGGTCGAAAATTCTGATCTACATCTAAAGTAGGAGGCCTAATAAAACATTATCCGTTTCAAGCCACGTAGACTCCAAATCTAAGTGGCCGTCCGCCGTTCGAGCAGTTAGGAGTTTTTTTAAATTTAAAATTTTGACAAAATACTCAGTTTACCATCTAGTTGTGCCCGCAAGGTTTCAGCCTGATTGCCCAGACCCTTGGAGCTTAAATGGGGCTAGGGGAGGGTTTTTGGCTATGGGGTCGAGCTTGGTGTCGTTTTTGAAGTATTTTCGGACTTTTCGGATTTTGGAGGATCAGATTTCACTGTGGGGATCTATGGGGCCGAAAATGGGATGTTTGAAGGACCCCAGAGGGCCAAATATGGTGTCGTTTTCCGAGTAATTTTGGGCGCAAAATCCATCATGTCGTGGGACATTGTTTCATGACCAAACATTGAACAGGAAAAAAATTTAAATTTTTTCAAAAATATTTTCTTAATGACAGAGAATTAATGTTTGCACAATTAACCTATACCTAGTTATCAAACAACAATTATTATAAACTCTTGTGATGACGATCCAAAGCCGTGCAGAAAACGCTACACATTTTAGACAAGAGTTTATTATTCTTCGATGAAGGCTAATTGTCCAAAACTTAATTCTCAATCAATAACAAAATATTTTTCAATGTTTGGACAGATGTGGGACCTCGAAAAATTGATTACCTATGCGTCCAAAATTACTCGGAAAACGACACCTTATTTTACCTCCTGGGATCCCTTAAAAATCCCATTTGTAGCCCCGTAGATCGCCACGCTGAAGTCGTATCGTTCTGGTATCCCCTTAAATGGATTCTACGTTCGAAAATACTTCGAAAATGACACCTAACTCGACCCCAAAGTCGAAATCGTCTCCCGTAGCCCCCTTTTAGCCCCACGGGTTTGAATGATCGGGCTGAAATCCTTGCGGTACTAGATGGTAAAATGAGTGTTTTATGTATCAAAATTTCAAATTTAAAAACAAAAAATCCTATAGCTCAAACCAGCTCGGACGGCGAACGGACATTTCTGTTTTTGGAATCTACTTATATTGAAACATGAAATGACAAATTTTATTAATGTAAATTATTTCGAGGCCGATCAGAATTTCCAACCTCCGTCACGATTACATATCACGATTTCATTCCAAGAATAATAAACCAAAAGGCCAAGAACGGAAAATGTTGAATAGTTATTCGCCATCCTTTGTTCTGTGTCCACAAATCAAACAAAGCAATGAAAAGGATGACAGGGAAGTAATTACTAATAATAATATTAGAAAGGAATGAACAGGGAATGACGAAAACTGATGAGCGAAAACTTCGGGGATTTCAGGCACCTGGATTCCATGTTCTTATTCATTTGCGACAGTAGGATTTTTTAAATCAATTCTGAGAATGAAAAATTGATGAAGTACCTACCTGAGTAAGTTTCCTGATTTCTGAGCGATTTCCGCTCAACGCCCACTTCTTATTCCTGACCATTTCTCATATTCATCAACCTGAAAACAACAGATGCCATCCACCTTTTAAATGAGGCCCAAGGTGCCTGAAAGCAATTCCCGGGGCAGTGATGAACTTCTCAAATCCTCAACCAGATTAATTTCTCCAAGTCTAAATGACTCCTCTTTGTGACAATTTCAAATGGGAGGTAAAATAACATGAATGAGACCCCCCCATCCTCTCACTCTTCGACGTCCTTTTCCTCGCTCATTTTCCGGCCTATTCATTCGAAAAGGTAATTGAATTCTGGAGATTTGTTCTCATTTTTCGACAAGCCTGCCGGTTGACAAAGTTAACATAATTTGATGTTGTGATGGGAGTGGTGGAGGGGAACTGTCCAATAGACGATTCCATAGTTACCAAAGTCTGAATAGAACAACTGATTTTTTTATTTTTTTTTTTTTTATAGGGGCTATGTGACATTTCTGACAATTTTCACTTTTTTTTCATTTTCTGAGTCTTCACAGATGGTTACATCAATTGCATCAATTACATCAAAGGAATCTTGTAACATTGACCCTTCCTATAGAAAAACCGGGTTGAAATGTCCGATTTGCCTTTAAAAGGGGCTGTGTGCGCCACATAACCCTTTTCAAATGACAACTTGCTGCCTCGCTATGTCGTCACCGTGGAATTATAAAATTGAAAGATTGTTAAAATTAAGTCAGGATGAGGCAACCCTGGAATCAACAGTTGAAGCAACTTCAGTATTATGAATTTCCCAGGGGGTCGAATAAGGTGTCGTTTTCGCAGCAATTTTTTGGGAAGAACGATTAAGAGGGGTTCGAAACCAGTCCGACCACCGTTGGATGCTGTGTGGAGGCTTTTATTGAGATACTACTGGTGCGGGTTTTGGTCAGGGGCTGGAGTGAGGTGTCGTTTTCGGGAGCAGATTCGATTTGTGGGGGTCCTAGACCTGTCCGAGGCTATTACAGGGAATCAGGGGTGGAGGGGGTGAGGGGGTTGAAGGATTTTGCCTTGTGGTTAAATGAGCAACTGATGAAGGGCTTGGACAGGAAATCAGTTTCTGAAGTTTTCCATTAAAAAAAAAAAAAAAAATCCTTTCATTATTTACACCTTTCATAAGTATCGGAAAACGAGTTTATTCAAGAGAATACTTTCATTCGATAAATAAAGCTGTTTATTATAATTATTTCAATACTAAAAAATTGAGTTTTTTTAAAGGGGCTATGTGACCGATTTTTAAATTGCAATTTGAGTCACTCCCCTTTGTTGAAAAAATCGAAAACTTCTGAAAAATTGTAAAGTGTTTCGTTTTATTAGGAAATCAGCAAAAACTGGAGGTTTTAATCGTTTTTACGACATGGGACAGTTTTTTGGGGTTTTCCAAAAGTTTCATAAAAGTAACATAAACCCCTTTTAAAAAACCGGCTGTATGTACCCACTAGAGTCTAGTGACTAGACAGTCAGGAAGGGTATCGATACCCGTTTACTCACAAAACGATGTTTTTTGGTTGCCGTAACTTTAAAATGAAACCGAAAAAAAAGAAATTGATAGAAAATTAAAAAGAAGAAAAATTCTGTTCAATGTTTGGACAGCTCTGGGAACTCGAAAAATGGATTGTGTCCAAAATTACTCGGAAAACGACAAATTATTGTACCTCCTGGGATACTTGAAAAATCCCATTTCCAGCCCAATGAAAACCCCTTAGATCCCCACAGTGAAATCGGATCGTTCTGGGACCCCCAAAAATGGATTCTACGTCGAAAACGTCACCCAAAGTGACCCAATAGCCGAAACCCTCCAAAAATCCCTCCCGTAGCCCCCTTTTAGCCCCACGGGTTTTTGCGGTCGAGCTGAAAACCTTGCGGGCACAACTAGATGGTAAACTGAGTATTTTGTCAAAATTTCAGATTAAAAAAAAAATTGCTTCTGCCCAAAACGGCTCGGACGGTAGACGGACGGAAATTTTCGTTTTTGGAATCTCCGTGTCATGAAACGGATAATGTTACATTTTGAAGCAGATCAGAATTTTTGACTTCCGACACGAATACATGGATGTATTATCCCAAGAATAATAAATCAAAATTTAAACGTATCTACTTTTTTTTTTTTTTTTTTCATTTTTTAAATTGATTTTTCAAAGAAGCACTTTTTGCCATCCCCAATGTGAATAATCCAGAAACGTTCCTCTGCGAAGATTTATTTACACCAGCAACAATTTTAGCAAACTTGACAAAGCCCTGAATCCCAAACAACTTGAAACACGCTCTTTAATTATCTCTGAAAAGACTTGTAGCAAACCAATCCATTCTAAGGGGAAGATCATCTTGATGGGAATTCAAAAGAAAAATCCCCCAGGCCACTTAATGAGGATGAAATCAACAACCACTTTGTGTTGATTGAGTGGAGGGAAAACCATTTAATCTGTTTTCATTTAACAGAAGGGGATTGGGATGAAAAATCGAGGTTGTCTACGTCAAGGATGTAATTCAAAAATTGCTGATGGACGTTGAGAGGCGAAAACCTCATTTTGTTGAAAGGTTTAATTTGAGGTGTGACGACGACTCTGCCTGGACTGTAGTAGTACATTTTTGTCCTGACGACATTGTTAGGAAGTAATATTTCCGACTTTTTACGAGGAAAAACTCACTCAGTATTGCTGCCCGATCATCAACTCTCTGGTGGTATTGAGTGTCTCCCTCGGGAGATTCCGGGACAACATAACCGTCTAGATACCACCTGGCACGCCAGGACTTTGCCACTTAGAAGGTTTATCGTCAGAAATCGACCATGAAACTCGTAAAAGTTATTATTTTATATTGTCTAACCCCCCGCGCATCGTTACCTTCTTTTTTATCATTTGGGGAGGAAGGTGTAATAAGGTGGTGTCTCTGGCAAGGGTTTTATGGATCATTTTGACAAGACTTGACTTATGATCTTGACGTGATCTTTCCAATATCTACAATCTTTAAGACATTTAAAGGAAAAATAAAACAGAAATGGGTAGGGTTGCCAGACCCTGATACTTTTTTTAATTTGGGAAGAATACCTGCGCCTTCATCATTTCGAGGTCGAATTTGCGATGGCACTCATTTAAATTAAAACCATGTATTGGCTGTATTTTGATAAGCCATCGAAATTATCAAAGCACCTAAACTTGGCTACGTAGTGGGAGGGTACCTTGGTAATAAGCAGAGACGCCGCGTTTATGACTTTTATTTTAACACAGAATGAGTTCTTATGAGTCCACACTATACTATGCCGAATCAGGCTGGGCGGCTTGAGCCGGGCGGGTTGTTGGTTCGGCACGACGTCCATATCTGTTCTGTAGTGTATACGCCCGGAAAGCTCAGTTTCGTTCGAGCACGGGCTTCGTGAAGGCTTAATACCATCACTACATTCACGTCGCGACCTAATTTTTTTCAAAAAACAGTGGATGATGACGCAGTTTTAGCAGCTGCTGCTGCTGCGATCATTATTGGAGCTGCCTCGCATGAGCAGCGCCCCTCCCCGCGCCCTAGGAGATTTTGGGTGCGTCCTTTAGGACTATAGCCTAATGAAAGGCCGTAAAAATATGGGGCCACCGATTTTATGGAAAACCTTCTCCTGGATGAGGTGGACGAGCTCAATTTGGAGTACAGGAACGACTTCGGCTTCGCGAACTCTGGTAGAGAACACTATACATCAAGACTAAGTGACCAACGTCTTCTTGCCGCCCGGCACGTCCAAACTGTGGTTCACAGTCTCAATTCGGCTCGGCTTCCTTTGATCAGGACCGAATTGATTCGGGTTTGCTTCGGCAAGATTTGGCTCGGCTTTTGGCCTCACGGCCAGCCCGGGCGGCACGTCCTCACCAGTTCGGCTTAGCCGTGCGAACGGCATAGTGTGGACGCGCCTTTACAGACTTTATTAAATAACAATTTAATTACCTAACACTAAATTTTAGTTTGAAGTTTTGGCGTGAGTAAGGTAAGGTCAACAGAAATATCCCACCACCAACACTACACGATGGCCTCCCCCATCCCCCCCCCCAAACTGAGAACCGCAACTCCTTCTAACCCCACCCCACACAGGGGCCGTCGATGGTGTAGTGGTTATAGGTAATGCCGCGCCCGCACTCAGGGGTCTGTTTTTTTGTCCTTTTCCTTTTCACAGTTTTCGTTGAACTCTCAGACAATAATAATGAAAAGTGGCAAAACATGCAATTCCGGCGGCTCTATCTCATGTTGACATGTGTATGAGATAAAACCTGGCCTAGGGGCTTGGGACATCAACACATGGATGCGTCGAATCTGAGGTTCAATCGCGTACAATCGGACCACTTGAAAACCGCAGTGCCGTTGGGGATCAAAATCCTGTCAGGATGAAGGGGCACCATCATCTAGCCATGACGATGGGCTTGTCCTCCCCTGCTTCTTCGGGTATGGGATTCCAAAGTTTAAATTTCAGAGCTCCACCCCACGCCCCGAGTCGATCCCCCTAGATGATAGGTAAACCAAGTATTTTGTCATCATTTCAGATTAAAAAAAAAATCATAATGCCTGTAACGGGCTTCTTTCTTCTGGTACTCCTAAGTTTCAGTGAGCTCCTTCGGTGGAGAATAGTACTCAAGTTCATGCGAGTGTAGAATAAGCCGTCGGAAATAGCTGATGCCTCCCACGCGACGTTTCCAACCTGCTTCCACCTCTTAATGGCCGGTTTCACCTGTTCTAATTAGACACATTAACGTGGGTCCCCAAATTTCCCACTTAATTGACCCCCCCCCCCCCCATCACTATCGTTCGTAACTTTCTTCAATCGCTCACCTTCCCCAACTCCAACCAACGCACAATGCCCAATTTCCTGATCTAGGTGGACGAAATTTGCAGATGGGCCTATCCTTAGGAAATTGAACGCTGATTACGAATGCACGAGGTACCATATTTGAGTGGTCGAAAATGACAAGAACGAGGTTTTTCATTTATTTATTTTATTTATTTATTGTTCTTGTTTTCAACGATTCTATAAAAACGACTCCACCCAGTAAACGAAAAATGTTTATAAACAGTTTATACCTAAACATGAATGTCATAACATAGGCTAGTCGCCAGAGGGTTTGACTGGGCGATCGGGCTGAAAACCTTGCGGGCGCAACTAAGAGATGGTAAATCATGGTTGACAAAATCAAACCATTTTGACAAAATGCTTGCAAGTATTTTGTCAAAATTTCAGATTTAAAAAAAAAATCCTAGGTACTGCCCAAAACGGCTCGGACGGCGGATGGACATTTCAGTTTTGAAAACTGGACCTCTTGAAACGGAAAATGTCGAAGTTCGAGGCCGATCGGAGTCGTCGACCTCCGTCGCGATTACAAAGGTGTATTATTCCAAGAATAATAAACCAAAACTGAAAAAAGTGAATCGGTAATTATTTCAGGATGGGGAGATTTACCAAAAAAAAGTCGATTTAAACGCCGAAATAAAGTTTATTACGCAGGTAGTTTCAAAATCGCAATAATAATCATGGCGTCTCAGCCTTCCGAGCTTCGTGTGAAAAGAAGCGAGAGGGTTGACTACTACGTCATCAACAGCCAATCAGAATGTAGGAAACTGACGTCACTCCAAGACGTCCCGTAAGGTGCTGCACTCTTGAAAGAGAATGGCGAGGTTTCAGCCCGCTGACCAGACGTGGGGGCCCGCTGACCAGACGGTTGGATATTTATATTTCGGAAAACTAAGTATTGTTTTATGTTACATTTCCCGATATGGCCAGACTGAGTTTTCACGGCCCCACGTGAAATAGAAAGTTTTCAAAAGTTAATTTCCGAAGCGAAAGTGAGTTAGAATGAAATTTTCCCCAGGGACTACATAAGTTCCAAAATAAAGGGGTTCTAACAATGTCTAAAACTAATGCCTACCTAGAAGCTCGGGTCCTTATTGCAAACATGATTTTGATATAATGAATTTTACGCGCAATTAAATTTTGCACAAGGGAAAAATAAAACAAGTCATCATAACACCCACATACCTTCTGCATCCAGAATAGTGGAGTGCTGATGTCAGGAAAATATAAAACCTTGTTAAATTTGCCAATTGTTGAATGCAAACGTTTTGGTATAGAGCCTAGGCTGAGACATATACTTAGAATACTTCAAGCAGTTTTCAGTTTTACAAGCAATTTACAAAGAACTGTTTAAAAAAGAAAGAACAATAAACAAACAATAAACCCTTATATTAACTAACCCATATTATGTAAAATCGCGTTATTTTTTTTTTTTTTCGTCGGTCGCATGGTTATTGGCGACTCTGAGCTGTAATAGAAAATCAACAGGTTAGTAATATAATATCATAGAATAACATGACATCAATTTAGCGGAAGTATGTTTGAACATAGATGAATATTTGCTAGGGTAACGCCCATGAGAACACATCTCATGAATACTTTTATAGGAGAAAACGCTAAAATTTGTTTTGCATGGATACTCGTGGCCAGTAACCAAATGTTTTAGGAGTCCCAAGACCTCGCAAAATGCAATACGAAAATTCTTAATTAGGATGTCACTTCTTTCTGAGATAGAACTTGAATTTGAGATGAGCAGGTTGCTAAAGTGTCCTTGATCGGAACAATGCTTGAATAGCATAGGTATCGTTTGAACGTTGTGAAAATGTTTGAGCATAAATAATTGTATGACGTGCTGTCGTTCGCACAATAAGTTATAGCGTACTATGTTAACAAGTAACATAATAACATTTTATAATGATCGCTTCATGCATATTATTGGGGAGTCGTATTATGCTATGAGCACTGAGCAGCTAGCATAATAACATTTTAGCGTATCATGCCATAGATAGTTAGCAAGATATCATTATAGCGTATCATGTTATGAATAACATAATAACATTTTATGAGTGCTGGGGCGTCCCCCAAAATGTGAGGCAAGTTTCAAGGTTGTAAAGTTTTAAAGTTATATCAATCAACACTTTGATGGGTTTCACACACGGGTCCCGACGCCCAGAGCCTAAGTCATAAAGCGCATAGTCCATGTGATTACCCGCCGATCAGGAGTGAGATGAAGGGCCGAACACATGGTCGACTCCATCTCCCATCTCGGAACTCGGACGTTTTAACGCCGTCTCGCACCCCGGAAGTACGAGCGTACGCTGATAAAAGGGAGGCTCCATGACTGCTGAACCAAAGCATACCACCCAGGCTTTCAGAAACAATGTGTAGCTGCACACTGTTCTAGAAACATGCTGCTATATGCAATGGCTGATGCAACCAAGGGACGAATTAGGCGCTACCCCAATTGCGTCCATGAGCAAGTTATAATATGAATGAGCGTCAAATTATAAAGTTATAAAGTTTTAAAGCAAAATATAAAATTATGAAGTTATAAAGTGAGGAGTTTGAAATTATATAAATTTTATTTTTATACAGCAAGTGTGCTCAAATTTTTTTTTTAATATGTTTAATCTTCATCAGATTCTGATTCGGTATCTTCAAATAACTGGGGTAGGAGAGTGACATCTTCAGTGATTTTTCGGATACGTTCATGAGAATATTTAACTCGAACTCCAGAATTCAAATTTTCAAGAATATACCTCTCGTGTGGCAGGATTTCAATGACTTTATAGAGTCCTTTAAATTTTTGGGCTGTCTTCTGCGATGATCTTGGTTCCACATGTTTTACACAGAGGTCTCCTATTTGGAGGGGCTTTACTGGCGCACCTTTACCGATAAAACGTTCTTCCTCATAGCGAGCACTCCGATCAATGCCTGCTTTAGCTTCAGCTCGAATAGCGGGCAAATCAGCTCGTTCGAGAGGACATATTTGTTCGTCAACAGTTATCATATTTGGCAAATGTGGTTTCCTACCGATGAGCAACTCAATTGGAGATGTTCCAGTTATCCGGTTAACAGTGGAGTTCATGATTAACTGTATTTGAGGTGTTAGCTGACGGACAGTTTGTTTTTTCACATGTTGAGCCACTGTAACCATATTCGTGATATTTTTCATGTAGCGTTCGACTTGAGCGTTTCCCCTAGGCGCACCCGTTGCAATGACATGGGTTTTAATGTATTTTTTTTGAGCAATATTCCATAAAGGACTTAGCAGTGAACGAAGTTCCTGCATCAAAAATGAGACATGAGGGTGGACCGAAAAATTGAACTAATTCTGATAAAGCATTAATAGCAGTTTTTGCAGTGAGAGAACGGGTATGGTGTAGATGTATGTACTTAGTGAAAGCACAAATCGAAACCACGTAATAATCTGGAGGTCCATCTTGTCCACTCAATTTTCCAGTAATGTCTATATGTACCGTATGAAATGGTATGTCAACTTTGGGTATCGGGTATAGCTGAATTTGTTGTTTGCCGGAGGGTGATTTTGTAAGTTTACAAGTGACACAGTTCTCAATGAATTTTTTGACAAACTTGTGCATGTTTGCAAACCAGAATTTTTCCATAATCTTGTCCATGGTTTTTGTGAGTCCTAAATGGAGAATAGCTTCATGCACGGAATTCGTGACAATCCATAGGTAATTTTTCGGAACAATGGGAGCTTTGCGATTTTTCTTATTGTATTGGAATTTTCTCAATAGAATTCCATCTTTGATTTCGTAAGAGTTAGCTAAATCATGGGGTAAAGTATCATTTTCTAACCGTTCAATAATGAGTTTGATTTCTTGGTCTTGCAGTTGTGCCACTTGTAACCATTCTCCGGTAAGCTCTACCAAATTAATAATTTTCTCTATTTGAACAGTGGGAATTTGTTTTGATGACATACTAGATTGTATGACTTTGTAGGTCTTTGAGGTATGTGTGGGGGGATAGTTATCCACACGAGCCTCAAAAACACTTACCTCTTCCGGCTCTCCAACAGGGTACCTGCTGAAGAAATCCACGACCTGCATTTTGGTTCCAGGTCGATAAAGAATGGAGAAATCATACATTTGAAGAAACGCCCACCATCGGTGGACCCTAGGATTCAAATATTGTTTGACATAAGAGGCTTGGAAGGATCTGCAGTCCGTGACGAGCACAAACGGTTTATAGAGTAAAAAGCATTCCCAGTGTTTGAAAGCCTTGACCGCTGCGAGCGTCTCGAGCTCGTAGCTATGATATTTCATTTCCGTAGGTGTGGTCTTTCTACTGAAATAACCAACAACTCTTCTTTCTCCTTTAATGATGTTGAACATGATACTTCCGATCCCATCTTTTGATGCGTCTGTCCAAACCTCAACAGAATAGTTTGGATCAAATATGGTTAAGCAAGGTTCAGATGTAAATATTTGGATCAGATCTTGTCGAATTTTCTCGTGTTCAATTTCCCATTTGAATGGAACTTTTTCGGATGTCAAATCATATAATGAAGCACATTTGCGAGAGAAGTCTTTCACAAAATTCCGAAAATAAGAACAAAGCCCAAGGAAAGACCTAAGGGCAGTTCGGTTTTTAGGGGGCGGAAGATCAGCCAGAGCTTTAATCCTATCATTGTGAGGTGTAATCTCCCCGTTTCTAACTTTATATCCCAAGTAAACAACTTCATTTTTAACAAACTGACATTTGTCTGGATTGAGAGAAAATCCAGCATCTGACAAAACTTTCAGAACTGTTTCCAAGCGGGAAAGGGCTTCTTTTTTGGTTGTGGCAATGATCAAAAGATCGTCCATGTAGGCTAGACACCAGGTATTAACTAATTCTCCCAAAGCTGTTGTAATTGCTCTTTGAAAATGAACGGGCGCATTCCGGACCCCAAAAGGCATCCGGGTATAGGAAAAATGGGCATTTTTAGTCTGAAATGCAAGAATTTGGCTCGTTTCTTCGTCACATGGAATCCCGTAAAAACCTGAAGCGCAATCCAAACTGGAATAGTAATTTTGTCCTGCTAATCTGGCTATCTGATCTTGGATTAACGGAATAGGGAATCTTTCAGGAACTGTATTGTACTGCACGAAAATCGGTGCACATGCGTAATTTACCATTTTTCTTAGGGACGAGTAAAATTGGAGATGAATGAGGACTTTTAGTTTCTTGAATTATACCAGCTTCCAATAATTCTTTACAATAATTATTTACAATTTTACAATCTCGTGGATGAAGTCGGTATGGCCTTCTATAAATAATTTTATTTGGGTCTTTCAATTTGATTTTGAATTTTGCACAATTAATTGGTCGTTTTGGGAGTCCTCTCGTGAAGGACTCTGAATATTTCCCAAGGATATTTCGAAGTTCAGATATATCGTCTTGATCCTGTAAGTCAGTGTCCAATGGTTCTATGTCAGGCCTAAAGACATCACTGTCAAAATCGCAAGAGCCTTGTATCACACGAGGCTCAGCAAAGGTTTCATATGCTGAAATTGACTCCACTCTAAGGTCTATGGATGGAATTCTACATGGGACTGGCCAAATTTCGCCCTCATTACCTACAGGATTTTTGGTTGATTTTTCGGTGAATTGATTTGAGGAATTTTTCCCAAATTTATCCAATTCTGATTTTCTATTCTGTAAATATCGTAACCTTGAGTCGTCATTTTTATCCTTTGATTTTTCTAGGGAAGTAACTTCATAGCGGTCGGGCAAAACCTTAACCACCACCCCTGCGGCTAGGATATCCCTGCCTAATAAAATTTGGCTATGTATTACACCTTCTGGAACAATATGAAATACTACAGGGACCTCTATTTTGTCAATGGTTACTACTACGGAAATTTGATCATCAACGGGTATTTTTTTTGTTGCCAATTCCTGTAAGACAAATAGGAGTTTTGAAATTTTGACCCTGGTGTTCCAAGGTTCCTTGTGGATTAGCGGCACAAGCGGCCACCTTCTTCTCAGGCCACTGCTGTTGGCCTTTGTCATATCCCGGACGGTAGTTCGGGCTCTTCGGGTTGGACCAACACCTGGACCAAACGTGGTTTGTCTTTTGGCACTTCGGACAAAATTTTGAACTTTGAGGTGCTTGTTGATCCTCTGACTGCTGCTTCGATGAGCCAGGGCTTGGTTGGCTTGGCGTCTGGTTGCCAAGCTTGCGTTTCTTAGCGTCTGGACCATCCTGTGCAGTATAGGTTTTTGTTCGGTTGGTCTGAGTTGGTTGTTGTCCTTGGCGTTGTCCACGGAAGGAGGACTTGTCGTTGGGTCGGCTACTTTTGCTCGCTTTCATTGCGTGCAACTCTTGGAAGAGCTCCACTTCGGAGATATCCGATTTCTTGTAGGACCACTCACGGACGGTGGGGTCATAGCGCGAGGCTAGGGCAGTCGCTATCAAAATGGCAACTTGATCATTTTCCTTTCCGCTTATGGCGCTGCGGATTTTTGGCAACTGCTCGGTCACCATTGCATGGACGTCACTATCTTTTACGTGGGAAGTGAGAACTTGGTGCATCAAAGCAGGGGGGGTGTCAATCTCACAAAATCGAGTGGTGAAAAGCAACTTAAACTTCTCCCAAGTAAGCTCTGGTCCCAAAATTCCAGTGAACCAGGTGGAGGCGGCTTCTTTCAGGGAGCTAGTTAAATTTACAGTCAAGTCGGCGTTGGTTGGTTTTCTCTCCTTGACTACCATATCGGCGGCGATCAACCAACCCTTAGCATCCTGTTTCCCAGGGGTGAAATCGGGAATTATGAATTTGTCTTTGGGTACCTGTATTTTTTCGATGAGGGTAGAAACTTGATTGAGGAGGTTCCCCACTGCGCCGAAAACAGGGGCTTCTTGGAGCTCATGATGAACTGGGGGCTCTCGTTGTGCAGGAATGTTGTCCTCTTCTTGGACCTCGTCTTCAATAATTTCGGCTGGATCAGCCATAGTCGCGTCTTTAGAACTGAACGAACCCGTGGTGAATAATTAAAAGTCGAAGAAAACACAAACTACACGAGAAATAATATTTACAAGTTGGGAGCGTCACTATCACAAAGGGGGTTGTAGAGTCACTTTCTCAATTTCCCTTAAAACACGAAAATACACGTTTCACTGCGTTAAAAGGCGCACAAGAACATTTATCCCACTTCTGAAATCGGTAATTATTTCAGGATGGGGAGATTTACCAAAAAAAAAGTCGATTTAAACGCCGAAATAAAGTTTATTACGCAGGTAGTTTCAAAATCGCAATAATAATCATGGCGTCTCAGCCTTCCGAGCTTCGTGTGAAAAGAAGCGAGAGGGTTGACTACTACGTCATCAACAGCCAATCAGAATGTAGGAAACTGACGTCACTCCAAGACGTCCCGTAAGGTGCTGCACTCTTGAAAGAGAATGGCGAGGTTTCAGCCCGCTGACCAGACGTGGGGGCCCGCTGACCAGACGGTTGGATATTTATATTTCGGAAAACTAAGTATTGTTTTATGTTACATTTCCCGATAAGTGCTAACGTTTTGGAGTTTTTTTTGCGAATATCTCACAACGCACTTCAGATATTAAATATTGTTGGATCTCTTCAGATTCGGAATCAGCTCCCCGAAAAAACTAAGGCAACAAATATATTTTAAAAAACAAAAAACTAAAATCCAACCATATATTTTTTCCACGTAGGTAGCTATCATTTTCGGTACGGATTGACGACTAAACGGTCAACCTCGCTCTACTCCAAAACGTAGACAACATACCCAGTTTTGAGACAGAGAATGTCATGCACTCTACTGGTGGGCTTTGGGGTCAGAACAGCTGAAGCGGGGGTTGGAAGTTCGAACATAAAGATTCGTATCGTTTATGACCAGTTCAGTGTGCTCTCTTCTCATTTCAGTTGACAAGTTGACAGGTTTCATACGCTTAAACTAATTTATAACGTTACTAGCTGGGAGCCCATAGTTTACCCTACCGCCCACATTTTCCCTTTTTCATCAGCAAGTATGTAAATTTCTGAATAAAAAAACCGTTTCTTCTCTTCCTGGCAGCTCCGACCTTCTCCCCTTTCGTGACTTTTCTTTAGTCCGATTTTTTAATTCGTTCGTTTCACGGGCCGTTTGACCTGAACGCGCTTCCTTCTTCCCGACCTCGATTTTTTTTTTTTTTTTTAGCTTACAGGGTGTATACTGTATAATACAATGGTTGAACGGTGTGTGACGGGGGAGACGGGAGAGGCGAATATTTAACGGGAGGGTGACTTTTAATATTCAAAAGACGAATGGTGGCAGAGAGGGGTTTGAAAATGGAACGTGGTCGACTGCTGAGCTCAGCTAGTTCGCAGGACTGATTTAGTAGGTGTCGGATGGATGAAGCCGATTCGAATTAACCCGACGCGTTCTTCGATGTCTGACGGCAGAATT
Source organism: Pilophorus perplexus (assembly GCA_955831195.1). Lineage (NCBI taxonomy): Eukaryota > Metazoa > Arthropoda > Insecta > Hemiptera > Miridae > Pilophorus > Pilophorus perplexus. Next base: position 28,964,504 of record OY037015.1, read on the forward strand.
TGAAACCTGAAGTATGGGTGGTATGGGATTGACCCCATGGTGCGGATGTTGCTTGAGCAGGGGCGGATAGGCGGTTTTGACTGGCCCGGGCGATTCGATTTGACCAGCCCTTTCTTCAGTTAAGTACCTACATTATCACAGCTTATTAACAATAAAAAAAAGAAGGCTCGCAAGAGGAGCATGTGGCTGGAGCACTGAGCTAAGAGCCTTTGTGCGTTTCCGGCCCTCCTCGCCATCACCCCTCCTGCCCTTCTCACGTATGTACCCCTGCTTGTTCATTTCTTTCAAATTCTGGATTCTACCTAAGGCCCATGGTAAATTTATATCTATTTACTTAAATGTACTTTTTATATCTGTTTAAATTAATTATTTAAAAAAAAAATGTTTTTTAAAATTTTCATGTTGTGTTTGGATGGATGGAGGACGAATTATCAAGATTACTCGAAAACTGAGTCCTCGTCTTCCTGGCGTCCTTCAAAAGCCCCTTGGATCCCACGGGTAAAACCGAATGCTTTTGGGACTCCAAAAAATGGATTTCACGTCCGAAAATACTTCGAAAACAACACCTGATTCTTCAAAAACAGCTCCTGTTGCCCCTTTTTAGATTAGCTGAGCCCCCCCCCCCCCCCCCCGGGGGGGGTTTGTGCGATCTGGCTGAACATCTTGCGGGTCACTTTGAGGAGAAACAAGTATTTTGTCAAAAAGCTAAGATTTTTAAATAAATTCCTACTGCCCAAAACGTCGTGGACGGCGGACGGACATTTCAGTTTTGGAATCCACACATATGGAAACGTAGATATAATATATAATATCCTTATAATATAATATAATATAATATCCAATCAAACATCCAATCGCTCACAGTTGCTCTGGTCCTCCAGTGCCGATCCGCCATTGAGCAGTTATTGACGAGGGGCTCCCAACTGGTGCTGCAGTGGGTTCCCTCGCACTGCCAAATAGAGGGAAATGAAAAAGCGGATGCACTGGCCAAAAATGGATCGCACTTACCACAGCGCGACGTTCCTGTTCCTTTCAGCACAGCGAAGCGCCTGGTCGACGCCAAGAAGGAGGTCCTGGTTCGGGAGGCCCAAGAGAGAGCTGCGGAGGGAAAGTACCCCCCTACTGAGTGAGCCTGTGCCCAAAATGTTGCCCAGAAAGCAAAGTGTGGCTTGCTTTAGGATTCAAACTGGGCATGATTTCCTGGCCAAGCATTATTGCAGAATCGGTGTCTGTGACAGTCCAATCTGCACTCTTTGCCATCAAGACGAAATGACATTCCTGCATTTAGACGCATGTCCGGCCTTGCAGCACATGAGAGAATTAATTAGAGACGACGACACCATCTGGAGTAAAAAATCAACACTATTGGGCTGCTCGAGAATGGATGGACACAGAGCCCTGTATACGGCGTGAGTAGTTGGAAAAAAAAGAAGAAAAAAAAGAATATTCAACAAAAACGGGATCACTTACGAGGGCTGCAAAAACGGTCGCTGACGAGGGAGAAGGGACCAAGTGGTAGTAGGCGATGGCGAGGAGGGCCGAAAATGACTGAAGCCCCTCGACTCAGTGCTCCGGCCACATGCTCCTGCTTGCAAGCCATCAAATTGAGATCCTCCTGATTGTGGTCACTCAATCCTACCAGGAATTGGGGACTAGAATTCTTTTTTTTTTTTTTTTAAATAAAGCTCACCGCTGGGGCTGGCTACACAGTTGGTGCTTAGCTATTTCCGGCATTAGCTGATGGTATCTGCTGTAAGAGCTGAGCTTTTTGTTTTCAGAATCCTACTGGTGTGTTGGCACTTTTGGAGTGGTGGCGTCCCCCTCCCCCCTCAAACGTTTCACTACCTACCTGATTTAGCTGTTTAATTGGTTTCGCTTTTGGCTTTTCGATGGACCTTTTGTTCCTCTCTTCCCCTCAGAACCTCCCGCGTTTTTCCCCCTTTATTTCTCTACATTGTTTCCAGGTTACCGATAGAAAAATACTGCAACTTTATTGGTTGTGAGGGGCGGCAGGGGGTAGGTATCGTAGACACAAAAGGTGGCAGCCTCCCCAAAGGGCAGTCTACTCAATGGAGCTCGCAGTTTGAGCCTCGCTCTGGCGGTGTGTGAAGAAAAAGGCATGACGTCACAGCTATTGTTACGGTCCGAATGTGGAGTTGAACACGTGGAACGCAAAAGTGAGAGAGAAAAAAAGAAGCAGAAAAATACACGAAATTTTCTGCGTAGATTCCGAAGTACGTGGACTGTGCAGGCCCTGCACTGCAGGGTGGCTCACCCCTTTTTTCCTGCCTTATTACTCACTTTACCAATCAAAACAAAAAACATTCGATGTTAAACCCTCTCTACAACTTCCCGATGATACAGCCTATATAAATATCCCAGCAGATTTCTTCGGGTTGTACGAAGTTTGTCGGCCATGCATGCTGGACAACCAACACAATGGAAAGCTTTTCACGACGGGAGACATCGTCATAGCCCCCTGCTGAAAACTCGCTTTTGTGATTGGCCGGAAATTGAGTTCGTAAATACTTCTGTTGTACTTTGTCAAAGGTGCCTCTTTTCTGGTCGGGTGGGATTTTTCCCAACTTCGCCAATATCCGCTGTGGGGCGTCAGTCGAACTTGTCGAAGGTCTCTATAACCCGTCGCTTTGGGCTGGCATAGAACAAATTAGAAATTCATGGGGCTCTTCAAACCAGGACCAGCCAGAAGGCGGCTCTGGCCCTCGGGCAGTTATCCCATTGGGCCCCTCCTCCCTCTCATTGCATTTCTGTGAAAAGTTTCATAACCATTTATTGCTGTAATAATTGTTATATAATTAGCGATAAGCGACAATTATTGTTATATAACAGCGTCAGTGCGTTCCTTGAAAAGGTCGGAATTTCACATTAAATGTGTTATAAATTTTATAATGACATATTCGGATTCAGCACCGTAAAACCCTCTGATTCAAATTATCAGTTTGAAAATCCGTGTAGTTTTGGCGCAGAGCAGCTCTGTTACAGCAGCTGTTATAACAATTTTGGTTGGTTCTTGGAATAATACCCCCCCACCAAAAAACGCGAAACCGCGTCAGAGGTCTGAAATTCTGATCGGCCTCAATATTAAATGTCAAATTTTGACATTGTACGTTTCAAAAGGTCTACATCCAAAACCGACCGTCCGTCCGTCCGCCGTCTGAGCCGTTTTGTGCAGTAGGCATTTTTGTGAAAATCTGAAATTTAGACAAAATTCTCGATTTGGCATCTAGTTGTGCCCGCGAGGTTTTTAGTCCGATCGCCCCAGCCCGTGGGGCGCCTAGGGGATAAAATGGGGCTACGGGAAGGTCTTTTTTTTTTTTAAGGGTTTTGGCTATGGGATCGAGTTAGGTGTCGTTCTCGAAGTATTTTTGGACGTAGACTCCATTTTTGGGGGACCCAGAACGATCCGATTTCACTGCGGCGATCTATAGGGCTTTCATGGGGCTAAAAATGGGATTTGTGAAGAATCCCAGGAGGTCAAATATTTTTCGAGCAAAAAACAAAAAATTAAAAAAGAAAGATTTTTCCCCTATTTTTTTTTTTTTTTTTTTTTTTTTTTTTGTTGACACAGAATCAAATTTCTGCACAAGTAACCTATATCAAAGAATAATAAACCCTAGTGTAAAATGAGGTGGTTAGGGTGAGAAATGACTAGGGGAAAGTAAGGATATATGACCCCCCTGGATACTTGACCCTCCTCCATTATCTCAGCTCCTGGTGATCGGAATTTTTTTTCGTTTTCAACACTGGGTACAACTCAGACGATTGCAAATTTGGCGGGCGAAACAAATCTGTTATCAATCATATCATGACGGTGATTGTGGTCGTTGTGTTTGGGCCCTCCAAAAGTGAAAGTGGAATTTAGGTTTCCGCGTTGGAATGAGGAGAGTCAAACAAGGAAAGTTCCCAAGTTTTTTTACTCATTTTATTCCTTAGGAATTGTAGTTTCATTTCTCATCTTCACATTCTCTGAAATATGCCTCTACGTCCCACGATACCCACTTTTCCAAGGAGAGTCCCGTTCAGGATACTTGACCCCCCCCCCCTTTTTCCTTCAACTGCAACTTTTTTCGAGCATCATTTTTTGTATTTTTTCCTTGATTTCACTTTCAGATGCCCCAGAAATATGTAAGGAAAGAGGGGGTGACCCCTCGAGACAAATTTCCTGCAGCCCTCACGAAGATAGCAGTTCGTCAGGTGCTACCCCTGACTTAAGTCGATCCGCGGTGATGCCGTTCTCTCGTTTTCATCAATTTATTCAATGGAACCTTTCACATAGGGCTTATTACGAGCTCCAAGAACATGGGTGTTCAGATACTATGATTGGGAAGTCGATGGTCAAGTATTCTGAACATTTTTTTAGGGGGGTCAAGTATCCTCCAAGTTCAGGATACTTGACCCTTTTGAGATATTTTCGAAAATTTGAATTCTTGCTACAAAAACGTTGGGTTTTACAAATTCTGTTCACACATTATGTGGCCGGGTTGTTACGGAGCAGAATGGCACCTTTTCCAGTTCAGTAGCTCCAATAGAAAAAATTGGAATAATCGAAACTGAAAACCGGGTCAAGTATCCTTACTTTCCCCTACTCCTACTCAGCAGAGGAGTCATTTCTCACCATAACCACCTCATTGGATTAGACCTCTGCACCTAGTGTAAAATGTTCAGCGTTTTTACCATTGTTGTCCTTCCAGATTAGCCAAATCACAAACTGTGCACCGCTTTGATTTCTTTAGATAGTTTCAACAGGCCCCCCCATTGAGGGTGTTTGTTTTTTTGCATTGATGCGTATGAAAAAGTAATTTTACTCTGTACCATGGCCTGGGTCTTGTATAATATATTATAGTTTTTTTGTTTGTTTTTTTTAATATCACAGGTGATATTAGGTCTAGGGGCCTTTCCCCCCCCCCCCCCCCCCCTCATTGATCAGGCCAGCTTCAAACATCTGCCCTTTTTTTCAAGATCGTTTGCCAGCATCACCCCAGCAAGAAACGGGATTTGTCTTCACCAGATTGACCTCAAATCCTCTAGCCTCAAAGACGCCACAGCCTTATCCATGACCTACGTTTAGATAAATTTTTCGAGGGAACGACGGCATTCCTGGTTCTCAATTCAACCGCGTGTCTCATGTCGCGTGTCTGGCGATCCCAATATGTGTGGCGCCTCATTCATCGCGACCAAGAATTAAAAATACGTCTTGCTGGATGGTCAGTTCGTGATCTATTCAAGTAAGGAGAATCCCGCTAGCCCGAGCAACATCAAGGTCTTCGAGGACATTCCCGAACAATTTACGAACTTCACAATAATTGTGATAAGGATGATAATAACACCAGGATAAGATATGAGAAATCACCCTTTATATTTAGAAAAACAGCGATTGATATGGATCTGATAGAGTAAATTGTCCTGCATAACCCAAACTTTTCAGGTTTCCCATGGTAAGCGGAGAAAGTGTTTGTGACAGAAATAGGGCGCTTATTCGTGGAAAAACCCAACCAATACATAATACCTATATCGTGTCAAAAGTTTGAGAAATAATTATTATTATTTCTCAAACTTTAATAATTAATAATAATAATAATTTCTTTAACTTTAATAATTATTATTATTTGTTCTAAATATAAAGGGTGATTTCTCATTATCCTGGTGTGCCACAAGGTGCAGTTCACCACTTTCAGTTTTATGGAAGGTAGAATGAAGGTGTGGTTTTTGCCGACGGTGCAGAGGTCGAATCCAATGATTTGGTTAAATAAATAAAAACCTATTTTATCGCTGACATAAAATAAATATACATAACAAGCCGTCATCGGAAATGGAGAAAAATACATAAAAATGGAAAAGGTGAAACACATTAAATGTGTTTCACCTTTTCCATTTTTAGGGAGAGAAAACGAGTACTCAGCAGAGGAGTAGTTTTCTCCCACATCACTGGTAGCATCAAGGACTATTCGAATAATATTATAATAATGATATTATTATTTCCAATAATAACACTAGACAAGTCTTGTCTACAAAAAACACGCTTGCATACGAGTCTGCAACACATTATAACATTAAAATGCGACTAAATAAAATTTTTATGTCTTTAGTTTAGTCGTTGCTAGGCCGTAACCAGTAACGTTTTTGGTGGGCACTTTTTCGTGACGGTTTCTTATTTTAATGTGCCAAAGTAAAGACATAAAATGTCAAAAAAAAGGGACCTGCAAGTTGCCTACTAAGTTGCCTAGGTAGAACCTACTAAGAAGTCTTCTTTTCACTTTTTTAGGGTTTTCGAGGGTGCCGAATCCGAAAATGATAGCCGTTATTTTTAGTTGGTTCGAATAAGGCCTTGACTTTAACTTTAACAATTTTTTTTTTTTTTTGGACCTTCCTTTACACTAAATTTTCCAGTAATCACCGACTTCACTCAAATGTCTTCAAAAGACAATCAACATATAGAAAATTTACTGTAGATTCCAAATATATACATTTTGTATGTATTCTTACATTTAGTCTAAAACCTTTTTTAACCAAAAAAAAACAACCTTTTTTTCGTCTTTGTTTTTGTTTTGGTCTGTTGTTGTTTTTTCTTTCTTTTGTTTTGGGTTTTTGGTCTTTTGTTTTCGGTTTTTTTGTTTTATGTCTCGTTTGGGTTTATGTACGATGAGAGAAATCAGGAAGAGGGGCACTCCACAAAAAAAAAGGTTGGGAACCCCTGGTATAGGGTGAACTGCTTCTTCCATAATGATCTTGTCGGTACAAATCTCACTACCTCCTCCAACGCCAAAATTTTCATGAGGCTCCTGCTCAGCGACCCCTCCAGTTATTCCAACCCGTTTCACGCCGCAATTTTCGCTATCTTCCTGCAATTTCCCTGCGCTACTTCTTCTCGCTGGAAAATGTCCACTCATTTCCATCTGCACGAGAGAAAGTTCTAACGAAGTTGGAAATTAGATGTGGCGGTTCGAATCACATTTGCCTAAATCACACGTTTTGGTTTGGTAGCGACTCAATCTGTATAACTAAGTGAAACGTAACCGTTTCAATTTCTCACTTCCCGGGGTTGAGAGCTCGTTGGCTCATAATTGCCTTGCTGTGTTCCACTCCTTTCAATTTTGACGTTTTAATAACAACGCCTCTATTAATTATTCAAAGTTTTGCTTCCAGCAGAGACGGAGTCTGACTTCACTAGTACCTATGTCGCTAACTAAACTGGATACAACAAGATGTGTTTTTGTGGTTTGGAGCAGGCGCTCCGTCGAACCTTGCCGCAGTGTCCCTGCTTTAGTACTTTTCAGGGCTGGTAAAACTGAAAACGCTGCAAATTTTTCACACCCATGGGTTTATTATTCTTTGATATCTTCTTCTTCTTCTTCGACTGCCATACCCGCTAACAGCCTCTCGCTACTAACTTCTGTTGAGCGTGTTGAACAGTTAATAAAGAAGTAGTAGACCTGATGTTTAACGCTGGCTCCGAACGGCGTGAGAGGCTTTCCTGGACAAGATACTCTCGGTGGTTTGCCATTCCCTTCCGAAGGTGATTATCAATATTGGGAAGATGTCTAGCGGTTGCTGGTATCGAACCAGCAACCTTTGACTCAGCAGTCCAACGCTCAAACCTCTGAGCCACTGATAACCACTTCTTCGATATAGGTCCAAAAATTAATTCTGTGTCATTAAGAAAAGTGTTGGAAAATTAAAAAATGAAATAATTTCAATGTTTGGACAGATGTGGGACCTCGAAAAATCCATTATGCGTCCAAAATTACATACCTACCTACTCGGAAATTATTTGAACTCCTGGGATCCTTCAAAAATCCCATTTGTAGCCCCATGAAAGCCCTGTAGATCCCCACAGTGAAATCGGATCGTTCTGGGGCCCCCGAAAATGGATTCTACTCGACCACACAGCCGAAACCCTTCAAAAACCCCTCCCGTAGCCCTTTTAATCCCAAAAGCACAACAGTTGTTACTAGATTGTGAGCCGAGTATTTTGTCAAAATCTCTGATTTAAAAAATAATAAAAAAATAAAAAAATAAAAACCAACTGCCCAAAACGGCTCGGACGGCGCACAGTGTTTTTTTTTTTTTTTTTTCGCCAATCTAGCTGGACAAAACTCTAATTACCTAAATGATAAAAAATTCGTTCCAACGCTGAAAAAATGTGTTTTGGCTGTAAGTATGATTACTAGGTTCCAGAGTCGTCTGAAGACATTCTCAGACCCCAAAGATGCTTGAATAAGCTATAAAATAACGATTTTTCGGTAAAAGTTCGGTAAAAATTGTTATTATTTTACTGCAATCTCTTGTCATACAACTTGTCAGTCTAAATGTTATTGAAAGAATTTTTGGATGGTTTTTGGTTTGGATGGTGTTGGTCATGTCGTGACCAACCAACACCATCCAAACCACAACAATCGCGACACGATGAACAATTGTTGTTATTATTGTTATTGTTCAAATTATTTGAAGTTACTATTACCTACTTACTCTCATAGTCGTAACGATTATCAATTCATTAAAACATTCACGCATTTTTATCCCCGTACTTCAGTACTTACCACCACGTCAAAACACGCAAAAATGCGAAAACATACAACATCTCGTAAACCTGCTGGTTCCTGCAGCTCATTTTGGTCCGTTCCCATCCAGAAATAACTCAAGTTTAACGTGGTAAAAAGATCCGGTTGAACCGAGGTGGACCTCAAAAGTTACAGCCCAATAACTGTAGCTCTAACGACGTTTTTCGCTTAAAAAACTTTAATACTTCAAAAATATCGTAATTTACACAAATCTCTTAGAACCAAAATTCTTCAATGAGTTGGTACTCGTATAATGTACAACTTCACTTGAAAAATTGTCGGAAGGCCCTAGGCGAAGCGGCCGGTGAATCACTTGCAGTTGAATGAACATGACATGTTCATACATGTATGAAATTATGAAATTATCCGTTTCATGACATGCAGATTTCAAAAACGAAATGTCCGTCCGCCGCACAGTTTTTTTTTTTTTTTTTTGCCAATCTAGCTGGACAAAATCCCCCCCCCTCCCCCCACCAAGTTCTTTTCTTCTTCGAAATAACTATTGGAGTCTCTTCACAGATAGTTGGCAAGGTAAGAAACAAAGGAGAAAAAGCTCAGAAGGCACAGACTCGTGTCGGGGAAATGTTAACTGGGCAAATCGGATTAAAAATTCCAGCCCCTCGTAGTAAACTGAGCGAAGCGGTTCGGAGGCAGACTAACCCTCTCATGTAAACTGGGCGAAGTAGGTTCTCACCCCTAGTAGTAAACTGAGCGAAGGGTGTTCTCGTGACAAACAGAGATATATTTTGCACGTCGTTGAAACAGAGAGACAGAGATCACCACATGTGTGGAGGAAATCTGAATTTTACGGAAACGTAAGTTACGTACGTCTCTCATGTAGCTAAGAAATTTAGTAAGTACTCTTCCACCACGAGGTTTCATTGATTTTATTTCATTGTAGCAGCATTCAACGTGAACAGGCTCAGGAACATAAGTCCATAAAAGGTTTTCAGCCACTTCCCTACGTCAGTGTTTTCCTTATAATCATTGGCTAAACCTAGTGCTTGGATTTTCCTCCATCATGCTTGGCCCAAATGGAAACGGCATGCTAACAGAGAGGTTGAAGGCCATGCAGCAAGCCAAGCACGTCGCAACCCAGCCTCTAAGTCGGTGATCTCACAACTGGCCGTCGGAGAGGCTTCAATGCTCGCCTTCGCTCAGTTTACACCTTTTATTTATTTGACTTGTTTACTTATCGAGAGTCGTTCGCCCAGTTCACATCCACAGATAATCTATTAATCCTCGGCCCCGAGCCGAGGGTCATTACTTTCGCCCAGCTTACATCCGCCCCTCGTGTCATATCATGCATTGTTAAGAGGAGATAAAACCCCGGGTTTGCCTTCTGCCTTATTGTGAAAAAGAAAAAAGAATTTTGGAAGAAAATTTGCTTTAAAAAAAAAAGAAAGGTGAATCAATTATTTAGTACCTCGACTTATCCATTCCAAAAGTGCCCCGGGATGCCTAAGACCGGCGAGCTGGGAGTCGGAACGATGAATGGATTTTTAAAAAATTTTTCTTTTTATATCGGAAGTCGACCCCTTTATTCTCCTCCCTTCCTCTGTAATTGAGTCTATGTTAGGTTTAATCTTTTAGTTTTCCACCCTCGGTTGACCTTCCGTAGGCTTCTAGTGTGTTTGTGTTTTGAGTCTTGGTGATGGTACGAGTGTAGTGCCAGTGCTAGTTGATGGCTAACGATTGTTGAGGTGTGTGAAGTTGCCACTCATTTCTCGTTGCTAAAAACTTGTAAAATCTGATGTAGGTATATGTATGGTTGAACACACACAATGAGTGACATTTTTACGGTGACGTCGATTTTCTTATCAACTCCCCTCCCTTTGTCAGTTCTTGTGCTTCTTGTCGGTTGGCTCCATATAGGTGTTGGGGCCGATTTTGTTGGTTTTCTCGAAGCTACAAGGGTATAACAGAAAGGCGGCAGATATGAATTCAGTTGTGTGCTCTTTCCGACAAGTTCGCCCCGAGGACTTCATCGCCTCATACGAGGCCCCGGTCGAGGTATACCTTACTTCATTTCACCTCCTCAGCCCTCAAGGAATGAGGAATGCCATGATGGGAATTCGTGGCAATAGCCTCGGCACCCCCTCCGGGGCACCTTTTCCCTTCCAAAGCAATAGCTCGAGGCTTGGGAATGCGATGGGTTGCGGAAAACATGGGAAAGGGCGGGAGCAAATTACAGAGTCCTTAAGTCTTTATAGGGAAGCCGAGAAAACGCCTTAGCGAAGTTCCGAAGGGTTTGAAATTAAAGTGAGGGACCCCATTTTCTAGAAGGCCACCCATCCACAAGGGGACCAGGAGTGAAGAATGGCACCTCATGTGCGGAGACGTGGCAATACCTTCGTAAAGTTCCAGCCTTTTTCACACAGCCACCCCTTAATTGCTTGGGCTCTTTTAGTCTATTTCTCTTATTGCTTTCCAATCTTATTACTTTCCTCTCGACAAGAACTTATACTGCAGTTGGTATGACTGGCATTGTTGTATGAGAATCGGCTAGGGAACCCCTCGGCCCAAATCGACAAAATTCGGTTTATTATTTTTGAAAAAATACACCTACGACTCGTAGGCTACGAGAACCTATGTAATCGCGACGGAATTCAAAAATTATTTTGCCTGATCGGTCTCAAAATTGTGCTTGGATGTTTCATGACTCGCAGATTCCGAAATTGAAAAGTCCGTCCACTGTCAAAGCCCCCCGCCGTCGGGCGACGCGTCGGCGACTCTCCCCTCATGTATTTAATGGAGAATAATAAGATCAAAAAAATGGTACCTACTTCTGTGATCAAAATTTACAGTTTCTCATCTCTTTTATATTATTCAGGAATCAAATACAGGATGACGGTATCCCATACATTTTTTTCAACCTGAATCCAAATTTTAAATTAGAATTTCAATAAACCCTCATCCTCTATTTCTATAAGAAAAAAAAACGCTGCAAATTTTACACAAGGGTTTATTATTCTTTGATATAGGTTACTTTACAAAAATTTAATTCTGTCAATGAAAAAAAATTAAAAAAAAAAAATTTTTTTTTTTGGATTTTTATATTTCAAAAAAACATTTTTTTGGGGGTATTTTTTTCAAAAATTATCTATTTTTTACTCGAAAAACATTTAACCTCCTGGGATTCTTCAAAAATCCCATTTTTATCCCCATGAAAGCCCTATAGATCGCGACAGTGAAATCGGATCGTTCCGGGACCCCCAAAAATGGATTCTACGTCCAAAAATACTTCGAAAACGACACCTAACTCAATCCCATACCCCAAAGCCTTCAAAAAACCCCACCCGTAGCCCCATTATAGCCCCATAGCGCCCCACGGGTTTGGGCGATCGGACTGAAAACCTTGCGGGCACAACTAGATGGTAAACCGAGTATTTTGTCAAAATTTCAGATTTTTAAAAAAATGCCTACTGCCCAAAACGGCCTGGACGGCGGACGGACATTTCAGATTTTGAATGTAGACCTCTTGAAACGGAAAATGTCAAATTTTGAGGCCGATCGGAGTCGTCGACCCTCGTCGCGAAAACATAGGTGTATTATTCCAAGAATTATAAACCAAAACTATTCATTTTCGAAAAGCGAGAAGAAGTTGTCAAAGGCCAGGAGGTCGGGTCCCTGGTGGGAGAGGTCGGGGGTTGGCTGGCTTTAGCCTGCATGCAGGCTAGGGGGTGGCCCCCTAGTCTACTATATTAAAGCCGCAGCCCGAGGAGGAGGGTGACACGATTTTGGTCATCTTTATTCTAGGGCACTTCCAGATGTCGGAAAAATCTGAAATTGGTCTTGAAAAATCCAGTTTGGTGAGGATAGTGCGAGAAAAGTCAAAAGAAAAGTACTCAACGGATTTTGACGGGAGCGGGCGCAAATGATGGACAACAGCTTAACAGAGTGCGATGGCGCTCAAGCGAGTGGATGCATATGAGAGAGGCAAATGCTGGACACTGGTAGGTGTCCTATGTCAGCCCATGGCCACGACCGCAGAGATGGCAAAAAAGTAGTTACGATTACAACTACCAACTACGATTAGATCAATCAAAATGTAGTTGTAACTACCAACTACAATTGTAGTTGGTAGTTGAAAATGGACAACTACTTTCCCCAACTACTAGTTAGTAGTTGCAACTATTTTTGCCAACTACTTGTAGTTGTAAAAAGTAGTTGATTGATTTAGTAGTCAACTACATTTTTAGTCTGTAGTTACGATTATTCAACTACTAACTACAAAAAGAAAAAAATCGCTGAAACGTGCAGATTTCACATTTTGAACATCCTCAGGGATGTGATCAGTCACGATTCTAGTACGTAGGTAATATAGTACCTACCTATCATAGGAAAATGCTCCCACTAACTTAGCGGTACCTTTTATAGGTACCGCTGAGTTAGTGGGAGCATTTTCCAAAGGAGCGTTAGGTAATGCTAGTAATGAAGAGTGAGAGCGAAAACATTTTAAATAGGTAAGTAAAATCGTAATGAAACACAAATTGTTTATTAAATCGAAGTGTTTATTAAACCAAATGTTTATTAAACCAATTGTTAATTAAACCAATGAAATGTAATTTTAGAATTCTCCGAAACGGAAACCATTCGCCTTCATGACCACCCGCGTCTCGAAATTTTTATCTGACAATCGGTTCGCTTTGGGGCTGTTTGTCATGGAGGCGAAGGAAAACAGGCGTTCGACGGGGGCTGACGAAGGCAGTGGGGTGTTACTTTGAAAAAATACCCTTTTGATTGCGGGGTAACTATGTAACATTTTCAAGTTGGTTCGGTCGTCCGATGGGCATCCTTGCTGCTTCAGCGATTTCCCACGAGGAGAACGTCAGCAGCGGCTACGTGTCCCCCCGGAGATCCCCCCCCCCCATACCACTATTCGTTTGAGTTCCGTAGACGGGTCTGGTTATCGGTGACGTAGATTGAACCAGAAGGATGTATTATACTTGTTTGCAATATATTTGAGTGCGTAATAATTACTATCCACCGTAACTAACGGGGGAATGGACATAACAAAACGCTGCAAATTTTACACAAGGGTTTCTTGTTGATTCTTTGATATACGTTACTTGTGCAGACACTTAATTCTGTGTAAATGGAAAAAATGTTGGGAAAAAATTAGTGGGGATTTTTTTAAAAAATTTTTTTTTTTCTTAAATTTATTTTCTACTCGACAAGTATTTGACCTCTTGGGATCCTTAAAAAATCCAGTTCGTAGCCTCATGAAAGCCCTATAGATCGCCACAGTGAAATCGGATCGTTCCGGGACCTCAAAAAATGGATTCTACGTCCAACAATACTTCGAACACGACACCTAACTCGATCCCATAGCCCAAAGCCTTAAAAAAACCGTCCCGTAGCCCTATTGTAGCCCCAAAGCGCCCCACGGGTTTGGGCGACCGACTGAAAACCTTGCGGGCACAACTGGATGGTAAACCGAGTATTTTGTCAGAATTTCAGATTTAAAAAAAAAACCTACTGCCCAAAACGGCCCGGACGGTGGACGGATATTTCGGATTTGGAATGTAGACCTCTTGAAACGTATAATGTCAAATTTTGAGGCCGATCGGAGTCGTCGACCCCCGTCGCGAACACCTACGTGTATTATTCCAAGAATAATAAACCAAAAATCCTACTGCCCAAAACGGCCAGAAGTCATAAAAGGAGAGTTCGTCAATACAGTAAGCTCACGAAAAATGCTCTGCTCAAGTTTCCAGAAAATGTAGTTGCAGAAAGTAGTTGCTTGTTAAGTAGTTAACTACTAACTAGTAGTTGGTAAAAAGTAGTTAACTACTTTTTTGGCAACTACTAGTTAGTAGTTGAAAAAAGTAACTACCAACTACAAGTTACCAAAAAGTAGTTGCTCCATCCAACTACCAACTACTAGTTGGTAGTTGCTCTGTGTGACTACTCAACTACTAGTTTGTAGTTGAAAATGTAGTTGATTGCTGAATTAATCAACTACTGCCCAACTCTGCACGACCGGGTCCCCCAAAAGGGGGTCTCCACCCTGGATCTATTTATTCATGTCCAGGGCCATATGAGAGAGGATAAAGCATCAGGAGGACATGGAGGCTGGTGTGCGTGATATTCCGTTAGTGACATGTCATTGTCGGAGGGAGTGACGAGAAAATGGAGATACTTTCTACATGTCTATGTTCAATAATATTGACATATTATGTCTATGCTCTGTCCTGATGGCAGCATAGATTCCTAGCACCGAGTGAGTGTGTCTTCCCTCCATCTTTAATTATTCGACTGCGAGAGCTTGGCGTTTGATTCCCTATTACGAAGTGTACGCGAGTGTAGTGATATTTAACTACATAATAATATTATAATAACATATTATGTATAAATAATGTAGTTAATAACATATCATATTATTATGTTATTAACTACATTATTTATACATAATATGTTATTAACTACATAATGTTGTAAATACTATTTCCTCAGCAGAGACTGTCAGTTCTTAGGTTTGTTCCAGGTTTGTTAACAGAAACGGAATGTTAACAGAAATCGCCGGAGACATGCACAGTTTAGAAACTGCTGTTCCAGGTCGATCGTAGGTTGGACGGAAACCGACTACTCGAGTATGTGCGGTCGGGTTCTGTCGACAGCTGTCCAACTTCTGTCGACAGACGCATTCAGACCTGGAACAAACCTATTAATAGTAAATATAGGTACGCGAGATCTTTCGATGGAATTTTACGTTCGTTTTATACGCCGGGCAGTAAGATTATTGCGTGGGCTGCAGCAAGCAAATACAGTCAGGACGTTATTGCGTTGGCTGACCGAAAAATGGGAAATGTTCGATCGCTTTTCAGTCTTATATAACTTGCTCCCACCTAATGCACAAACGTTTGCGCCCATGAGAAGGGGGTTATGAGTCGGTAGGGAAAAATCCATAATCTTACCGTTTAAGCATCAAAATCCTGTGACAGATACCTATAGCCAACCTGAATTAGTAGTAGGTATACCTATAGTATTCACCATGAAATTTCACCTCCTGCCATTGAGCAAGAAGACTTGAGCGATCAGACTTGCCTCGGAGGCAATGCCTCCCTATGTCACGTCACGTCAACCTTGTTCTCCACTGTTGACGAATCACTAGTGCAACATAAATTGCAATATAATAATATTATAGTATTATTATACTGTTGCAAATATTATTATTATGGGTTTTAAGCGTCTAAATTGATTTCTGATTTAATTTGTTTTACAGGTTATGTACAGGCTCAGTATTGCGGCCCAGGGAAGAAGGGGAAAAAGGACTATTCTTCCCTGGCGCTCGAAGATGACGCAGACCGGAGTAAGTCTTTACGTGCCTTTTCGAGGTGAGGTGTTGTACATGGGTAAGTCGATTCACTTGAGCTAAGCCAAGCCAGAGGAGGCTCTTAGAGAAGTTTCTTGATCAGCTAATCTTATCTAAAATTTCATCTGTAAACCATTCTCACTTTACCTACTTAATTAAGTCTGACTCGGGAAACTGCTCATTTATTTTTTGAAGAAGTTGTCCTGCTGAAACTGCTATTTGCGGCGACCTCACACCTACCATTTCTGGCTGCCACCCTGACTGTAGAAATCAGCTGGTCAAACTCTGTGACTTGCTCACAGGCCCGGTGAGAGGGTTGGCCCAGTGCCCCCTGCCCTTTGCACCATCCCTGCGTGCACCCACAATAACTACAGGTATGTTCCTACCGAAAGGAACAAACGTTGTTGATTTTATTCGTCCATATTGAAAATGGCTCGGTTGTCATTGTTTTCTCTTTTAAGGGTTTCTTACGTATCATCCTTCTATAAGAAAACCTAAAAGAGACAAGTGTCTCATCGTTTGATGAGCTGTTTGAGTGCAGCAGTATTGAATGTGTTAATACTCGTGACGAGCGGTTGGCTGGATGGCAAATCTGGTACGTGTGAGGTGGCCTCAAATAATTTCAAATGTGACTCAGACTTACCTACGTCATCAATTTACCTCCTTTTTACCCCCTTGGTTTCATTATTGTGAGGCCACGGGTTCGAATCCCGTTGAAGAGCTCGCACTTCTTGGGATGAGTGCAACTGGGTTAAAGTGAATAAACAAATTAGCGTCATGTCAGGCCGATTTGATAAAAAATATTGGCGTAAAAATCACTTTTCGTTTCGTCCAAATTAAGTGGTTTGTATTACCTAGGTACTAATGATGAATTTCAATCAAATTTCAGGATCCTTGGAGATGCGGCTGATTGATGGTGTCCTTACTGCTCAAGTAAGACCTTAAAACAATCTGATAGTGTGACTAAACGAATCACGAGGCTTATGATTCCGTCCCGTATCCCCATTAAATCGGAGACGCTAATCCCTCTCTTGCTCGAGGCGGCTGTGGAGTATAAGTTAGGACTCCCTCCAGAGAGCCGTGAATGCGGTTGTTATCTAGCTTCGACTCTCTCCCCTTGAAGTGTAGGCCCCTTGTGTATCCAGTGGCAGCAGTAACAAGAGGCTGTGCCTTCACTGTGTAAAAATATCGTCCAGCAGTCTTTCGACCGTTGAAGGGCCACCCTTGCTAGAGAAGGTTGGACGAGGCAACACGAGTCCAACAGGAGGGCTTCCCCCTCCAACTCACCGCCAGGCGGAGCCCTTTTCCTTCGTTTGAACGAGAACCATCGCATTCGCGACTCTACCAGCAGAAAGAGAATGCGTGCGAAAACCATCACATTCGCTACGACCAAATCATACTGGTCAGGCACCAGTCTTAGATCTACCTATAGACACTAGTCATACTGGAGACCAGTCTTAGACCAGCAACCAGACCAGTCTGACACCAGTCAAGAACCAAAAACCAGACCAAACCGGACCAGTCCGACACTGGTCTTGAGACCAGCGGACCAGCAGCAGCTCTGGGTGTCCTGGAAACATGAGGCGATTCATGTTATTCAATAATCGAATTTGTACTCACTCCCACCAAGCCAAGAATAAATGTCGTACCTTGTCACTGCTCTTGTCAGAGCTCAAAATCTGATTTTGGCTTACTGTTGACCAGAACTCGACAATCTTCCACCAGCCCACAGTTTGAAAGAGACCAGAGATTCCGCCAATGAGAGAAAGGCGTTTCCAGCAACAAACAAATGAAATCGTTCGAAGTCAATGCCATTTTGGTTTATTATTCTTGGATCTGAAAATACTGAATTGTTGGTGGATGGTGGATGATCTGGTGAGGCGCCTCCTCATTAGCCTCACTGCAGACCAGTAAGACATCAGCCTAGAGACCAGAAACTAGACCAAACCAAACCAGTCAAGTGGACAGTCAGAGACCAGAGACCAAAGTTGAGCTTGTGATTGAATATCCAGGAGCCCTACACTTACTTTAAGCCGCTCTCAGCTTTTAATGAGCATACGGGACGGAGTTCTTGGTCCCGGTCCTATCAATACGCTTCAGCTGACGTGATGAATTGTAATTTTTTTAAGTGGCCACTGTTACCCATGCAGAGAGGGCGAAACAATCACGTTTTTTTCCATTTTTACTTAATACTCAACATTTTGTCTTTAATGTACTGAGTAGATATTTCGCTTTAGGTTGTATGCTCGGAAGAAGATGAGCTCCCCGTTCGCGAAACCTGGGGACGGAACGCGGATTTCCTTCTGTCAATCATCGGCTTCGCCGTCGATCTTGCCAACGTCTGGAGGTTCCCCTACCTCTGCTATAAGAACGGCGGCGGTGAGTGCCGACTCTCGAGAGGGAAATACTCTTTGTGTTCTTGTTGAATGATTCCCCACAACCGGTTTATCCGCTGATGTCAATTTTCCGTTTCAGGAGCGTTCCTCGTTCCGTACACTCTGATGCTCGTCTTTGGCGCCATCCCTTTGTTCTACATGGAACTCGTTCTGGGCCAGTACAACAAGCTTGGTCCGATTTCCGTGTGGAAAATATGCCCCATCTTCAAAGGTACATATGTAACTTGGATTCCGTGCCCCTTTCTGGGTATAGTATTTTTCAATATTCCAGTTGTGCAGGACATGTGGAAAGACAGTTACATCGTACCAATATTCTTGAGTGGATGGAATTTTTGTAGATCTCACTAAGGCATTTGATTCGATTGAAACATCTCGACTATTACTAAAACTGGGGAGGCTAGGCCTGGACGATGTGGCACAGAGCTGGTTCAGATCGTACCTCACAAATAGGAGGCAATATGTCAAAACTTCAAGCGTTCAAAGCTCAACAGAAGTCATAAACTATGGAGTTCCGCAAGGATCAGTACTAGGCCCCTTATTGTTCCTTATACACATCAACGATATGTTTTCAATGCACATAGCAGGCAAGTTTATCGCTTTTGCTGATGACGTGGCTATCATCATTAGAGGAAATACTTGGGACGAGACCCATGAAAACGCACATACAATTATGAGAAAACTAGTGAATTGGTTCCAACTGAACAGCCTCACGATCGATATATCAAAAACGAAATATGTAACATTTTCTATTAATAAATCTGGGCAACCATCTGATTCAAAAATAGTTATGCATAAAGACAGCTGTAACACGAGCTATATGTCGTGCCAGTGTGAAGGTCTAGAAAAAGTGGTGTTCATCAAGTATCTGGGAGTGTTACTTGATCAGCACCTAAAATGGAAATTTCACATACAAGACCTTGTGAAACGGATAAGAAAATCATTCCATTGTTTTATTGTCCTAAGAAAATGGATGGCACGTGACACTCTTAAAATGATCTACTATGCGTATGTATATAGTCTCCTAATATATGGGATTTTAGTATGGGGAGGGGCGTATCATAGCAATTTCCTCTGTCTGGACACGGCAGTCAACACAGTTTTGAGAATAGCTACAAAATCGCGTAGACACACACCCGTTGAGACTCTATACAGAAAGTTAGATGTAATGAAACCTAGAATATCATATGTATATAGAATAGTGCTGTACGTTTATAAAAAAATTGGCAATTTCGTTAAGCAACCGGACATTAGACCTACTAGGGCAAACTTGACTGCAATAACAGACATTCCACGGCCGTATAATGATTTCTTCACTAGGCAACTACCCTGGCTAGCGCCAAAAATTTTTGAACAGCTACCCTACAGAATGAAAACAGCCAAACACTTCGGTACTTTCAAGAATGAAGCTAAGAATTATTTGAAAAACAGTGAAAACGCCAGCACAATTCTGCAAATTTTATTATAAGATTTATTTAGGTAGCACTATGTAAAGCTGTTGCTGTACTGCCTAGAAATAATTAACAAACATATATTAAGATAAGCACACATTAATCGGGAGAGATTGAGGCCTGGACAGGTCCCTGACCTATAGGCCTAGACTTAAGTATTGGGAATGTACTCAAAACAATTTGGAATACGAACGAATTGTAAATGTATATCTGTAAACATTTGTGAATAAATTGAATTGAATTGAATTGAATGGCGTAACAATGCAAGGAATTATCGCCCAATTTCAAATCTTTCACACCTCGCACAATCGCTCGAGGGGTCTCTTGTGTGACGTTTTCTCCCCACTGGTAAATCGGGTCCTCCATGGCAGCCAGCATGGATTTCATCCGGGGAGGTCAGTCTCAACCAATCTTCTGAGGTTGGTCCCGGAGGCCTTTGGAGCTATGGACTCAGCTGGATGTGATTTACGCGACTTGGCTAAAGCCTTCGATCGGGTTCGTCATGATCTCCTGCTAGTCAAGCTGGCGAGGTTTGATGTCATGTTATATACCTCGTTTTATGAGTTTAGTTTGGTTATTTGACACTTGGGGCACATCAGCACGGTCGAGAAAACTCAGCGGAAATTTCCTCGAATGATGTATGGTATGTACTGCAAGTTTGGTCTTGACTACTACTTTCCCATGGAGGATTACTCTTTCCCTCATGACGAGGTTTCCGCCTTTCTTCGGCTGCAGTCTCTGAAGACTAGGAGGGGGCAATATGACGTCATTTTATATACAAGGTGATTCATGGAGGCGCCCGAGTCCCTCCTCGACCAACTCGCTCGGCTGCCCTGTTCGAAGTTCCAACTCATCGTACAAACTACATGTTTCACTCGGAGCTGTTAACCATCACCGTGGACGTGGACATTTTCTGCGCTATCTTATGAACTATCAAACATCTATTTTCCGTTACATTGGGTTCAAAGCTCATTTTTGTTGACTTTTTTAACCGCTCAGCTGAGTGGAATGCACTTCGACCGAGCGAAGTTTCCTCAAAGTGCCGCCTTGGACGTCTACCAGCGTAATTGAGGCTTCAGGGATATCAGACAGACCGTTCAGAGCTGCAATTTCCGAACTAAATCCACTAGAGCCATCACAATTAGGGTTTCAAGACGAGTCTGAAAAGAAGGAGACTAGTGCTCTCAAGTTTGTTTCCTCCGTTTCCTTCTCATTGTTCGCGAAGAAGGAGTGTAGGCATAAACGACGAGAATTGAATTCTTTCGTTTTTAACCTCTTGCGATCTAAATACGCCACCATCTGACCGATGTAGTGTAGGGTGGAAATCGTCCCTGCATTATTCAATGCCTAATGTCCCAATAATCCTTCAAATTTCATTGAGTAGAATAACAAAATTTGCATACATATTATGTATGTGGTATATGATATCATATACCGCATACAGCAGTCATACCGGTTACAGCATACTGCAGTGATAAAGTCAAACAAAGTCTTACCTAAATCTTTACTTTTGGTCAACTTCCTGGGGCTGTGGATTGACAGCAGGATTTCGTGGCGCTGTCACATTGAAAAGCTCGGTGCTAGGCTGGCATCTGTGAACTTCGTCCTTCGTCGTCTTGCTGGCATCGTCTCCTTCCCGGTTCTGCGGGACGTGTTTTTCGCTTCTCTTCATGAGCCGTGCATCATATGGGACTGTTTTTTGGGGCTCATCTTACGCAGATATTTTCAAGCTACAAAAAGCCGCTATTAGAGACATTTTTGGTCTAAGCTTTAGGGAGAGCTGCCGTGGCTTAATACGAAAAGTAGGTTGTATGACTGTTCCCTCATTGTTCATCTTCAACTGTTTGAGACTGGTTAGAAAATATGATTCTCTGGTTCCTAAGGGCTCCGACTGTCACTGTTACTGCACACGGACAAGTGACGAGTTGCGTCCTTCCAGCGTGCGATTGACCACATCCTTGAAAAGTAGCCCGCTACAGAATGGTATCCGCTTTTACAATAGGTTACCTACCAAAATCGCTTCGGCAGATGTCGAATAAGGAATTCGACCGTACAGTAAAAAACGCATTGATTAATGCAGAATTTTATTCAGACTTTTTTCTTCTGCCTATTTTAAGTTATATACCCACCTAACCTAATAATATATTGTATTGCCGATGAATTTTTATAAAAGTAATCCTGCTGAATTTGTTATCTCTGTTTATAATATGACGATTGTATTATCATTATGGCTGCTACAATAAAAAAAAAACCATATCTATCTATCTATCTACTTAACAAGATTTACTTTGTTTGAACGCATCACTGCTTTATGCTAAACTCTCAAAAATACAATGAGGTGGTTAGGGTGAGAAATGACTCCTCTGCTGAGTCAGAAATGACTCCTCTACTCAGCAGAGGAGTCATTTCTCGCCCTAACCACCTCATTGGATTAGACCTCTGCACCATCGGCAAACACCACGTGGTTAACCAGTGTACACTGTCTCAAGAATACGTTTAATTTGTAGCCTCATTGCATGAAAAAGGGCACCGTTTGAGCTATCATCCCTACCGACAGTTTTAGCGATGAGTTAACAATTGTGGTAGGTAGGTAGCTACCCGAGTCAGGGCCGTGGAGAGAAAATCCGGGCCCGGGGGCAAAATTTATCGGGCCCCTTAAAAAAAAAAAAAAAAGTGAAAATTTTTCCTATATTGATCTGTCCCTTTTCCCATTTTGCCTCTCCTCCCCCCTTTTTTTCAAAAAAAAAAAATTCTCAAGAAAATCCGGGCCCCCTACGAAGGCCGGGCCCGGGGGCAACGGGTCCAGTGCCCCCCCCCCCCCCCCCCTCTCTACGGGGCTGGTGTGTCGTTTTTCGATGTATTATTTCTGGTCATACCCAACTTCACCCTAGGTATCTATGGGGCTACATTTAATGCTGCTTTTGAATTATGTCAGGGGGTCCCAAGAGGTGTCGTTTTAGAAGCAAGTTTGGCCGTAGAATTCAAGTCTTGTATTAGGTATGCTGATGATATCGCATTATGACCCGATGCGATACCTACTTTGTATTTACCTAAATTATTGGTATAGATCATAAACAAACTTTGTGCTGATTGTATTTGATTATCTATGTAGTTGGTAAACGATTTTTTTTGTTTTTTCTTCCTGAAGGTGTCGGTGTGTGCGCTGTGGTTGTGGCTTTCTTCGTGTCGTTTTACTACAACGTCATCATCGGTAAGTACGATTGTTTTCTGGATTCAGAGTCGCCGTTTGCCAGAGCCCTCAACTGCGTGCGTTCGATTGACTGCAGTTATGAAAACAATCCTGAATAATGACTACTCGCGGTGAAATATTCTTATATCTTTCGAGGGTTTCGTTGACTTGAACATCCCAGATGATGGTGAATTCCTCGGTTTGGGAGTCGCGCCGGGAAGCTAATGATGGAACTTAATTTCGCCTTATCTCCCCTCCACATTGCTTATCAAAGAAATCCAATTAAAAGTTACTCTCGAAAAAAATAACGAAGCGGTTACTAGATCTCTATTGCTGAGATTGATCAGTTGAAAAATGGAAATTCGTTGGACTATTCTGGTTAAGAGGGGGGTTAAGGCTATTCAAGTCAAGATTCTTCATTTCGATGTTGATCAACTTAGGGGTCCGATTCTAGATAGGATGCTTCAAATCATGCTAATTACAGTTAGAAGTGGGAGGACCAATTTCGGCAAGTTCAGTCATTTAGAAATGCTAATTTGCTTCGTTGACAAAGTGATGTGTAATGGTATTGATTTAAGACCCAAACTCATTAAATTTTTTACTACACTTTGCAGTTTCACTTAAGTTTATTCAATTATATTAATCGAAAGACCGGCGAAATTCTGTTTTGACCCTGTTCCCGATACCTGACAAATTCAGTGGCTTGATTATCACAAACTTAGCTAGGACTCGCTGGAGTCTTGCACATGCAGAGGTATCTCAACCTCTTCGCAGAACCTCCTCCAAGCTTCCCTTTTGAATTTTCTGGTTCCTAACGTTCCAAATTACGGACACTTCACTTTGCAGTTTCACTGATGTTTATTCATATTTGCAGCCTGGGCTTTGTACTTTCTGGCTGAAAGTTTAGCTCCCCAGCTGCCGTGGATGTTCTGTAACAACACTTGGAATTCCATCGACTGCCGAGCGAATCCCTGGTTCGGCAAAAACTGGACGTACGGCGATGAGAATCTCACCAGACGTGGGGAAGAGACGCCTGCAGCAGAATATTTCAAGTACGAGTCTACGATTGTTTGCCATTGTGAAAACTAATTCAAATGGTCTAGATGCTCCTAGATGAAGTCTGTAAACTTCATGGAAGAGAATGGTATTTTGGTTGTCAACGGTAGGTCTTGGAGCGACGCCTGTGGTAACTGTACTAACTGTACAAGTCTTTTTCATTACCTGAACTCCACACATTCTTTCACAAAGTGGTTTGGTGTGCAGGGGCGCCCAATGGTGCAACCTCGAAACCCCTCAGGGCTAGCCGACAAGCCAGCATTTGGAAAACCAGAAACTACATCCACCATTTCAAAGTCTTCAGCAGCTACAAGACAGCTAACCTTCACCCACACCTGATTGTCGCAACTCATTCCAACATGAGAAATGAAAGTATTTTATTTTCATTCAAAGGTCTTGTTGGAGTTGCGTCCATCAGGTGGAGGTTAGCTGTCTTAACCCTTTCTGTTTACTTAATTTTCTCAGTGATTTACCTTGTATCGCCGGAAGGCTTGCACAAATGAATCTTTTCATTTCATACCTAATTCAAATGTTCTCTATTTGGGAGCCTTCATGGGGAAAGCTTAGTATCTCACGTTGCCAAACTTTGAGAGTCA
The DNA here is from genome assembly GCA_955831195.1 of Pilophorus perplexus. NCBI lineage: Eukaryota > Metazoa > Arthropoda > Insecta > Hemiptera > Miridae > Pilophorus > Pilophorus perplexus. The sequence goes on from OY037015.1 coordinate 28,989,087, forward strand.
GAACTCTTATGTACGAAAGAACTTAACTTTGACGGTTCGCATCGAGGTCCCCAATGCACATCAATGTTTTACATGGACTGGCATGCGAGATCATCTCGCTTGATTTGAGCAGTTCAACAATGCTTAAACAGTTACTTTTTGACTTCTTTTCAGCCGAGGCGTGCTGGAATTGGACCGATCCGAAGGGCTTCATGATCTCGGCATCCCCAAGTGGCAACTGGCTATCTGCGTTTTCATTGTTTACATCATGCTGTATCTGTCCCTGTTCAAAGGCGTAAAATCCACCGGTAAGGCCACCAACTGATGTTTTTCTTGTTTCATGACTTCGATGTTATGATTTACAAAACTGATTTGGTGATTTGTCAACAGGAAAAGTTGTCTGGTTAACTGCCACTATGCCCTACGTTGTTCTGGCCATCCTTTTGGTCCGAGGTACGTCTTATTGACTGTTTCTCACCGGTAAAGTTGATTCACGAAATGAATTCCTCATCCAAACCAACCACATTTAAACCAAATAATACCGTAAGTTACCTCGGCGGCTTGGGCTTGCAGGTCTGATGTTGCCAGGAGCGATCTCTGGAATCAAATACTATCTGCAACCAGAAATGTCCAAACTGAAGGAGACCGGGGTTTGTTGTTAATTGTTGTATTCCATTGAAGTTGAAATATGTGTTGGCTTGATTGTGATGGACGAGGATGTTCCAGGTGTGGGTTGATGCCGCAGTTCAGATTTTCTTTTCCGTCGGGGCAGGTTTCGGTGTTCACTTGAGCTACGCCAGTTACAACAACTTCAACAACAACTGTTTCAAGTGAGTTGCTTTCTTCTAACTTTCGTGAGCAGTGCAGGTTGTGGTAAAAGGTGAAATCAATGGGCTGGAAGAACTAGTGTTGCTGTAACAACTGTTGTTACAAATTATGAACACGGATTTTGTAATGGACAAGTAGGGGATAATTTAAGATGGGAGAAGGATGCGGCAGGATTTTGGGAATCCATCTTCATTGAAAGTACGATTTTCATCGATATAGTCTATTCCCATGATAATGTGGAACACTAATATGACACATTGTGTTCTAATGCGATACGGGTTGTTGTTGTTACTTTGGAACATGACTGTGGTAACTCAAAAAACACAATTTTTCAATAGAGCCTTTTAAAGTTTTGAACGAGTATTAAACTACATTGTTAGGCCAATCACCAGAGGATTGAAGGGGGGGGGGGGGGGGCTCGTGCAAGAAAGGTCTACAGCTTTTATATTTTTAAATGGTTGTTATGGGTCTGAACTACAAAATATCGAAAATGATGGCAAAAGTTTTGCTGGGAGAACTGTTGGTGGCCAAAAAACCTCGATTTTTTCGGACATTTTCCAGTTGTTCACCAATAACTCAAACACCAAGCATCGCAAAGAAAACTTTTCAAATACAAAATTTGTATTTGAAAAGTACAAAATTTGTATTTGAAAAGTACAAAATTTGTATTAAAATATTTAATATAAAAGTTGAAGAGCGTAAAATGCTGCGTCGAATGACCTCCTTACACATGAGAATCGGTTCAGCCGTTTAGCCACAATCAAGCGTCAAAAATAGGGAATTTTAGGAAATAGGATTCGTTCATGTTTCAATCCATTCTGAACCATTCTGAGAAGTGGTCAAAATCATGGACATGGAGAGGAGAATGTTCACTCAAAACTATGATATCTTCGACAACGTAAAATATTATCTCCAACTTCTGGCAGAAGGTTTGGGAAAGAGTATGGTATAACTAAAAGAATCATTATTGCAGAAAATAAATTTGGAGAGAAACAACTTACCACTTCAGCGAGACTATCACATCTAGGTTTGTAACACTCTTGACTAAAAGAAATGCAATTCACTCGCCGAAGCGAGCAGCTAACTGAGATGTGACGGTCTTCTTCATAACTGCCAGATGGAGTTTGGTGGTGTAGTTTCACACAGCGCGTCCTGGCGTCAGGAATGCCAGGATGAGTTGGAACGGTTCAGCACATACCTAATTTCCCCGTCACTTTCAAGTCCATGTGCGGGTTTAACTCAAAACCTGGGAATTTTGAGTTACTCACATGACTATCATAACTGTTATGATAGTCATGTTCCAAAGTAGCAATTTTTCGATTCCAAAGAGAAGGGCTGTTGCTGGTATCAGTATATCCCTTGCAAGTCTTGTAGACTGGTTTTGGTTTGTTAAACCATCATCGGTACGATACAAAAAATGACAATCGTTTTAGTGTCAATTAGGGGGTGCTGACCCCTCAAAGTAGACCTATTTTCTCACTGGAAAGTTTGTACACCTCGAAAATCCGCTCTATTTGGTGTACCTGAGTGCCGAACAGTTTACAAGAAATTTCCTATGTATTTAGGCCGTTTTCTGCTACTTTTCTGTTTTCCTCAGATCCACACATTCCCATTAGTAGTAGGAATGTTATCTTTTTATTGATATTAAATGTTTAACTATAATCACAACGATGCTTTCAAATCATTACATTTTGTGTTTTAGCGATTGCATCATTACATCTGCCGTCAACAGTTTCACGAGCTTTTTTTCCGGTTTTGTGATATTCACCTATTTGGGGTTCATGTCGCACAAACAAGGCATTCCGATCGACGAGGTTGCTGCTGAAGGTAAGTGGCGAGTTTAGGTGGTTGTTTGGGTTACGATGAAAGGGCAGTCTTGTTGGATCTGTTAAATACCAGAATGCTCAGGTGGCGCATTCTGTCGTGACGAAGGTCTCGTGCAATAGTTTGGATTGTAGTAGGCAACAACTCTCTCCTTGCCGTCTGTTACCTTCAATAGAACGGCTCCAATCGCATGGCCACTCCCGTCACAGAGGATGATGGAAACTGGCGATCCATTCCCGCCGTCGAAAAATCAGCAACCCATCCCCATTAGCTTTGCGGCGATCTGTCCCAGTTCAGGCAATCCATCCCGGACGAAGTCTCTCTGGTTCTCGATCGAAAAGCTTGGCAATTCTTTTGGAGCCTTATGCAGCTTGTCGCCAACTTTTGAAGCACTGGACAGCTCCGGATAGGTTTGGGAAGTAAGATAAGAATCTTCACCACTTTGCGATTGATGAAACGACCGATGCCTCCTCTCCACTCCACTGGGGATGAGCCACAGCTTCGCTAATTGGACCTTTCACTTTTCCGTGGACGAGTCACTCAAATGGTAGTGAGGCTTGACTAAGCCGGAAAAATTGGGAACAACAAGAAAGATTGGGCGTAGTTGAACTCGGCACCGCTAATGAACGTTCATCTTGAGCCACGAGAGAGGTAAACAAAGTGATTCAAGTACTCGTCACCAGCCGAGGGCAGAGTTAACTCATGACAATATTGAATTCGGCACTGCCATCGTATCGTATTCAGTCACCCCGTGAACCTGTTCCGGAGTTCGACGAGAAAAAATGCAAACCTGTGCCAGGTGTTGGATAGTTAGGAACATAGTATTGCAATTCCCATCAGTCTAGCACGTTGTCATCCTGACATTTTTACATTTTTAGACGGACTGAACGACATAGAATCACGGACGTTCATGAAACTGAACTACCAAAGACAAATTAGGTGTAAGGATGCCAGAGTAAAATTGAGGCATAAGTTTTTATCGTCAAAAATAGAAGGCTTGCGCGATGGCTCTCTAAGCAGGCTCAAATTTGTACAGCAAGTAGGGTACTTCTATAAAGTTAACCACGTTAAAAAAAAAACGTGATTAGGACTAGGATTGTAGTGTTCACTCCTATGATATACCTACTTTTGACAAGTACCATAATTTCGTACGCCGATATCACCCTGTTTGTGAATTCTGTAATAAACTGTAATTTTTACGAATTTATCACTCTTTTTTTTCCAGTAAATCCTTAGACGCATAGATACTCCTGCGAACGGTTCCACGGTACAGTTCTCAAGAGAACCGGTACTGGTGCCGAATTCGAAAATCTTACAGCAGGGCAAATAGAAGCTTGGTGCCGAATTCAATAAACTGGGAGGGGGGCACCTAAGGAGCACAGTGCCGAATTCAAACATCTCAATGGGTACCTAGGGGATTTAGTGCCGAGTTCAAGACCGCCCTTTCTGTAGTGTCAAACCCAAGAAATGAGCGAAACCCTATTTTATGTTTTGGTGTTAGCCAATCTTTCACGGCTTCCGTCTTCCTGGGGTCAGTGTATATACCTTGAGCCGAGACAATTTGTCTTAAATAGTGAACCCTCCCCTTGAAAACCTCGTACTTCTCCGGGCCCAACCTCAAATACGCCTTAAACCGTTGCAACACCTGATCCAACTTCCCACGGTTTGAAAATGTGGCGCACACTATTACTTACACCAGTGCCAAATCCGATGGTAAAAAAGCTTCCATGACGCGTTGAAAGGTGACGCTGGGGCGTTGCATAAACCGAATGGCATCACCTTTGAATTGCCGCTGTCTTTTCCGTCCTAATCCTGTCTATGGGTCACCAAGAAGAGTTTGTACATGCTTACATGAAATACGCTAGAAGATTTTGTTTCCAATTGGTCTATTATAATGACAAGAGGAATACAGGGTTTCTCAACCAAATTTTCGATAGAACAAGTTGTTCTGAACAACTGGGCAGCGTAATAACCACGATTTTTTCTGACGCTTTCTGTTTTTTCCAATATTACTCGAAAAGCAACTGATTCTAGCGATATTGTGTTGTTTTTCAACTTCGTCAAAGATTGCAAAAATTAGGAATGGAAATGCACCCGAATTTCGGGTTAAATCATCCTGTACCATGTTGTTAGAAGTCAAAAAGGGGGAAAATACATCATTTTCGTGACAAAAAGTCGTTCACGTAGTTTATAATCATCTTAAGTTGTTCTGACCGATCCAAAAACCGGTGTAGGTGACGTCACGTCCGGTTTCCAATCAGAGACACCAGAGTGCTGGTCGATTTTCAAATTTTTTCTTGATTTTCTTGGTGTTTGGCACTAGTGACACTGGAGTAACGCGAAAGTGGCCGTGTTCGCTTTGTTGTGAATGTGATCGCGCGTATTGACTCAACTTATTCGTGATTTAAATTAACTTATTCGACTTGACCGATCCTTCAATTTCTAGTTTTTCAATGGTGGCCAACTCGTCGACCAACAGGAGCTGACTTCGGGTATCAAATTGCAATTTTTCCATAAATTTTATAAATTCGTACGAACTTGCAGTTTGTGTTTTAACCCCATTTTCAGTATTATTTGGACACCTTCTATCGACAAAAGAAATAATCCAGACACGTTTCCATTCCTAATTGAGTTTATTCTTTTTTTTTTTTTTTTTTTCCCCACGGTGAACCCCTCCAAAGTGCATATTCAACATCATAGACTGGAACAGTTCTTCATCAGGAATGGGTGTTGATTCAAGTGAGACGACAACCTCCTCAAATTCATGATTTATACGATCTGTAGCTTGGTTGCTGATGGGTTTAAAAACAACTTTAAGGGGTGCGAATTTTCGGTAATTTCATGAACTTTAAAACTGTTCAGGTGAACAACATCGCTAGGATCAGTTGCTTGCCGTGCTATCATAATCGATATCTCATCATCAGGGCAGTAGGGAATATCAGATATTCCCAGATTCTGAAACTTTAAACAAAATATTCGGTTTACCAGCTAGTTGTGCCCGCAAGGTTTTCAGTCCGATCGCTCAAACCCGTGGGGCTAAAATTGGGCAACGGGAGGGTTTTTTTGAAGGGTTTCGGCTATGGGGTCGTTTTCGAAGTATTTTGGACGTAGAATCCATTTCCCAGTACGATCCAATTTCACCGTGGGGATCTATGGGGCTTTTCAGAGATGTCAGAAGGTCGAATGAGGTGTCGTTTTTGGAGTAATTTTGAACGCATAATCCATTTTTGGAGCTCCCACATCTGACCAAACATTGTAGGATTTTTTCTTTTGGAAATAATTTTTTATTGACCATTAATTTTTGGACAATTTTTCTATATCAAAGAATAAACTCTTGTGTAAAATTTGCAGCGTTTTTGAAGTCGGCTAGAAGTTTTAGTATGACGAGATTTGAAGAATATGAAGGAGCCTCTTCTTTTTGTTCCACGGCTTTATTACTGCAATAAATTATTAATCTACCCTCCTATGTTTTCAGGTCCCGGTCTGGTATTCCAAGTCTACCCCGAAGCAGTGGCAACACTTCCTGGCTCGCATTTTTGGTCCGTCCTCTTCTTCTTCATGCTTATCATGCTTGGGCTCGACAGTGGAGTAAGTCTCCAAACGACTGATTTTTCAAAAATAATAGAACTTCTTACAAAGTAAACTCCTCCTGTGATTTTGGCGCAGATGGGAGGTCTGGAGTGTATTATAACCGGCGTGATCGACGAGTATGGCGGCTACTTGAGGCGAACCAAATACAGCAAATACACCCGAGAAATATTCACGGCTGTCCTCGTCGGAACTTCATTTTCCGTCGCTCTCCTCAATGTCACTCCGGTAAGCTTATGTTTTTCCAGAACTTAATGAAATGAAATACATGCGCAATGTTCATGGTAGGTAGTGCGAGAATAGAAATTAGACCTGTATATGTTATCGCTAGAATGGGAATAAGAAGTGAACCGTTACTAACATTCAGGGGAGAGGCAGACGCGTTATTTCGGTCAACTTGTTGAGGAGGCAGCGATACGAGCTACTTCGGGTCATTGTACGGCGGCAGAACTAGTGGATGAAGCACTTGCCGCACCAGGCAGAACTAGCGGATCCGTCGCCATCTTTCGAGGAGTCGTGAGCCCACTGTCATTTGGATTGCCGACGGAAGATGGTGTAACAATCTTGATTTAAACTTACATTATCCGGTGGTCTGGTGGGGAGGGGGGTGTTTCCCAGCATAATACAATGTGATATATTGTACCATGCTGAAACAATCACAAGCGGCAATTCATACGCAGGCTGCATCGCTTAATTATTCTTGGAATAATACTCCTATGTAATCGCGACGGAGTTCGACCTTTTTGTTCGGCCTCAATATTTGACATTATCCGTTTCGAGACACGTAGATTCCAAAAACGAAATGTCCGTCCGCCGTTCGAGTCGTTTTGGGCAGTCGGCATTTAAAAAAAAAAAAAAAAACTCGGTTTACCATCTAGTCGTGCCCGCTAGGTTTTCAGCACGATCACCTCAACCCGTGGGGCACTATGGAGCTACGGGAGTGGTTTTTGAAGGTTTTCGGCTATGTGGTCGAGTTTGGTGTTGTTAGAAGTATTTTTGGACGTACAATCCATTTTTGGTGGTCGCGGAACTATCCGATTTCACCGTGAGGATCTCTTTCTTCCATGGGGGCTTTCATTCCATTTGATGAACAATTCACGACACCTACATCTAGTGAGGTGGTTAGGGTGATAACGACTCCTCTGCTGAGGTTACTCAGCAGAGGAGTCATTTCTCACCCTAACCACCTCATTGGATTAGACCTCTGCACCGTCGGCAAAAAAACCACACCTACATGTAGAGCACCGTCATCGGGTCTTCCCTCTCTCCCCCTCTTCGCTGCCAACGTATTGACGTATCCTGCTAATGCAGCACACAATAACCTTCGCTCAAACTTTACCCATTTTGTGCACTTAACATCACCCTCAGGTTAGATAAGCTCGTCCCCGCGCTGCCAGTTTCCATCTTGTTGGCCACCCTGCGGTTATCAGTTCCTCAGAGTCTCACCAAGATGGATAGAGTTCTGTCCTCATCGGATTAGAGCCGCAGAAGCGGTCGCCCATGCTCTTCTGCAGCATTTTGGACGATATAGAGCCCCCAAGCACCTGCTTTCCTACCGACTGCGCCGCTTGTTACGTCCCACGTGATCCCAGTTCGTAAGTTAGCGCGCAGCGGTCAGGAGTTATCTTTTTTGTAATAAAACGTAGTGCCTGAAATTTGTGATTCATCATCTCGACCCGCTGCCTGGGATAAGCTGGGACGTGACAAATTAGATCAAACAATAATGAGCCCTTTTGTAAAATTTGCAGCGTTTTATATTAATAGCCTAAGTTCGCTCAGAACTCGCTCATCAATGTGCTCACACCCCCATGGCAATCGTTGCAGCCGTTTGGGCACGATGCTTAGACACACAGACATAATATTATGATTATATCACATTAATAAATAGATAATTAAGAACGTTTCCTTCAGTGATGATCATGTTGTTGTTCTAGGGAGGTATGTACTTCTTCCATCTGATGGACACATACGCCGGTGGTCTTTCTCTTCTTTGTTCGGCCCTGTTTGAAGCTATCGCAGTCGCTTGGTTTTACGGTAGGGCTCAATCATTCGTCAGTTTTTATTTTTATTCGATTTGACTGTAAAATTAAGATTTCAGGCTTGAATTTCAACACTGATTCAACTTGGATATTGTCGTTCTTCCTATGACTGCCACTCGTGTTGCACTATTCCGCACAACTTGTGTGTTTTGCGGGTTTTGAACAACAAATGACAGGATGGACGCCCGAACAACGCCTTCAAGTGGCCAGCAAGTCGTGCGTGCTTGCAGCGGATCCTTTTCATAAGAACTCCGTGTTTTCCAATGACATACCACAATGTGACTGCGATGGGTGAGACTATATCCTATTATGTCTAGACCAGGCCAGGAGTTACCAAAGTGTGGTCTGCGGATACACTCGAAAAGAACACAAACAACAACTAACTCGAACAAAAATAATGAAAAAATATCGGGGGCGTTGATTTTGGGTAACCCTTTAAAAACTTCAAAGGTTCTGGACAAGAAAAAAAAAAAAAAAAAAAAAAAAAACGCCGTGGTTATGGGAAAACGCGTCTGAGAAAAAAATGGGGTTGGGAAAATGCGTTTATAACAATAATTGTTATAAACGCATTTTCCCAACCCAATTTTTCAACCCCAGTTGTCATAAAAGTATTGACAATAATTATTATTGTCAATACTTTTATGACAACTTCATAATTATTGTGAAATTAAACATTGAGGAGTGATACAAGCTAGAGCAGTTGAGATACAATCGCACTAAGTGAAGTCTTCACATGAGCTTTCCATAGAGTAGAAACACAAATTCAAACGCTTCTGTGAAATTTAGCATTAAGTTGGGATAATAGCTCAGCGTGCTCTTTTTCAAACAGTAAGGCTACAAATTAAACGCCTTCTGGAAAATGTAGCTTCTGTAACAACAGAACAAAGTAAATGTTGAGTAGGGTAACAAATTCTAGGATTATCGAGACATTTGGCATAGAGTAGATGCATGCAGGTAATGCATTCACATTACCTCAAGTAGGTAATGTGAATGTTTTCGTCGAGTAGGTACACTTATTTCAAGACAATAATTGTGAAATTAACCATTGAGAAGTGATTCAGAGCAGAACTATGTCATATTCGAATGTTTCTGTGAAATTTAGCATAAGGTAGGAATAATAGCTCATTTTCATACTGTAGGTAAGTCTACAAACTTAACGTCTTGTGGAAAATATAGCATACAGCGGTGAACAAAGTAAATGTTCATTAAGTAGGACTCAAATTCAAGGATTATCGAGAAATTTGACATAGAGTAGGTATTACCTCAAGAAGGTATCTAATGTAAATGTTTTCGTTGAGTAGGTACACCTATTTCAAGACAATAATTGTGAAATTAACCATTGAGAACCGTTGAGAACAATGTGTTTTTGCTTTGAATCACTTCTCAATGATCAATTCCTTCCAATGTTCTTCTCAATGACATTTGTCATAATATGACATTTGTAGACAAGTATGAAAATTCCTACATAGACATAGAATATGACATATTCGAGAATGTTTCTGTGAAATTTAGCATAAGGTAGGTATTACAGCTCATTTTCATACTGTAAGCCTACAAATTTAACGTCTTCTGGAAAATTTAGCATACAGCCGTGAACAAAGTAAAATTTACATTTAATGTTCATTGATTAGGGAGACAAATTCAAGGGTTATCGAGAAATTTGACATAGAGTAGATATCGCCTCAAGCAGGTAATGTAAATTTTACATTAATGTTTTCATCGAGTAGGTATGTACCCCAATTTCAAGGCAATAATGGGCCCCGGAACCGACTGTCGAATAATACTTTTTTCTGAAAGAACTTCATAATTTGAAGGCATAGCAGTGAGTTTTGGGCTCCTACGGTGTAATACAAATTTCCAGGGCACTGTCGAAAATTTCAACTTTGAATCTGGAGGGAAAAGTGGCGCCACTCTCTCATTGGCTGCTCATGGCCGCCATTTCCGCCGTCACCTCCGGCAGATTCCCGTCGGTCCCTTCTTATGCTAGCGCACTCTGGCGGATTAGTTATAGTGCCACCGCGGGAAAATTCAAAACGCCAAATATTCACTAGTGATTTCCTCTGCTCAGACACCTAATTTCTCAGTGCTAACTGTACTGAGTACTTTGTTCATTACTAGTTCAACTATGTTCGGCCGAATTTTCCCATTTCTCTGACCTAGTTCCGTGGCCCATTTAACAATAATAATGTTATTGTGAAATTGAGCTCTGTGATGTAGACTCGAATAGTTGAACTGTTCGAATAGTATGAATACAGCCGATTACGTCTAATTAGGAATGGAAGTGCTCCCGAATTTCGGGTTAAATCATCCTGTACCGTGTTGTTAGAAGTCAAAAAGGGAAAAATACATCATTTTTGTGACAAAAAGTCTTTCACGTACCTAGTTTACAATCATCTTAAGTAATTTAGGCCGATTCAAAAACCACTGTGAGTGACGTCACCTACAGGTGTTCCGGTTTCCAATCAAAAGACACCAGAGTGCAGGTCGATTTTTTCTTCTTTTTCGATTTTTTATTGTTTTTTGGCTCTAGTGACACTAGAGTAACGAGAAAATGGCCGTGTTCGCTTTGTTTTGAATGTGATCATGCTTATTTACTCAACTTATTTGTGATATAAATTAACTTATTCCAATGACCGATTCTTTAGTTTTTAGTTTTGTAATGGTGGCCAACGTGTCGACCAATAGGAGCTGACCTCGGGTTCCCGCCAAAATTCAAATAGCAATTTTTCCATAAATTTTATAAATTCATACGAGCTTGCAGTTTGTGTTTTAACCCCATTTTTAGTATTATTTGGACGCCTTCTATCGATAAAAAAAATAATCCAGAAACGCTTCCATTCCTAATTGCGGGAACACAAGGTTCGTCCAAAAAAAAATCTGCTGTCACCTTGAGCCTTACGGCTAAACATTGGAAAAAACATGGAACATGCTTCATTTTATTTTAATTAAAATTACCTATTAATAGGTTACTACATCCGAAGCAAACGCCAAGCATCAATAATAATTATTATTGCCTTCTTAAAGACCACATTAAAAAAATGATGAAAGTTGTCCGTCAACCGTTCTTCCGCTACTTTTGAGTCCCATTTTCTTTCCTGGATACCGTGACATTTCGCACATGTTGAATGAAAGGGGCACATGTACAATGCATTTATAATGTAAATTGTGCCCCTTTCATTCTACATGTGCGATTTTTTTGGCTGTTAGCTCAAGGATCGGGCTTTCAACAACCTTACACTTCTCATTCGCCCTAAGTCATTGTCCCCAACTAAAGACCAGAGCTACCTTGATAGAACCTGACATCCGTCTTTAGTTACCAACCATTAGGTATGCGGCATACCTAATGGTTCGGCATACCGTATGCCGAACTTGAATTCAATACCTTAAGGTGAAGGACTTTGAACAGAAGGTACGTCGTATTACACGTTGGGTACCTACAGTGGAAATTCGGGTTAATCAAAATGTTATTTGCTTCAAGTTGTGTCTCATTATTTTCACAATGTTTTCTCTTTTACAGGAATGGAGAGGTTCTGTCAAGACGTCCACGAAATGTTGGGATGGCGACCGGGAATCATATGGCGGATATTATGGAAGTTCGTTTCTCCTCTCCTTCTTTCGGTACGTTCCAGTATGTTCGTTGAACAGCCAAAATCCAATCGCTCATCGGGAGTATTGAATAGTTTCATTTATTTTGGTTCGTCATTCTTGGAATAATACGCCTACGTAGTCGTGTCCGAGGTCACAATTTCTGATCCTCATCAGAATGTAACATTATACGTTTCAAGATGTGTAGATTCCAAAAATGAATGTCCGTCCGAGCCGTTTTCGACAATAGGAATTTTTTATCTGAAATTTTGAAAAATACTAGGTTTACCATCTAGTTGTGCCCGCAAGGGTTTCAGCCCGATCGCTCAAACCCTTGGGGCGCTATGGGGCTAAAATTGAGGCGGGAGGGTTTTTTGAAGGGTTGAGTGTATGGGACCGAGTTTGGTGTCGTTTTCGAAGTATTTTTGGACGTAGAATCCATTTTTGGGGGTCGCAGAACGATTCAATTTCACTGTGGGGATCTGTGGGGCGTTCTTGGTGCTACAAATTGGATTTCCAGGAGGTAAAATAAGGTGTCGTTTCCGAGTAATATTGCACGTGAAATCAATTTTCTTGAGGTCCCATATCTGGCAAAACATTGTTAAAAAAAAAATCTTTTTTTAATTTTTCCAAAAATATTTCCTTAATGACACAGAATTATTTTTGCTTAATTTTTCTATAGGCCTGTATCCTAGAATAATAAACCCTTGTGTCAAATTTGCGGCGTTTAAAAAAAATATATTTATTAGGTAATTACCCTTGTTTAAAATTTGCTGCGTTTATGTTTTATTATTCATGGAATAATACACCCATGTAATCGCGACGGAGTTCGACGAATCCGATCGGCCTCAAAATTTGACATTAGTCGTTTCAAGAGGTCTAGATTCCAAAAACGAAATGTCAGTCCAGCGCGCCGTATGCCGTTCGAGCCGTTTTGAGCAGTACGTTGCAATTCTGAAAAGTTGACAAAATACTCGGTTTACCATCTAGTTGTGCCCGTAAGGTTTTCAGCCAAACCGCCGTGGGGCTAAAAAGGGGCGTCGGGAGGTGTTTTTGAAGGTTTTCGGCTATGGGGTCGAGTTAGTTGTCGTTTTCGAAGTATGTTCGGTAGTTTCATATTTTTATAGAAAAAGAAGTACTCGATCCAAAGGTCTGATTTGAGTGATAGCAATTCGAGAAAAATCGAATGAAGCTACAACATACGAATGGAAACTCAAGTTCATCTGTTTTACTTTACGTTCATAGCAGAAAACATTCTGAAGTATGTAGGTACCTCCATAACTAACTGAACTAGGTACCTTTCTTTTTACTTAGGTAATAAAGAAAGTAGTATTGTCGCTCATCTCTAGCTTTGATTGTGGGCGTAGGTATGATGGGAGCTCCTGAAAGTCAAGTAGTTTTTGTGTCTCGTGAAAAGTTGGGAAAATCGAATTGGACCGTGTTGCTCCTAGTATTAATGTTACTCTGTTCTGAAATATTTGAAAAACTCTTGTGTTTCCAGTCTGTGATTCTCGCGTCGCTGTTTGACTCGGACGTTCTCAGCTACAAGGAGTACGTGTACCCTCCGTGGGCTGTCGGCGTGGGACGAGCTTTGGGACTCACCTCCTTCCTCATGATCCCAGGGTTGGCCATATTGCACCTTATACGAACACCGGGAACATTGAGAGAGGTAAATCCTTGTAGGGGGTCTCTTCGTGAAGGAAGCCCAAATTTGAATGTATCGGACGCACCGAAAACTTCTTTACATTCTCTAAAGGCTGTATTCACCAAGTGTGGACGTTGAATCAAGCTGACAGTGATTAAACTGGGAATCGTAAATTAATTTTTAGGTGGGTTGACTTCACGGTCGTTGACCCGCCGATTTTTGGGTGGTTTCGGCTTATGACATAATAATCATGTTTTCGGGAGTTCTATTATACCAGTGTGTCGTCACATTGTGACGACACACTGGTATAATAGAACTCCCGAAAACATGATTGAAAGTGGCGGTTCATCCAGGGGTTCACTGGTTCAGAGAACCCCCAAACATAGTGAGAGAGAGGGGGAAGGTTAGAGTGAGCGGAGGAGAGAAACATTTTATTTAATTATTATCATATTTAATATCGTTTGAAAAAGAGCAATAATAGCTTCCCATTGTGTTACTGTTGATGCAAGATGGTAACTAGTTCGTACTATGCTCGCCAAACTGGATTTTTTAAGACAATTTCACATTTTTGCAACATCTAGAAGTGTCTTAGAATAAAAATGAGCATTCTCCTAGTTCTCCTTCTCCTTGTGTAGCAGCTCCAATATAATAGATAATATCTTTTATATTATAAAAGTGTCGCCAACAGAATTTCCATCAAATTTGATTTAGAAAGTTTGTCTTGTAGGTTCAACGATTTCATCTGTTTCGTCTGTTTTTTCAGAGATTCGCCATCGGGATATCTCCAGTCGACGAACACAATGAGATCCGCACCACAGGAGCCGCCTCCCGCCTCAAACTCCGCCACTGGCTTTACGTCTAAAATTCTCCCACCACCTTCAATTTCCTCCCCACTCCGAGGCCTACAAAATCAACGACAAGTTCGCCAATTGAACCCATTCAAGTCTACTAGAAATCCCATCAAAGAAGTCCACAACTTCAAACTTGTAGGAGCCTTCGCTCTGATAGTCACATGGTAGGTTTTAGATAAATGTGATGCTAGCTCGATGAGTGTTTTAGACCTAATTTTAGATTATCGACGAAGAATTAAAATTGGTATAGGTAGCTTTATTAATGTAGTAGTAAAATCTATTGTAAATACTCGACTCATTTTCAACGATTATATCTCACTGTTCTAACATAGTAACCTCCTTTTGTAGAGCCGCAGTTTTTTAAATCTGATTCATCCCGTAGCGGTCGGAAGCCTCTTTTTTCTGTCATTTTTTAAGAGGCCTCCACCGTTCGGAGATGTACATATATATCGTAGAATTAACCTCATTGGACATTACGAGCAAATACTCACATGAGGGGTTAGTAAATATAAATACAGATGAGATATTTTTCTCGTGAAATATTCGCGAAGTGCGAAGAAATTTAAGCAGTTTTATTATTTTTTTTTGGTTTACCTTATTAGGAAATCGAGTACTTTTTTTGCAAAGCACGAATAATTATGAAATTACTATTTTAAAAGACTACTGAAATTTCTAAAACAAACTTATCTCAAGCAAAACAGTAATTTGTTAAAGTTTTAAGCGGTTTTTAAAAAATAACTGAGAAAAATACCACCTTTATGTACTTAAAAAAAAAACTTTCAACATTTTGTCTGTGATTTTTCGATTTTTGGTTCTTGTTTTTGGATTTAAGTATTATTTTTCTCCGCTTGTTTGTATTCACCCCTAAATTCGGTATTGTGTTGTGTTCAGCAATGCAAATAAATATAATATTAGGGAATAAAAGGTATAGGTATTTATGTCTGGAAAAACTATATTTGTATTACGAATTCATTGTGGCCCATCCAACATTTTTTTCAAATTGTTTCGAATGGCTCCTAGAGCGTAGTTGTGAAACTTCTACATATTTAGACGTACTTGATAGAATTTCTTAGACGAAAGCTCTGTTGAATAGGCAATATTAGATTAGACGTAGTTAGCTCTAGTTTAACTACGTAGGACGCTGTTGTTGGTAGAGCTTATGTGAAAAAGGATCGTGTTAAAACAAAACAAAGCTTCATGATTTAAAGAGATTTCAGCACCCTGTCGCTTTGTGGAAATATGAGAAGAAAAAAAAAAAATTACCAGTTAGTACAAATTTGAAAGGGTTCGTGCTCCCTCGTGTCGCCATCTTGAACCGGGTTAAGTTCCTCATTGGAAAGAGCTTTCGGTCTTCAGTCATGGCCGAAAGTTCCTGGGGACGGTTCAGTTCCGTATCGCACCAAAGTATTCGCTAAGAGAGTTCGTGTATATTCCGAGTTTCAATGTAAATACTGCTCACGTTGAGATGAATTTTATCCGGTTGTTGAGAAAAGGGATTTTTTGTAAAATGTTGGAGGACGCGATCAAAACCAGCCATGTTGATCCCGTCCTCAGACCAGTTTTAATAAAATTGTGGTTGTTTTAAAATGTCTGTGTTTTTTAGCGCAACCTTTTTCCAAAAAAATGGAAAGGTGCGCTCACCTCTTCGACATGTTTGTTTGTGGGTGTATCACGGCATCACGCCCGAGCGGCTGAACAGATTTTCATGAGGGTGGTCTCATTGTGATCAGCGAGTTCTGGGGGTGGTTATAGGCTATCAAAATCACCTCCGTCGTCGACGATTCGTCCGATCCCGAGAAGATGACTCTCGGAAAAGGTGACCCAGCGCGTTGTCGTTAGATACCTAGTGTGCCAAGTTACGAATTCTTAGTTACGGTTTTGGTTTACATGAAAGGGAGTTCCTAGTGGTGAGATACGTCGTGGTATCTCGATCCCATCAGTATCCTACTCCAGCAGTGCGCATGCGCGATCGCCGATGGTATCGTATCTGCGATCCGTCGGTGGTATGTTTACGGAAAATACGATACCACCGGCCGATACGGAAGATGGTATCTAGTGAATCCTTATCGCAAAGTAACCTGCCTAATTGATAAACAGCTTCCAAGAAGACATACAAACGTCGACAACAACAACAACGAAATCCGAGAGCAGCACAGCTGGCAGCTCAGTGCTGCCAGTCCGTTCCTCTGTGTTGTCCTGAGTTTTTTAGGTGCCGTTAGGTGTTGTTTAGGTGCCGATTTCACGAATCACTGCGGTTTTATTTGACACCAGTTCGTTCGTTGTTGAAATAATTTGGAGGAGCAACGAAACATTACACTATTGGAAGCAGCAATGCAGACAGCCGACCTGGAAGACGGGGAGTGCTACTCGGAAATGTTCGGTTTAACGAACACCGTTAAAATCTCACCTCCAAGCCACTGAATTACAGTGGAACTGGTCGGCCACTAATCCAGATGAGTTAAATGTTACAATCATTGTAACTCAATAATTATTATTGATTTGAGGAGCTGAGCTTCAAAACTCGCTCGTTCCACTCAATCGCAATTTTCAGAAATCACGAAAAACTCCGTACATCTTTGCAACTGATCAGATCAAAATGGTTATGAAGTTTAATAAATCTAATAAGTTTCCTAAGGAGGCACTTTCGACAACAAACCCCAAAAACAACTCCACTTTGAAAGCTGAATACCGCCTGATGTTAATGAACTTGTTTTAATAGTAACGTGACCCGTTACTCCAAGATCCTACTCGGAGATACCACTTGAAAATGCTAAATGGTATCTCAATCAATTTTGGTTAGCATCGCGCTTGGTTTCCCTAGATACGGCATCCGTATTCCAAGTGGTGGTATCTCGATCGTATCCACTAGGAACTCCCTAAAGACGCGGTAATATTTCGTAGTAACAGAAAGGTTGCGCTCTTCTATTCAATTCAATTGATGGCCTGTTCTTTTCCTTTCAAAACCCCTGTAATGTTTTCAGCCCAATCGAACAGACGGTATTTCGAACTAACTTCTTGAGGAATAATGCGTTTACTGGGTTCTCTCACACCTGTCACATCCCACTCAAGGGCTCTGTGGGGCTGTTGAGGGGAACGGGTGATTTTTTTTTTTAATCTAAATTCGACTCCATCCCAGCCCTGATTACCCTTTACAAGGCACTCGTACTTCCAGTCATGGAATTATCATCTGTGGTCTGGAACCCTTCCTACCAGTGCCATATAGACAGGCTGGAGAGAGTGCATCGGGCCTTTCTGCGCTTCCTGGCGTTCAAACTCCGGATACTCTGGCGGGAGCTGGATTACGTGGAGCTGGGTACTATCGTTCCAGCTTTTGAGGCCTTCCGATCGCCGCTACGTCGCTGACATCTCTCTTCCACGGCCTCTTGTCTGGTCGGCTGGACGCTCCTCTTCTACTGCTCCAGATCGCGGGCTACACCAGCCTCGTACGGGCTCCCATTCCGTTGCGCCATTCGCCGACCCGTTTTCACCGACGAACTACATGCGGCATCGTCCACTATCTCGCCTACCCCGCTTGGCAAATCTCCTCGCTACCAACTTCCCAGTCGTCGATTTATTTCATCACCCTCTGCAATCAGTAAAATCAACCCTAAAAGACCTCCTCCTCCGTCGCCGCATTTCATTACTTGCCGTACCTACCGTTTCACACTGCCATTATTCATCTGTCTCCTGCGTACTGTTGTACCCCCGGCTAACCTATGTTTTTGTATTGGGATCATCCCGTTCTATAAATATAAATAAATAAATTTGTAAGCACACACCCAACACCCGGTGCTCTACAACGCTAAACAGAAGTTAGTAGCGAGAGGTCGCCTCCGCTTGGTTACAGGTCATCCAGAGAAGACGACAGACTTGACCCGCCAGACTCGGGTTTCGTCTCACTGTGCGGCGAACGGACATTCCATTTTTGTAATCTACACATCTTGAAACGTACCTACCTATAAGGACACATTTTGAGGGCGACCAACGACGGAAGGCGAATGAGGTTGACACAATATCGATTTGTCACGTTTATTGATAAATAATTTAGAACCAACAATTCAAAATTCACAAAATAAATAACACTCACAATTTCATGTTTTTGGAAAAACATGCCAAAATTCCATTTGTGGTTCATTGGATCCTCTCGTGACACGTTTGCCGACATTTTTTACTAATACAAATGTCAAGGTGAGTAATATTGTACATCTACTTTCTCCTTCAGGCGTACAATTCGATAAAAAATAAAAATTACATTTCAGGTCATCTTCATCACATTTTTAATCCTTACAAATTACTTCTAAGTGGATTTACAGGGTCAAAAGGAAATCGACTCGACGGACGGAAAAATTTTACACCTCAAAGACGTCCACCCAGCGAGAAGCTTTGGCGGGTAACTTGATGTGACAATTTTCCGATTTGTCAGAGTGGGTAGAAAAGTTAAAAAAAAAAAAAAACAAACAAACAACATGTTGCAAGGAAATGAGATAATTTGATATTGCAGGTTTGCTCGTATTCCTCGTACAAACTGAGGTGGGCAGTCCAAAATGCACCATTTCTTGACAACCGGTCGACGTTCATACCGTCTAGAACGATACCGCACACGAACGCGTATGACTTTGAGCGGTACCGTCTTTTTGAGCATGTACGGGGGGGGGGGGGGGGGGAGGATTTGCCTCGTCAGAAGGGATCAGAAGGGTTTCATCGTCGGTGGCGAGCTCTTCCTTCGGGTTTTTTCCGGCGAATTGGGGCGAAGCGGAGGCGACGAGAAGGACTTGCGGTCCGGACGGTAATTGTTGAACAGCTCGACGGTTTTGGCCACGTTGGGCATCGGCGTCTGCTTCAACTCGTACGAACTCATGTAATACGGCGGCTTCTGGGGCTTCTCCTGAAATAAAAAGGTAAATTGAAAAAAAAAAACGCAGAAAATTTTACACAAGGGTTTATTATTCATTTATATAGGTTACTTGCGCGAAAATCTGTGTCAATAAAAGAAATTTTGGGAAAAAAAAACACTTTTGTAAAATTGTTGTCTAATTTTTTTCACTTTTAAATATTTGACCTCCTGGGATCCATCAAAACCCCCATGAAAGCCCTGTAGGTCCCCACAGTGAAATTGGATCGTCCTGGGACCCCCTAAAAATGGATTCTAGGTTCAAAAATACTTCGAAAACGACACCAAACTCGACTCCATAGACGAAACCCTTCAAAAAGCCCTCCCATCGCCCCTTTTTAGGCCCACAGAGCCCCACGGGTTTGGGCGATCGAGCTGAAAACCTTGCGGGCACAACTTGATGGTAAACCGAGTATATTGCCAAATTTTCAGATTTTTAAAAAGATTCTTACTGCCTGAAACCGTTCGGACGGCGGACGGACATTTCATTTTTGGAATCTAGACATCTTGAAACGTACAATGTCAAATTTTGTGCCGATCTGAATTTTCGGTCCGTCGCGATTACATAGGAGTATTATTCCAAGAATAATAAACCAAAAGCGTTGCCGCCTGTGGGGAGTATTGCCACTATGATTATGCAAGTACGGTTAACTATATTTTTACAGTCTACAAGGCATCGCAGGCGTCCCACATCACTCCTCTCCTACATGTTAACCCCATCTGTACAGCCTCACTGATCTCACTGTTGAAACTCACTTGTTTAGGCTCAGGCGACGTTTCGGATCTCATGTATTTGGGTGGCAGTTGCGCAGTGACGCCAAGTCTGTCGCTGATCGATTCGGACCTTTTGTCTTGGATGTCCTCGTCTGGTTCAGACCTGCACAGGAGGAGAGTGGTAAGTTACCACTGGTAACGTTGAAGATCAGTCAACACCCAAAAATAAACAAGCCATCAATTGAATTGAATAGATGAGCGCAACCTTTTTGTTATTACGAATATTTAATGAGCGAGAGAAACTAAGAAACAGCAGGTATGTAGCGACCAAACTATGCCACACAACACATCATCCACGTGATGCTCATTACGTAAACAACTGCACCCTAACGACCGATGCGTAATAAAACCTTATGCCGATCAGAGGTAACGAACGGCTCAGGCTGCAAAAATCGTTTTGGAGTCGTTGGAATCAGCCTGAAAAGCTCATTCCATAGACCCTTGTACCAACGAAATCGGACAAAAACTTTTGAGGCCTTTTGAGGCCTCCTTAGTTACACATCAGAGATAAACAACTTTCGTCGTGAAGGACCTCCCGAAAACCGATGAAGGGGATGAGGGAGGGAAAATCAAGGTAGCCTATAACCACCCCCGGAACTCGCTGATGACAATGAGACCACCCTCATGAAAATCTGTTGAGCCGCTCGGGCGTGATGCTCTGTACACAAACAAACAAAAAAACAAAAAAAAACATACATGTCGAGGAGGTGAGCGCACCTTTCCATTTTTTGGAAAAAGGTTGCGCAAAAAACATACATGTCGAAGAGGTGAGCGCACCTTTCCATTTTTTGGAAAAAGGTTGCGCAAAAAACATACATGTCGAAGAGGTGAGCGCACCTTTCCATTTTTTGGAAAAAGGTTGCGCAAAAAACATACATGTCGAAGAGGTGAGCGCACCTTTCCATTTTTTGGAAAAAGGTTGCGCTAAAAATAAAATGTTTTATTA
Source organism: Pilophorus perplexus (assembly GCA_955831195.1). Lineage (NCBI taxonomy): Eukaryota > Metazoa > Arthropoda > Insecta > Hemiptera > Miridae > Pilophorus > Pilophorus perplexus. The sequence goes on from OY037015.1 coordinate 29,010,037, forward strand.
TTGATAATATCTGATATTATCAATAATAAAACATTTTAATTCAATCATTTAAAAACGTTTTTTCCTAGTAAAGTTTCGATGGATGTGGAACCCCAAGGAATGGATTATGCGTCCAAAATTACTAAGAAAACGTCTTATTACTCAGAACACTCAGAAAACGAAAGGATATCCTTCGACTTCCTGGCATCCTTCAAAAGCGCCATTTGTAGCCCCATGAAAGCACCGTAGATCATCTCGGTGGAATCCGATTGTTCTGGGACCCCGAAAAATGGATTACACGTCCAAAAATACTTCCAAAGCGACAAACCACTCGATATAATACCCGAAATCATAAAAAAAAAAAAAAACGCCTCCCGTAGCCCTTTTTTAGTCGGGGGCGGGGCGTTAGGGCGATCTGGATGAAAACCTTGCGGGCACAACTAGATGGTAAACCGAGTATTTTGTCAAATTTTCAAGTTTTTAAGAAAATTCCTACTGCCCAAAACGGCTCGGGCAGCGTACGACGGACGGACATTTTTGGAATCTAAACATCTTGAAACGTAGAATGACAAATTTTGCGGCCGATCAAAAAACACCTCAGTTAAGTCGACTGTTAACATTCAATGCGCTCAACGTTCAATTGAAATGCGCTCGAATTCGCTTACTTTGGTTGCAGTCTATCTTCTACGGCTGTTTCGATAGCGTCGGCAGCATCCGCAAGTTGGCCTCCCTGCTCGTCAATCTCCAACTCTTTTGTCTCTTCGGCCAAATCAAACGGCTGCGGGGGAAGCCCGGTCTTCTTCCGCGGCATCCTCTTCTTCTGCTTTGGTTTGGATTTCCTAATTTTGATGTCAGGAATGAAAAGTCTAAGAGCGTTGGGCCCGGTGGGAAACACTTCGCCCATTTTGTTTTCAAATCTGAAACAGTGATAAAAGACGGTTTCAATTAGTGGAAAAACTCCAAAAAAAAATGAAAATACAGCCAATAACCACGACTAACTTCGTACAAATGTTGGCTATCAAGAATTCATACCCACTTGATTGAATTAATGTTTCCTGATCACCAGCTCGAGTAAAATGAAAAAAACCCCAGTCGCGTCATTTTTAGGTATGGATGGGTAAGACCGGGTACCTCAGGAAAAGTATACAAATAGTACCCCAAGCAATTTATGTTCAATTTCTGAGTAATAAACCGGCCTCGACCGAGCTCTATTTAGTAAGCATTTCCAATCAGGGGCACTCCAAAGGCCATCTTGTAACCCATTTCCTTGTCAAGTACTTTACCAACCGCCAAAACCATGCTTTCTGAGGACCAACTCCCTCTTGTTGTCTTCCTCGGGTGCTGTCAGCATAAAATCAAAAGAAAAGTCAATAAAAACCGCCAGGGCAGAAAATATTTTGAACAGTCAGTGGTAGGCTAAGATCGGATACCAAGAAGGGTAAGATGGGTACTAACCAGTCTTAACCAACCCCTTGGTACCCGGTCTTCCCACTCAGAGTTTCTACGACTAAAAATGGCTTCAATAGAAATTACTGAGAGGAATGCGAATAGCGGGAATTGGTAGCTGATCTAATCGCGTCAAAATATAAGCCACTCGCAATCATTCGCAATAATGCAGGACGACGCACTGTGGGGCCAATGACCCATATTCGCGGTCAAAACCTCTTAGAGCAATAGTATGGTGGTGAATGAGCATAAATATATTCAGAAATAATGAAAAGAGGTAAATTTTCAAGAATCAATTGAATAAATATTTTATTGAAAAATGACTAAACACCGACCAGTAAAAATAAAGAAAGTAAAAAACCGCCGCAAAAATTGAATAAAAACTAAGGGATTAAAATCGAATTTATATGAAAGATGTATTTAACAGGATGACATTCTAGTATATGTAAGATTCGTACTCAGGGAGAACACTGGATTGATTGCATCTGTAAAGAAGTTATTTATTTTATCAATATTCAAATACAATATTCGTTAGATAAATACTGGACCTTAAATTACATACTAGAGATCTGAACCATTGAACATACCTGTAAAGAAGAAATCTAAAACACAGGATCGTTCGAGTAGGAATCTCAGGAGCTCTGCTCCCGTTCACATTGACTGGTGAACCACAACTGCCTAACTAACTCGCAGGACCAAGATTACGGGAGACGCTATGAGCCGCAAACAACAACAACGGGATGATAGCGTTTGCCGTGGTGTAATTGGAAGTTTGACCCGATCAAACTTTACATCCCCCTTTTTTGGGATTTTTTTTTTTTTTTTTTTTTTTTTAAGTTAAAAATTTTTTTTTGTTTTTAAGAAGTTTTCTGTGGCAGTGTTGCGAGGGTACCTGGGTAAAGCTTGGACACATGGAAGAAATTTGACTCCTTTTTTCGATAGCCTGAGTCAATCTTATAGATGGAGTTTGAGAGTTTTCCTATAATCTTATATGGACCTGTCCGAATTTCGTCCAGCTTGTTTCGATTCAGGCTGTTGCCTTGATGTACATAAACCATGTCCCCCACCTTGAATGTGGGTATTTTGCGGTTTTTATTGAACCTCTTTTTATTTAGTTCATGATTTTTTTGGGAATTCCTAATGGCTTGTTTCCTATCGTCCTCCAAATTACGGTGTGCGTTATGACCATGGGGTACAACCGGTATGTCTACATTATGCAACAAATAATTAGGACTGAATTTTGTGGATGTATGGATTGTGTTATTATACTCCTCAACGCATTCCTCTGCAAGTATTGACCACGGGCGTGTCGTGCTTGACGGTTCGTCATTTACTTTGCATCGAATCCGATTAACCAATGTTTGGTTTAGCCTTTCATTAAGGCCATTTGAAAATGCGCAGTCGACCGACGTGAAAACCAAATTCACATTATGCTGGTTTAAAAACAACTTGAACTCGTTGGAATTAATTCCACTGTACTGGTCAGCTAATAGAGTGCCTATTTGAACACCCTGTGATAAGACTTTGGTTAGGAGCTTAATGAAGTCATGAGCTTTCTGGTTTCTTGAAGTGTAGATATACGCATACCTAGTGAAATGGTATGCGTATATCTTACACCTTTTGGTTACACCAAAAGGTGTAAAAAACGCTTAGGTGACCGATTGCCCCCAAAACCACCAATGGTGTCAAGAGACATATATTGATATGGTCGTGTGGCAGGACCCAATTGGGAGAGATGGCCATAGGTGAATGGTATGCGAGATTTATTCTTAATACATACGCTGCAAGCTTGGCAAAAACTCGTAATCATTTTTGTCATATCCTTGCAGAAGTAGAAAGGAGTTATTTTCATTTGTATCTGTTTTGGACCAATATGACCAAATTTTTTATGTATTTTTTCAATCAGCTTATAGCAGAAGTCTGTAGAGACAATTATTCTACTTTTGTTTTTAAAGTTGCTGTAAAGTATATCACCTTCCTTTGTGACGCGGTGAGCTAGAGGTAGCTGACTATTTAATTGGTTTTGATCTCGGGTTATTTCCTCCAATTGGACTAAATTGACAATTTTCAAATCATCAGTGGGACCCAGAGATTCTAGAACGGGATTCCGCGATAAACAGTCAGCTTCGGAGTTTGACTGACCAGGGACATATTTTATCTTGAAATTGTACTGTGATAGGCAAAACATCATGTGTCCCAGTTCGTCATCATTTCGGGAATTTATGCGCAAGTGTTCCAGAGGCTTGTGATCGGATTCAACTTCAAACTCGATTCCTAGTAACCAGTGTTTCCAGTATATTAATGCTTCTTTAATAGCTAAGCATTCGAGGTAAATTGCTTTCTTTCGTTTCTGGTGTTCATTTAGTTTTTTTGAAAAATAGGCTACTGGTTTGAATGTTCCGTCGTCTTGTCTTTGCTTTAAAATTGCACCGATGCCATCAAGACTCGCATCAGTCTGGACGATTGTCCTTCTGACTGGACTGAAAATAGCGAGGCACGGCTCTGTGGAAAGACACGATTTGATTAAATTGAAAGCCTCCTCGCATTCCTTATTCCAGTTGAAAATGGCATTTTTCCTTAACAATTTATGTAAAGGCTCGAGCATTTGAGTGGCTTTCGGAATATATGAACGGTAGAAATTCACTTTGCCTAATAATTGCCTTATATTTTTTTTATTTTTAGGTGTTGGGAAATTTGTAATTGGCAAAACGTTGTCGTTTATTGGTCGCGTTAAATTGTACTCGATTATATGACCAAGGTATTTCACGCTATTTGTAGCAAAGTTGCATTTTGAAAACTTAAGCCGGAATCCTTCTTTAATGAGTGCTTGCATTGATGCTTCAACATGACGTAAATGTTCTTCAAAAGATTTAGAAAAAATCAGGATATCATCAATGTAATTTACACAAAATGAATCTAAATCATTTTTTCGAAGTATGTTCCTCAATATTCGTTGGAAAATTGCCGGTGAGGTTTTTAAGCCAAAAGGTAAACATTTCCAATTATAGTGGCCTGTTTGTGTTAGAAACCCTGTTTTATAATAGTCTTTCTGTCTGAGAGGGATTGACCAAAAAGCACTATTTATATCTAGCACCGAAAACCATTTACAGTCTCTGGTTTTCACTATTAGATCGGTGATTAGTGGAAAGGGCTGGCTTTCTGGTACAACTAATTTATTTAAATCTGTAAAATCAATACAGAGCCTATTTTTCTTATTTTCATCTCTCTTGTGGACTAGTGTTACAGGTGCCGCAAAAGGGGAGGTTGATTCTTCAATAAGGTTGGCTGATAGTAACCTTGAAATTTGAGACTCGATTTCATTTTGATCATCTACAGAGCACCTGTATGGTCGTTTTGAAACATATTTGTGTTCTATTAATTTTATCGTGGCTTGATGACCTGACACTGTACCGATATCGTATTTATCTTTAGCAAAAACGTTTTTGTATTTATGTAGGATATCGTTGATCTGTTTTTGTTGTTTATCCGGTAAATGGTTCAAGGTCGCTTGAAAGGTATCTCTGTACCCGGATTCGTTTACAGTTACACTTCTGGGATCTTCAAGCCCTAAGTTTGAAAAAACGATGCTAGATTGTCCATGCTCCAATGAACTTTGGGTTATTTCTAATTTATCATTTTGGCATAAGTGAAATTGTACAATTAAATCCAAACCAAGCAGAAAATCGTGACGGAACCCCTCACTTTTCACTACAAAGACGGATACCTTTTTTGACAGATTCATTATTTTCAGATCAATACTCACAATTCCACAAACTTTTCCGATACCACTGACCATACTGAATTTGCTATCATCATTTTTAGAGATGCGAATGCCAGATTTCCTAAGGAAATCGTAATTTATCAACGAAATATTCGCACCCGAATCGTAAATACCGGTGCATTTTTGGCTATTATTGATAAGCAAATCGACTTTTATCAGTGGTATCATCACTAGTTTTTTTGATCGCTAATTGCAGAGTTCAACTCCGACTCTATTTCCAAATTGTTCACAGTTTTAATTTTATTGGTATCCTTATACCAACAGTTTTTCTCCAAATGAAAACGAGTACCTCGATTTCCTTTTTCGCACAGAGAACAAGCCTTCTTCCTTTCGGTCGGTGATGCCTTTCGGTTTCGTCCAGAAGTCTCTGACGCTCGGGAAAGCTGGGCTGAATCCGTTGAAACGACGTCCTTAGGAGAGTTGCAGTCGAACTTCTTTAATTTTGCAAGTAGACCTCTCGTTGATCCGATGGAGGATCTACTTAACTCGTTCTGAATCTTTATGGGAAGACCCAGCACAATAAGATTCAGCATTATTTGTTCGGGAATTACGTGGTCGAGATCAAGAAGTAGTTTTTCCTTCTTCACAACGTAGTCCACGTAAGAGCCTGTCATGTAACGGAAATGGTAAGCAAATCGAACTGGAGTCCAGGAGTCGTCGCTGAAGGTAGTGGTGAGATCCTCTTTCCACAAATCCCAATCGGCCTCAATACCAAGTTTTTTCTGAGCGTTCGAAAACCAATCGTTCATTGATTTATCTAAACATAATTTGAATACTTCAATCAATCGTGGACCGTTCAGATTGAATCGAGCCGCTTCCCTCTCAAAATCGTTGACCCACGCCTGAACATTCTTGTTTCTGCTTGAAAATTTCTCAACAAGGAAATGCTTCATAATTTCGTTCAGGGAGTCGTCTTTTTTTTCAACCAGCTTATTGAGACACGCAACCAGTTCATGTAAACCAAATGCCGGTGCGCGTGAAGGTTCACTTGTCAGAGCGGATATCTCTGACAACAACAATTCATTGAAAAAAAAGTTGCCAGCCTCATCTCGAAAACATGCCTCAACTTCCGGCGGAAGTATTACACTCACGGTCCGACTTTGACCTCTGGCCCTGATGGCGGCAATTGCTTTCTTAACTGGGGGGAGTTCCGCTAATTTCTTATGATGACTCATACCTTGTTGATCATCCGGAAAACCGTACCACATTTCTTCCTCCGCTTGTTTGATTTTCTTGAGTTTTAGAATCGTCGTCTTCTCATCCGAGGAGCTGGCCTCTGCGATTATGTAGAGCTGATATTTCGACATATTTCTTCATGCAGTCGAAAAGTTTTCGAAATTGTGTTTTAGATTTGTAAGATTCGTACTCAGGGAGAACACTGGATTGATTGCATCTGTAAAGAAGTTATTTATTTTATCAATATTCAAATACAATATTCGTTAGATAAATACTGGACCTTAAATTACATACTAGAGATCTGAACCATTGAACATACCTGTAAAGAAGAAATCTAAAACACAGGATCGTTCGAGTAGGAATCTCAGGAGCTCTGCTCCCGTTCACATTGACTGGTGAACCACAACTGCCTAACTAACTCGCAGGACCAAGATTACGGGAGACGCTATGAGCCGCAAACAACAACAACGGGATGATAGCGTTTGCCGTGGTGTTATTGGAAGTTTGACCCGATCAAACTTTACATATATTCGATTCAATTCTTTCTTTTTTAAATTTTTTTCAATTTTTGTAATTTTCTTTTTTTCAAAATGGGGCAACTTCGGACAATTTTTTTTTTTCACCCACAGTTTTACAGATAGTTCCCCATGCAGACTATGCAAAAATCACGATTCTAATGCGTTCTAGTCAAAAGTAACGCACTATAGTTGGGGAAATAAATTTTAAAAAATCACGAAAAATGTATATTATTCTAAAATTGTAAAGGAATACTGACTTTAATGGATTGATATCATAGCTGTTCATACCTAGTTGAGGAAAATTTGAAGCAGATTCGAAATCGGCTGACATTTTGCCGAAGAGGAACGTCAGGTCTTCAGTGGCTGAAACTTGCGATCCGGAGTCAACCGTCGATTATAAGTGACTGAAGGTCTACTTACCTCTTCACTTCGGCTCTTTCCGTCTGAATCGTGTTTGTTTGGGTGCTTGAGAACAGTTTTATCTCCATTTCAATTCGTTCCTTTGAACTTTGGCCTGGGGGGTTTTGACCGCGAATATGGGTCATTGGAATATGGAATATGGGTCACGTGTGCGCACCTCCGGAAACTCGCTGCGACTCGAACGACTTCAAAAATCAGGCCGTGAAAACGATTGAACCAATATTTCCAAGCAGTGCTCCACATTGCATTGATTAACTGAAAATTCGTGCATCTGCGCGCGCATGAGCTGGAGGGGGAGTACCCGGTCATACCCGACTTTCCCCTACTATTTTTTCTAACAAGTATCACATGATGTACCTTTGAGTTCGCATGGTGACTTCCAAGGACGACTTGGTGATGATTTCTTGGTGTTTGTTGTACGCTGAGACCAGCTGAGCAACAGTGAATTTCGGTTCTTCTTCTTCCTCTTCGTCGGCGTTTGGTTTTTTTGGTTCGGCTGGTTCGGGAGATTCCCAACACCGAGATCTCGACTCACCTGAAAATCCTGAAGTTGTTTGATTCTTTCAAACTACTGATACATTAATTTGAGTCCTTCGCGTAGGCTTACCTGATTCGGACTCCTTGACGCTGTCTTCTTCTTCGGATATTTCTGATTCCGACGTCGTCGCCGCTTCGGTGCTCGTCGGCGACTGCGGTGGCCGGAGGTTGTCGTCTTCGTGGGTCGAAGTCGTCAAAGCAGGCACCACGACCGGTCGTTTATCCGACGACGTCTCGGCTGACGTGTCTTCTGTCATTTCCACCTTAGCCTCTGGATGAGCCTCTTCGTCAGCCTCCACGACAGCTGACGACATGTCATTCTAGAGAGTTAGAAGATAGAACTGTAATTACGACCTGAGGAGGCAGACTTCGGTACCAGTGACGCACCATCCAAAAATTACCTCTTTCTCTTTATTCATTTTGAAGACGTCTTCGTTGAGGTTGAGCACTGACTTGTAAAAACTCAACACTTCCTGTGACTTGGACAGCGACTTGAGCCCATACAGCTTTTCTCGCGATCTGAAAACCACAGAACCACTCTTGATGATTTTTGAGTTGGCTGGACTGACGCATAGTACGGCATGCCCATTCCGGATTAAAGGCGCTAGAGAAACTGATGGCCAGGTATCTGAGGGAAACCTCCCTACTGAGGGGGCCACTAAACCCTATCAGAAAGACACGGTAAGCCTTCAAAAAAACCTCCCGTAGCCCCAATTCAGCCCCATAGCGCTCCACGGGTTTGGGCGATCGGGCTGAAAACATTGAGGGTACAACTAGATGGTAATGAGGACATCCTCACCAGCGGAATAGGCATCTTGGACTAGGACCAGGGCACTCAGGCAGAGCACAATAAGCCATCAGGTCTCCATGCTGCCAAAACTTAATAATACTAGGCCAGTCGATCTAGGCACTAGAAGAGGTGTTAGCTAACAAAAGGTCGGATGTAGTTTCTAAATTTGAATAGGTGTCTTGGCGAATCCAACAAAAATTGTATCCCCCGCATGTTCATTTCTTTCGAATAAATGTCAAACCAAGTATTTTACATAGGTGTATTAGGCGGCCGGGTCAGCCATGTGGTTTTGGGCGTTAGGCACTTCGCGCTGCATTCTGTTGAGGGCACGGGTTCGAATCCCGTTGAAAACCATGGAAATTTTGGGAGTAAAAGTGCAGCTGAGGTCATAAATCTTGACGTAAAACTCACGTTACCCTTCACATAGGTGTATTATTCCAAGAATTATAAACCAAAATTGTCGGTATGGACTTAAATATTTGGTCAATTTTTAAATTGTGGTCCTTCCTGAACGCAGAATTTTATGCTCTACCACTTCTATTTTAAGAGCTTTTTTTTTACACAGAACGGCCGACGTGCAGGTGTTTGAAACCCGGAATTCAAACAAGGTGGAAAACATTTGCGCTTTTTTACGGCCGATTGCCACCTTAGCAAACGGTCGAATTTTAAGGTTGGGGTAGCCATTCGACGCGGAATTTTATGCTCTTCAATAAAGTAAACGGAGAGATTTTCTGTACCACGCATAGTTTTCAAGATATCAGCAAAAAACGTTCCAAAATTTCGAGATTTTCAGGCTCCCAAAAGTTCTCCCGCTAAAACGTTTCGCTTAGTTTCCAATGGGAAAGTGCACTGTTGGGGTGCCAAGGCACCAGTTAGAATTTGGAAACATAACATCCGACCTTTTGCAGGCATCAAAGTCTGGATTGACAGAACTATACCTGGACATAGCGGACTCTTTTCGAAGCTTCTTCTCGCGAGCACAGAGGGACATTTGGGATTCGCACATCCTCCGTGTTCTGTTGTACTGCTGAATGAGCGTCTTCTTTCGCAAGTCACCCTGCGACATCACCTATCAAACAAAACATCCGTAATGTAGAAATGCATTTTTTGGAATTAGCAAAAATTGAGGAAATATTGTGCTTTCGTACTTTTTCGAACAAGGCTTCCCGGGATTTACTGAGGTAACTTTTGAGGTTGGTATTATTGGAAGGGCAGGTAGCGCACCCTATTCTCGACTCGGGCCTCGTTTTGGTCGCCGCCTGTCGGGCTTTTCTCGCTTTCACGAGCCACGGGTGTTTCAGGGCTTGCTTGGACGACATCCTCTCTCTGAAATACTCATTTTATTACTTAGGTATTCCAACGCCAATGGACATATCGATGGCATCACATTATCAACTCGTGTCTCAAAACTGAACTGATTTTTCAGAAGAGACAAAAAACTGTTGGTTGAGATAAATAAATAAATATAAAATATAAAAGAAAAAATGAAACATAAAATATAAATAAAATAAATATAAAATAAAAATACACTGCCAAGTGGGACATGGCACATAGCTTCCTCGAGTTCAAAGATATTAGCTCACTCAGCTGATCAGAGAAAGGCCCGTCATTTCAATCGACTCTTGTACTCTCAGAAGGGCTCCACCTCTAATTTTTTCGATCTCAAAAGTGAAAACAATGCTTCCGCTACTTTCGGTAGTCTCTGGAGCAATATATATATAAACAAAATGTATAATAAATATAAAATTAAAATAAATCGGTATAAAAATATAAATAGATAACAGGGGCCACCACCCTAAATATAAATACAAATACAAAATAAATACGAGTTTCTCATTCAGAAAATGGCTAACAATTGAGATACGATGTTATCATGTGATGCCATCGATAAAGCATAACATTTTAGGTCTCACTTGGGATTTCTACGGAGAAGTCGTCGAACAAAGTCTTTGGCATCTTCAGAAACATCTTCAAATAGCTCATCCGGAAAGTCCACCTGGAAAAGTAATCGGCGGTTCAGACTCATCAATTCGGACCAAATCGGTTAAAATCTGGCTGGTAGTTCAACTTTCCCCCACCTGAGCGCGTGAAATGTTGAGGAATGTTTCTTGGTCTGTTTCTCCTCCGAAGGGGGAAAACCCGGTAAGAAGGACGTACGTAGTGACACCCAGAGACCTGTAAAGACATGAGGCAGGTGATGTTGGAGAAAGAGAGAGGGTGGTTAATCAATAAGCGAGAAATACTTTTCCTCTGGAATTGACAGAATTATAGTTCAACATCAAGATCAACATTTCTCGAATTTATCTCAAAATTTAGTCAACAGACTCGATCACCAATAACTCACCACATATCTGCGGCCAGAGTAATCGGTTCGTAATGGAGGATTTCCGGGGCTGAAAAAGAAAAAAGAAACGTGAATATTGACACTAAGAGTAAAAAGTCTTTTTGAGTGAGTTCACAGAGCAAGTTCTGTCGGTGTCGAATCAGAACCCAACGGTTCCAGTGTCCTAAATTACCAGGAAAACGATACCATATTAAATATTTTGACCTCCTAGGATCCTTCCAAAATCCAATTTGTAGCCCCGTGGAAGCCCAAGGTCAGTGAGACTCAATTTGACTTTAGGAGTGGTGTCGGGACGAGGAAGGCGCTCTTCTCCCTCAGCGTGTTGGCGCAGCGTTGTCGGGACATGAACTGCAAGGTTTTTGCATGTTTTGTCGACTAACAGAAGGCCTATGATTGCGTGAAGCATGAGAAACTCTAGGAGATCCTGAAGGCTGCAGGAATTGATCAGAGGGATATTAGGGTTATTGCCAACCTGTATTGGAAGCAGTCGGCTACTGTGCGGGTAACAAGCAATAATGAAAAAGCCTGCTCAGATCCGGTGCACATCAGGAAAGGCGTGCGACAGGGCTGCATTTTGTCACCAATCCTATTTAACCTGTATTCGGAGGCAATTTTCCGTGAGGCTCTAGATGGAGTCAGCGGAGGAATCATCGTGAATGGAGTTCCCATCAACAGCATTCGATACGCCGATGATACTGTGATTTTAGCCAGGACCCAGAGTGACCTGCAGCGCCTGATGGAACGCACAGTACAGGCAAGCGCTGAATTCGGGCTGCGCATCAATGTTGCAAAGACAAAGGCCATGGTTCTTTCAAAGGCACCAGAGGCAGTTGCACTGTGGATCGAAGGAAGGCAGGTGCAGCAGGTGTCCTCGTACAAATATTTCGGTGCTCAGGTTAATGAGCAGTGTAGTCAAAAGGAGGAAATCGTGTCCTGCATCGCATAGGCCAAGAGAGCTTTCTTTACTATGAGGAATTTCTTCGTCAGACAAGACCAGACTTTGGGGCTGAGGATCCGCATGCTGCGATGCTAAGTTTTTTCCGTTCTCTCTACGGATGTGAGACGTGGTCCTTGAACTCCTATTTGGAAGGTCGGATAGCAGCATTCGAGATGTATCTGTACCGCCGAATCCTCAGGATCCCATGGGACGAATATCGAAGTACTGCAGAGGATGGGAAAGGAGCACGAGCTCCTTCTCACAGTAAAATTTAAAAAAAGCTCGGTATCTTGGGCATGTCATGCGTGGAGAAAAATACGGGGTGCTTCGGCTGATTATCGAGGGCAAGCGGTCGATTGGAAGGCGTCAGAATTCGTGGTTGCGGGACCTGCGCCTGTGGTTTGGCTGCTCTTCACTCGACTTGTTCCGTGCAGCGGCATCCAGAGAACTGCCATCAAGATCGCCAACCTTCGCTCGGAGACGGCGTCATAAGAAGAGGAAGCCCAAAGATCCTCATGGTGATATTGGATCGTTCTGGGACCCCCGTAATCGTACGATTGTAGGTCCAAAAATACTTCGAAAACGACACCTAACTCGATCTCATAACTGAAACCCTTCGAAAAACCCTCCCTTAGCCCCATTTTAGCCACATAGCGCCCCACTGGTTTGGGCGATTGGACTGAAAACCTTGAGGGCACAAATTGATGGTGAACCGAGTGTTTTGTCAAAATTTCAGATTAAAAAAACATTCCTACTGCCCAAAACGGCTCAGACGGCGGACGAACATTTCGTTTTTGGAATATCCTCCTAAAACGAATATGGTCAAAATTTGAGGCCAAATTACATAGGTGTATTATTCCAAGAATAATAAACCAAAATCAGGGCCGTTTTGTAAGATGAATCTCCCTTCCAAAGTGATTGTTCGGCGATGGTGCAGAGGGCTTTAGCCAACTCGATGAGTTGGTTAGAACCAACTCATTGAATCTTCCTTATTCACTGGACTAGCAGTTGGAATCAGCTCTAGAAGTTCCAAAAAGTTTCTAAAGGTTCTAAAAAGTCAGCAGAATTGCCGCCATCGATTCCAAACGATCATTCGTCCGCAGACCAAGCTTGAGGGGTTGATGCCTAGTGCCCTACGGTAGGTACAGTAGGTACTACGGAGCAAGCGCAAAATGATTCCGAACTGCCAGAATTAGGATGCCTACTCTGCGATCTCTCTTACATGTATACTGCCGTCCAAAGGAGATGTAGGTATCTTTAGGTGAAAAGGGATGAGTTACTTATTCCTCATCCCTTTTCACCTAAACTATCTCGTGACTCATCAATTTACTCGTGATTAAACCAACACTTAGGGGTCGTCGACGGTGTAGTGGTTATAAAGCCGGGTCCACACTCAGGGGTCTGGGGTTCGAGACTGTCTTTAATAAGGTTTTTTGTCCTTTTCCTTTTCACAGTTCTCGTTGAACTTCCAGACAAATACAATAATAAAAAGTGGCAAAACATGCAATTCCGGCGGCTCTATCTCATGTTGACATGTGTATGAGATAAAACCTGGCCTAGGGACTTAGGACATCAACACATGGATGCGTCGAATCTGAAGTTCAATCGCGTACAATCAGACCACTTGAGGACTGCCGTGCCGTTGGGGATCAAAATCCTGTCAGGATGAAGGGGCACCATCGTCTAGCCATGACGGTGGGCTTGTCCCCCCTGCTTCGGGATTGTGATTCCCAAGTTTGAATTTCAGAGCTTTTTAAGAGAGAGAGAAAAAAAAAAACCAACACTTACAGACATATTCTGGTGTGCCCAAAATCTCGTGGACCTCCGTCCCATCCAGGACGACTCTGGAGATCTCGAAATCGCACACTTTCACTTCGCAGTCGGGAAACTCGCCCATCATTACCAGGTTTTGAGGCTGTAAGATAAACGTATAATTAGGTACAAATAAAAAAGAACAAGGTTCAACACTTGCTTGGCACTCCTCTGCAATACCACTGATGGCATAAATCGTAACGTATCGATTAATATTATAATTTCGAGATATAAACTCGCGTAAGTATAAATCATAATTATCTGACCACGGATCTCAATAACGGGGCTCAACGAGAGATAATATATTATGTTGCCTGCTAAGTGAGGAGAGTCTCTGGAAATGGATTTTTGAACGTTTGAAATTACGGTTTTAAATGGGCAAGTTCTATAATAATATTATATTATGGGGACAGTGCTACAAGCCTATGGCATTCGGGGGGGGATTGGACGGAGTGAGGTTCTTTTTTCGGAAAAATTTGGGGCACGGATAAAGTAGGGATGCTCAAAAAATATCGATATATCGAAATATCTATATTTTTCCGCCGATATATCGATATTTTTGAGCGATATTTTTTCCACCGATATATCGATATATCGATATTATTTTTAAAATATCGGGAACCGATATTTTTGAGAGTGATCCGACATAAATCCGAACACCAGCTATAATATATCATATTTCTATATTATAGAAATAGGATCAAAGAACGTGTAGGTAACTGTACGGAAGGTATTTCAAATCAAATAGGTACGATCAACGAGTTGCATTGGCAGAAAATATTAATCATGTACTGAATGTTTTGTCAGAACAATATAAACTAAGCAAATAAATCGTTTCCTTGATTTTACAAATAATTACCTACTCATTACAGATTATTCGAAGAATTTATAACCTTAATTTATTTACTAGTAATCAAAAGTCGTGAAAGGCATGGATTTTTTTTTAAAATTTGGACATATCCGATTTATCGATATTTTGTAAAGATATATCGAATATCGATATTTTTCTACGATATATCGACCTAGTAAAACGATATTTTTTAAAACTATCGATATATCGAATATCGATATTTTTCTTCAGTGTGGACATCCCTAGGATAAAGTGGGTTCCAAAGAATCACCTACCATCATCTTCGAACAAGTGGCAGTGATGCCAAATGACCTACCAACTTCCAACAAGTGGCAGTCAGTGATGCCAAATGACTTCAACCAAAACCCCTGCATCACTGAAAAAAAACCTAAAAACCCCTAAATAATATAAAAATCCCCCCGAACAAATGTGTGAGTGAAAAGAATAAATAAAAAAGTAATGGGGACAAAATTACGGTAATTGGAACCCCCAAGAATGAATTACACACCCAAAAATACTTCAAAACGACACCTAACTCGAGCCCCATAGCCAAAATCATCTCCCGTAGCTCCATTTTAGCACCCCACCCCCCTCATTCGTGAGAGCGCAACGAAACTGTAGTGACGAAAGGAGGAGACGGAATTTAATTCTGTGTCAATGAAAAAAATTTTAGAAAAAACTTGCGTTTTTTTTTTTCAAAAATTGTTGTTTACTTGAAAAATATTAAATATTTTGACCACCTGGGATCCTTCAAAAATCCCATTTGTAGCCCCATGAAAGCCCTATAGATCGCAAAAAGGAAATCGGGTCGTTCCGAGACCCCCAAAAATGGATTCTACTTCCAAAATTACTTCGAAAACGACACCTAACTCGATCCCATAGCCTAAAGCCTTCAAAAACCCCTCCCGTAGCCCCATTTTGGCCCCATAGCGCCCCACGGGTTTGGGCGAAAACCTTGCGGGCATGACTAGATGGTGAACGGAGTATTTTGTCAAAATTTCAGATTTAAAAAAATTCCTACTACCCAAAATGGTCCGGACGGCGGACAGACATTTCGGTTTTGGAATCTAGACCTCTTGAAACGGCCTCAAATTTTGAGGCCGATCCGAGTCGTCGAACTCCGTCGCGAAAACGTAGGTGAATTTTTCAAAGAATAATAAACCAAAATCCCCTATATGGCCTTAGGATTCCCTTTTTGGCACAACCTGATTAGGGGAATCCTCCTTTTTCATAGCAACCTTGGAAAAAGTTCCCCTTTTTTATGGGAAAACCGCCTGGGTAGAGGGAAAGATAGGAGACAGATTTTGAAAGAGGAATAAATGAGAAAATGTAGAAAAACCTATTGATCCACATCATGATCATAGCCTCTAGTTTTAGAGTAAATCTTCAAAAAGATTGGTTCTTATCTACCTATCTCACAGCACAGCACATTACCTACCTCGGTCTCCCCGATAGACCTAAACGGCGATTTGGAGCGCTACGAATGAATGGGCGGGGCGGGTACAAAAAACCCTTACCTCTATCGAGGGATTACGTTGGCGTTGTTGTTGTTGTTGTTGTTGTTGGACTCTATTTTAGTTGGCACTCTCAGGAAGGGTGTGGCCATTACTATTGTTTTTTTTTTTTTTTTTTATATTTATTTTTTGTTTGTTTGTTTTTTGGAAATATTTTTCCAGGAGTATTAAATACTCCTGGAAAAATATTTCCAAAAAACAAGAGTTCCTACAAATTTTGTAGGAACTCTTGTTCCATTACGTTGGCGTTTTTTGCAATCGCCCGAAAGAAGAGGGAGAAGAAGATGATGAGAAAAAGATGATCGCGCCAGTTAGACCAGAATTCAACAACAACAGCAACCACAACAACAACATAGATTTTTGTTTTGTCATATTAGATAATATTTTATTATAATGATAATGACAAATTTCGTCGTATTATTTTCTTTTCTATTATTTTAAGATCTACCCGTCTCCTTATAGTACTTTGTTTTACTGACATTAAATGCGATTAAATGTCGTAAATTTTATGATCCGTTTTATTTGTAAATTAACATTATTATCATCATCGTAATTTTATTTTACATGCTAAGTCTGAGGTAATGTATCTGAACAACGTATTTCTGTAGAATGAACCTGAAATCACCGCTCAAATTTAATGTCAGGCACCTTTAAACTTTTTCTTTAGATCGACTGCTTGCTGATGTTGATGACAATCCCCAAACCTCAGTGCAACACCGTTATGAGAGAATCAATAAGTGGGGGTGAGTGAAAATTGAAATCTCAGACCCTACCAACCTCACCATCGGGATCTATGGGGCATCTGTGGGGCTATAAATGGGGGTTTTGAAGGGCTAAAACCATCGATTAGAATCCATTTACGGCGGTCTCAGACCTATCCGATTACACTGTGGGGATCTAGAACTATTGAGCAACAAATGAACGACATTGGTCAGAAGGTCGAGTGAGGTGCCGTTTTCAAATTAGTTTTTGGCATGGAATCCGTCTGGGGGTTACTAATCTGTCCTGATCTGTCTGAATTATGTCCTTACACGTATTCATGTATCCATACCGGTTTATTTTTTTCAAATTTGAGTTTATCAAACTTCTTCCAATTACATGGAAATAATTTTTCCACAATTTATACCAAAGAGTGAATAATCCTTGTGTGCAATTTGCAGCTTTTAATGTAATTTGTTTTCTAGATGTCCCTACTGATGAAAAGGACGTTCGTCCCGCTGATGAAGAATATTAGTTGAAATCCTCGGTGAAGGTGAATCAATGGCAGTTGTACCGGATGCGCGCCCCAATTGGACACAATGGATTCTGGGGACCTTCTGGATGCCTTTGATAAGGTGAATTATCTGCTTTCACTGCAGAAGTTGTACCTAGCTCTTGGGTGTGGCTGGGTCGATTCTGCTGTGGTTTGCGAGCTATCTATCGGATCGATCCATATCTTTGTGGTTTCCCATTAAAAGAAAATGTAAATTTGAGTTACGAGCGCTATTTGTGATTTCGGACCACTGTGGCAAATCAATTTGGTGAGTAGGTACATAGCCATTTTCGGTTTGTCCCTCCAATTAAAAGATACCTAGTGAGTGTTGTAGTAGTGCATAAGGAGTGCATAGCAATACATGATGCTTATTTACTTCCAATCTGTCAACAGCTGTATTATTTAAAATTTTCTCTGTAATAATTACAATTACTGGGGTTCTAGACCTGTAAAAGTAGAAGCAAATCTTCAGTTAACGACTCTTCACTCCATGTAACCAATGACTGCTGTGGGGAATCTGGATTGATTACACCCCCCCCCCCCCCTCTTCATGAGGATCGCCAGCCCACCAGAGCTAGATCTGGCAGGAGGAGCGGGTCGCGCAATGGTTGTGGCGCGATCGTCCAAAAACCCTCCTTCTCACGCCGGCGACGGCGCATTTATTTCCTCCCGTCATTTGACATTTAACTGTTCATGTTACCATTGCGTGGCTATTTTGAAGGTGCATTTTCGATTGGACCAGTTTTTAAAATGTCTGTTTTCTTGGCAACCATTGTTGACATTTCAACTGTGGTCGCCGGAGATCAGACAACCTGTGTCAGCGGGTCCGGCCTCCCTTGGCGACAATTTGTCTGAGGAAGCCAGCCTTCTCACTGCCGTAATAACTGCGGATTCAGGGCAAACCAGCATTGAAGTTGATGTGTCAACCCTAATATAGGGGAATATATTCCATTCCAGAGGCCAACGCATTCCACACTTCGTGCCAGCATGGAGATGGCGAGTTTTCCCATTCTGCTTCAAGCCTCCCAGGTCAGCAGATCATGACAACTCGGGTCATGCCCTGGGTAGGGGTATTCAAGTACTCCCTTCCTCTTCCTCCAAAGACACTGAGGGTGAAATCCCAGTTATGCTGGAGGCCTTCCTCCAAACACACAACACAATTAAAGACAAACCTTTTAAGCAGTTAGGAGCTCATTTTGTGCATGAATGTACACCTTCAACATCCCTCATGCAGGGTGTCCTACAACTGTTCCAGGAGACTGGTTCCACTAGCGAGAAATGTGAATAATCATAACTCAGGGGAGGATGAGCTATATTTTTCTTCCCATTATTGGAAATCTTATATCTAGAATGAATTTTCGGATTGAAATGTTTCAAATATTGAAAGGTGGGTGAGGAGTTTTTATAAGTTCAAGAAGACAAAACATTCGTGAGCTTAGGTATGCCCTCCAATGCACAAACCCGAGATGATTCACCATCACGCATGTGTAAATCTACGACGCGGGAAGTAACGTAACCGGAATTGATCCCCAAGCGCCGGTATAGTGTAAATAACATAACTTTTTCCCCCATATTCGGCAGATAGCGGGCCTCTAAAGAGCTCAACTCTTCACCTTTTGCCAGACAAACGATCCCGAAGGCCCCTAATAGTTGACAACCTCATTGGAAATTCATAATCCGCCAGCTCATAACTACCAGCTCACCTCTCTCGGCTCATTTGAATAAAAAATTGTCGACAACCCCACTGCAGAGGAAGGTTGGGGAAAAAAACGGTAAATTACACCCGGGGAAACAAACCTAGAAGCCTAATAGCCACGGGGTTGATAGAAATCCGATTACACGATGTTTCCTACCGTTTTCGATTTATGGAGCTAAATGGCATATAACAAACTGTATCGACTACCGAAGAGACAATCAGACAATGTTTTCTATTGGCGACCTTCGCTTTTGCATTTCAAATTCCACTCCTCATCTATTTTGAATATATAATTTATGGGTGCTTTACAATCTGTGATGAGTTGGTGACAAGACACACTCATCATCTCAAACTAAGTATAGATAATGCAGCCTAGTTATTCAATCAAATCGAGTTTGTCCAAAATTGGTAGAACTTTCAAGTTCATCTTCAACACTGTCAAGTAGGATTAGGGACGATTTACCGAAAGGGGACTACAGGAGGATTTTTTGAAGGATGTTGGCTCTGGGATCGAGTTAGGCATCCGTCCTGTTCTTCTTCGCCTCTTACTCGCCTCTTCAATGCTTCCCTTTCTTCCCCGTAGCACAATTCTTGACGTAGGTACTCTCTTCGCTCGGCATCTTCGGACCACTTCATGCATTGGTCGCCATCTACCTTTCTGCCAGACAGCTTTCGGTACTCATCGATGTAGTCGTCTCCCTCACCTTCTCCGCCACTTCCGGCGTTCCTCAAGGCTTGCAGCTCGGCCCCGTTCTCTTCAACCTGGTTATCAACGGAGTTAGTCCCTTCCTTCATCGCACTAACCTCTGACTGCCTGCCCCTTCAGCAGAACCTCGATGCCCTC
Source organism: Pilophorus perplexus (assembly GCA_955831195.1). Taxonomy (NCBI): domain Eukaryota; kingdom Metazoa; phylum Arthropoda; class Insecta; order Hemiptera; family Miridae; genus Pilophorus; species Pilophorus perplexus. The sequence goes on from OY037015.1 coordinate 29,029,933, forward strand.
TCTCGGTGGTGTGACTTCAATGGCCTGGCCCTTGAAAATCCCGTCAAAATGTGCTCTCCTGTTCTCCACACCTACTCAATCAACGGAGTTACACCTCCTCGCTTGCCCGGCATTGTGGATCTTGGCATTTACTTGGACTCCCAGCTCTCCTTCTCGGACCACTCAGCTTGGGTTGCGCATGCTCAGCTTCATTAAAAGAAACACTAGGGAGTTATCACGTAAAGCACGTATAAGGCATGGAATTGTAGGCTACAATCATTTTTAACAAAACTTACTCAAAGGTTAATAATTTTGCACCTATAATATAGCATTTCGCCTATAATATTTATAGCATTTCACTACTACTAAATAGTTGTTGTTTTGTTTTTTTACGGTAGCAATTTGGATACTTTTTAGCGCAACCGTTCCCTCAAAAAATGGAAAGGTGCGCTCATCTCTTCGACATGTTTGTTTTTTTGTGTTTTTGTGTGTGTATCACAGCATCACGCCCGAACGGCTGAACAGATTTTCATGAGGATGGTCTCATTGTGATCAGCGAGTTCTGGGGGTGGTTATAGCCTATCAAAATCACCTCCGTCGTCGACGATTCGTCCGATCCCGACGACATAGTTTGGTCGTTAGATACCTAGTGTGTCAAGTTACGAATTCTTAGTTACGGTTTTGGTTTCGTAGTAACAGAAAGGTTGCGCTCTTCAATTCAATTGATGGCTTGTTTCCTACATTCTGGGCTCATAGGGCCGGTTTTTGAAACCATAGTCAAATCACCGCAAACGAGTGGTTTGGTGACCACCGTCAAACGCGATTTTACAGCCGCTATTTTGTCGGCGTTTTTAGAACCATAGTCAGCGTTCCGACAGCTGACCACGCCGCTAAAATTTTGGCGCCTTGAATATTTTCCCTAGGTGAAATTTTTTCGTCATTGCGGGTTTTGACAACTCATTTGTGAGGAAGGAGTTCACATTTCCCGCTTCTTCTGCCTTCAACATGTCATTATTTTGAGCGTTATTTGAGCGAAAAAAGTAAACAATTATCTCCATCTCTTTCTCCCACTCCGCACCCTCCGTGCCGCGGAGTCCGCGGCGGGCCGTCTCGTCAGTCAGTTGTTCCTCGTCAACCAATGAAAGCGGTGGTCACGGCTCCGTAAAAATTTGACCCCAGGGTCCTGCTGAGGTTACCGTTTCGTAAAAATAGCGGCCCGTAAAACGGAAACTTCAACGGAGGTTCAAAAAACGCATTTTCCGTTTTACAGCCGTCAGAGTCGTCTTTTACGGCCGTCAGAGTTAACTATGGTTTCAAAAACCGGCCCTAAGGGCTACAAATGGTATTCTTGAAGGATCCCAGGAGGTCAAATATTTCCGAGTAATTTTGGACGCATGCCCATACATTTTTCGAGGTCCCACATCTGTTCGAACAATGTAGATTTTTTTTTTTTTCATTGACAAAATTAATTTTCGCACAAGTAACCTATATCAAAGAATAATAAACCCTTGTGTAAAATTTGCTGCGTTTTTCTTTACAGCAAATTAATTTCAGCACAATTTTACCTACCAAAAATAATAAAACCTCGTGTAAAATCTGCGACGTTTTTTGCGAGCCGTTTTTGCAAGCCGCAATTTCACACTGTAAACGCGAATTCACACGCACCGTTTTCTCAGAACCTCCTGTGTGAGGTGTCGACAGTAACATTTGAGTCGTTTTGGCTGATACATCCGTTTGTACCAGTCGACAAACAAACGACTCCAAACAGCCAGGTTTTACGGTGATCGTCCAATTTTATTGCCGGCTCCACAAAAGTTTCGTCGGCGTTCAACTGCGTCTCAACCCCAAATTTGGAAGGCCGCCCCGTTTTTGGACGAAAATCCATCATGTCAGATTGTTTACCTTCCTCTCCCGGGTTGTTTTTCGGCGCCAGACCCTGCTCGATTTTTTATTATTATTATTTTTTTTCTTTTTTCTTTTTTTCAATAAGGAAGCTGAATATACGGCTGCCCGATTTCAGAATGCGACGTAATATTAGACGGGAAAAAAGTGGTTTTTTAAACGCTCATTTAAATTCAGATGCACTAAGGTGGACCCTCTTGGTCGATGAACTCTCATGAACATAGCCCTCCATACCAAAATTTCCGATTACCTTACAACCTACTCCTCAAAAACGCTGCAAATTTTGCACAAGGGTTTATTGCTCTTTGTTTTAAATTACACTGGTTTACAACAACAACAAAATGACCTGCGAGTTGCCGGCTTCTTTTTACCTTTTCTAGGGGTTTTTGAGGGTGCTGAATCCCAAAAATGATAGTCGCATTCTTTTTGGTTGGGTCAAATAAGGCCCTATTTTGCATTTTTTCGATTTTTTGGACCATCATTTACACTGAATTTGTCAGTAATCAACGACTTCACTCGAACTTCTTCAAAAGACACTCATCTTATAGCAAATTTGCTGTAGATTCCAAATATATACTTACATTTAGTCTGAAACCTTTTTAAACCATCAAAAACCTCAAAACAACTGCAAACAAATGAGCAAAAATAGCATCAGCTCTCAAAAAGAAACTTAGGGAGCTACAATTTTTCAAAGTTTGGTAACTAGAATTTGGGAATTCGGTATTCTACGCAGAATTTCCTCCAGCGACTCACCCAAGAGGAATATCAACTCCAAATTTTTATCAGACCTCTTTCTCGTCAATCCAAATGCTTGACTAAAATTTCAAGACGATCGCTCTAACATTTCAGACTTAAGTCTCACGATAATGAGCCTTTTCACGGGCCTTGCAACTCATTAATAAACTATAACAGTTATTTCTACAGTTACTGTATAAACTCAACTTTATAAACCGTCGGTTCATGTTTGCAAGGTGCAAAGTTTTTAACTGCACGAAGGGGAATCAAAGTGGGAAAGCCGTTTATTAAAATCAAATTTAATCGTAGCCACGCTCGAATAAACTGCTGTACCTACCTACGCTGCAGTATATCTGTCTTCCATTCTTATTTCTCTACATCAAATATTAAATTTGTATAGGTGCTCATTATCAAATCAAGGTTTTTTATTTGCAGAGGCCAATATGACACAGCAAACGTCATAAATGAGTTGGTACAAACACGAAATACATCAGGCAATTGCATGGTACAAGGCAAAAGAAAACAATGGTACATGATAGGTGTGGTCATATAAACAAACTAAAACAACTCAGGACGTAAGTAGAAACATGACAACAGATGAGACGAGGCTTCCCCATCCACGATCCACTCAACTCAAGACACATCGCTCCATGAAATACCGAAAAACTCCTCTAAAGAGTAGAGTTCGGCTTTGGGAAGATGTGATTTTATTACGTTATTAAAGGATCTATCAGGGAGCTGTTGTATATGATTTGGCAGGGCATTGAAAAGACAAGAACCCACTTGAATCGTGAGACTGTTTACCTACTTCCTACCTGAATATAAAACATCTCAAGTATGAAATGTTAGACCGACTCAAAAAAGCCCTCCCTTAGCCCCACGGGATTGGGCGATCGGGCTGAAAACCTTACGGGCACAACTAGATGGTAAAACGAGTGTTTTGTCAAATGTTCAGATTAAGAAAAATAAATTAAAAAAAAAAAAAAAAAAAAAATCCTGCTCAAAACAGCCTTGAGCCGAGGTTTTAGTTGCCGCAACATAACGTCAGAATAAGGCGACCAACTTCTGAAAATTGCTTGAAAATTATTGCTTTCAGTAGCAACCTGACACTTTTTCCACGAACAGAGCTAAAAACGCTGCAAATTTTACACAAGAGTTTATTATTCCTTTATATATAAATATACCTATATATATATATATATATATATATATATATAGGTTACTTTTGCGAAAATTAATTCTATGTCAGTACAAAAGTTTGAAGAATAAAAGGTTTATTAAATAAAAAATATTATTTTCCAAATTTTTTTATTCGGAAAATATTTGACCTCCTGGGATCTTTCAAAAATCCCATTTGTAGCCCCATGGAAGCTCCATAGATTCCCACGGTGAAACCGGATCGTTCCGGGCCCCCCAAAAATGGATTCTGCGTCCAAAAATATTTCGAAAACAACACCTAACTCGATCCCATAGCCAAAACCCTTCAAAACACGCCTCCCGTAGCCCCATTTTAGCCCCATTGCGCCCCACGGGTTTGGGCGATCGGGCTGAAAACCTTGCGGGCACAACTAGATGGTAAATCAAGTATTTTGTCAAAATTTCGGATTAAAAAAAAATCCCTACTGCCCAAAATGGCTCCGACGGTGGACGGACATATCGGTTTGAAACAGGACTATCCTCCAAAACCAGGATGGTTGGTCGCCTGACGCCTTCCTTCCTAACGGTTAGAATGAATAATTTAGGAAATTCGGGGAACGCGCAGTACCTACTGAAATTCACTGAAACATCATCGGCCACATTTTGAACTAGAGATGGTACCCACCTATACGTATACGTACCTCATTCTTCCCTGCCATTAATTTAGATCATAGTCAAACTTTATCTTTAGATAGGTAGGATATTTAATTTTTATGTATATTTAAAAAAACGCTGCAAATTTTACGCAGGGTTTGTAAAAATTCACTTGAGGCGCTTGATCAGCTATCCCATTCGGCCCACTAGGGGCCACTAGGACACCCAGGAACTGCCACAATTAGAGCGCTGCCTCAAGTAGCTCTTTAATACTCGAGGAAATGGAGTCGGATACGAACGCGGAATACGTAATTTATTTTAATGGCTCGAGCTGTCTAAATGAGCTGCCCTGGAAGAGGATGAAAAAGAATGGGTTGGGGTCGGTTTTTACGTTTCCTCAGAGCTTGATCTTTTCTAAGGTCGTTTTACCAATTGGAGATGGCAATTGTACGAGTGTACGTGAGGCTGGTGTGTGGTCTGGTTGTGCTTAGTTGGTAAGTCTTAATAGGTTCTAACTCGGTAGTCGCCCGAAGGCGTTGGTGATCTGTGGGGGGTATCAACTCAAGTCAGATTGACTATACGGGAGGCTGTGGACTTCAACGGAGGCGAGAAAACGCTAGTTGGGTCGCTGGTTTTCCTGGTAAGCAACTATCGTGTTTTGTAGCCTTCGTAAAAGTTGTCCTCTATATGTTGAAGGTTGTCGATGTGGGGGCCGGCTTACCAGGTGTAAGAACCTGAACCGATGGGTGTTTTTTGAATACTCACTGTGGGAACAATCCAAGATTTGGATGCTGGGTGTGTACCTAATTTGGAATTTGAATTCCCTAAATGTTGGTATTGTGTGTTTGGCGGAGTGCCGGCGGTGTGAATTCTCAATTTCGCTGCCGTTGTTTTGGAGGAAGAGGGAAGGAGGGTGGGGTCCAGGGAGTAGCACAAATTGTCGTGAGCTGCAGACTTGGAGAAGAGTGCAGCCACAGTAATGGGAAGGAGGACGACAATACCCCCATGATGTTTGTGGCTGCAGCTTCCTCGGACAAAGCATTGTCGTCAGAGGTGGCATGTCCCACTGGTCCAGTCTTACCTGGAAACGCCCCCGTGGCTTCCTTTCCCGTGGTCGGGCAGCAGATCCAGGCGTCGGGATCTCTCCCACTGACTCAGGTACCCTGAACGAATTGTCGCCGAGGGAGGCCTTGTAGTTTGGATTAACCCCAAACACAGCATATCGTTTAAGTAAATTAAAGGGAGGAGAGTACCTCCATGAATTTGTCCGGCATCGGGAACGACATTTGCACGACAGACCGTTGTCGACGGTGATATTGTGAAACACAGGGCTCTGGGGTCGGTAGGTTACTGGGATTGGAAGCGTGAGGAAAATGTCACATCATTCGAGACTATGATTCACGGTAGAAAAAAAAAAGGCGCTGTAAAGCGTAAAACGCTGTAAATTAGGGTGCGTAGGTATACCTACAGGTAAGTATTCCTAGGTATCCATTACATATAGTTACATCCATACATTACTATAGTTACGCATTTGCGCAATTGAAAAAAAAAAACGCTGTAAAGCTGTAATGGATGCCCTACTAACTACCTAAGTGAGTAGAGGTATTGTTCCTAGATTTGCTGTTACCTATTTCAGTAATGTGTGATGGCGGAGGTCTGAAGACGCATTCCTCTTGTTCGTGCCGCCATGTTTTGGAAGAAGATGAAGAGAGTACCTACCAATATAAACCTTCTAGGGTGTATGCTTACTTCGTCGAGGGAGCATACCGGATTCACGTCCCTCCGGTGGCGTTAGAGGATGCCAGCTCGCAAGTTGGTCAGCATTAGGGAACTTTTCATGGAGAGAAGGGAATTCTGCGGCCATACTTTGGTAGAATGCGTGCATATGTACTCAATTCAAGTAAGTAGGCGTATACTTCATAGGAGAGACTGGGATGGGATTAATCAACCGCCATTTTGTTTTTTGAAAAAGAGGAAAATTCGTTTTTCACTTCATTGTGTTGTTGGCTTTCTTCTAATTTTGTTGGTAACCGACCACCATGAAGCATGAAGTTCTTGGGACCTTGAATGAAGTAGGTAATCAATTTTTCATTCCACTCTTCTTCATTTTCACACTTGTTGAGTTTCCAAATCATCACTGGCCGTGTTTCAAAGTTATTGTCTATTCAACAATTCTGGTCAAAAATTGGAATTCTTGTTTTGCCATTTGGTTTATTATTTTTGGAATAATACACCAATGTAATCGCGACGGAAAACGAAAACTCTGATCGCCCTCAACACGTTTCAAGATACGTTTCAAGATGTCTAGATTCCAAAAACGAACTATCCGAGCCGTTTTGGGCAGTGGGAACGTTTTTGCAAATCTGAAATTTTGACAAAATACTCGACTTACCATCTACTTGTAGTTGTGTCCGCAAGGTTTTTAGCCCGATCGCCCAAACCGGTGGGGCTCTGTGGGCCTACAAATGGGCTATGGGAAGGGGTTTTAAAGGGTTTCGGCTATGGGGTCGAGTTAGGTGTCGTTTTCGAAGCATTTTTGAACGTAGAATCCATTTTGGGGGCTCCCTGGACGATCCGATTTCACCGTGGGGATCTAAGTATGGTGCTCGCATGGGGCTACAAATGGGATTTTTGAAAGATCCCAGGAAATCAAATAAGGCGTGGTTTTCCGAGTAATTTTGGATGCATTATCCATTTTTCGAGGTCCCACATCTGTCCAAACATTGTACAGATTTACATAATAAACTACAAAATTCACCGTTAAAAATTCTTTGGACCTTATAAATAAGATTAAAGATATTCAGGTACCCCGTAATTCAAAATTAGTGTCTTTCGATGTTACTAGTTTATTTACTAACATTCCAGTTCAACAATGTAAAGATGTAATTACCCGATTAATTTTAAATTCTCAACTTGATTTTGTAAGGAAAGATGAGCTATCCCAAATGATGAATTTATGTATAGATCAAAATTATTTTAAATTTAATGGGGATTGTTATACTCAACCAGGGGTGGCTATGGGATCGCCATTGTCTCCGCTATTAGCAGATGTTTATATGAACCATTTAGAAGGGATCAATGAAACAAAATTCAAAAATAATGTTGTTTATTGGTATCGATATGTTGATGATGTTATTGTCCTCTTCAATGGGACTGATAGGCAACTAGCTAATTTCTTTAATCAACTCAATTCCGTAGATCAGCATATTCAGTTTACTAAGGAAGTGGGGGGGAATGAGCTGAATTTTCTGGATTTAACTATAAAATTAGAGGGGGGTAAGCATGAATTTACAGTGTTTAGGAAACCAACCTATACGGACGTGGTTATTCATAATAGTTCCAACCATCCAGCATCTCATAAATTTGCGGCCTTTTATAGTATGATTAATAGGGCTTTATCGGTCCCAATGAATCAATTAGCTTTTCGGAAAGAAAAAGAAATAATTTACTCTATAGCGGAGAGTAATGGTTATCCTAGGGTTACAATAGATAGAATTTGGGGAAAGATTAGTAGGAAGAAATTTCAGTTAGCAGTCACAAATTTGGAAAGGGAGGATAAAGAACCAGATAATAGGAAATGGGTTAGTTTACCGTTTTATGGGAATATAACTCAGAAAGTGGGTCGTATATTAGAAAATAGGGGTTTCAGAGTAGGTTTCTATTCACAAAATTCTACGAAGAAATTATTAGGGAGTGTGAAAGATAAGATTCCCTTAGAGGATAAAGGGGATGTGTATATATTAAAATGTGATTGTGGGATTCAATACGTAGGACAAACCGGCCGAAAATTTAAAATTAGAATGAAAGAACATAGTGATGATCTTAGGTTGGGAAGGGGTAGGGAAGCTTTTGAAAAACATTTGTCAGAAGAAAACCATAGAATTAGTTATGAGATAGGCAGTAATAATCCAGCCATTGGGATAGCTCATGTTTGCCAAAAAGGTCCAAAATTAGATGCTTTAGAATCTTTGGAAATTCAGAAAATTCACAATTTAGGAATATCTGTTAATGACCTGGATGTAATTAGGCGTTCCCCGTTAATTGACATTTTCTTGTGAGTCTTCCTTTCACTTATTTGCCGTTCACATTACCTTTCACCTTTCTCCTTTTATGCCACCTTTCTAATGCCACGCCCATTAGAAGGCACATTTCACTTTTGTATATAAGTAACTTCTCACATCTTCCTCATTCTGTATTGTACTGATGATGGTCTAATCAACCGAAACGCGTCTACAAGTTTATATATTTTTATCGTGGAAATAGACTATTTCGTCTTAAAGCGGCCTTTTTTTTTTTTTTGTACAGATTTTTTTTTTTTACATATTTTCAAAAAAAATCTTAATGTCACGGAATTGATTTTTGCAAAATTTTTCCACATCACAGAATAATAAACCCTTGTGCAAAATGTGCATTGTTTTTGTTTTCCACCAACTACTTATAAAATAATATTATGATTGATCGTTTTGGCCGGTGAACTGAGGTCGTGGGGGATGTTGGACTAACTTCCAAAAAAGGGGAAACCTGGTCAACCAGCGTATAAAATGGTACAAAAAAGAGATTGTGCCATCTGTAGTTCCCGAGTTCATCGTCCCCCGTGTGGGAGTCGACAGAAGTTTTGACACGTTCGGGTGATGTCAGCTCTCCAAAACGGTCGGAAGCGCCAAATCTCAACGGAATCGTGATAAACGGCGCCGTTTCGTCAGCCGGAGCGATTTCGACGAACGATGTGACTCCTTTTCGGACTCGAAGAATTGTTTCCTATTCGAAGCCTTCGGGGCGAAGAGAAAATGTGTTCGGGGCCGTTTAGGCGAAGAAATCCATTTCGAATGTAGGTGGAAATGTAAATCAACTCCTGGGAGTTTGAAGATTGAACTACTAAAACTCCTAATGGGATTTCACTTGCGAGGGTAATTCTAGGTTGTCAGCCTACCCAACATGCATACGTAATTAGGTCAAGACATTTCTTACCTTTATATCTAGATGTGCGATTTTTCTGTGATGAAGGTAAGCCAGGCCTTCCACAACATCCTGAACATACTTGACGACGTCTTTTTCGAACGGGACCAAATTGTCGTCAATTAGAGTTTGCATATCACCACCAGGAGCGCTGAAATTAACAAAATCTCCCCTTAATAAATTATTTTCTTTATTTACAGTTTGTGAGAAATAGAATAATAAAGAACGTTTCATATTTAATGGACTACTTGAGTGATTTTTTTAAATAATAGTTGATGGTGATGTTGACCGTTTCAATTAATGTTGTTGGAAACTTGTTGAGGGTCTCTGTTACTCTGTGGGGTCAGTCAAATAAGACGAGATTTTTGCCGACGTTTCAAGAGATATATTCTCCTATCATCAGGGCAAGTGCAGGGACAAGGGCAGTACACGATGTGAACCGTCGCTGTCGTACAAATATACTCCCTTTTTAATTATTATTATACCCCCTTTTTAAATAATATTAAAAACCCTTAAATATTAAAAGAAACAATATTATTGTAAACAATAATAAACTTATGGAAAGGTCATCTTCACATAATGTCTATCAGACACAACGTGAAGATGATCTTTGCATGAACAATTTAAAAAAAGATTCTAACCACGTACTGTCATAAAACTTTTATTGGAAATCGTTTGTTATAAACGATGTCGTCGCAGTTCATTAGTCATTAAACTTAATACCTAATTATTAAATAACAACCTAATTATTAAATAAATTTCATTTGTACCTAACTAGTGGGCGATTCATTTATTGTTACCAACTTCCCAATATTTGCTTTTCTACATTTTATACATACATTTGTACCAGGGGTTGAAATTGAGTGATTTTCATCTTTGAGAATCGCTCAAAATCGAAATTTGAGTTATTTTTCACTCAGAAAATAATGATTATTTTTCGAGTTTTATTTTTCTGCTCAGAAATAAGTACTTACTGATAATTTTTTGAGCGATATTTTTTCACTCAAAAATAAAACTCAAAACGCCCTAGCTCCTAGGCTATTGCACCTACTCATCTGTGGTTTGTCTCATTCGATTCAGCGTTCAAAATACTACAAGACAAACACGTAGATCACTTCAAACAAATTTTTTTTGAATAATATTTAATATTAGGGTTAGTCCAGTCAAATGGTGGTTTTCCCGTACCTAACAAAATGTGGGAAGTTTTTCTCAACGGGGTTTTTTTTTTTTTTGGGGTGCTGAATCCGAAAATGAAGTTGCCCTCCCTCTCAACCCCATTTTCGCTGTTATTTTGAGGCCTTCTGCCGATAAAAAAATCCTCAAACACGTCCATTCCTAATTCTATTTTTTTTTTTTTTTTTTTTATGTTTCATTGAATTTTATTCCATCAAATGGCATTGGCGAGTTGAACACCGAACGAATCTAGTGGCTGAAGAAGTTTTCAAGGGCACAATCCTCCTGCAATTAGGACCGTGGAGCAGCTCAAATGGGATCTTCATTAGGTGCAGATGGTTAGAAAGGAATCTCCTTTCCGGCCACCTCCAGCCCGTCGGAACATTTACCTGATTCAACCTAAATCTAAGCATCGGTAGGGAGACATCACTTACTATTCCATGACGATAATGAGCTCCTTGGGCGTCTGGAAAACATCGTGGAGCTTGATGATTCGGGGAGACGGAGAACACAGCGAAAGAAGAGCGATTTCGTGGTATATTTCCGACGTGCAATCTTCTCCGTAGCGGTACCTGCTCGAAAATTTGGCAGCGTACACTTCCCCCGTCGCGATGCTTTTGCACCTCCACACTGACGCAAACATCCCCCTGAAAACAAACGACAAAAATTAGGTAAGTTCGCAGATTCACCAAACTGGCGAAATAAACTTTCGTGGTATTCAGTGGGGGGCGATCCAACTCTGCCAAAGTCCAGCAAGTGAAAACATGTCAATGTGAAGACTACAATCTCCGCCAGTGATCCGTTTGCCTTGACGTCAACACCTCGACTGGGGTTAGCAAGAGATAACGAGAAAAATGAGTGAAATACGTGACTATAGTGAAGCTATAGCTTCACTGGACCTTCGGCACAGAAATTCCAAAATCCAGGAATCCTGAAAAAGATCCACAGATTCAGAGATCTGGAGATCAGAAAATTCGGAGATCCGGAAATCCACAGATCCCAAGCTATAGAAATCCACGAAATCCAGGAAAGATCCAGTGATCCAAAAAATCCAGGAATTCAGGGATCCCATGGCACAAACATGACATTGTGAGATGCTCCTTTCACTAGCGGAGTTTGACGCATTCCTTCTATTGGTGGAGTTGATCTCTGACGAAGTTGGATGGTCCCCATTCAGTGAGGAGAAAGTTACATCATGCAGAAAATATAGAATCACTTCTCCCATGTGTGCAGGCCCTGCACTGCAGGGTGACAGGTAAGTTAAAAACAATCATCTCACTAGTATGAAGAGGCTTTCCGGCGAAATTAACTTGTCAGATGAGTGAATAGCTCGGTGATTAAACCTGGCAGTTATGTACTGACTGGGGTTTGGAGAGAAGAGTCATAATAATCCTCATATCCAGTTGTTGTGTGTTCACAAGGTCTACCGGTTGAGTTGGACCGCTCGGGAAAATTCCATCTCGCCACCTTTTGATCCTGCCGACCCGGTCGGGGGCCCTTTTTAAGGCGAGGACATTAAAATCCCATAAACCCCGAACGAAAATCGTCGTAAGAAACACAATAGAGTTTCGGGTTACAATTGTTCCTGGAGCCTTTGGTGAGGAAATTGACTCAACACACAACATGGAGTGACAAAAGAGTAATAAGAGTCGCGTCTACGATAAAATTGAGTTTCACGAGTTTCAAGTCTGCCAAAAACATGCCAAACATATAAGTAATAATATTACTTATATGTTTGGCATGTTTTACATATTATGTAAATCGTACGATTTATGGAGAAAAATGTCATCCATTTTTTATGTGTGGTTCTCAGAAAACTCTGCAAATTTTTCACAAGAGTTTATTATTCTTTGATATATTTATCAAAAGTGAATGAATTACTCTATTTAAAAAAATATAGATTATATAGATATAATATAATATAGATATTATCTACACTCTTTGAGTTTGGTTGTTTAGGTTCTTGAGTTTCGGTCAATATAATGAATTTCTGGTTTCCCGACGTTTCGGCCGTTTATTCAGCCATTTTCAAGGACTAGGCACAACAAAAGAATGACAGAAAATAATGACTACGACTATAATGAATAATGATGGGAAATAATGGTAAGCTTTTCTTTTATCTATAGGTATACTTATAAGTGCCTACAGGCACATGAGTTTATTTCATGGAGACCTACTTATCATGATATGATGAGTGGTACCTACAAAATAATGGCTAATTATACTGAAATTACATGAAATAGGTACATAGGTATATACTCATATTTTGGAGACAGCTTCATCCAATAACAGAACAACTGATACATTTGGAATTCACTGTAGTGCAACTGGTTAGGAAGAAGAAAAGTCATATCCATCGGAGTGCTGTTCATCATATCATGGTAGGTAAGTACGTAGGTCTCCATGAAATAAACTCATGTTCCTGTAGGCACTTAGGGAAAAGAAAAGCATGCCATTATTTCCTGTCATTATTCATTGTAGTCGTAGTCATTATTTTCTGTCATTCTTTTGTTGTAGTCCTTGAAAATGGCTGAATAAACGGCCGAAACGTCGGGAAACCAGAAGCGACCCTCAAGAACCTAAACAACCATACAGTTGAACTATAGTTACCTACTATAGTTCATCACGTTCGACATACAATATCAACTATATACTTTGATATAGGTTGATTGCGCAACCTATTAGATCTGTGTCATTAAATGACACAAAAATATTTTCTAAATTTTAGAAAATATTTTTCAAAAAAATAAAAATGTTTTTCTGTACGATGATTGGACAGATGTGAAACCTAGAAAAACGGAATTTGCGTCCAACATCCTACTCGGAAAACTCTTTTAATTTGACCTCCTGGCATCCTTCAAAAGTCCCATTTGTAGCGCCATGAAAGCCACATTGATCCCCATGGTGAAATCGGATCGTTCTTGGACCCCCAAAAATGGATTATACGTCCAAAAATACTTCGAAAACGACACCAAACTCGACCCCCATGGCCGAAAACCTTCAAAACCCCCTCCCGTAGCCCTATTTTAGCACCATAGCGCCCCAAGGGTTGAGGCGATCGGGCTGAAATCTTTGAGAGCACAACTAGATGGTAATCCGAATTCTTTTGTCGAAATTTCAGATTAAAAAAAAAAAAAGTTCTTAGGTAGGTACTGTCCAAACCGGCTCGGACGGAGTACGGCGCTCAGTGGGCAAAATGCCCGATCTAGGTGGACAAAATTATTTTATGGGCCTATTCTTTAGGAAATTTAACGCTGATCACGAATGTACCCACATGTTGGGGTGCCACATAACACACACATGCAAAAAACTCGAAAAAAGTAGGAGAAACTGGAAAAATAGGCTAAGGCTTTTGAAGTCAGTGTAATAACATTAAATGTTATAAATTTTATCGTGAAACGCACAGTTCATTACAGAAAAAATTCTGATATAAAATTTATTTAGTAGCATTTAGAATAAAATTTAGTAGCATTTTCTTAAATAAGATAAATTACATTAGGTAATCTAATTTATCTTCTTAAATAAGATAAATTACATTAGGTAATCTAATTCATCTTATGTAAGAAAATGCTATTAAAATAAAAAAATAAAAACACTATAAAATTTAGTAAAAAATAAAAATATTATTTTGAGGACTAGAGGTTCGAAGGAATATTAAATAAATATTTTGTCGGCTCATCATCCCCTAGGGCTTCCGTGTCCGAAGGCATGTCGAATAAACGAAAAAGTAAGCAAGTCGAATAAATAAAGTTGTAATTAAACCACAACGAACTAACTCAAGTTTCTATTGACAAAACACAATGGCGTTCTTCACCAAACATCCCGCGGAAAAGGAAAAAATGTTCTGAACGTGCTGTTCATGGCGGATGTAGAGTTCATGGCGGACGTAGGTAGGTAGGAGACCACACGACCATTCTGACTTCAGTCGCGTCTCTGCGATAACTGGCCTGGAAAAGAATACACAGCATCAGTCCTCAAAATGAGGGATACCCCCTGCTCCACTGTAGAGCAAGCAAAAGCGGGCGTGCATACACAAACCGCTAAAGAATGGGACAGTCAATGACTGCCAAGACTAGACTCAGGAAAAGAGAGCTGGTCCATACATGAGCAATAGCTGGATAGAAAATTGCCAAAAAAAGCTAGAAAAAGCAATTGTCTGCCACAATGGCAACTTCACTAGGCAATAAGATCCAGTACATGAGAGATGCTCTGAAAGAAGCACCTAATAACACCAGACCATCAAGAATCCGGTACAGGCTAGAAAAAAGCAATTGTCTGCCACAATGGCAACTTCCCTGGACAATAAGATCCAGTACATGAGAGATGCTCTGAAAGAAGCACCTAATAACAACAGATCATAAAGAATCCGTTACAAGTTAAAAAGGCTCAATAAGTGTTTTTTTTTTTTTTTTTTTTTTAAGCATTGGGTGCTATGGAAAGACACCATCTTTTGAGTGGGCACTTCGGAAAGACGCCTTCTTTTAATTGGACTGCTCACAAAGACTCGTCCGATTTTTTTTTTTTCAACTACGATTCATTTTCACTTCCTTGCTCCGAATCACTTAGTATAATGGAGGGCCCAATATCAGATGCATTTGGGACTTTCCTTAAACGGTCATGGGCGTACTTGTAAATTCTGCGCCCATCAATCGATTGCAATTCATAACGATCGTTTGGAAGGATCTGTTTAACCACAACTGGGCCACGGTATTTTGGATCCAATTTACATTGATTTCTTTCCTCTTGTTTTAAATAAACTAAATCTCCTACTTCAAAATTCACAACTTTGGCCTTCCCTTTGTCAAACTGTGTTTTGCTGTATTGAGAACTGGCCGCTATTTTTTCACTAGCTTGTTCTCTTATAAAATTCACATCAACCTGTGGTATGCCAGACACCTCCTCATCTACTACAATGAGCGCTCTAGGCCTAGAAACCTTGCCGAACATGAGTTCCATAGGGGACACTTTAGTTACTCTATGAGGAGTAGTATTCAGAGCAAGTTGAATATCCCCCACTGCATCTTGCCAGGACTTATTTTCATCCATTTCTGCCACTGTTAACATGTCTTTCAGAACACCCATAACTCTCTCCACCTGGCCATTAGCTCGAGCAGAGCCTGTAGCAATAAAATGAACCTCAATTTGAGAGCTGTCACAAAAATCTCGGAAGTCGCGAGAAGTAAATGAGCGTCCTTGGTCCACCACTAGCCTTCGCATGGGGCCGAACAAAGAAATAACAAATCTCAACGCCTTGATAGCGTTTGTTGCCTCCAGCTTATGAGTGTGCACAAGCAAACAATATTTTGTGAAAGCGTCTACAAATACAAACAAATAATCTCGAGTGTATCGCTTACCACTCAACTTCCCAGTGATGTCTAAATGCACAGTATGCCAGGGTACTGGCTCCTTGGGGATCGGATGCAGTTCCACTTGCTGCGCTCCTGCATCTCTCTTTCCTACTTTACAAGTTACGCATGTGTCAACGAGCCTCCTAACAAATTTGGACATGTGTTCAAACCAGTAATGATCATATAACTTCTCCAATGTTTTCTCCCACCCCAAATGGAAAACTGAATCATGGATATTGTTCACGATCGACCACTTGAGGGCCTGGGGTACAATAGGGAGGCAGCGCTCCCTTGAGTTCCGCTGGACTTTGCGACACAGCACCCCTGAGCGTAGTTCATATGTGTTCCGAATAGCATCATTAATCTCATCTGAGTTGAGCTTGGCAACTATGTCAGAGATGAATGAATCACGTTGCTGCTCAGCCAAAAACCAATCAGGAGAAATAGTGGTTAAGGAAACATTTTTAACAAGATTTGAAGAATCGGGTTGTTTAACAAATCCAAAGCGTTTCTTACCATGCGGTCGAACCTTAGTGTAATCCACGTTTGGAACAGTAGTCCCAAGGATTTCACTACTGTTTGCACCTATAGTTGCTGCTTGATTGACCTTTTTTTCAGCTGAAACTCCACTATGTCTGGACAAAAAGTCAGCATGTGCCATGCGCTTCCCAGGACGAAACTCCATGGTAAACTGGTACCCTTGTAAAAATGCCCACCATTTTTGAACCCTTGGAATAAGGTCTTATTTTTCCTTGGTAGCCTTTAATGACAAACAATCCGTAACTACCTTAAAAGAATGACTTTGCAAATAGTTGTTGAAATGTTTAATTGCTTTTACAACTGAAAGAGTTTCTAACTCATAGGCTGGGTACCCCGATTCAGCAGTTGTTGTTCGTTTGCTGAAATAAGCCACTGGTCGTGGCTTGTTATCAATTCTATGAAGAAGAATTGCTCCAAAACCCTCTTTACTCGCGTCTGTGTGGAGTTCTATAGGATGTGTTGGGTCGAAAATCATCAAGACTGGGGAGCTAGTCAAAAGGGCTATAATCGTTTGCCTGGCATTTTCATGTTCTCCAGACCACTCGTCTATTTTCCCATCTAACTTGGTTCTTGTTAAACGATACAAGGGAGCCATGATTGAAGAAAAGTCTCGAACAAAAGCTCGGAAATAAGTAGCAAGCCCAATGAATGACCTCAACGATTTGAGAGTACTAGGGGGAGGCAGCATGGTCAGGGCATCAACCTTTCGACTGTTGGGACGGATTTCGCCGTTTTCCACCTCAAAACCTAGGTAGGTGACACGGGTGACTAGGAATGAACACTTGGAAATGTTCAAGGAAAACCCATTTTCAGATAATACCCCTAGCACTTCATCCAGACGACACAAGCCTTCATCATGATCAGCTGATGTTATGAGTATGTCATCCATGAAAACGATAGCATAAGAGTGAGCCAACGGACCTAAGGCCTTCATTACTGCTCGCTGGAAATTGCTTGGCCCATTACGTAGGCCCATGGGCATGGTCAAAAATTCATAATGGCCATCGGGGGTAACAAATGCTGTTTTGTCTACTGAACTAGAGTGCATTGGAAGCTGGTAAAATCCACTGGCCATGTCAACAGACGAAAAAACACGAGCTCCTCTCAACCGAGCAATTTGATCATCAATGAGTGGAAGAGGAAACCTTTCAGGCAGTGTAACTGCATTGAGACGCCTAAAATCCACCGCCATTCGCCAATCACCAGATTTCTTAGGAATCAGCAGAACAGGGCTAGCAAAGGGGCTCTCACTTGGGCGGATTACATTGGCAGCTTCAAGCTCTGAAACTCTCTCACGCAACGCCTCCCTCTGGGTAGGACCAAGTCTATAAGGTTTTTGAAAGACAATCTTGGATGGATCAGACAAACGAATATTTACCTCCCCAGTGGTTATTCTAGTGGTTGGAATACCATCTATGAAAAAACTTTCATACTTCTTTAAAATCTGCATGAGCTGAGGTTTTTTGTGGACCGGAACATCAGTCTTGATATTTTCAAACTTGTCACTAGACTCAATAGTATTAACTAAATAACTGGAGCTGATGGTTGGCTCCATTGGACGTTCAAGAATTACATCATCAAATTCATCAGATAGCAACTCAAAATCATATGACTCAAAGTCCTGTAATGGATCATTGTGGAAAGTTAAATCATGAAAGGATTCATTTGCCAAACATACAGGGATGGACATTTCAGAAAAATCTATAGCTAGGGGAACTCTAGAGATGGTAAGAACATTTGATTCCACCCCTTTCATGTTCATGGTTATTGGGTCAGACCCAACGTCGTGAGTTTCCCTTGATTTCAAAATGCAAGTTTGATTTGTGACGACCATACTGAGATTGGGGGACAAAATTTCTCGACCAACCAAAATGGGATAAGAAATACAATTATCTGGAACAATATGGAACAAAATGTTGAGTGAATGGTCGTTCAGTTGCACAAAAACTTCCAACTGCTGAGAGCACAGCACTATGGCAGAACCTAAGCCATGAAGATTGACATTATTGCAAAAGGAAATCCCCTTAAAACGTTCACTCATTTTCTGCCCCACCAGAGAGCATTCAGACCCAGAATCAAAATTGTAAGAAAAATACTCACCATTGTGGAATAAAGTGCCAACAGGGTTGATTTGACACAGGGAGACAGTCTTGTCAGCAGCACCTTGAGAGGTTGAGCCACCTTCGGGTCCACTCTTGTTACCCCTTTTGGGACACCTTGAAGCAAAGTGGGTCGGGGATTTGCAGATGAAACATGACGACGTTCCCGATCCTCCACCATTCTGGGATGCTCCTGCCGAAGTAGTGGCTGCTGGGGTCACCCCTGGAGTTGCACAGCCATTCTTCAAATTCTTCAAAGAGCCATCACGTTGCCACTTGTACGGGTTGTTTGCAGAGTCTTGACCAGCTGGACGAGGTTTCTTAGAAGTCCCTGGGTCAGTGTCAGAAGTCCGTTTGTAGGATATATGGCTCAGTTCCCGAAGCAATTTTTCGCGGGTAACATCAGGCTCAGTGTATGCAATTCGCCGAATACGGGCATCATTTTGAGACAAATGGCCCAAGACCAAAGAGACTGCTATTTTTTCGTGATCAAATCCCTTCCAACTAGCTGTAAGCTTGTTGATCATCCTTGATGCAAACGTGGTGTAGGTTTCATCTTTATCACGGGGTTGTGACGAAAGAAATTGAAGGCATACAGCTGCTGGTGTGTCCAAAATACCCCACTGAGTTAAAAATGCAGATTTGAAAGTTTCCCATGTCAAGGCGGGATTCACAACCGTTGAAAACCAAGCTGCAGCGTCTCCTTTCATTGCTTGGCTTATGGCAATAATCAATGGTCCTCCAACCTGGTCAATTTCTCCAATGCAGCACTCAGCTGTTACTATCCATGACTGGGGGTCGGCACCATTAGCCTTAGGATCAAATGTAGGCAATGGTAGAGTTTTGCGTTGGGCTGATGTAAGCAACTGTTGAATCAAAGCTTCATACCTTCGATTTTGAGCCTCCAAAATAGCCAACAATGTAGGATCTGGTAAACTGCATTCCTTCTTCCCGTGAGCGTCAGATTTCGTCATCCCAGTTTCTGATTTTGTCGGCTCATCATCCCCTAGGGCTTCCGTGTCCGAAGGCATGTCGAATAAACGAAAAAGTAAGCAAGTCGAATAAATAAAGTTGTAATTAAACCACAACGAACTAACTCAAGTTTCTATTGACAAAACACAATGGCGTTCTTCACCAAACATCCCGCGGAAAAGGAAAAAATGTTCTGAACGTGCTGTTCATGGCGGATGTAGAGTTCATGGCGGACGTAGGTAGGTAGGAGACCACAAATATAAAATTTTTAAATGAACTTTTTTTAAATGGAGTTTTTTTAAATGACCCTTTTTTAATGGACTTTTTAAATGGACTGTCACAGAATTGTCATCTTTTCTCGAAACTCCGTCTCTTGTATATCAATAAAGTTTTTTAATAGGTAATTAGAAAAAATTTAGGTAGGTACTACATTAGTACATTAAAAAATTAGTACCTAGTATTAAAAAAGCCAAAACATCGAAAACGGAAAGAAAAAAAAAAAAAAAAATCGAAAGAAAGGGACTGAACACTGTCAACTAGGCCACCACAAATCTGATCTCTTGCAGTCATTATGACAACTATTTACCGCAACCATTTTTCGAACAAATTTTATGGTGACACTTTTCTCTGAAAGTTGCAAATATGCGCAGACGATTTTTTTCTTATGAACGAGGTTTATACATGTATAAACCTAAACAGGTATGAAGTAAATGTATTAAATACATTTACTTCATACCTGTTTAGGTTTATACATTTATAAAGTAAATTTTACTTCATACCTATCTGAGGAGATCCATCGTTCCACAGGCGTCCAATAGGTATATATTATTATCGTTGTTTAGACACTACCTACTAGATACATAGTACTTATCAACGCGGTCCATGCTGGATCCACGTGACTTTGCAGTGTACCGCAACTTTTCAGATGGGACAAGTAAAATTTACGATATTCTGTAACGATATTCTGTGTTTCATTGATTTGAACATAACATTAGCAATTTGGGGGTCTAGGGTCTACTGGGGGGTGTCCGCCAGTACACTGGTAAAAACGCTGCAAATTTTACACAAGGGTTTATAATTATTTGATATAGGTTACTTGTGCAGAAATTTAATTCTGTGTTACGTAATGAAAAAAATTTAAAAAAAATGTTTTTATTTTTTTCCAAAAAAGATTTTTTTGATTTTGTTTAAAAAAAAAAAATTTGAAATTTTTGTTTGTTTTTTACTTGAAAAATATTTGACCTCTTGGAATCTTTCAAAAATCCCATTTATAGCCCCATGAAATCCCTATAGACCGCAACAGTGAAATCGGATCGCTGCGGGACCCCAAAAAAATGGATTCTACGTCCGAAGATACTTCGAGAACGACACCTGACTCGATCCCATAGCCGAAAGCCTTCAAATCTGAAATTTTGACAAAATACTCGGTTTACCATCTAGTTGTGCCCGCACGGTTTTCAGCCCGATCGCCAAAACCCGTGGGGCGCTATGGGGCTAAAATGGGGCTACAGAAGAGGGGTTTTCGAAGGCTTTCGGCTATGGGATCGTCAGGTGTCGTTTTCGAAGTATTTTTGGACGTAGAATCCACTTTTGCGGTCCCAAAGCGATCCGATTTCCCTGTTGCGATCTATAGGGCTTTCATGGGGCTACAAATGGGATTTTTGAAAGATCCCAGGAGGTCAAATATTTTTCAAGTAAAAAACAAAACAAAATTTGAAAAAAACATTTTTTGAAAAAACAAAATCAAAAAAAATCTTTTTTGTTGTTGAATTGTCAGTACCTAATTTGACGAGAAATACGATAGCTCCCTATTTGAGTAATCATCAGAAGCAGTTTTACAAGCATTCGAGAGAAGAGAAAGAACATCATCGACGATGATTCATCGTACAGCGGCAGGATCAACCCTCGGAGCCAGATCGATAATCAATTGGAGCGGAAGTTTTAAACAGTCAAATGATTTAGGGACCCCTTCAGTAAATTCTACGTCAAGCTATCAAATGTTTTACTCCTGCAATGTTTGAAAATAACATAAAATATTTCCATACGTCGCTCATTGGGCCAAATAGAAGCCAGGCAAGAAGAGGACCTGCAGCTCTCCGCACTGGCAAATCCAAAGGTATACCTATACCTTCTATAGTGTGTCCTAGGAATTGGTTTTATGACGTTTTCAAAGAGTCGAATCGATCGATTCAATGAGTCGGATATTTCAAATCAATCGGGAGAATCGCTTCGCGGCGTTCAACTGAGTCGACTCTACGAGAATCGTGAAGTGAATATTATGAAGTGAGGGAAGGTCATAATATGTTCTCAATATATGTAATTGCGGTTCCAATCAGAATTATTCTGATAGATTCTAATGAATGCCACGCCAAAAGGCAAATTAAACAAGCCATCAATTGAATTGAATAGATGAGCGCAACCTTTAGTTATTAATATTTAATGAGCGAGAGAAACTAAGAAACAGTAGGTATCTAGCGACCAAACTATGCCACACAACACATCAAAAGTATCCACGTGATGCTCATTACGTAAACAACTGCACCCTAACGACCGATGCGTAATAAAACCTTATGCCGATCAGAGGTAACGAACGGCTCAGGCTGCAAAAATCGTTTTGGAGTCGTTGGAATCAGCCTGAAAAGCTCATTCCATAGACCCTTGTACCAACGAAATCGGACAAAAACTTTCGTCCCCCTTTTGAGGCCTCCTTAGTTACACATCAGAGATAAACAACTTTCGTCGTGAAGGACCTCCCGAAAACCGATGAAGGGGATGAGGGAGGAAAAATCAAGGTAGCCTATAACCACCCCCCGAACTCGCTGATGACAATGAGACCACCCTCATGGAAATCTGTTGAGCCGCTCGGACGTGATGCTCTGTACACAAACAACAAAAAAACATACATGTCGAAGAGGTGAGCGCACCTTTCCATTTTTTGGAAAAAGGTTGCGCTAAAAAGTTGATTCGTTTTGTTCTATTATTCTTGGAATAATACACCTATGTAGTCGGGACGGAGGTGGAAAATCCTGATCGGCCTCAAAATTTAACGTTATACGTTTCAAGAGC
Organism: Pilophorus perplexus; assembly: GCA_955831195.1. Classification (NCBI taxonomy): domain Eukaryota; kingdom Metazoa; phylum Arthropoda; class Insecta; order Hemiptera; family Miridae; genus Pilophorus; species Pilophorus perplexus. The sequence continues at coordinate 29,052,494 of OY037015.1, forward strand.
CGTCCGAGCCGTTTTGGGCTGTAGGAATTTTTGTTGTTGTTTAATCTGAAATGTTGACAGAATACTCGGTTTACCATCTAGTTGTGCCCGCAAGGTTTTCAGCCCGATCGCCCGAACCCGTGGAATGCTATGGGGCTACTGGAGAGGTTTTTGAAGGGTTTCGGCTATGGGGTCGATTTAGGTGTCGTTTTCAAACTATTTTTGGACGTAGAATCCATTTTTGGGTGTTTCTAGTTGATATATTTCTTTCGATACCGTTATCAATACCAAATATCGATAACTTGCCGTTCGAAACCCATCCCGAAGTTATTATGTATTTTTGGTGGCAGAAATCAAACCACTCTTCGCAATTTCCCCGCTCCCTGGACTTAGGGCCACGGTTCAGCAATAATTTTGGGCCAGAGTGCAATGTCAAGTCCCCGAGGATGAGCGCGTTCGGTTGGGCGAGTTATCTGTGTGTTATTGAGCGACGGTTTGAGTCAGTCAAGTGTGCGATCCCGTTCGATTATTGATATGGATGGTTATTAGATTAGATTATTACCAGAGATGGTGTGGAAATGGGTTCCTGAAGGGCCCCCCCCTATTCACACACCTGGCTTGCAGACCCATCTCGGCGTTTCCTACAGTAGGAGGTCTGTGCCCTTGGCTCAATAGCCCTCCTACTGGGTCCTGTTGCACCAGTATCTCTTCCAAGTCTATTGATCCCAGAGCAAGTTACCTTTTGCGCTCCAGAGCCTCACACTCGGGGAGGCATTTATGCTCTACTTATTTATAAGTACCCACCCCAGCCTGTACCTCTACCCACCCGACCCTCTATCAACTGTGCCCGGAGCCCACTTTTCTATCTACTTATAAGTAGATAAGTAGATTACTTTGGTCTTTATTGGCCTCCATATTTCGCAATCACGATTCCAGGAATTTCCAGGGAGAATTTAATTAGGCCTTATTTTCTCATCGCTCATTTACTGTAGATCCCGACGTTTCAATCAATCAATCAATCAATAACATCTTTATTCATTGTCCTTCGGGAAGGTGCGAATGCGTCAAGAGACATATAAGTAAATTCAAATAAATCAACACAACATTCCGTTGAATAGACACGCTTCGTGAGTGGGGCACTAGGCACCTACACGTCCGGGTACCTATAGTATAGGCACCGTTCCCGACTCATAGAACTCGGACACGCTGTAGAAAGGGTTGGCTAGGAGGAAATCCTTGATACAGTTTTTAAATTTCTTCATGGTGAGGGCTCTTGTTGCTTCTGGAAGTCTATTGAACAGCTTCATTGAACTGAAGCGGAACTGCCTCTGTGAGGTGGTGAGACGATAGTAGGGGGGTCGAATTTCCTGCTGTCTTCTTGTCCCGTAGTCATGAGGAAGATCTCAGTCCTGGTCCCCTACGCTCTTAGCAAACAGGCAAGCTTCAAAGATATAGTGATTGATGACCGTCATTATTCGCTGGTGTATGAAAAGAGGCTTACAGTGGGCTCGGTAGTCCGCCTTACATAGTATCCTGAGTGCCTGTTTTTGCTTTTTTAGAACCTTTTCAATCTTAGCTGAATTTCCCCAAATGTGCAGGCTAAATGTGCAGACAGAATGAAACAGTCCGAAATATACCTCCCTATGATAGGCAGAGGGGTTTCGAAAGCGTGCAAGCTCCCATCCTCAGGGTAGGATTTCATTAGTCATAAATCTCTCTTATTTCATTAGTCATAAATCTCGATGTTACACACATCGTCGTCAACAAGGAACGCTACCAGGACATCTCACAATCATCAGATGGAAACAGGACACCAAGGGTAAATTTCTGTTGTAATATGTCAAAATTTAATAGTTACCGTCATACCGAAATTTACCCTTGGTGTCCTGTTTCCATCTGATGATTGTGAGATGTCCTGGTAGCGTTCCTTGTTGACGACGATGTGTGTAACATCGAGATTTATGACTAATGAAATACCCTGAGGATGGGAGCTTGCACGCTTTCGAAACGTCGGGATCTACAGTAAATGAGCAATGAGAAAATAAGGCCTAATTAAATTCACCCTGGAAATTCCTGGAATCGTGAGATAAGTAGATAGAAAAGTGGGCTCCGGGCACAGTTGATAGAGGGTCGGGTGGGTAGAGGTACAGGCTGGGGTGGAGGTGGGTGTCGGGAAAATGACGGACGAAAAATCTTTTTCCAAAAATCCTCGAGCTCGTCACCCGACACCCCCCTCGTCCCACCCATCTCGAGCTCGCCACACGACAGTCAAAACCTCGCATAGCCATGAGTCAGCATTTTCCGACGGAAAATCTTTTTCCGAAAATCCTCGAGCTCGAACTCGTCAACCGACACCCACCTCCACCCACCGCACCACCCCAGCCTGTACCTCTACCCACCCGACCCTCTATCAACTGTGCCCGGAGCCCACTTTTCTATCTACTGGCATAGGCACGACAACTGTTGTGGTTAACAATTTTAAAGTTACTGAATGCCGCACAATGGCACAAATTAGTTTATGTTTATCTTTGTAGGATCATTTAATAGGACAACCTAATGAATGAGATGGACTTGATAAATGACGAATTGACCCAAACACAATCCCCATTCCGTGTCTTCAATTTTTTGCGCCCAATTTTTTGCGCCCAAACCCATTACTTTTGAGTGCTTCCAGTTAGCCCAATGCCATTGCTTTAGCTCCCAGGGGTTGGCCCAAAGCCATCAAAATTTTGGCCCAAGGTCATTGCGTTTTGAAGACTTCAAAAAAGATTTAGTCTTTGGCCCAAAATCAATCCGCCCATTTTGGCCTACTTTAATTTTTGTATTAAGTATAGGTACAGTATTTTGAACAAAAATATAGTAGGATACGTTAAATTAAAGTAGATCTGGCAACCCTAGACGTGACCGAAACGGCGAGCAAGTTGAGACAATTTAAATGTTGCCATCAGAAAAAACTTGAAATCGCTTCGCTCAGCCTCGGCTCAGGATGCTACATCGGCGTTTCCTTTTGCGGCCACGAGACTGCTGTGTCGGAGCGCAATATTCTTGTGGGAGACCCATGAAGGTCTTTCTGGGATCAAAGGCTTTGCATTCTTCCTTAATGATAGAAAAAAAAACAAAAAAAAACAACTGTTATCAGCCCTGAAAAAAAGTCCATTGATTGTACTTTCGAAAAGGAACAATCTTGAATCTCTTGAAAATTCCTCAATATGTTTAATTTTCCGTCCTAGTTATCTTTGAAAATATTCCACAATTTCCGCCACGCGAGAAAGCTACTTGCCATGGTCACTTTTTCACGCTGAAACAAAAGCCTGACCCTGCGGGCTAATTGGCGTGAATTCTTTCCAGAAGGGTGTCCTTTCGAGTCGAGATAGCAGAAAACATTTTAAGGCCCTGCTCTTAATATTTCGGACTTTTTTTTTTCTTCCTTCCCCATATCGGATAAAAGGCGTTCACGGACAAAAAATCGACGCGAGCCTCAAATTCGTGGGAGGTCGCCTTTGAGGAACTTCGATTGGAATACCTATTTCAAGATTTGGAACGGCGACTTTTTTTATTTATTTATTTATTTTTTGTCAACGCCTCACAACTTCAAGAAACCAATTCGCAGACCGATTTGAAGCGTCTTGTGTAAACCACAGTGTAAGCATCTGGTGCAAACGTACGATTTGTAAACCATTCTTCTCGCTTTCATGTGCACAATTTTACAAGAAAAACGCTTCAAATTTTACACAAGAGTTTGTTATTCTTTGATATAAATTGTGCAAAAATTATAGTACATAACTATACTTACTATAATAGAGGTATACCCACATCAATAAAAAAAACTTAATTTAATTAGGTACCTACCTACCTATTTAAACAGTTTTCATTTTTAAATTTTGTTGCAAAGTTTGTGGACGTATGTGGGGCCCCGAAAATTGGATTATGCGTACGAAAATACTTCGAGAACGACACCTAACTCAACCCCTTAGCTGAAACCTTTCAACAACCCCTCCAACAGCCCAATTTTAGCCACATGGGTTAGGGCTGAAAACCTTGCTGGCACATTTCGACGGTAAACCAAGTATTTTGTCAAAATTTCAGATGAAAAAAAAAAAAAAAAAAAAAATCCTCAGCACAAAACAGCTCGGACGGCGGACGGTCATTTCGTTATTGGAATCTAGGTAGGTGCCTACGTTTCTTGAAACGTATAGGTAGGTGGTACCCAATGTCAAATTTTATGGCCAATCGGAATTTTCGACCCCCGTTGCGATTACATAGGTACCTAGGTGTATTATTACAAGAATGATACCATCCCCCCCCCCCCCCATATCGAATTTTTACGTTAAAATTATTGTAATTTTTTGTAAAAGTGTTTCTAAAAGAAAACCACTCACCAAGAAATCTTACGACTGACCTTCGTCAGTTTTTGGATGGAATGGTTTTTTAATAATTAAAATTATTGTAAGTATCTGATCAGCGGGCCCAGTTTAGCGGACGCTCTCCGTCTTCTCCATGATCAAAAATCATGACTCGGACCGTTTTCGGGTGAAGGGACAAGTAATTTGTCTCAATTATTGAGAAAAATCCGACTGGCAAAGTGGTTAGTGCCGAAGAGGTGGATTGTCGAGTGGTAAATGGGTGCCACATTCTGAGCCGACACTGTCCATACATTTCCTCGATCGGGACTTCCTGATTCGATTGAGCCGGCCCGGACTTGTTGATTGATTGATTGACTTGTCACAAACCCTGTAGTTAGTTAGCATCGCCCGTTTACTCAAAACGAATGACTCCGCTCTGGGTCTGCGTGTTTAAGTAATTGGGCAGCTCCTCAGTTTAGGTCAAGTACTCCAACTCATGCTCGACCCATCTGTCAACGCGGATCACTTGAACGATTCCAACGAAACAGCATTCAACTCGCGCAATAAATTGTAAAATTGTACCTAATGTAGCTATAGCTTTATAAAGGGCTTTTACCAACACAAATCCTTGTATGTACCGCACCAGCTGCTGAAGGAATATAATAATTAATATTGCCGTTTTTAGACGTCGATGAAATCAAATTTATGATCTCTAAAAAAAAAAAAAAAAAAAAAAAAAAAAAACGGACGGTAGACCCATGGTTCTACAGTCAGATCATTTAAGGGGAGACGAGGGGGTCCTTGGGTCCAAAAAGTCGGTTTTGGGGTTTTGGCATTTTTGAAAACTACACTATATCCCCAACTCAAAAAAATTTATCCCAAGCGCTTACCATAAATAGAACAGTCACAGCGGTATTTCCTCTCTGTTACTCTGTGGGTATTTCAAAATTGAAGTGTTCACAGCGCGCGGAGCTCAGAAGACGCCCCCTAAGTAAGAACGTCCTCCTTCGGCAGTCTCTATAATATATTATCTTCCTCCAATTTCTTCCTTGCTGAGGCTCTCTTCTGTCGATCTACCTTGGTTATGTTGTACGTTGCTATTTCTGCTTTTCGGCGCGTGCTTTCGTCGATTGACCGCAGAGAATTTACGCAATTTGTGGGGATGACAAGTTTTTCGAATACGTAACATTTTGTTATATTCCCGTCATTGTACGTGCTCACTGCATCATAAACACCGACTTTCATTCTTTCCAAATGAATAAAGACTCGTTTTGGTAGGTAAATAATCAAAATAATATGTTATAGTGAAAGAAAACAACCACGAACTGAGAAAATTTACTCCGCCGCGGAAGTTGCGAACCTTGTGAAAAGTTTTCACTGAAAACAACAAATATCAATCGTTGTTGTCCATATTTTCTCAGTCCAGAAGAGAAGATAACAAAAGGGTGGACAGTAATGAAGTAGGTAGTCTCTATAATATTATTCTGCTATGTTTTCGTCCGAAATCTGAGAGGTCGCGTTGACGCAGTGCGTCGCGCCTCGCGCGCCTCTTTTCAAACAACCGCGTTTTTCTCGAAATGGTGTTTTTCGCTCGTTCCGAACATTTTTCTCTGTTCCTGTTCAACATATCGATTTCTTTTTTTCTTCGATTTTTTTTCTAAATTTTCAGGATGAATACAGGAACCGATGTTGCCAAGTTTCCGTAATGGGAACCTTTCCCCCACATAGGTACAAGAGCTTGGAAGGATTCGTAATGTGGTAGATAATTTATTTGATGATAAAAAAATTTCTAGGACCTTGTCTGCGATGCTACCTAGCAACGCAAGTAGCTAGCATTGGACTGAATGTGTGGTAAAAATTTCAAGTCGATTGGACAAAAAATGAGGCTAGGGCGGGTACTGAAAAAAACGTCATTTTCCCTTGATTTTGAAGGACCCCCTCGTCTCCCCTTAATACCTAATGATTCATTCCCCCAAAAAATGTTTGTCGACCTAGTCGACTTGTCGAGTAGAAACAGTTTCTACCTAGTAACCAACCGCCCAACTTCCTTACAGACCAATCATGTGATTATAGTTTTCGCGATCATGTTGCGTAACGCTTTTGGTTTATTATTCTTGGAATAATACACCTATGTTTTCGCGACGCGGGTCGACGACTCCGATCGGGCTCAAAATTTGACATTATCCGTTTCAAGAGGTCTACATTCTAAATCCGAAATGTCCGTCCGCCGTCCGCCGTCCAGGCCGTTTTGGGCAGTAGGAATTTTTTTTAAAATCTGAAATTTTGACAAAATACTTGGTTTACCATCTAGTTGTGCCCGCAAGGTTTTCAGTCCGATCGCCCAAACCCGTGGGGCGCTATGGGGCTAAAATGGGGCTACAGGAGGGGTGTTTTGAAGGCTTTGAGCTATGGGATCGAGTTAGGTGTCGTTTTCGAAGTATTTTTGGACGTAGAATCCATTTTTTGGGGTCCCGGAACGATCCGATTTCACTGGGACGATCTTTAGGGCTTTCATGGTGCTAAAAATGGGATTTTTGAAGGATCCCAGGATGTTAAATATTTTTCGAGTAAAAAATAAAGAATTTTTGAAAAAGAAAATAATAAAAAAAAATTTTTTCAGATTAAAATCCAAAAAAATTTTTTTTTTAATTTTTTCATTGACAGAATTAAATTTCTGCACAAGTAACGTATATCAAAGAATAATAAACCCTTGTGTAAAATTTGCAGCGTTTTTTGTGTCGTGACGGGGAAAAAATGAAAACTTCCTGTTAATCATTATTAAATGATAAAATCTTCGACATTTCGAACATGATAAGTAGGGACTTTGTAGGAAAAAGTAGGAATTTTTTAGACAATCGGTGGGGAATTCCGAGGCAAGTCGTCTGGCATCACTGAGTGTGGGCCACACCACAGAGTAACACTCTGTGGCCACACTGGTCAAGTGTTTACTTATGACATACATAAACACATTCCTTGTGTTTATTTTCCGCCGTGTTCAAAGTTTAACTGGGATCTTTGGCAGTGTTGCCGTTCTACTGGAATCCCGGTAGATCTACCGGATTTTCACTTCATCTCCCGGTCTACCGGAATGGGTCTCAATTCTACCGGAATTTCAAGTTTTCAGTAGCAAGCCTGGAAAAAAATCAAATTGATCTTCACAAAAAGAAGAAAGTCATCTGTTTACTATGTTCAATAGGAAGAAGAACGACAATGCTTTTAAATTTTGTTTGTTCTGCAGTCTATAATGGTTGCAGTAAAAACAGAGTAAATATTTCCAAGACTGTATGTTCAACCGACTTGTGTTTGGATTATTTAATTATTAAAAAAACTACCCGGTCGTTGGTGTGTTATTGACCTACCTACCTACTTGTTTTTTGAGAAAAAAAAAAAAAATCTGCCAACTAACTGGTTCTCATGTTGACTTATCTCATTAACTTCTATTTGATTGAAAAGAGGTTTATTGAACACAAAAATAAACTTCATTACAAATTTGTGCGCATTAATTCAAAATAATTATTTTCTTCTTTAGTATTCGCCTCAATTTGCTGAGTGGCAAACAATGCCGTCATTAACTTCTATTTTTCATGTTCTTGAATAAGTTCGAGATGTTGCTGGATTCAAAGCACTAAACGGCACGCGAATCGGTCATTCCGTTCAGGCGTGAAAAGGCAAACAGACAGACATTTCTCGGTTTTTATTAAGTGGGATTAGGTAGGTAGGTATAGGAACATTGGGATTTCTAGTGTGGGATCTCTACACAAATTTTCTGATTCAAACACTCTCTTGTTTAGGTTAATGGGTTTTTTATTGTAAATTATGCAAAGAAACTTGAAATTGTCAACTACTCCTCCAAAAAATACTACCGTAAAATCTACCGGATTCCGACTGCTATCTACCGGAATCTACCGGATTTTCGGACGAATTTTACCGAAGAAGGGGGCCTAGGGAACGGCAACACTGATCTTTGGACAATTCCATACCTAGTTGTCGCAATTTTCATAATAATCACACAATATTATTGAGGCCGTGTGTTTGTAAGTGTGCTTGCTCGCATTTATTCTGTATGTATTCGCTTTCTACAGGGTTCTTGTTTGGATGAGCCTTTTTCAAACTGGGAAGCTCTACGTAATTTTCTGACCGAATGGCAAAGTGGTGGGCGTTGCCTTCAGATGTTGATTCTGCAGTACGTATAACATAAATAACAACAATTATTGTGATGCATTTTTAAGCGGTTGACCTTTTTCGTGGTACAGGAAGAAAAATGCCAAAAGCATGTAAAATGTCGCACTTTTTCGGCTACCATCCTGTTTTCCTTCCGACTTTTGAGGTGGAATACCTACTTGGATTCGCATTTAACTGAACTGGAGGTTTGTATAATAATAATATTATTAGATATGTATTCAATAAATTCTTGTCGCGTAAACTTTCCTGGCTTTTAGGTTATTCTATGGCTGAGGACCTGTTCTAGTTTCTCACAAATTGTGAGTCACAATCATTCTCTTCAAAGGACCCCATCACCTTGCATTATTTCAATTCACCTACTCTTTTAAAATAATATTTTATTAGTTCATATTATGAACCATAGAAACTAGACTAATGGCATCATTCAACGGCTTTCTACGTTCTTACCTGCTTACCTAAGTTAGCCAGAAATTCACCAGTCATTTTGGTTGTTGTAGGTAGGGTAAAGCCCCGTACCTCGCCCCACTTTTCAGATTTTCCTCTCTTGGGAGACCCCTAGGGCTCTGATCGAATCGTTTTTTTACAGATCGCTAGGGAAATAAGTTGTCTACAAGATCCAGGTGTTGAAATGGGTTATTTCAAGTTTTCGAGTTTTCTAGAGCTAAATTTCTAAAACCCTCCAAAGTGGGGCCAGGTACGAACATAGTACCTACCTCGCCCCGGATAGGGTCGTACCTTGCTCCACCATTCCTATTTCTCGAAATTGAGCTCTCAGAAGTATGGAAAATGAATCAAATACGTTTATTTTATATTGAATATAAACTTAAATGCATTAAACAAATTATAATTAGAAAAACATGGCTAGGAATTGGTTGGTAACCACAACTGTATCACAAAATCCTAGAATTATTGTCAAGGACGAATACTTTTCTTGTTAAGCTTAAAGTTGTAAAATTTAAAATTGACTGAAGTTCATAGTGAACAAAAAAATTATAATTAGAAAAACGCTGCAAATTTTACACAAGGGTTTATTATTCTGTGATATAGGTTACTTGTACAGACATTTAATTCTGTCAATAAAAAAAATTAAAAAAATTTTTTTTTTGGATTTTTATATTTCAAAAAAAATTTTTTGGGGGGATTTTTTTTCAAAAATGTGTTTTTTCAAAAATTCTTTAATTTTTACTCGAAAAATATTTAACTTCTTGGGATCCTTCAAAAATCCCATTTTTAGCCCCATGAAAGCCCTATAGAACGCCACAGTGAAATCGGATCGTTCCGGGGCCCCTAAAAATGGATTCTACGTCCAAAAATACTTCGAAAACGACACCTAACTCGATCCCATAGCTAAAAGCCTTCAAAACACCCCTCCTGTAGCCCCATTTTAGCCCCATAGCGCCCCACGGGTTTGGGCGATCGGACTGAGAACCTTGCGGGCACAACTAGATGGTAAACCAAGTATTTTGCCAAAATTTCAGATTTTTAAAAAAATTCCTACTGCCCAAAACGGCCTGGACGGCGGACGGCGTACGGCGGACGGCGGACGGCGTACGGCGGACGGCGGACGGACATTTCGGATTTTGAATGTAGACCTCTTGAAACGGATAATGTCAAATTTTGAGGCCGATCGGAGTCGTCGACCCGCGTCGCGAAAACATAGGTGTATTATTCCAAGAATAATAAACCAAAAACGCTGCAAATTTTACACAAGGGTTTATTATTCTTTGATATAGGTTACTTGTACAGAAATTTAATTCTGTCAATAAAAAAAATTAAAAAAAATTTTTTTTTGGATTTTTATATTTCAAAAAAAATTTTTTGAGGCGATTTTTTTTCAAAAATGTGTTTTTTCAAAAATTCTTTAATTTTTACTCGAAAGATATTTAACTTCTTGGGATCCATCAAAAATCCCATTTTTAGCTCCATGAAAGCCCTATAGATCGCCACAGTGAAATCGGATCGTTCCGGGACCCCAAAAAATGGATTCTACGTCCATTAACAAATATTTATTGGTTTATACTACTTCAATACAATTTTAAATGATTCATGTAATAAACTCTTCTTGTCGCCGTGGTCCTTGGGGTCCAGGTAGCTGCACCGGGGGGATAGGGGGACGTGGTGTCTCCCCAGGGAGGCGTTGTGTCCCTCGCCGTGTCCATCGGAAACAAATACAGGTAGCGCATCAGAAGGTGCATCAATACCGGGAGAAAATATAAGGGACGGGAATACTGACCTTGGGGGGGCTCAATGAGCCCCCGCTAGGTGTCTGCGTCTAAAGGCAGCCCATATAAAGCCACTACCGTCCAACGTTCTCCTGGCAGCCCACTCCAATATGAACGGCGGAAAGATCCTTCGGAGCCCCCTCGCTGCGTGTGCGTCCCAGAGTCCACGCCATTGGAGAATAGCCGGAAGTACCTCCACCACCGTCGAATCCGTGAGCTCCCTGACGGCTTGCATCGCTACCGGAGTCCCGTACTTAGATTTCTTCCTATTCAGGAGGGTGCGCAAGGGAAAGGCCGGAGAGTTTGTCGAGATGGCCACCTCGACGACATAAGCAGTGTCATCTTTCTTGATTATGACGTCGGGTCGAATGGCTTGTTCGTCGGTCCTAATCAGGGTCTCCGTCCACACATTCCAACCCTTCCGCCGAGCATATTCACCAAACAGGGCACAGACAGCGTTATGTCGTTTGCAACGTGCTTCACGCATAGATGGACAAACTTGCAGCACATGGTTCGGCGTCTCGCGTTGGGGGCATCCTTCACGACATGCTGCCGAACCTGCCCGGCCTCTAGTCATCCGTGCCCGCAGCGGTATAGCAGCTGCGTATGTCTTGATCGCCGCCAGGGTCCGCCACACGGGCACCCGTTCGTTGGTGTTACGCATCCAGGCTGTTGACTGGGGAACATCCCGAGCAATTTTCATGTCTGCTCCGTCGACAGTGTTATGCCATGCAGCTGCCCGCTCGCGGCGCCTGTCAAGTGTCGATGATTCAATGCCACTGTTGTCTTCACGGAACAAAGTATTACGGGCCTCGCTGACAAGCTTCTTCCGTAGCAAGGGGATAAGCGCTAAAAAGCACATCAAACCCAGCCCTCCATCCGCCACGGGGGCGTAGAAGAACGCATTGGGAACATCTCTGGGCAGCCTTAGGAATGATCGTAAAATTCCTCGCACTCGTATGTCAAGCCATTGGAGCTGTTTCTTCGTGTGTGCAGTTAAAACAAGTCCATGCACAAGCGACGGTTGCCAGTGGGTTCTGATTGCCTCTAACTTCGTCAGGGGTCCAAGAGTCGACCGAATTATCTTGCCTAAATCCGTGATAGCTTTGTTGGGATCCGGTCTGACTGGGCCATAGGGATTAAATGTTACGCCGAGGTAGTTCCATACGGCATTCGAGCGAGCTACCGGTATATCATCTAGGTCACCCAGACTGGCAGTCACAGCCAACTTACCCTTCCTAGGAACCAATGGCACATAGAGAGACTTGCCGGCGTTGATCGACAACCCGCAGTGTTGTAGAGCTTCGCGGAAACTTCTGATGAGCACCCGTATCCCAGCGGCCGATGCCGCCAACAAACACGCGTCGTCTGCGAACGCAATCGATCGCCATCGTTTCCCACGGCAAGTGAAGCCAATTCTGCTAGGTAGCGACATCAGGGCATGATCCATGACTGCGTTGAAAAGAGTGCCAGAGAGCGGGTCTCCCTGCCGAACTCCAGCTTGGCACCGTATACGTTGTCCGCCCAAGATGGTGCTGGAAGATCCATACAACTTCATAATATAGTGGACCAAAGACGGAGACCACCCTCGTGCCACCATCACAGCTCTAATTGCGTCGTGGCTAACAGAATCAAAGGCCTTGGCCACGTCGACCACCACCAGGTGCAGCTCCCTAAATTTCCGTTTTGCTTCCGCCAATATGGTCCCTTTAAGAGTTACGTTTTGGCCAATACCGTCGACGTTACTGATCAAGCCCCGTTGGTCCCGACAATGCCGGACATTCTGCATCAACCTGGCTGCCAAGATCTTGTGTAGGTGCCTCAACATCACCGACGGGACAGTGATCGGTCGATATTGATCAGGCCTCACTGGTCTAGTCACCTTGGGAATAAGTGTGGTGCGCCCCAACGTCATCCATTCAGGTGCTTCCTTCTGGCGTAGAATCGTATGGAAGATTAATTCTAAACTTTAATTTTTACTCGAAAGATATTTAACTTCTTGGGATCCATCAAAAATCCCATTTTTAGCTCCATGAAAGCCCTATAGATCGCCACAGTGAAATCGGATCGTTCCGGGACCCCAAAAAATGGATTCTACGTCCAAAAATACTTCGAAAACGACACCTGACTCGATCCCATAGCCAAAAGCCTTCAAAAACCACCTTCTGTAGCCCCATTTTAGCCCCAGAGCGCCCCACGGGTTTGGGCGATCGGGCTGAAAACCTTGCGGGCACAACTAGATGGTAAACCGAGTATTTTGTCAAAATTTCAGATTTTTTAAAAAATTCCTACTGCCCAAAACGGCCTGGACGGCGGACGGCGGACGGCGGACGGCGTACGGCGTACGGCGTACGGCGGACGGACATTTCGGATTTTGAATGTAGACCACTTGAAACGGATAATGTCAAATTTTGAGCCCGATCGGAGTCGTCGACCCGCGTCGCGAAAACATAGGTGTATTATTCCAAGAATAATAAACCAATATGGCTAGGAATTGGTTGGTAACCACAACGGTATCACAAAATCCTAGGGGCGAGGTACGCACAAGGAGGTGGGGCAAGGTACGTACATACACACCAATTTTGAAAAACGGTCATGACACCCACAGATCCTATTTTTTTTTCAAAAACTTTTTTTTCATTGCTTAACAGACATATTGGACAACACATTAAACAAACAATTGTACGGAAATATTACTTAACTCAGCCCTGGGACGATCAAATGTACAATTTCCACGATCCCAAACTGGCACCTCAAAAACGTTTTAACCTTCTCCTAAGATAACAGTGCTAGATATCACAAAAAAGTTCACAGCCAATTCAACCATTTTCAGAGAGCCACCGAATCAGTGGCTCAAAGTTGTTATATCCTTTCTCTACCTAGGTAATATCACTGGTGGGGCGAGGTAGGAGCATGGGCGAGGTACGGGGCTTTACCCTACTTATTTTGTTTGAACATTTGTCTTTCCTTAGCATTCATATATGAGCTGTCTGTGTTTGATACCGTTTATCGAATTCTGGCTGTTTTGGTTGACAGGGGCTGCAGCTTAAGGATTAACTGGTTTGTTCCAGGTCTGACTGCGTCTGTCGACAGAAGTTGGACAGCTGTCGACAGAACCCGACTGCACATACTCGAGCTATCGGTTTCCGTCCAACTTACGATCGACCTGGAACAGCAGTTTCTAAACTGCGCATGTCTCCGGGGATTTCTGTTAACATTCCGTCAAACCTGGAACAAACCTTACAAATCCAACAAATTTTGTGGTGTTGTCCTACGAGGCCCTCCGGAGCTTTAAGCTGTTCAGCAGTCCGCTAGATTTGTTGCTGATTACAAGTGAGTTCTCTACTACTACTACTCTGCTGTTTAATAGCAGAAACCGGAGATGCTTTTCGTTACTATATACTAATTTTGGTTTATTATTCTAGAATTAACTTCGCATCAGGGTTTGACAATTTTGATCGGTCTCAAAGTTTGTCTTTGGTCGTTTCAAGACGTGTTGATCCCCAAAACTAAAATGCCCGTCCAGGCCATGTTGGGCAGTAGGAAGCCTTTTAAAAATCTCAAATGTAGACAAAATATTCGGTTCACCATGTAGGTAGTTGTGCCCGCAAGGTTTTCAACCCGATCGTCCAAACCCGTGTGGCGCTATGGGGCTAAAATGGGGCTACGGGAGGGGTTTTTGTAGGTTTCCGGCTTTGGGGTCGAGTTAGGTTTCGTGTTCGTTTTTTTTTTTTTTTTGCTCATAGAATCCATTTTCGGTTTTCCCGGAACCATCCTATTTCACCGTGAGAATCTGTAGGGCTTTCACGGGGCTATAGATAGGATTTTTAAACGGTCTTAAAAGGTCAAATGAGATGTCGTTTTCCGAGTAATGTCCTTGCCTATACCGGGGTACCAAATCTGTCCTCACATTGTACAGAAAAACAACCCAAGCGGTTTTTGAAGGGATTTGGCCAGACGGTCCTGCGAGGTGTCATTTTCGTAATGATGTTAGACATCGAATCGATTTTTGGGGGTCTAAGGTCTGTCTTATGGCACTGTGGAGCTGTAGATAAGCTATCAAAGGGTTTTTTGAAGGTCTTTGGCCTGGGTATCCTGGGAGCCGTCGTGTGACCACAAGGTGGAGCTTATTGAGCCTGTAGATGAGCGTCAATGGGGGTTTTGAAGGGTTGTGGCCCAGGGAGTCGAGTTGTCGTTTTCGCAGCGAATTAAGATATAGATTCGCAAGTCAATGTGGGGCTATTCATGGGCTTCTGGGGCCTATTGAAGATTATGGCAATGGAGACGAATGAGGGGTAATTTAGGACGCACTATCAACGTATTTTGAAATAGATAGAACTCCAGCGTCTTCTCCTTGGAACCTAAAATCTCAGTTCTGACCCCAATTTCGTTACCAGAACTTGATCCTGTTTGTGATAGACAATTGGAGAGATTGAAGGTTATTATCATGGAGGTACTGACTCTACCGTCTCTGTCAGGCGGTCCTGCACCTGTCAAAACCAAAATAAGGCTCTAAAGGATGCCCTCTTTTCAGGTGGAGATGTTCAAGTGTTCTTCGGATGGCCCAACTTTCTCGGCCTTCAGTGTACTATCAGAGCCGTCAGATCAGTCAGACGACATGTTCAATTGAGTTGAAGCTCACCGAGCACTACCGATTTTCGAAACTCATCCGCCCTCTGAGGAAAACGTGGGAGGATTCAGGTCGGTATCTGCTCCACCTCTGTCGCATAATTTACTACAAGTAGGCCAACCATCCCAAACCCCCTTCGTAACATAATTCAAATCCAGGCAAGAAATTCTCCTCGAAGACCCCCTTCGACTTTGGCGCCCGTTTACAAGATCATTACGCGTGCGATCCGATAAGAAACCGTTTTGTCGGGCGAGGCCGCATTTTCGAGTTGCAGTGAACCCCGATGATGTTGTGGGTTCCTAATTATGTTGAACCAGGTCATGTTGCTTGTATAAAACGTTTGCTCGGGGAACCCAAAACTGCACGATTATGTAAATGCGGGACGGCCTTCGGGAAGGTCGATTTTTCATCGATACCATAAGTGGAAATATTGAAATTTGTTGGAGAAGGTTTACAAATTACTACGAAAGATCTGACCTTCAGATTTAGTTGAACGCCCACTCTGTAGGATTTCGGGAACAGATCCTGGTCAGAGGACCCTGCGGGACTCCCTTGAATGGTTTCGAACTGCCGGAATTGCTCTGCGAACTCCCAGCAAAAAAACAAACCAGCCCTAGTGTCAGGTCTCCACCTCTCTCTCTGACTCGTTTCTTCGTTTTTCCCTCCCAAATTAACATTAACATTAAATGTTAATTTTAACATTAACAAATTTTGTTCCGTCGCCGGTTGTCAGAAATTATCAAACCGACTGTCGTTCATACCAGAATAAATTACTCTCTGGGAAGAACTTTAATGAATCAATTCTCGGCTATATTTCGGTGAAAAAGAATCGTAGGATAGCGAAGGGGTATGGAAGTTAATTGCGTAGTTACCTAAACCCAAATGGGTACCTATTAAAACAACAAAATTTGCAAAAAGGAGGCGTTTCCAAGGAAAAAACGCTGCAAATTTTACACAAGGGTTTATTATTCTTTTATATACGTTCCTTGTGCAGAAATTTAATTCTGTCAATGAAAAAATAAAAAATAAAAATTTTTTTTGGATTTTTATCTAAAAAAATTTTTTTTTTGGATTTTTTGTTCAAAATGTGTCTTTTTCAAAAATGCTGTATTTTTTACTCGTAAAATATTTAACATCCTGGGATCCTTCAAAAATCCCATTTTTAGCCCCACGAATGCCCTAAAGATCGCCCCAGTGAAATCGGATCGTTCCGGGACCCCAAAAAATGGATTCTACGTCCAAAAATACTTCGTAAACGACACCTAACTCGATCCCATAGCTAAAAGCCTTCAAAAAACCCCTCCCGTAGCCCCATTATAGCCCCATAGCGCCCCACGGGTTTGGGCGATCGGATTGAAAACCTTGCGGGCACAACTAGATGGTAAACCAAGTATTTTGCCGAAATTTCAGATTTTTAAAAAAATTCCTACTGCCCAAAACGGCCTGGACGGCGGACGGCGGACGGCGTACGGCGGACGGACATTTCGGATTTAGAATGTAGACCTCATGAAACGGATAATGTCAAATTTTGAGCCCGATCGGAGTCGTCGACCCCCGTCGCGAAAACATAGGTGTATTATTCCAAGAATAATAAACCAAAACGCTGCAAATTTACACGAGGGTTTATTATTGGATATAAATAATCCAAAAGTGAATTCAAGGTACATCAATAAAAATAAGTTTTGATTGAATTATTTAAAAAAGATTTTTTCCTTCTTGTAAAGTTTACGGACGGATGTGGGACCCCAAAAAATGTATTATGCGTCCGAAATGCGTCACCTCATTTGTTTTCCTGGCATCCTTCTCAAGTCTCATTTGTAGCCCCATGAAAGCCCTATAGATCCCCACAGTGAAATCGGATCGTTCTGGGACCCACAAGAAATTGATTTTGCGTCCAAAAATACTTCGAAAACCCCTCCCGTAGCCCCGTTTTAGCCCCACACAGCACCATAGGTTTGCGCGATCGGGTTGAAAACCTTGCGGGCTCAACTAGATGGTAAACCAAGTATTTTTTCAAAATTTCAGAATTAAAAAAAATTCTTACTGCCGTAAACGGTCCGGACGGCGAAAATGGACGAACATTTCGATTTGGTTCATTATTCTTGGATTAATACACCTATGTATCGCGAGTCGAAAATTTGATTGGCCTCAAAATTTGACATTATCCGTTCCATGACACGGAGAATCCGAAAACTTTTTGTCCGTCTGCCGTTCGAGCAAGTAAGATTTGCTGCGTTTTTGGAATGTAGACATCTTGAAACGTATAATGTCAAATTTTGAGGCCTATCAGAGTTTTCGACCTCCGTCGGGATTTCATAGGTGTATTACCAGAATAATAAACCAAAATCAACTTTTTACGAAGTCAGTTGTCCAAAAGGAGCGTACATGGAGGTGATGTGGTATATTCCGATGTTTCATGTGACATCAGCATATCCCCAAGAGTCGGAAGCAGCCTTGATCTCTCCTGCTTGACTCCTGAGAACCGACCTAGTTAGACTCACTTAATGACGCGCACCGGAGAATTGAAACGTCGGATAATTCACGTCGAAAAACCAACTCCCGATCTGTTCCTTCTTCCCGTCGTAAATCTTCGGGATATGCTCAGTTCAAGACGTCTTTCTAAGTGGTCGTAAAAAAAACCCTTCTGATCCGCGACCCCGTCCTTGCTCGCCTCACAATCTGGACCCATCGCATTTCTTCGCATTTAATGTCAAAAGGTCTCTCGAGCTCGACTTCCTAATTGCAATAAACCTCTTGGCGCCATCTAGAGGGAAAATGGAAATGCATTTATATAGAATGCGATGGCGGACTTCAGATAAGAGTTCACATTTATTTATACCGTGTACTTGTTAGTGGCATCACGTGCTTGTGATGACGGCCAAGATTTACACCCGTAATAAATGAATCAATTTACGATTTTTTACTGAGCTTCGTGAGAGGGATTCACTCATCATTGCTTTTTCGATTTTAATCATTCGGGGGTTCGTTCATGCAAATTTCACGAGCGGCCTGCCGAAACAGCGGCTTGTCCTGCGGCGTGCAAAGCTTGAACCAGGTACCCAAGTTTGGCCAAGGGGAGCAACTGGCAAGAAAATCCGCTAAAGTTGGGGGGAGTGTACTCCGACTGCAAAACCGTCTCGTCAAGACGGAAGTTGATTACCTGCGAGTGACCCTTGACATTGACCAATAAACGGCACTTTTACAAAAATTGATTCATCCGGTGTGCACCACTCGATAGCGAAAAACCTTCTAAGTCAGTAGATAACGTTTGCGCCAGAAGGGTGAACGTGATACAAAAAATTCTTGTACGTTTGCGCCAGTTCTAGCACCACGATTGCGCCAATCTTTTTTTTTTTTTTTTTTTACTACTTTTACGCCGCTCCAAAAACCTCCATTAGCGCTAGGGAGAGAAGCGTCAGAAAGTAGAACAGGGTTTTAACTAAAAACTAGTTAAATAATTAGCAGTTATAGCTTTTATCTGTACAAAAATTAATAAACACAAATTTTTCATGGAATATATAACATTTTCATGAAAATTCGTATTTAGAAAAATAGTCGTCGCCTCACTAGTTTTCGTCATCCCTGAAAAAATTAGAGCGATTAGCTCCATTGCTGTGGGAGGGTGGGGGGGGGGGGGTGCGAGATCAGTTTAAAGGACTGCACCCACATTCCTCACCCACCTCACGCGGATTGAATTTCTACAGGAAAAAAACTATTCATTGTGTCGAAAAGGTGGTAGAAGGGGTCTGAAGCCAGGAGGGAGCGGTCGGGGGCACTTAGAAGAGCGATCGGGCTGAAAGCACAGCTAGATAGGAGTTTATTCGTTATTACCTACCATCGAAAACATTTGAGTAAAATAGTTGATGGTGATGTTGACCGTTTCAATTAATGTTGTTGGAAACTTGTTGAGGGTCAGTCAAATAAGACGAGATTTTTGCCGACGTTTCAAGAGATATATTCTCCTATCATCAGGGCCTAACGAAATGAAAAAAAAAAACACGAATTTAGACTTTGAATTTAACAATTGATGAAACTATATGATACGACACAATAGTGTACAAAGTGTATATGATATGAAACGGTGACAAGTGTACATAGAACAAATGAATATGATATAAATAATTTGGAAGGTAAGTAGAGCAAAATCCTGTCATTGAGTGAGCAAGTTTAAAATATACAAAGGTACTTACAAGTGCAGGGACAAGTTTCATCAATTGTTAAATTCAAAGTCTAAATTCGTGTTTTTTCATTTCGTTAGGCCCTGATGATAGGAGAATATATCTCTTGAAACGTCGGCAAAAATCTCGTCTTATTTGACTGACCCTCAGCAAGTTTCCAACAACATTTGAGTAAAACATTTTGAATGTCCCATCAATACGATTTTTGTGGGTCGAGCTGTTCCCCACGAAAGGGAAACTGCGCCATACTTTTTTTTAGTGGACAGGTGTGCAATACAGAGGGCGTTCTACCCACTCGAATGGCCGAGCGGAGCGAGCCCCCCCAAATTTCGACAAAATACTTGGTTTACCATCTAGTTGTGCCCGCAAGGTTTTCAGCCCGATCGCCCAAACCTGCGGGGCTTGAAAGGGGCTACGAGAGGGGTTTTTGATGGGTTTTGGGTATGTTATCGAGTTGGGTGTAGTTATCGAACTATTTTTGGACGTAGAATTAATTTTTTGAGGTCCCAGAACGATTCGATTTCACCGTAGGGATCTTTGGGGCTCTCATGGGGCTACAAATGAGATTTTTGGAGGATCCGAGGGAGGTCAAAATTTAACCTTATTTAATAAGCTGTCGTTTTCCCAGCAATTTTGGACGCGTATTCCATTTTCCGAAGTCCAATCTGTCCGAACATTGTACAGATAAATTTTTTTTTAAATTTACTTTTTCAAAATTATTTTCTCATTGACACAGAATTCATTTTTGCTCAACGTTTGAAATATGCTGCCTTTTTTTAATTTTAATTTTTTAAAGTGATACTTTTATTTCTTACTAGGTTGGCACTCTTCTTTGAATTCATTGTAGAATGACTAATTGATCAAGTTGAGCAACAATCGTCAACATCCAATGCGAAAGACCCGTCAAAAAAAGAAAGAAACTGACACTGATACGTGTAATGACTAACTATGATAGACCATTAAACCGACTTACTCAGTAAATGAAAGCTTTGAAGGTTATGAGGAGGAATAAAACACGCTCAAGTATTCGATTACTAACTTTGACGATCAAGAGGTTGCCATAACTGGGTTGATCAACTGGTGGACGCTTGGGAGGACATAATGGTACAGCGTTGTCTCTATTAACTTCATTTAAAATGTCCCTTTATTCAGCATTGGCTGAAGATTTAATAAGTGTGGGTCGTCAGTACAAAACCAAGTGACAAATGCATCATTTGAGGGTTCCTAGACGGATTTTCGGTTTTTCCTTTAAAAAAACATGCTATACCTACGTGGACGTACAGCAGTCCGCAAGGCTCACTTTGGTTCGATACCCCCTGGCCAAATCCTTCAACAACACATCTGTAGCTCCTTTACAAGTTGAAATATTTGAGCTCGAGTAGAAGGAGTTCTGAGTGCCCAATTTTTTCAAAAATTCACTTCTCCACAGGGCTCCGATTCGCAATAATTTTGACATGTTGTACGCTCTCTAAAGTTCCCGACACATTTTAGCTTTCAGCTAGGAAATAACGAGGCAAATATTTATGGAGGGTACCCTCGACCCGCGTGAGAGCTTATAGGTTATGACTTTTCAAACCTATTCCGTAGAAAGGATGATTGAACGGTTGTGAGAGGATTCAAATAGGAAACCGCCGAAACGCATCGCCTCTTGGGCCTCACTGATACATCAATCATGTCCCTCAAAAAAGGGCAAAGCTGGTTACGAAACAATTTTTTTTTTTTTTCAAAAACGATGCCACTAACCCCTTTCCGACAATAACATTCCCGCATTGGCTTCTTGCGGTTTTCTAACTATCCGGATGGTTGGGGGGAAGTGAAAGCTGAATGTCGGAAGGTGTCTCTGTCCAAGTTAGGGCATCATTACCGGAAGTCTACTGTCCCTTCTTAAGAGTATCCTAATGAGCTCAGTCGCATTATGAAGAGGAAAATACCACCTGTGTCGTGATTTGAGGTGCATTTTCTTTGTTTCATCCCAACAATCCCAACATGCAAAATCGGCGGGGCATTGTGATCCACTACCAATGCGATCTACTCCTGTTTCGAACAAAGTTAAATCAGCGGTGAGATTGACTCCCTTTACTGAAAACAGCAAAGAACGGCAGTCAACTCGCGAGCACAAAGTTGCTGCCAGTGTGTTCAGTGGACCATCTTGGCAAGCTTTGGAAACCCTTAGCCAGCTCGAAACTAAATTTGCAAGCCTTGGACAGGTCTGGAAAGCATGGAGCCATCTTTGCAAGCCTCGGAATCCCTCAGCCAGCTTAGCCACAACTTTGCAAGCACAGGTACTGGAAACCGATGATGCCATTCTGCCAAGCCTTCGGCCAGCTTGGGACCAGCTTTACAAGCCTTGACAGCTCCAGAAAGATCGGCAAGCAAGATAATAATCTTCATCACTTTGTCAACATAAGGAGAGGAGTGGAATACCGCCTGGGGTTGGAGTTGCAGTTCAATTTTTGGGAGCAGTTCAATTCTCACTGACCTGATTGGGCTGGCGTTTGGGAATGTCATTAAATTTTAAATGTCGTTTGGAAAATTGTGGAATGTCGTTAAATTTTAACACAGGACTGAGTCTTCATCCTTTCTTCCATGGTATATTATATTGGATGAAAAAAATCGACCAAAACTATCGGTCACTAAGTATCGACACCCGATACTATCGGACTGTGCATCATCGATAGAAAAATATCGATATATCGGAGGAAAACATCGATACTTCGGTATTAACGATGGCCATCCCTATTTGGGGGGCTTCGGAGGTATCCAGCATTGCTGATAATCCCAGAATAACATCAGAGTTGGTCGAAGCTTGTAAATAAGAAAAGCGTGCTTTTTTTTTTCTGTAATTATCGCACAAATAGTCTGATGTGTGGCAGGTAGATGCATATTTCATGACTTATGAAGCGGTCTCTTGTGGGGTCCGGTCGTAAACAACAGGTCACCCGCTGCCGGAGGTTTTTGCAAAAGCAACAAGGAACTGAGAAGGGGGAAGGCTGCGTGTTAAATATGCGACGGCTAATTGTTACGGGCGAGTCTGCTTCCAAGATGAATGTGATAACCGGCCGACGGCGTCTCACGTTCGCGTGCAGCTTGTGAACTTCACCAGGACAGTCCGTTGACCAGGTGGTTCACGTAACGACCTGTTGGAGTTTTTCAAGTAAACAAACTTCACGGGCGAACCCAATCAAAACGCGATGTTTTTGTTTTTTTGTTTTTTGTTTTTTCAATAAGTCGTCCCTTTTTTAACCCACGTGGACGAGTTCGCAGTTCGTAACGTCGCCCACATCTTGGAGTCTGGGAGGAAAAGCCATAACCTTAATTACTCGATGGGGATTTTGGGTGCGGCCGGTTCTCCCAAATCACTTCGGATGAGATTTGGCAATTTCGAATTGGTGTGTGGGTACTCACTTTCAAACTCGGAAACTCTTCGAGCGTCGGACTTTCCAAAACAAACTAAAACCACCTTTCCTATGCTCCGGGACAACTTATTACTTCAGGGCACCTGTTAAGTACCTACCTCTATTAGCCCAGTACGAGGGGGATTGATAAGTTTAAATTGATATTGATTGGGTCTTCCCAAAAATAAGCTTCACTATTTTCTTTAAGAAATACTAAAAGCCGTAGGATGGTCTTAAGTTTTGGTTTATTATTCTTGGAATAATAATAACATACACCTATGTAATCGTGACGGATGGCGAAAATTCTGATCGCCCTCAAAATGTGACATTATTCGTTTCAAGATGTCTGGATTCCGCGCCTCATTTTTCTTAACGTTAGGCCACTAGTTGGGCGTTGGACAGTTCCTTTTCCAACCCGCAAGATGGGTTTCAATCCCATAGTTAGGTAATAAAGCATGTTCCATGTTTCTTGAATTTTAGCCGTAGATTCTAAGCAAAAAGCATCTGGGGGTCCAAGCGAAGCTCAAAGGGCCGTTTTTTTTTTTTTTTTTTTTTTTTTTTTTTTTTTAATCTGAAATTTTGAAAAAATACTCGGTTGACCATCTAGTTTGCTTTCAGCCTGATCGCCCAAACCCGTGGAGCACTATGGGGCTAAAAAGGGGTTTCTGAAGGGTTTCGGCTATGGGTCGCGTTATGTGTCGTTTTCGAATTATTCTTGAACTTAGAATCCATTTTTGGGGGGTCCCAGAACGTTCCGATTTCACTGGTCTACAAATGGGATTTTTAAAGGATCCCAGGAGTTGGAATAAGGTGTCGTTTTCCGAGTATTTTCGAGGTTCCACATCTATCCAAACATTTTATACCTAAATTATTGTTATTAATTTTTTTCAAATTTTTTCAAAAATTCAAAATTTCAAAAAAACTGCCCATCGGCTACCAGCTGCATGCCATTGTTGTTCGTCTTGGATATGACCATTGACTTAATTTTGGCTATGCTTTGGCTTAGCCGGGCCATAGTTTCTGCAAGCGATTGCTACTTGGTCCAATAGAACCTGGAGCTCTGTCTCAGTGTGAGCCAGGAGCACCGTGTCGTCCGCGTATTGCAAATTCGAGATAGGTAATCCATTGACTTGCATGCCATTATCACATCCTTCCAGGGTGTCTTTAAACACCTGTTGAGCAACGTCGTCATTGTGCAGCCCTGCCCTTTACGCCTTCTGGCCCCATACAGGTTTCTAATCAACCTCAAGTCCTTGAAATCCAGCCCGACCTCTTGCAGAACCCGAACAAGCTTCTCAGGCCGTACATTATCAAATGTATTTTCAAAATCTATGAAGCAGGCAAACACTGAGCATTGCTGATCGAGGCACTTCTGGACGAGAACCTGAATGACAAAATTTGTGTGTATTTAATAGGGCTTCCCTCATTCCGAACGCACTACGTAAATCAACCTAGGTGTCGCCAATCTCAGCCTCAACTTTCCTCCACAACCGGTAGTGGAGCACACGCAATAAAATCTTGAGGGCATGGCCGATGGACCTATGATCACAACATCGGCGTGCATTAGCCTTTTCAGCGTGATGAAGACTGAGTTCAGCCACTCCAATGGAATCTGCCTGCTGTCATAAATCCGGTTGAAGAGTACTGTTAGCTTGGATATATTTTCATCATCCATCAGTTTAAACCTCTCCAAGCTAAAGGTTAACACTACGCTACCTAGAACGCTCTGCAGAGAAAAATGCTTGAACTGTTACCATCATTCATTACATTCCACCCAAATGAAGTGCATTAGCTAATGCGGAAGATTAATTTCACCTCTTACAAATTGAAGCTGATGACATTGAAACCTTTCATTTACTCTTTTTAGTTGAAGCAGCCTTCCGTTAAATGAATATAAATTAAGAAGGCATTTACGGTACCCCATCGTAGATCTCATAAAACCTGTTGGTTATTAATTTTTACCGGAGACCACACGTGGGGCGGAAAGAAGACAAAAATTACCGTGTAAACCACGTCTGGGAGAGTAATTTGTTTTAATCGTATGCAGCCTTTCGTTCTAATGGAGCTTTGGCAAGTTCAAAGTCGAGCGGGGAATGTAAAAGTCGTAGGAAATGTTGGGATTGCGAGATATTTATGAGATCGGCTTCCATCAGGTTATATATAATAAAAAAAAGTCTCCTGCTGAGAAGGAGCTGTGTATGCAAAAGTGCGAAAATACTATTAGTGGCAATATTGTTGCGAAAGTTTCGTCATGTTGACAGTGATGGTTCTTGAACACAAAATCGGCTTCCAATTTGCCTATGGATAGGGGGGTTGAGATCCCCCTGAGATGCGCGCAAATGGACGCATTCGCGCCCAACTTTCTTATTTCAAATGTGAACCCCTAAATGTTTTTGTGAATTCGGATTCCCCGTCCAATTTTACGTCTGATAAGCAAATTGAGCGCAAATTCGAGCTAATGTCCCTACCTTCGTTGTTCAGTCTCTGTATCCTACCTAGAGATCTAAATTTTAATACAAAATCCCGAAAGTATGAATTCCGACGATTGGCGAATTTAGACTGCGAGTTTAATTTGAATGATTCTTAATAAACATAACCGAGTGCTTGCAGTCTGTGAAGTCTGTGCTGCGTGCATCAGTCTGGCGTGTGCCTTCGACCTTACAGAGTCCGACCTATCTTCAGGTCTGTGAGATCTGTTGACAGGGGGGGGGGGGGGGGAGCCGTTTTTTGTTTCCCACGATTTGGGGAGTAAGTTTTACTAAACATCAGAAATATTTTATATTCAGGGCTATAAGATTGATAATGAGTCGGCATTTTCTCTTTATCCTACCCCATCAATTGACCAATTATTCAAGTGGGCGAGTGAAGCGAGCCCCTCCTGTCCGAGAAAGTGGTCAGCCGAGCGAAGCGAGTCCCCCCTGACAGATAGCTACTATTTTCAAATGTAAATAATTAAAAACAAAATAAAGTAAGAAAGTTTTTAAAAGACACTGATAACTTTATGAATAATAATCTTTATAAAATAATTTTATAACGATTTTATACTATTTATTATATATAATATAAATTTTATAATAATAATTATTAATATCTATCGATATTATCGTTTGGAAGGGATTAGTCACTGAACCACCACTGTGGTTCACATAGACAATCGAAGGGGGGCTTATTTAACGGGGAATAATTCTGAGAAATAGTATGGGCCGAAGCAGTCAACCAAGTTAGGCGATTCCTATCAACAACTTATGTGTGTAATTGACGTTCTTAGAGGTCTGTTCATGACCCGAGTTAAAGTAAAGCACGCAACTTGGAAGTGGTGACCTCTTCGGGATATTACGAACAATGAGGTCGACCTGGGAAAGACCTTACCGTATGACAAGGGAGTGCCAGCGTTACCAACGTCGGGGGGGGGGGGGGGGGGGGGGGGTGCACCTTATACGAGTATACTTTATGCTCCTCCTCGAGCCGGTAGCTTTCCGTATCCCTTGACTTTTACCAACTGGGCCGATCCCCCCTTTTCCGAATAGGCGAAGGTTTCCCCGATCTGATACCAACCGTTCCAGGAAGTCTTCGGAGCTGCACGAAAGCGCTCGGGGTGTCAGGCTTACTGGGCGACTGGTCTGCGTCCTCCGGTTCTCAAACAATTAGCTTATTGTCGAACCCCCGTTAATTAATTGCCCGGCACGCTAATGAGGGCGGTGCCAGGTCAAGGGTTTCAAGTATGTGGAATTTACCAGGAAACGTTTGTTTCGACGTAATAATATTTACGTGGAACCTGTCAGAATGGGATGTGGGGTAGAATCGGGCGATAACTTTGAAACCTTCTTCACACATTGTACAAATCTTTCTGAAAGTTGATAACTCATTTGGACACTTCTTATACCCTTCTTATATTTAGGGCTCGAATTCGAGCATATCAGCATATTTTTTTCCTATCTAGTAAACATTGAATGAAGCCTTTTGCAAGTATTTTCACGTCTCTGGGGCCAACAGAATTTAAATTTATTGAGCATGTAATAGCTTAAAACAGTGGTCTTCAGAATAAAAGCATATAGATCTATGCGTATTCCAATGGTTTTCGTCTAAATAATTTATTTTTCATAAACTTTCCCCAAAATTAGGGCCCTGTCTGAAGTTTGAAACTAGCATATCGAGGGGTATTTCCTAAATTAGTTAGGAAATTCGAGTTTGAACATTCAGTGTTAGGTATCTATTAAAGTACAGGCCCATCCCCTGCTGGCTGTGCCAGCCAACCCCCGGACGTATCCCACCTGGCCTCACACCCAACAACTCGTTTTCCCGTATTGTTACTGGCGTTTTTGTATTGGGGGTGGGAGAGGGGGGGGGGGGGGTTAGTGGCGGTTGTGAGGGGGCAGCCCCGTCGCCGTCGGACTCCCCTCGGCCCACCGCCACCTCAACATTCTGTCAACTGGCCTATTTTTCGGTGGTTTCAGACTTTTCTCGTGATAGCTGAATTTTTTAAGACCAATTTAAAATTTTCCCGACTGCTAGAAGTCCTACTCTATTCAAGAGTAGGATGCTCTTTATTCAAAAGAGCATCCTCCTCGGGTTGGCGCTTACTTAGAGCGCCAACACGAGAAAACAAAAAGAAAAAGAAAACGCTGCAAATTTATCAAGGGTTTATTCTATTTTTTACTCGAAAAATATTTAACCTCCTGGGATGCTCCAAAAATCCCATTTTAAGCCCCATGAAAGCCCTATAGATCGCCACAGTGGAAGCGGATCGATCTGGGACTCCCAAAAATGGATTACTCGTCGAAAAATACTTTGAAAACGACACCTAACTCGATCCCATAGCTAAAAGCCTTAAAAAAAACCTCTCATAGCCCAATTTTAGCCCCATAGCGCCCCACGGTTTTGGGCGATCGGGCTGAAAACCTTGCGGGCACAACTAGATGGTAAACCTAGTATTTTGTCAAAATTTCAGATTTTTAATAAAATTCTTACTACCCTCAACGAGCCGTTGAGGGTAGTAAGAATTTTATTAAAAATCTGAAATTTTATGAAAAATCTGAAATTTTGACGAGCCTTACGGCGGACGGACATTTCGGTTTTGGAATCTAGACCTCTTGAAACGGATAATGTCAAATTTTGAGGCCGATCCGAGTCTTCGATCTCCGTCTCGATTACATAATATGTACTACACATATTATACATAATACACACATGTGTATTATTCCAGGAATAATAAACCAAAATAATTATTGCGAAAATTGCATTGAATAAGAAAAAATTCCGTTTCTTGGCTTCCTTCGACCTCCCGACATCCGTCGAAAGCATCGTAGCGCCACACATCTACAATGGGTCTGACACCACTATATTATAAGGACTCAACGCCCGAACTTACTTCGAAAACGACACCCCACGCGACCTCATGACCGAAGACCTTCTAAAACCCCTCCTGTTGCCCTTTTTTAGCTCCACAGAGCCCCACGGGGTACTGGATGGGTTTAAGGCCCCTAATAAATTGAGTCTACTACCAAAATTACTTACTTCGACTATGACACCTTATACAAAAACTTCAAAATCCCCATTTATAGCCCCCTAAGTTGTAGATATTTCGTTTCACTTTCCTTTTTGTAGATTTGAACGAGCATATTTAAGACCTTATCAAGCATATCTGTTGAGCATAAAACAGATGTTGTCTGAATATATTTGGTGATTTTATCGTGCACACATCCGAGCCCTACTTTCAACATTTTACTTACTTATCTTTTTCTTATAATTTCAGGCAGTTGCTGACCCATGAGTATCCCCTTGAAGAACCTACAGTTTTGGCTGGGGGATGAGGTGTGTTTTCGCACAGAACCCAACTGTGACGGTTTTTTCGGGCTACGGTAGTAGAATTTCAAGAGCATTGGACAGAGGGTTTGAGTGAGGTGCGTTTTCTGGGTATTTTAGGGCGTAGAATCGTGTTGAGTTGATGGTGAATTGGTAATCAAATATTGAATACAACAACTTCAAAAACATGGTACATAGTAAGATAACCATTTTTTGTATGTTTTATTTTTATTTATTTTTATTGTTATTATTTTTTTACAGATGCGTTGTGCCGTCGTACAAAGGCGTTCTGTATCTTTTGTGAGGATTCTAGCCAGAGATCTGCTTCTTGGCCGTCGGGAGTGTTGATAGTAAATCATTAGATCCTACCTACTGCCTGCGACGAAATGTTCTCTTCCTCAATGTGGGTGTTCCGGACTGGGCCCGAGTGAATTTTTGGTTTTGGAGCTCCTTCAAGCGTAGAACCGAATTTCGTTGGTTCCAAAATGGTCCAAACACTTCATTATGTACGGGCGGGAGTTTAGAAGGATTTTAATGACATAACGTTTTGACAGTTATTTGACTCTTGCTTGATTTGAGAGCGCTAGACAATGTTTACATTTATTCGAGCTCTCCACCTCTTTACTTGTGAGGGCAGATTTTGAAGTGGCAGCTGCTATGGGCTCCTTGGGGCTTTTGGCAGGCCCTCTGGAAGGAACCAGAGAGCGCCAACAGGGGTGGGCCAACTTGGCTACCTCCTGCCAAGCTGAGGGGAGCTGCTTCAACTTTTCGAGGTGTCATTTATCAACGTGGCTGGAAAGGAACTTGAACCACAGATGGATGAAGGTAGCGCTAGTGCAGTGAGATCCTGTAATATAGGATGGCATCACGTGATAAACTGATGTATCTCAAAAATACCAAATTTTTCAGTAGAGACAAAAAACTGTTGGTTAAGTTGAGATAAATAAATAGATAAAACATAAATATGTACAAATAAAAACATAGAAAAAATATGAATATAAAATATAAATAAAGTAAATAACAAATATAATATGAAAACAAATAAATAAATAAATAATTAAATATACAATATATAATAAACAAACCATTAGGTAAATAAATAAATATACATTTTTTAGATTGCTGCACCATTCAACTCATAGAACTCCATTATTCAGGAAAAATGAAAACTGACTTCAGTCCTACGACTAGTTTCATTAAAACCTTCTGCCTTCGATTTCAGTTCACATCCAAGTGACCATCATAACGCGTTCTGTTTTTTTATTATTCTTACGCGTAAGAAATGTATTACACGTAAGGAAATGTATTTCCTTCGAAAGAACTAGTGACACAAAAGTATCACAGCCGGTTTCTTAAAAACTAAACCAAATTACAGGAACATATTAGTGAATAGAACTGAATACATATCAAGACTGATAGTTGATTGACTCGATTGCAGATGGTTATAATAAAACTAGTCACAGAACTGAAGTCAGTGTGTATTTTTCTTAAATAAAAAATAATACGAGCTTCTCATTCAGAAAATGCAATAAAAAGAAAATTGCCGCCGTTGGGGTGTAGGTATGACTATGTACGTGTGGTTAACTAAATGTTTACCGTTGTGCTGGGGGACACCCCCAAAACCCCAGATTATTACTGTTATGATCAAGGATCAAACCAATGGAACACAGAATGTGATTTTGGTGATTCCACAAAGGGCTGGTGGAATAGGTAGGTACCTAAAAGTAATCAGTCATTCTGCCATTTGTACATTAATACAGACACTCAACTAAGGCTTCTGGTATTTGTAGGATTTACTTCCATCCCTCTCCAGCACCAGTCCGATCGCACAAACCCGCGGGGCTCTGTGGGGCTAAAAGGGGACTAAGGAAGCGTTTATGAAGCGTTTTTTAGCTAAAGGGTCGACTCAGGGCGTGGAGTGGGGTTCGGAGGAGTTGTGGTTCTCGGCGGGTGGGATATTTCTGTTGAATCTTAACTTACGCCACACAACCTTTAACCTCCGTAAAAACACATTCTGTGTTGAAAATGGTCAAAAATGGAGATACGAAGTTATGATGTGATGCCATCAGCATATTATGATCCTTTCTCACGTTAAAACACATCGTTCAGTGATCCACGCCGCCATATTTCGTGTCAATGTTGCCGATTAGAAGCGCTCGCATGCGCCGTATCCCAACACTTCGGATTGCTAAGCCCGAAGCAAAATTGATGTTTTCATTTCTCGCCACCTTCGCATCGGTTCCCCTCGTAAATTGGACGAACTGCCTACTGAAGTAGTTCACTCCTTCCCTAGTCCTTCTGTGAGGCCCCCAGATCGGATTTCATAAGATATCCCTCGAGGCGCGCCTGTATTATTATATGGGGCGTACGCTAACCACCTGTTAATTTGTATCTGGGGGTCCAATTATTTCTCGTGTTCGCCCTCAGTTTGCTCTCATTCCCATCTGATAGCTGCCGGGTATTTATGAGCCCGTACGGCTAGAGGACTCGTCTTACATCCTTCGGAACCTCTGAAACCTCTCCGTCTGTATCGGGAAGGTCTCAACCGAAAACGTCTTATCGATTTTAACTCAAGTACCTGTGCTCGTATAGCTGCTTACGTATTTTGCGTCGCGAAGTGGTAAGAAAGTTAAACGCTGCATATTTTACACACGGGTTTATTATTCTTTTATATAAATTATCCAAAAATTTATTCTATACCTATCAATAAAATACATTTTTAATTTAATTGTTTAAACTTTTTTTTCTTGTAAAGTTTGAGGGTGGATGTGGGACCCCAAGAAATTGACTATACGTCGAAGATTACTCGGAAAACGACACCTCATCGACTTCCTTTTGGTTTATTATTCTTGGAATAATACACCTATGGCAATGGGGTCGAGGTAGTTGTCGTTTTCGAAGTATTTTTAGACGTAGAATCCGTCCCAGAAGGCGAGTGCACCGTTGAGATCTATGGGGCTTTCATGGTCAGATGGGGAACTTCTGAAATATTGTTTAAATAGGATTCTACGTCCAAAAATACTTTGAAAACCGTTCGCTCCCGTTCTATAAATAAATAAATAAATAAATAATAAACGAACCCCACTCGATATCGTACCCGAAAACCTGCAAAAACCTCTTGTTGGAAAATCTACAATCCCACGCAGTCCAACCGATGCCCTTTAAGCAGGTTCGGGGGTCCGACGCTCAGCGCGCTGACGCTCGTCTACTTCTCCTGAGATCGGCCCATCGCCAGCCGACTGGAGAAGCCCCTCAACACGTCCGCCAGCAGCTGTCATAGCCCGTTACTCTGTGTAGTTACATCTATGTTTAATGACAGCTATTTTCGCTCTATTTCCGTAGAGCCGGAAATCCCGTTAATATATCTGACGGAATTCTGGAGGAGGAAATAGAAACTTCACAAGGGCCCGTTGCCCAGGGGCCCATGCCTGACAATTCAAAATTGGAAGCCTGAAAAACTGTAAGAAAATTGTAAGACCAGGGGTGTCAACCGGGAGTCCATTCTTGACAAGTCAAGATTGAAAGCCAGGGAACCACCCCTTCGTATCAACACGGCTGCAGAAAATCTAACCCAACACGACCACTCGTGAAGTTTGTGTCAGTTGTCTCCAGTTCCTTCCGAGGATCTGCCGTACTTAGAATGCCCCGACGCTTCGGGAAATCCTAAGGGACCCAGATCCTCCATTTCTGCAGCTGGAGCATTCTCAGTGCCAGCAGACCACAACAAATGGTGTCATGCCCCTGATGAATCTCCACCTGTACTTCCTCTTGCATCCTCCAAAAACACTGGCGGCGTAACCACGGACGCTGCGCCGGACGCATTCCGCCACCCACACAACACACCTAATAAATTATTAAGAAAAACATTAGGTACACACTACATGTAGATACACACCAAACACATCCCAGCT
The DNA here is from genome assembly GCA_955831195.1 of Pilophorus perplexus. NCBI lineage: Eukaryota > Metazoa > Arthropoda > Insecta > Hemiptera > Miridae > Pilophorus > Pilophorus perplexus. The sequence goes on from OY037015.1 coordinate 29,085,136, forward strand.
GGGACGCTACACCTCTTGCAGCTCCGTTTTTGCCTCGCGAGTTTGGGCTGTCGGGCTGAAAATCTACCATTTAATGGTAAACAGAGTATTTTGCCAAAATTTCTGATTAAAAAAAAAATCCTTTTGCTCAAGACGGCTCGAACGGTGGATGGATATTTCGTTTTTGAAATCTTCGTGTCATGAAACGTATAACAAATTTTGAGGCTGATCACAAATTTCGATCTCTGACACAAGTATGTGTATTATTCCAACAATGATAAACCAAAAATACGAGATTTTACCCCTTCTTTGCAGCCTCATGTCTCCTTCAGTGTTGGTCGGATCAAAACAACTTAAGGGACCAAATTTGTACGAAATTCCGTCCAATACAATTTGAGTAGTTGAATGGTTTACGCTAAATTGCACGGGGAACGAAGTTATAGGCCAAAAACAGATTAATTCCAAAATAATTTTGGAAATGTAATTATTACATAAGCATACAGGATTTTTGTAAGGTAGACCTCCCCCCCCCCCCCCCCTACACGGTTATTCGGAACTAATATATGTAGCTGAGCTGGGGATGAGATATTATGTATGCATGAGTCCTTAAACAGCAAGTCTTCTAGGCCATTGGCGAGCTCTCAACACGGTCATTTCTGAATTACCCGATCCTTCCCTCCTAATTCGCATAATGAGATTCCATTTTGCAGTTGATGATCGTCTCGTGTATTTCCGTGATCTGGGAAGAACCTGATGCATAGCAATTGGTCAAGAACGCTAACGGCTATCGGAAGTCGTTTATTCCTTTAAGCGTGTCATTTGAATCAGGGTTAACCGGAGTGGTGGTGACGTGGTCGAACCTTTGAGGACCATTTGAACATTCGGCGACGTGTTGGGGGGGGGGGGGGGGGGAGGAGAGGTTGCCTCCGCATCTAGGCCAGAAACTACCTCCTTGGAGGGTCCTGGGACAAGTCGTGTGTGGCCTGTTTTTGGGACGGGGTTCAAACATTAAGATCCGTCTCAACATAAATGTTTATAAATTTTATAAAATTTATAGAATTTGTTCATAGGCGTATCAAGCCGAGCAGCCGCTTAACATCTTCCATATTATGTACTGATAATCACCGCTCGGAAGGAAATGGCAAACCACCGAGAGTATCTTGCCCAGGAAAGCCTCGGAAGTTCGGAATCGGCAGTAGGTCCCTACTACTTATAGAGTAACCGTTCAACACGCTCAACAGGAGTCAGTAGCGAGAGGTTGCCTACGTCCGTTAGCGGGTATGGCACTCGGAGAATAAGATAATATAATGCTTTTCAATATCCCAAAAATGAAAAGTCCGTCCTGCTTGTCATACATTCTGCTTTGGGCAGTAGGAATGTTTCTACATATCTGAAATTTGAAATAAAAAACTCGGTTCGCCCTCTAGTTGTGAAGCTTTTCAGCCCGATCGCTCAAACCCGTGGGGCTCTGAGGAGCTAAAAACAGGCTACACGAAAGGGTTTTGAAAGAGTTAGGGTAGCAGAGCGAGTTAGGTGTCGTTTTCGAGGTATTTTTGGACGTACAATCCATTTTTTTTAGGCCCTTCAACAATGCAAACAATAGACAGGTGAACAGTAACTTTCAACTAATCAGAAACACAACACCACAGAATATCGAAAAACAACACAGTAACCTCCCACGAGCAACAAACTGTTTGAACTTTCCTTAATAATAAGGATTAAAGTTGTGAAGGGGTAGGCATACCTACATACTGGGCAGCTGGTTCTCCATTCAAGTATTGTTTCATAATTTCTTTCAAAATCGATTTTTTTCGAAATTCGGAAAATCAGAATCGATGTACAATAAAAATCGGGACCTCTGAATCGATTTGAAACGCTGCAAATTTTACACAATGGTTTATTATTCTTTGATATATAGGTTAGTTGTGCAAAAATGTTAATTCTGTGCGAATAAAAAATGTTAAAAAAAAAAAAAAAAAAAATCTGTACAATGTTTGGACATAATATGTTAACATAATATTATTATGTGGGACCTCGAAAAATGGATTATGCGTCCAAAATTACTCGGAAAATATTTGACCTACTGCACCCATAGGATCCTTCAAAAATCCCTTTTGTTGCCCCGTGAGAGCCCAAAAGATCTCCACGGTGAATTCAAATCGTTCTGGGACCCCCAAAATGGATTATACGTCAGAAATTAATTCGGAAACGACACCTAACTTGACCCCATATCGTAATCCCTTCAAAACAGCCCCACAGAACCCCACGGGTTTGGGTGATCGGGCTGAAAATCTTGCGAGCACAACTAGACGGTAAAACGAGTATTTTGTCACATTTTCAGATTTAAAAAAAGAAAAAAGTTCTACTGCTCGAAACGGTTCGGACGGCGGACGGACATATCGTTTTTGGAATTTAGGCTTCTTGAAACGTATAATGTCAAATTTTGAGGCCGATCAGAATTTTCGACCTCCGTCGCGATTACATAGGTGTATTATTCCATGAATAATAAACCAAGATCGGATAATGAATTGCTGTCACTACTATTAAATAGTAGCAAATTTTGCTCTTGATAGACCTGAAATCTTTCTCTTCATCTTTCTGGATACGCCCAAACTGGATTGCTTCTTCTTCGAGACTTGGAATCAAAGTTTCATCTATTTGTCAAAATGAGTACCTACGTCAGATGCCCTGGAGGTCCATCAAGTGCACTTCCGTACAAAGCCACCTGCTCTACCGGGTGAATCCTCGTGACAAAAAGCGGCGGAAAGCCTTCACCACCTTCTGTGGGGTCGAGAAAAGAAAAACCGTAGATGTCGTTGAGGAGACGGGAGAAGCGACAGAACCAATGAAATAGTCGGAGTGTTTCTATTGGTTGTCGAGAGTCGTCGGAATAATCAGAAGGCCACTTCCTGCAGAATGCAACTTTACTTCCTGTCACGATCCCAGTTCGGTTTTACCCGTCCGACCTCTCGGAAGGGAGTTTTTATTTTACCCTCAAAGGGGGAGAAAAAAACGATACCGTCTTCCAAGGAGTTTAGTGACAAGAGTGTGGCACGTTTTGTATCAAATACCCTCGCGACCTCCTGCGGGGACAATCGTCGGGTCGTGATGTTCCCTGATGTTCCCTCTGTTCCCTTTTCAGGTGGATTTATCAATAATCTTCACCACCTGTGAATATAAGAGGGAAACCGAGAGAAAAAGTGTTGCCGCCTGCGGGTGCATTGCTGCTTGTGATTGATACATATAATATATTATGTACCAACCACACAACTACCAAAAGGTTTTTGGCGGCTCCTGGACCAGTTCAAAATCGAACTTGAGTCGAGAATGAACTAAAATCGCTGCAAATTTTACACATGGTTTTATTATTCTTTGATATAGGTTACTTGTGCAAAAATTAATTCTGTGTCAGTAAAACATTTTGAAAAAAAAGAAAGATATTTCAAACTTGCTTTTATTTGGAAAATATTGGACCTTCTGGGATCCTTCTAAAATCCCATTTGTAGCCCCATGAAAGCCACATAGATTCCCACGGGGAAATCGGTTTGTTCCGGGACCTCCATTAATGGATTCTAAGTCCAAAAATACTTCGAAAACGACAGCAGACTCGATCCTATCCCCAAAACGCCTCCTATAGCCCCATAGCGCCCCCGGGATGGGGCGAACGGGCTGAAAACCTTGTAGGCACATCTAGATGATAAAATAAGCATTTTGTAAAAATTTCAGGTTTAAAAAAAATTCCTCAATGTAATTGGTTTCTGACTAATTCTATATTACGTACATAATATATTATATAAACCATGGAAGCAGGAAACCATTTTGAAGCATCATACATACCTACTTCCGTTGGTTACCAAAAGATTCTGACGAGGAACTTTACTATTGCTTTCTCGGTTGTGACGTCACGGTTTGAGCGTTCTATTGCCTTCGTCGTCACAATCTGTTCATCTCTTCTCTGTGCTAGTCAGTCGAAATGTCGACGCCCCCCCCCCCCCCCCCCCTGCGGTCTCCTCCACTCATTATCCCGAACAAAAAACTTTTCGCGTTGTTATCCAACGTTTTTCAAGTGTCTACTTCTTTGGGCCGTTTTTTACTCTTTGAAACCTACTTGTGTTCTCATGGCGGTGATTGATAGAAGCTGACAAGCCGGCAAGAAAGAGCTTGGTGCTTTTTAATCGGGAAAAAAACTCCGTCACAAATGATCGAGAAAAGGTCAATCTGTGGACAAGCCGGGTGTTCAGAGTATGAAAAAAGCCAAGACTTAGTGTTCCACTTTTAGAGTGAATTTATTAACCTCGGGGGTGTGCTAAGCGTGAAAAATGTTTCATGGAATTGTGTATGCAGGGTCATCAGTTTGTTGATTCGTTCTGACTTTATTTCCAATGCGGTCGATAATTATTGATAAGCAATTCATTACGAATCCATCACCTGTTCGTCGACTTTCAGGCAGCATACGACAGCGTGAGAAGACAGGAGCTTTATTTAGCCCTGCTGACCATGGGGGTACCCTCAAAATTCGTTAAGCTCGTCCAACTGACTATGAAATCAGTGAAATGCCCAGTTCGAGTTGACGGCGATCTCTCAGACGAATTTTGAACGCACCAAGGACTACGTCTAGGGGATAGCCTGGCATGCCTGCTCTTCAATTTCGCACTGGAGTGTGCAGTGAGGGAATCGGGTGGGCTGGACCATCTTCAACCGCTCCTCATAAATATTGGGATATGCGGACGACATCGATGTCGTTGGAAGAAATTTTAATGCCATGTGCTCGGCATTCTCCCAACTGAAAGCAGCTGCGGAAAAGATTGAGACAAAGTATATATACTTTGTCTCAATCTTTTCCGCAGATATGGTGACCAACCATCGAGGAAAACCTCCAGACCAAATATATTTGTATACAAGTGGATGGGTGTTTCTTTGACAGAGTCGAGGAGTTCGTTTATCTTGGCTCCTTGGTAACCCAAAACAATGACATGGACGCCGAAATCCAAAAGAGAATTGACCCCTCGCGGGTTGTTGAGCCACGGAAGAAGAATTCATTACGAATGATTCTGGGCATACCTCACATAAAGTCCACACTCAGGGCGACTGTGCGTTCTGATTGGACGCTTCTGAAGTCCCTTGAGGTATTTGCCATCTAGAATAGGAGTTATTCAATTTTGCCAAAGTGGCTGGTGACTTCTGTGGTAATCATTCATAGTTAGATAAAGACTTCAATACTTTTAAATCAGCGTCGGACACATTTTCATTAAATGAAATAAATTTTATAAATAAGGTTGTGACTTAATTCACATTCACAACTGTAACTATAAATTAATTCACATTCACAACTTTTTCTGTAAATTAAATTAAATTCACAAAAATATGTGAATAATTCGCAGAAAATGTAAATAATAATTTTTACATTTTGTAATTATTTCATAATTAATAATTATTTACATTAAATGTAATTTTGTAATAATTACAATGAAACCTGTGATTTTGGTTTATTATTCTTGGAATAATACACCTATGTGATCGTGACGGAAGTCGACGACTCGGATCGCCCTCAAAATTTGAAATTATCTTTTTCAAGAGGTCTTGATTCCAAAACCGAAATGTCCGTCCGCCGACCGCCGTCAACCGTACGCCGTCCGTCCACTGTACGCCGTCTGCCGTCCGGGCCGTTTCGGGGAGTAGGATTTTTTTTTTTTTTAAATCTGAAATTTTGACAAAATACTCGGTTTACCGTCTAGTTGTGCCCGCCAGGTTTTCAGGCCGATCGCCCAACCCCGTGAGGCTCTATGGGGCTAATAAGGGGCTACCAGAGGGGTTTTTGGCCATGATATCACGTGGGGAGTCGTTTTCGAATAATTTTTGGACTGAGTATCTATTTTTGGGAATTTAGACCTCTTGTAACGGATAATGTTAAATTTTGAGGCCGATCCGAGTCGTAGACCTCCGTCGCGATTACAAAGGTGTAGGTACCTACCTATTATTTCAAGAATAATAAACCAAAACGATGCAAATTTTACAGAAGGGTTTATTATTCTTCGATATTGGTTAATTGTTCAAAAATTAATTCGGTGTCAATAGGAACCTGCTTCCCGTCCGACAGCAGTTGACCTGCTGGCGACTCTTCTCCAGCCTAAGCCCTGGAACAGCAGTTATCTCAACTGCGCTTTGTCTCCGTCAATTTCTGTTAACAGTCTGTCAAACCAAGAACAAACCAACTGTTCGCTTCTTAAATCCATTTGAGTTGGTACTGAAGAAAAGCAGCTCCCCGCGAGTCGACTTTCTCGAGTTCTCTCATAATGAGTTTGTCCGGTGCCGTCCCCCTTCCTTGCCAATCACTCTCGCTTACGTAATACAGTTGTACTCAAGAAATAAATTCAATCGTCCGTCCTCGAAGTCGTGACTGTTCCGCCAAACACTCAATACAGTCATCATTGACATAATTATCATAAAATAACGACCCGTAGGAAAAAAAAAATCAATCGGAGAATGCAATTTGACGGAGGCACAAGAATATCTTTTTCTTAATATCCGCAACTGAATCCTTTTTTTTATTGTCGTGGGCCGTCTGGCGTTCCGAAGTCGTCATAAAATCTTACTCACGAGTCGAGGAAACGTAACCGTCGCTGTGGAGTCTGGAGGTCGTGTTGGATGGCGGACACCAGTTATGGCAACTTGGGCCTGACATGAAAAAAAAAAAAAAAAAAAAAGTATCTAATGTATATTATTGGTTCATCATTTGTTGGTATAGGAGACGCCCGGTTTATAGCTTTGGGACTCCCGATAGCATACGAATGGGTTAGTTATAGTAACCCTTCTCTTCGCTAGAAGGTCGCAAACTTTTTCACTTTGACAAAACCTTTTGGGAAGAGATTTTTGGGATAGTGTCGTTTTAGTTTCCTCATTTTAACACATCAAAAGATGATGTTTTCCCGGCTCTGGCGTTTTTTTTTTTTTTTTTTTTTGTTCTGCTGTGATGGATCGATCATATTGCTTAACCTTTTTCAGAACTGATCTCGTCAATGAGTCGTGATAGTGGGCGAACCAAGCCTTTCTCATAACAAACCACGTGTATATATTTTTTGCATCGGCGTGAGCCTAGACACAATCCAGGATACAACAAGGTGGGTAAGTCCTTAGTTGAGTTGGCGACGGGTTTCACACGGTACGGGTAGAATGGGACGCCCGTATTGAGGCGAATCTGACATCCCTTGATGGAATTCCTCAAGACCAAGGTGCTGGTCTCATGGTCCTGAGGTTTATTTTGCACCATACACGGCTGCCCAAAAATCCAGGACTGGGCAACTTGCCAGCAGAGAAAAGGTAGGGCATGCCCAGAAAATATCCCCGCACCGAGGCCCGAGCCAAAGGCGCCTAAGGCGCGGGGGAAGCCGAATCAGCAGTCTTTGAACCCTGGATCCGAGGACGGTCCGTCCTCACGCAGGGTCGGTATTTCGACCTCTAGGAGAGTGGTGATCCTCGCCGTCTTTGGTTCTCTTAGGGTTGCCAACCGTCCTCCCCCGGGGAGGACAGTCCTCCCTTTTGGTCATCTGTCCTCCCAAAACCCGGGACCTCGGGAGGACGCCCAAATGTCCTCCCTTTTCTGTTTGTGGATTGATGTTTCTTCAACAAGCAATACAATAAGCAACAAAACGAGAAGAAATGAGAAGAGGAAGAAGGAGTGATCACATTTCTTATCAGCGTTGTCTTTTTCTGTCACTTTATGTGCCCTCTCTTGTTTGAATACCGGTGATTGTTATCGTCTTCACATGGATCGCGATTACTTTATGAGATTTTTGCTTAGTTTTTGGTGGAGAGGTATGTACAGTTTGTGCTAAAATGGGCACGGAAACCGACAGTGATGTTGAGGAAGACCCGAAGTGTTTGAAGGCTTGGACTTGTAAATGTGCGTGTTCTTTCAACTTGTTGCGGGAGAAAGATTACCTATGGGCACGGGTAGATAAGGTAACTCCTAAAAAAACGTATTGCTCCTTTTGCAAGAAATCGTTCTTTATAAAATATGCTGGAATAAGCTCTTTGAAACGTCATGCCTCCAAACAAACTCATAAAAGTAATGCTTCTGCCGTCATACAGAATAAAACGTTGGCATGCTTTACTTAGGTATGTCCAGACCAACTTTCACTCCTGAAAATGAGAAAATCGTTGCCGCTGAGGTGACAAAATTGTATCTCATGGGGTGTGACATAGTGGTAGCTATTTAGCTACAGGCTTTTGGCCATGGGATCGAGTTAGGTGTCTTTTTCGAAGTATTTTTGGGGGTCCCGGAACGATTCGGTTTCACTGTTGCAATTTATAGGGCTTTCATGGGGCTACAAATGGGATTTTTTTAAGGATCCCAGGAGGTCAAATATTTTCCGAGTAATTTTGGACATACATACATACATACATTCCATTTTTAATAAACAAATTATGTACCTAGTACATATTATGTCAATACCTACTTAGTTTGGTTTAATACCTACAAATCTGTATTTTCAAACATAAACTTTTTGCCTTATTTGTGTAGTGTATCAGTTAATTTTGTATTCCGGCCCTTCGTACGTTAGTAAAATTATTTTCATTTGATAATGCATTTTTAAAACTAATAATATATTGCAAATATCAATGTTGGAGTAGATGTCCTCCCTTTTTACACGGTGTCCTCCCCAATTTTTCCAAGCGTCCTCCCGAATAGAATTTTGGAGTTGGCAACCCTAGGTTCTCTGACTGTGGGAACTTAGACGTTGACGCCGCGACTCTACAAAAAATAATGATAATTAAGTGGCACAACATGCAATTCCGGCGGTATGAGATAAAACCTGGCTTAGGGACCTTGGACATCAACACATGGATGCGTCTGCTCTGAGGTTCGATGGATACTCTTGGCCCAGCTTGAGGGCCCGAGGCCGCGGTGCCCAGGGGATCAAACTCCTGATTCAGGATGAAGGGACACTACCGTCTAATCACGGCGGTGGGCCTCCCCCCCCCCCCCCCCCCTGCTTCGGGATTGTGACTCCCAACTTGAATTTCAGAGCTTTAAAAAAATCGCATTATTGCCCAGCTCTAGTAGCCACACACGGACGTAAAAACGGTACAGAATTGGGGAGTGACTTGAATCAGGGTGTTTGGTATAGCTTGTATACAAGAGTGTTGATAAGGAAGTCCCTTCCTTTTCCTACCCCCTCTTAAGAGGGGGCTGCCAAAACAGCGCCATGTCCTGCGGCGTGAAAAGCTTCAACTAGCCAAGTTTGACTAAGTGGGCAACTGAAAAAAAATCTGGTAACGTTGTCCTGAATGTTGGGGGGATTGAGCTCCCTTTGCGAAACCGTCTCATCAGACCGTCTTTGACTACCTGAGTGACCCTCTTCATTGTGCAATAAACGGCACTTATACAAAGAGAGATTCGGTTTGCACCGCTCGATAGCCAAAACCTAAGTCCCGTCGGGCTGAATACCTTGCGTGCACAGCTAGAAAGAGAATCGGAATTCATTTTGTTAAAATTAAAACAACCATTGAGATGATGGTATTGATCTCAATACCTTTTGAATATTACATACTTTTTATATTATATTGCAGAATTATTTGAAATTAGTTGAATAGGTACATTATACCGACGAAATCACGCTGCGTGTTTCACGCATGAAAATGAATCATTAAATGATTGCCAAAGGTACATGACATGTCAAAGGTACACTGTACATGGAAGTTCTAGTCACTGTGGCCACCTTCGTCGCAAATCATTTGAAAATCGTACATTGTACGACATCACAACTAGATGGTAAACCGTATAAATACAAAATTTTGCCAAAATTTCAGATTAGATATCTTACTCTGACGGTTCCTTGTTGGAATGATAAAATAGATTAAATAAAAAGTCAGAAAGGCAAACCGATTGAAATATTTCTCATAGTTTGTTGAAATCAGAGTATTTTTAACTTTCGAGCAAAGTACATCCACTCGGTTCTCATTTGCCCAGTTGGGTTACGCCCACTGCATCCCACTGCATCGCGTGCATAGCTTCACCACGTGTGCTTTTTTCAGATTTTAAAATGACATGATACATTGTATTAGTAGAGTTGTTACAGGTTTTTGGTTTGGGGAGCCGAATGGGTGTCGTTTTCCGAGTAATTTTGGCACATGATCCATTCATCCCTCCGAAAACTTTAAAAGAAAAAAAATCGAATAATTGAATTATTTCTTTTAATTGATAATATCAATTTTAAAAAATAATTCAATTATTAAATAAAATTTATTTTGGTTTATTATTCTTGGAATAATACACCTATGTTTTCGCGACGGGGGTCGACGACTCCGATCGGGCTCAAAATTTGACATTATCCGTTTCAAGAGGTCTACATTCAAAATCCGAAATGTCCGTCCGCCGTCCGCCGTCCGTCGTACGCCGTCCAGGCCGTTTTGGGCAGTAGGAATTTTTTTAAAAATCTGAAATTTTGACAAAATACTTGGTTTACCATCTAGTTGTGCCCGCAAGGTTTTCAGTCCGATCGCCCAAACCCGTGGGGCGCTCTGGGGCTATAATGGGGCTACAGGAGGGGTGTTTTGAAGGCTTTTAGCTATGGGATCGAGTTAGGTGTCGTTTTCGAAGTGTTTTTGGACGTAGAATCCATTTTTTGGGGTCCCGGAACGATCCGATTTCACTGGGGCGATCTTTAGGGCTTTCATGGGGCTAAAAATGGGATTTTTGAAGGATCCCAGGATGTTAAATATTTTTCGAGTAAAAAATACAGAATTTTTGAAAAAACACTTTTTTGGACAAAAAAAATCCAAAAAAATGTTTTTGAGATAAAAATCCAAAAAAAAAATTTTTTAATTTTTTCATTGACAGAATTAAATTTCTGCACAAGTAACGTATATCAAAGAATAATAAACCCTTGTGTAAAATTTGCAGCGTTTTAATATTTAATATAGTATTATAATAATCTATTATATTACCTATTATACTATTATGCCTATTATCATAATATATTACATTACCTATTTATTACTTTTTTAAATAATTTATATGAAAAAATAATAAACTCTTGTGTAAAATTTGCAGCGTTTTTCCGAAAAACATCCGTTTTACGCCGGTAAAATCAGTTAGCTCTAAAAATTTCTTGATACCTACCTGTTTGCATGTAGTTAACTGAAATTTTGGGCTTAGGCTAGAAACAATGAAAAGGAGAGTTCTCCGTTGTCAAGGAAAAATAAAACATCATTGACCTAACATAATTGATAGATAAACATAATAGGTAATTATTGACAGTTAGTTAGGTACCTACATCAATAATTGATGTAGGTACCTAACTAACTGTTAATAATTACCTATTATGTTCAATAATTATCATTGATGTAGGTACCTACCTAACTAACTGTTCGTGAACAACCTTCCTAGTTACCAGGGCCGTAGTTACCACGGGCCAGGGCCCAGTGCCCCAGGGCCCCCGACGGCAAAGGGGCCCCTTCCCGAAGACCACCAGAAACCCCCAATGGTAAGGTTGCCGAGGGTGGTTGAGGTTGGTGGCCTCTAGCGTAGAACCCCCAGAACTTCCTCGACGCCCGCTACTCTTCGGACATTCGAAAACCCATCAAATTGCGCATGCATCATCCCGCTCACAGAACTTCGCGAAAAATCAACGGATTTTATCGTTTGAACACTTGAATTAATGCGTGAAATGTAAGGAAGACAACGGTCGAGGCGGATTTTCGATAACTCTTCTTCCAACCAAGCAGTGGTCACTTGAAGAGAGCAACACCCTTAGACGTAACTTTGTTGATGAATTGCAGCTTCCAGTGACATTTCGCTCCAAAAACGCTTCGACGGATCGCTAGACACTAGTCTCACTTGAAGATTTAAAAAAAAATCATGAAAATCGGTGCATAATTCGAGGATTTATGATGGCGGGAGAATAACGTTGATTCCTTATGGGAGCAGAAAACATGGCCGACACGGGAGCCCGCTCTTAAGAAAGCGACCGGTTCAATCCGGCGAGTATCCGATCGCCTCTCGTGGAGTGAACTCGACTAAATACAACTTCCGTGCAACATTTTATTTTCTATAAAAGCGGTGTGCCGCCAACCTTTTATACGCGATTCCGACGCGAGTTACGCGCCCTGCTGCTCAAGGAGGAATCGACGATCTGGGGCCCCAGAAGACGACACGAATAATTCCATCCGGTGAGTCCCCGCCTTTTCCTCTCCTTTTTCACACACTCGTTTTTTAATAATATACAGTCCACAACATAAAGTCTGGTCACTATCGGGCCAAATTCAAAAAATACACTTCGCTGCTCTACATAGCTACCTACCCAATTTCAATCATTTTCATTTTCGATCGATTAGTTTTTTCTTTTTATAGGCTTAATATAAAGTCAGCCATTACGGGTTGGCCGGTTTTCAATCGTCTCCATTCTCTCGCAGCGCGTGAGACATTGATCCTGACGTCAGCGTTGTCAACTGACAGTTTCTAATCCAATTAAACCCCGACCCTACGAGCTGATTGTGCCTTTCCACCTGCAGATAAGGAAATAATTTTTTATCTTCGCTTCCTCTTTTATCTTATCAAGATGACCAAACCGTTACCGGAAGAAATATTTAAAGCCCTTCAGGCACGTAAAGAACGGTACTGGCAACAACTACAGGTCACATACAATATGATCTCGCGATTACCAGAAAATGTTGACATTTTTAAAGGAAGATGCTCCAAATTAGCCGACTTGGCCAGCAAATTTGAAACAGTTCTCGTCGAAATTGAACAATTGTTATCCGTTTGCTCTACAATTAAGGAAGATACTGCCAAAATCCAACTTAGTTTTGACGAACTGTATTACGCCTGCAAATCTAAGTATGAATCCTTGTTGCCGCCTGAAGTGCAACACACTCCCAGCTCTCCTCAACAGAGTTCGTCTCAATCTTCAACACCTTTTCGTAAGAATTTACCTGAAATAAGATTACCTGTGTTCTCTGGGGACATTGAATCATTTGAGTCATTTGCAGCATTATTCAACACTATGGTGAATAAAAATGCATCGCTAACTCCAATTGAAAAGTATTGCTATTTGAAAGGGCATCTCGACGGAGAACCCAAAATACTCATTGATGCGTTACCTTATAACGCAACCACTTACTCAATAGCGATACAAACCCTACTTGACAAGTATTCTAATCCTCGAATTAGACTCGCTTACTACTTCAACAAAGTTTTGAACTTGCAGCCGATCAAGCAGCAATCGCAGTTGAGGGAATTGGTAAATAGTGTTCACACTAATTTCGAGGCCATCATACGGTTACAACTTCCCGACCTAGCCTCAGCCATTCTCCTTCATATAGTGCTTCGCCTGCTCGATTCTAAAACCCGTACTGATTTTGAAAAGGAACATGTTGACGATACAGCCATTCCGGAGTACAAAGATCTGATCAAATTCTTGCAAAATCAGTGCCTCATCAGCGACTTAGCTCAAGTAGATCTGATAAAAGCTAAATCAAAGGAACCCCAAAATTCAGGTAAATCTCAAGGTGTCAAGTCCTCTAAAAAATCATTTTTGGCAGCTCAATCAGGTTCGGCGGAACAAACCGACAAATCCCACTCGAATAATTCCGCGGCGAATTCGAAAACCTGTAAACTTTGTTCGAAAGGTAATCACAGGCTGGCAAGGTGTTTCAAATTTCTGGAAATGCCCATTATCAAGCGCATCGAATTCGTTCAGTCCGGTAATTTTTGTATGAAATGTCTTTTCGTCCATTCTGGTAAAACATGTTCGTCTCAAGGCCAGTGTCGGTGGTGTTCGGATACACAACATAATAGTCATCTGTGCAGTCAGCAGTCCTCAGCTCGACCTTCCACATCAACAACCGACAGCCGAAGCGCCAATTCCTGTCAGATCGAAAACCACAGTTTCTCGTCCTCTCACGTACTTTTGGGCACAGCACTGGTTCGAGTCCGCAATTCGGCAGGCCAGTGGTACGGTCCATGTCGAGCTTTATGCGACTCCGGATCGGAAGTTAATTTCATCTCGGAAAGTTTGGCTCAATCTCTTGGATTGTCGCGAAAATCCTGTCCTTTCCAGGTCTCTGGAATCGGTCAAACCGGACCACTTTTGGTCAAAGGCATGACATCATGCACAATCGCTTCTTTGCATGACCTCGATCATCTTTGTACATTTGATGTCATCGTCACACCCACGATCTCCATAGAGGTTCCCTCCTCGCAGCTACCTAGTGCAGTCTCCAACCAGTTTGCTCATCTCCCTCTGGCGGATCCACATTTCTACTCGCAATCTAAAGTTGACTTGCTACTAGGTGTCCAAGCCTACCTGGACATTCTCTCTCAACCTGTAACTATTATAAAGGGTAATCCTTCAGCTACCCAAACCATTCTTGGTTATGTTCTCAGTGGCAACGTGGACACTCAGTGCACCACTCAGTCTCGTCATTCTTTTATGGTTCAAATCGCTCCTGATCCCATCGATGAAATGCTGAGAAGGTTCTGGGAGATTGAAGAACCATTCCCTGCAGACATTCCATTGTCGCCTGAAGAGGAATGGTGTGAGAAACATTTTCGAGAGACCATCAAACGGGATTCTTCTGGTCGGTACACGGCATCACTTCCCTGGAAAGGCGGTGTACGTCCAACTCTTGGTTCCAATCGGGAAATTGCATCACATCGACTCAGACGTTTAGAAAATCGTTTCAGGATTGACTCAACTTACGGTCAGCTCTACAAGGCCAACATTCAAGACTACGTAAACCAGGGTCTTGCTGTTCCAGCAGAAACCAGAGCGAACTATCTCCTTACTCATCATGCTGTTCGAAAAGAGTCCTCGACCAGTCCGCTTCGAGTGGTATTCAATCCTTCTGAAACATGTTCAACACTCAAAACGTTGAACAGTTACCTTCACACAGGGCCTAAATTGCAATCTGATATTGGTGACATTACACTTCTTTCCCGGTTAGAGCCACTTGCCCTAACTTGTGACGTAAAAGGGATGTTTTTAGCGATTTCTCTGTGTGAGGAAGATAGGAAATATCAACATTTCCTATTTCGGTTCAATCCCGAAGAACCCATTCAAGAGTGGGAGCTTACCTGTCTAATTTTTGGATTGGTGTCCAGTCCCTACATCGCCCAAAGAGTCATGCAACAGTTATGCCAGGATGAGAAAGATCGTTTCCCTAGGGCCGCTCAAATTCTTTCTACTTGCTGCTATGTGGACAACATACTTTGTACAGCCTCTTCTTACCAAGACGCTATCGCACTCCATCAAGAACTAACTCAGCTTTTCTCCAGTGGTGGGTTCATTCTTCGAAAATGGGCTTCATCTGACGAACGAGTTTCTTCACAAATCGACGCTGAACTTCGTGAGCTTCCTAGGCCGCTGAACTCCATCAACACCGAGGCCATCAGAATTCTAGGGACTGAATGGAATCCAGTTTCGGATTTTTTTCGGTATGCAGTCGATGAACTACAGGCTGATCAACCCACCAAACGCAGCGTCCTCTCTCAGATTTCCCGAGTTTACGACCTCAATGGATATGTTACTCCTTTTGTCTTCTTGTTGAAATGCATTATGCAGGGAATTTGGCTAGAAGGCCTCCACTGGGATGAACCTCTCTCCGAAGAACTTCGTCAGCGTTGGATTGAAACTTGCTCAGATTTCCCTAATCTCACTCAGGTAGTCATCCCTCGATACATCATGGGTAACCACCACTGGCAGTCAGTTCAACTTATTGGATTCGGAGATGCGTCCGAGTTGGGTTATGGAGCCGCCCTGTATCTGAGAGTTGTCCAAGAGGATGGCTCTGTTACAAGCAATCTCATTAGAGCAAAATCAAGAGTGGCACCACTGAAAACTGTTAGCATACCTAGACTCGAATTAAATGCAGCGTTGCTTCTCACCCGCCTCGTCCTTTCAGTCAAGGTCCTGACTGACAAACTTCCAATTCAGTCGGTCCATCTCTTTACAGATTCGACCACGACTCTTGCGTGGATTCGTACACCACCATATAAATTGACCACATACGTAGCCAACAGGGTAGTCTTTATCGCCGACAACACATTGTTGACCTCATGGAGATATGTGCCAACAGGGCATAATCCTGCCGATGTAGCAAGCAGAGGTTTGTCAGCATCCGAACTCTCATCCTGTGAACTTTGGTGGCATGGGCCGAAATTCCTGCCGGAAGATGAATCACAATGGCCCGAGAAAAGAGTCGAATTGCCTCCAATTGTCCCTGAAATTAGAGTTCGGAAGGTCATGGTTACCTCTAAGGTCTCTCAATCTCCCTTTCTCATCCTCATTGAGAGATGTTCTACCCTGGGAAAGGCTATTAGAGTGGTGGTGTATGTACACCGTTTTATCAAAAGTCGGTTAGCTAAACCATGTAATCCTAATCAAGGCCCTATGTCTGCGGAGGAGATCATAAGGGCCATGAACTGCCTTACCAGAGTCACCCAACAGCACTTCTTGGCAGAAGATCTTCACCTCCTTCAGAAAGGGGAACTTAGTACTCCCAAGTATCATAGCCTAACGCCTTTCATTTCGGATGACGGATTCGTCAGGGTGGGGGGTAGACTTAAAAATGCACCCCTTCCAGAGAAATCAAAACACCCTCTTCTCATTCCGCACGAAAGTCCATTGGCAACATTGATAATTGAGCATTATCATTTGAACTCACTTCAAGGTGGTCCAAGACTTGTCATGGCGCTGACATTGCGCTATTATTGGATTCCCTCCATAAGACGACTAATCCGATTACGTCTTCACAAGTGCAAGATCTGCTTCACGCTTGCAGCAAAACCCACTCAACCAAAGATGGCGGACCTCCCTAGGTCCCGGTTTGCTGGAAATCCTCTCAACTGGCCCATGGGCAGGGCAGAAGAAATCATCCCAGGAGACGACGAAGTGGTCAGGGTCGTCAAAATACGAACCCCAATGGGTTCATTCACCAGGCCTACCAGCAGAGTGGTAGCCCTTTCAATAAATCAGTAAACAGTACTGATTATCAACGTTTTACTTTTTACTTTTTTCTTTTTATTTACCATTCATATGAAGAAATATATGAATAATAATATCAACTGATCAATAGGATCAATATTCAACAATTTACTGGCTTCAAAGCCCCTTTTATTTTATTTTTTTTTTTCTTCCTACATAGAGCAGTGACATGTATTGGTTTTATAGCCTCTCATTCCAAACAATTATTTGGGGTGGGGGGTATGTTTGGTATAGTTGTATACAAGAGTGTTGATAAGGTAGTCACTTCCTTTTCCTACCCCCTCTTAAGAAAGCGACCGGTTCAATCCGGCGAGTATCCGATCGCCTCTCGTGGAGTGAACTCGACTAAATACAACTTCCGTGCAACATTTTATTTTCTATAAAAGCGGTGTGCCGCCAACCTTTTATACGCGATTCCGACGCGAGTTACGCGCCCTGCTGCTCAAGGAGGAATCGACGATCTGGGGCCCCAGAAGACGACACGAATAATTCCATCCGGTGAGTCCCCGCCTTTTCCTCTCCTTTTTCACACACTCGTTTTTTAATAATATACAGTCCACAACAAGGGTCTATCGTAGGAATTTCATTTTAAAACTTCCGTCGGAACCACGTGTGAGATTCCGCCGAGCTCCATGACCCGCATTAAGGCGTCTTAACATGAGTAAAATGTTATCGGAAGCAATTATCGGTGAGATCATCCAAAGGGCTCTGCGCCATCCTCGTACCCCCCCCCCCCCCCCCCCTACGTAGCCAGTCCGGTAAGATGTCCCAGACGGATAACGATGGAGGCGATTCTTTTGTATACACGGAGCTTGCGGGGTCTGAGCCTGAGATGCATATCTGAAGAGACGCTGTCCAATTAGAATCCCTCCGGGCATTTGTAAGAAACCCCCCCAAGTCGAGATAGTTACCAATATGTACCTTTCAGAGTGAAACACGCGATATCTAGCCTCCAGTTAATCACTTGAAGGGTGCAGATTGGCCAACGTGGGAGTGGATATCGCCAGCCCAAAGTATGAGCATGAGATGTACTTAGTTCACTATGTACATCTCATGCTCATACTTAAAGTGATCAAGATCTTCACGTTGCCACGTTGTGAAGAGCTCATGAAGATGTAAACATTCGTATACACCAAACATAATAATATATCAAAATGTTATTATAGGTAGGTACCTTTCAAGATGTCTAGATTTCAAAAACGAAATGTCCGTTCGAGCTGTTTTGGACAGAAGACATTTTTTTTTAATTCTGAAATTTTGACATAATATCTATCGATACTCGGTTTACCATCTAGTTGTGCCCGCAAGGTTTACAGCCCGATCGCCCTAACCCATGGGGCTCTGTAGTGCTAAAAAGGGGCTATGGGAGTTTCTTTAAGGGTTTCGGCTATGGGGTCGAGTGGGGTGTAGTTTTTGATTTTTTGGACGTAGAATCCAGTTTTAGGGGTTCCACAACGATCCGATTTCACTATGGGGATCTGTGGGGCTTTCATGGGGATACAAATGAGATTTTTGAAGAATCCCAGGTGGTCAAGTAAGGTGTCGTTTTCAATGTAACTTTTGACGCATAATTCATTTTTCGTGGTCCCACACCTGTCCAAGAGTTGTACAATTTTTTCAAAAATTGCCTGAGGTGGTGACGGAGGTCGAAAATTTGTCCGCGTTTTTATATTTACCTCGAAGTCACGAATATTCGTCCCACAAGCGCGTGCCCCTACTGAAGCACTAGCACAGCCTCGCAGCTGCCTTCCCACAACCGCGTGCCTGAGCCTTGACCATACAGGGTGGCGCACCCTGTAGTTGCTATTGTTTCATCGTAGTTGCTACTGGATCATAGTGAGAACAAACAAATTTGGGCTCTTGTGTTTACGATGTCCGAACCAGAAGGGGTACCCCTTCAACTTCTGGACAGAAAACCTGAGGCCCTCCTTCAGCCCAGTGGTGAATCTTCCATACTCGCTAGCGGAGTTGCTGCAGAATCGTTTGCTGCGGTCCAAAATCGTGGAAAATCCATCCTGTTTGGAACCAGACGTTGTGGTTGATCGCACTGTAAAGGCCAAGTCTGGTCAGATGGAGTTATACAACATGCTAATAAGTTATACCCTTCAATTGTATACAATTTGGAAAAAAACTGCATTGAGATGGAAAATTAAATTTGAAACGTAAACGACCAACTCTATTACAGTCTTCATTACGATTCGGTCAGAACCATAAAATTTTAAACACGATAATGACTCATTACTAACGCTGAGATTTATGTCGCCGGAAAAGAAGTGTAATAAACCGAGTCGCTAAAACCCGAAATAGGTTTAACATTAAAAATGCGAAAATGAATTTAGGATAGTCAACTGATTATTCAGGACTTGGGACGTTCATGTGTGTAAAATTCGTTGCCGCTGTGATTCTTTCAGCATGGTGCATAATAATATTATGTACCATCGTATTGTACTCGTATTATGACTGCTGGGGGATACCCCCCCGATTATTTCTGTGTAAACCAAACAACTTGATGGCACCTACATGCTTTACTATCTTATTTACAAATAGTGCGTGATATGTACGCAAATGTATTTATAAAATAATCATGATGGCTAGTTGAAATCATTGACTTATCTGTGATTGATAAAATCCGTTTGTGGTAGGTAAGCTAAAGACGGGTGTATTGGAAGGTAGGCGGAGTGGAGGAGGCTGACACATCATTACAGCGTCATAATATGACATGAGGTACATGTTATTTCCCTTGGAGAAACTCAATAATATTAGGCCAATAGTAGGCTACTATGCTAAAAGTTACCTACTAGGAATAAAGCAAAAAGACGAAACGTTTGTTCATTAGTAATGAACAAACGTTTCGTCTTTTTGCGTAATGAATCATTACGGTGGGGGTTGCTGTCTAGGACTGAACAATCCCAAGCGTCAAAACACCCATCACAGTGTGGGGCTCTAAATCGGGCTCGGACATTTTCGAAGATTTAATAATACCAAATCTTATAAGGGGATACCAGACCCCGTCTGACCTCGTGGAGGGTCGCTGTGGGGCTGCCAAGGGGTTACTGGGTGGTTTTTTGAAAGGTTTGGCTTTTGAAGAGAGCCAGAAGGTGAAGTCTTTTCCGAATGAAGATAAAAACGCTACAAATTATACACACACTTATCGAAAAACGACACCCTGTTTTACCTCCTGATGTGCTGACGAAATGCTCCTTCTGACGACAATACACACTTATTTGAGAATGATTTCACTGTAAGTGCCCACAATTATAATAAGGGTCTAGTTGTTAGGTAGTAGAGAGTTTTTGCAGACCTTTCCACGAATCCGTAGCAGGAAATCCGTATGGGCTGTCTAGGCCGACCATGACTGGAAGCTAACCATCTCAACCACCCCACTACAGATTCCTTACGAATCCGTATGGAAAAATTGACTACTAAAGTGACGCGCACGTTGTTTTCACTCTCACATACCTCAAGAAAAAATGGTCGCCGTGAAGTTTTGGCTTGTTGCGTTTGAGTATTTCACAAGTATTAAATACTTGTAATAAGAAATTTTCTTATTACAAGTACGAGGACTCCTACTGCCACTCAGTTTTTTGTGAAGAGGAAAATGGATGAAAATAAAAAAAAAAAAAAAAAAGGTCGCCGTGAAGTTTTGACTTGTTGCGTTTGAGTATTTCACAAGTATTAAATATTTGTAATAAGAAATTTTCTTATTACAAGTACGAGGACTCCTACTGCCACTCGGTTTTTTGTGAAGAGGAAAATGGATGAAAATCCAAAATAAAAAAGGTCGCCGTGAAGTTTTGACTTGTTGCGTTTGAGTGTTTCACAAGTATTTCTTATTACTAGGGTTGCCTGATGAGAGAAAAGGAAAAAAAGGACATCAAGATATATAACGTATAAATTACAAAATGCACATACTATATTATAATATAATTATAAGGTAAAGGTTTTTCATCAATCAGATGGATGATGGTTTGTTACCTACCTAATCGGGTATTATAATATGTTGAATGTTGAAACTAAAAACTTGAAGTGGATTCTATTCCTATTAGAATTAGATCATTTTCTATAATATAATGATATTATATTATAGAAAATGTAATAATATTATAGAAAATATAATAATATTATATTATAGAAAATGATCTAATTCTAATAGGAATAGAATTTACTTCAAGTTTTTAGTTTCAACATTCAACATAATATGTTGAATGTTGAAACTAAAAACTTGAAGTAGATATTATTATAATACCCGATTAGGTAGGTAACAAACCATCATCCATCTGATTGATGAAAAACCTTTACTGTGGGGACATGTAGTCAGTTCCTCTCATCCACTGAGAGTTCATCAGAGAAAAATTTTCTCTGATGGAATGAGAATATTTAATATTCTCTCGACGTTGGCATTATGGGCAGGAATGGCGAAAACAATTTGGCACAATTTGAGAAGCTGTGAGTGTTTCTCTGATTGGTCGACAAGATGGAAATATTCACACCATCTTTGACTGCAGTTCATGGCTTTAAATTTAGTGAGAAATTAGATTTAGGGAGGAATTTCTCCTTCAGTCTTTCAGTCAGAAAATCTTCGACTTCCTCCAACGAAGCTAGCACCTCCAAAACTGAGTTATGTTTGGCTTCCAATTTTTTAATCTTTTCATTGAAAGAAAACATTAATGAATGTAGAAACCACAAGTCACTTTCATTTTCTGGCTATTCAAACAGATTTTTTATTAGGATAGGAGGGTTGCTCTGAGACATAAAATACGACGCCAGAGGTTCATACATTTGAAGCACACGATTTATGCAGGGAAACAACGACAACCAACGGGATTTGGAGTGGCGAAGAAGCTGCCTGTATTCGATGTCAACGCCCACGATGGACATAGGTTTAACAAGAACAAGATTTTTTCTAAGCAGGCTGTTCCAGATAGGTAGGTAGCCCAAACGATTTTCAGGTAATTTCGAGGTAATTTCAGAAAATGAGAGATTTAAAAAAAAAAGAGAACATTTGCCCGAAAAATGAAAAAAGAGAGGACGCCCGGACAGGGTGTGAAAAAGAGGACATGTCCGGAAAAAAGAGGACGTCTGGCAGCCCTACTTATTACAAGTCCTACGAGGACTCCTACTGCCACTCGTTTTTTTGTGAAGAGGAAATGGGTGGAATAAAAATTTCCAATTCATCCATCGAGTGTAGAACAGAATAAAACAGAAGAGAACAAAGCGAACTGAGAACAAAAAATAACAAAGCAGAATACAAGCCCGTTTGTTTACAAGAGAACATCTTGAGGTTACAACGGGGTTAAACAAGCGTCAGGTTATGTTGCTTTTCATACAGATTTCTATACAGATTTGGTAACCCGTAGGAATAAGGATTCGTACCGCCTACTGCTACAGATTCCTTACCGATTTGTCCTCGCGCATGCGCACTCCCCCTTTCCTTACAGATTCGTACTACGGATTTCCTCCTACCGATCGGTGGAAGGGTCTGCAAAAACTCTCTAGTGGGTTATGCCTAACCCGTAACCCCTTGTTCGTAATTGTTCCCAGGTCCCCCCCTGATGATAAAAGCTACCATGTTTTTGAAATCAATAT
Organism: Pilophorus perplexus; assembly: GCA_955831195.1. Lineage (NCBI taxonomy): Eukaryota > Metazoa > Arthropoda > Insecta > Hemiptera > Miridae > Pilophorus > Pilophorus perplexus. Next base: position 29,107,686 of record OY037015.1, read on the forward strand.
CGCAGAAAAATAGATGGACCTGTCATGTGCAATAAAATGAGTTATTAATTTTTAAATGTTTATTGTTACCTGTCAATTACTTTGATTTATACTTTTCGCTTACCGAGTCCAGTATAGTTATTAATTTTACGTATAAGTTTTGCATCTAAGGATACGCAGTCAGACAAGACATTTATGACTAGAATATGGGTTTCAAGAGGTCTGACTAGAGTTACTACTTTGGCTACATTATAGGAACGGGCACTTAATATCATATTAAAATAACTTTTCAATTTCAAAGCAAATTGCACGTTGCGCATCCAAAAATCTAATTCAACAGGTTAGGACGATAAGCGGCGTCCGTTATCATTGCTACTTTATGTCTGCCATCAATGGCTGACACAGGAACTATGTTTTAATCGATTAGGGGATACCGGACCGGATTTTTAACTTCTCATTCTAGCACAAGGAAAAAATTCTCTAACCATGCAAGAACTCATAATACCACATAACAAGTTTACATATACCTAGTTACAGACATTATTTTTCGAAAAGGCAAAAATATCTATGGTGTAATACTTTTAAATCATTCTTCCGCACATTCAAGACGTTTTCACCGCCTCTAACAACGTGGATATTTCCTAGGATTCGTCTCTTGGCCAAACAAGATGATGAAAGCTACCATGTTTTTGAAACGTCGGGAAATGAGTAAACGGAGTTAGAAGCAGTTTGGCCTTATTGAACTCAACCCAGTAAAAACTACTAACTATTGATCTTGAAATGTATTATGTCAAATTTTGAGGCCGATCAAAATTTTCGAATCCGTCGCGATTATATAAGTGTATTATTCCAAGAATAATAAACCAAAATCGCCATTTTGGACAAATGCCCTTCCTAAAATAACCCATTGTGGCTGCCGCAGTCGAAACCCGCATTTAACGCAGCGTTTTTCGTCCTTCTGTGCAGCGCTATTTCCAATGTCCGGCGTTCATGGTATCTCTTGAGCTGTCAAAATAATGGGCTGTGCCCATGGTGAAAACTTGATGGTTTATTGTTTGAAACCATGTTGGGCTGGCTTGGTTGTTTGTGGCAGAGGGGTATTGACAGGGCTGATAGAATCGTCAAGCGACGATTTATTATCATACCGAAGAGCAAAAATAGTGTCGCTCGTTGTTGTTTTTTTCCCTTCATTGTCGCGATTTCTTGTTCCGAGTCGGCCATTCGTATCTTTTTCCCCCCTTTGGGAGTTGAATCTCTCATTAGCAGACGTCCCCAACCCTCGTGGGGAAGCTTGTGGTTTGCTACAAACTAGGAAGTCCTCAGAGGGGAGAAGCTTCCAATCGGTCGGAGGACCTTATGAAGGCAGCCAGGACTCTTTTTAGTCCTTAATAGGGTAAACTGTACGTGATCAGGCTCCGATAATGTCCGGGCTCAGCCTCACCACTGCGGGGAAGACTTATACTCCGATAGGTACTCAATAGTAACCGCTCCTACCCAACTTCTAAGGTCTTTATGTGTCTACGTGGGAAGTGATGATTGTGACCGTAGAATATGGGAGGCTTCAAATCAGCCTGAATGATTCATACCGGCATTCTTCACCCTTAGTGGCCCCAAGTCACTACTTCAAAGAAACTTATACAATTTATGCTTAGGTACACACTAACAGCGACAATCGTTTCTTTTCAACTGTCTTCATGAATTGCTGTTATTTGGATTGCTAGTTTGGAATTGCTGTTATTTGAATTGCTAGTTCTAAGCATACCTACTTAACAACATTAATTGTTGTTGTTATAATTATTATAACAATAAAAAACGCGTCTGTGAGAGTTTATAATAATATTATGTATATCCTTTTTTTTAAAGGGGAAGGTTTCAAAAAAAAAGTAAGAAAGGGGAAGGTTTGAAAACTAAAAGGGAAAGAAAGGATTTTTCCGAAGTTTTCCCTTTTTTCAAACTTTCCCTTTCTTTCCCTTTTAGTTTTCAAACCTTGTCTCAAGTGGAGGAAATTCTTGTCCTTTTCCAAAGAAAACGGTCGACAGCATTTCGCTTTTTTACACTGATCTGTCTCTGGCCCTCCCCCTTCGGGAACTTGGCAATATGTCGACACATAAACTGGTCGACACCTCCTGTCGCCATATTTCCACACCAGGTGTTGAAGAATGTCGATAACGCACATCTTTAAAACTGGTCGACGGATTTATGTCGAAAACTTGAGATCCGTTTTTCGCTGTATTTCAACAGCAGAGTGGAAAATGAGCTAAAAACACCGTTCTTGAAACTGGTCGACTGCTAAACGACGACAAAAGAGTTGTTTGGCCACTACCTGTCCTCAGCCTTTGTCCCGTGGGGTCTTGGGAAGTGGGTCATTGACACTGCCTTGCCAACTGTAGCCCTCAACCCAACTCAAAACAATTAGGAAGATTCAGGAAATGTAGGCCTGGATTCAGATTCCTGTCCATCTTTTTTTTAACATAGATATGTTTTTGGGCTGGGGGTCGTAACGACACCAAAATTTTTTACGCAACATAATCGCGAAAACTATAATCACATGATTGGTCTGTAAGGAAGTTTGGCGGTTGGTTACTAGAAACTGTTTCTACTCGACAAGTACAAAAATTTGATTGAAGCAATATTGGATGCAGAGAAAGCCTACTCTATCGACTGCATCACGATAATGAATGGACGGGGGAAGGTGATCCTGTGAATGAAATGAGTTCTGATTTGCGTACATCCCTTGTAAATGAAGACCCAGTTACGTGTTGCTTGTACGTTGACAAATTAGTTAACACGATAATGTTTTGCTGCAGTCGTCGCGTTACAGTCCATTTGGTTCATACCGCGTCATAGAGTACTTTAAACGTATAGAGTTTCAGCAAAGAGGCAGTCCACACGCACACATTTTACTTTGGTTAAAAAATGACCCAAAAGAACAGCTAGATGAGAACATGCCCGAGACAATTCGTCTTGTTTAGCAATGAGACGCACAAATAAGCGTCAGCGCGATTTGATTCTGGAAGCGATACATCGTATGTACAAAGATGATGAGAAGAAATCTTTCTCACCGGTCCAGCTGGTTGTGGCAAAACTTTCACAATGAAGTTGATGATGGAGACCTATAATCGATTTTCTCAAGCTCATAATGTAGCGTTCAATGCTTACGTAGCTACAGCTTCAACTGGTATGGCCGCAGCCGCGATCAATGGTACCTACTACGGTTCACGCTTTTCGCTGCTTTTCGAATTGGAAACTCGCAACGTGAACCTGGTCTCTCTGTTGAATCACTTAATTCATTCAGAACTGCCTTCAACAATGTGAGGATAGTGTTTATCGACGAGTGCAGTATGATCGGCTCAGGTTTACTTGGACAAATAAATTCTCGTTTGCAGCGTATTCTTCACGATCATGAACGTCCCTTCGCTGGTATGAATATGGTTTTCTGCGGTGATCTACGACAATTACCCCCTGTATGTCAAACTCCAATCTATAAACGCAGTAAACAAAACTTTTGTTGCGAGATTGTGTGTATTATTCACTCAGTATTATCCACTTGTCCAAGTGATGCGTCAAGCTGATGTTACTTTCTCGTCTATATTAACGAAAATTGGAGATGGTCAGCATTTACTACCTGAAGAAAAGGAACTAATTGAGAGTAGATTTGTAACACGAGAATATGTGGACGAGCATTACCCTGAATCGATACGACTGTTCTTTCGTAGGTAACCTAGATGTGGATGCATTCAACGCTGCTTCCATTCGTGGTGAAGGAGTAATTGAGTACGTTGCCCAGGATGAATATATTGGAGCTCGTAATGATGACCAAGTCAAACATGCTCGCAAAAAGGTGCCCCCAGATCCCATTCCAAGTAGATCTTATAAATTCCTTGGGCTTAGGTCAATACAGGTAGGTACAGGTGAAAATCTGGTTTCCAAAGTTAACCGATTTTCCGAGGCGTACCTACCTAGGTCTATCTCGAAAACGGTTCGGAATTTGGAAAAAGTGTTTATAATCAAAGTTGTGCAGAATCATATCATCTTTCATTAAATGAAATTTTACTATAGGGCATGATTTATCGAAAAAGGCACAGTTTCCGAGATATGAATATTTTAGTGAATTCACTAAAATCCTCACCTTTGGAGATACTCCAGGCAAATTAGAAAAGTTAGCAGAAAGTTTAGTAATACTCGTAATCACCACGTTCCTATACGTTTTTTGGGTCGCTGAACACGAATCATTTAATGTTACTAGTGCATTTTGTAGAAAATCTTATGTACTTCCATGTTGTATTGAGTGGTCATGTCGTTAGAACGCATAGTTAGGGAGATATGAGCAAAAAACCGAAAAAAGTGCCAACAAACTTCAGAGTCGTGTTCAGCGACCCAAAAAACATAAAGGAATGAGGTGATTACGACTATTACTAAACTTTCAGCTAACTGCCTTTTATTTTCCTAATTTGCCTGGCCTAAGACCCCCCTCATAACGCAGCACCCCCACCCCCCAGAACTTTTAGTATGTTACTTGCTTTGTATGTTGCTTTAGTTGTTACTTGAACTTTGTATGTTGTTTTTTATCTTTTTTTTTCTACCTCAAGACCTTTTTTCGTCTTTGTTGTCTGGACTATATGCATTCTGCAACTATTCATGATAATAATTATCATGAATATATAATCTAATTTACTTAAACCATCGGTAAAAGTACGCAAAACTAACTTTCTTTTTTTAGGGGTTTTCCAGTTTCCTGTGCAATAGCCATAATTCCTTCCTTTTTAAAAATGACTTTAATAGAATAATGAAATAATGTAATACAATAAACTAAAAACAAATTTTCATTTCATAGGTATTTCATCAAAATAATTTTGCAATTCATTAAGGCACCACCGGGGGAGGGTGAGTTTGTTGGCCGCTAATTCATAAGCCGATGAGTCATGAGAAGTCACTTTCAATAATTGAATTGAATTGAATTGAATTATTCCGGGAGGGGAAGCCGTGCTCGACCTGATGAGGTGAACTCCAACTTACTTACGACCAAATTACGCAAAAAGGGTAGTGCAACGTGTTAGGATAGGGATAGGGGCCATCTACCTGCTTTTGTTAACTGTAACTCTTCAACAGGCCTACTTTCGTAACTTCGTAGGCCTACAGTAAGTCATCCGGCTTTGTTGATCTATAATTGGCCAGGTAGAGTGTCTGCCATTTCCCTTCGAGACTTCGCAGGTATACGAAGGATGTCGATGTAAATCTGTCGTCGTATCCCCTTGTTTGACTTGGACGACCTTTTTCAACAAGGGGTGTTGAAACTTGTCGACTTGTCGCTGTATCTTTGTGTCGCCGTATTTCCAATGCCAGTGAAGTCGACTTTGGTCAACTCTTGGTGTTGAAAGATGTCGACACGGCTTCTGGGCCGTTTGTCGACCAGTTTATGTGTCGACATATTGCCCCCCATCCCCCCCTTCTACCATTGTTTTGACTAAGGGTGAATTTTCTTTTTTCAATAAAATGATTTACAAATCGTGGATGTTCATCAATTGATTTCTCCTTCCGTAATATCGTTAGAATACAATTCAAACTATTTATCTGAACTATTTTATTTCAGATTAATAAAATATTTTAAATCTCTGTCCCACCGGCAATCTGATTGCTGGGCAGTATGCCTTGCCAGGACTTGGCTACTCCCATGAAAGGGTTGTCCACCTGTGCAGACAGTGGAGGTTAGCTGTGAAGTCTTGGCCACTCAATAGCGGATATATCCAGACCACATGCAGCATCTCCAACAGCTGATAGAGAAGAACTCGAAGGCGAGTCTCCCAGTGGACTCGGCAGCCCACAAGCACGGCTCACATCCCAGCACAGCTGGTTACAAGCAGGCCAAAAGGGGCGACTCTCATGCACTTTATGATATAGCAGCCTGTGGGCTCCAGCTCATGAAATAAACCCCCATCAAGGACCAGCACCCGAACCCATCAGATTCTGTTGGTATCCTCTGCTGGACCTCCCCCAAATGTCTAGGGGGGATCTAGAAGAGTACCTACATGCCAGCTGTTGGGCCTTTTGATGTCGACAAAATCGGTCCTCTTATTGGCGTTCAGCCTTCTCAGGTCTATTGGGGCCCGTATACTTTACTGGTATAATATTGTTTGGCTCTTATACCTTTAATTATAGACTTTTAGAGTAGCAGAATGCGTTATAATCGGTCCCATCCATCTTCCACGAAATCTTCTCACCCACCAGTTGATCCCCTACGTGACCGAGTAGGACCACAAAAGAATCGGTCCCAATGAGCATATTGACATTCACGGCGCGCCGGGCAATTCCACTATTGCCAACAGGACAATTATGCGTGCCAATTCTTAACCAAATGTGTAGCGGATATGCATTGGAGTTCGTCGACTCAACGGGCTGAGAAGCGACGATGTTTGCATACGAAATCCATTACAACGGTTCATGCTTCTTCTGCTACATCTGAGAGTACCCTTTCATAAAAACGCTGCAAATTTTACACTATAGGGTTTATTATTCTTTATATATAAAGACCTATATATAGGTTACTTGTGCATAAACTTAATTCTGTGTCTATTTATAAAATTTTAGAAAAAAGTTTTTTTTTGGATTTTTATTAAATAAAAAATTTTTTTCAGACTTTTTTGGATTTTTTTCAAAAAAGTTTTTTTACTTGAAAAATATTTGACCTCCTGGGATCCTTCAAAAATCCCATTTGTACTCCCTGAAAGCCCTATAGATCGCCACAATGAAATCGGATCGTTCCGGGAGCCCCAAAAATGGATTCTACGTCCAAAAATACTTCGAAAACGATACCTAACTCGATCCCATATCGAAAAGCCTTTAAAAAAAAATCGCTTAAAGATTCGTATTTACCCGCAGAATGGGAGCGTTTCCGGAGACTTCGGTCCTGGGTGAAACGCCTCATGCGACAGGAACGCCGACTCTACCTCCATGAGGAACTCGATCCACGTTTGCCACCTAAAAAGCTTTGGAACAATGTCACGCGCTTCGGTTTGTCCGAATCTAAAACTTCAACTGATCAAGGTCCATTCAGTGTTGATGACCTCAATGCCCATTATGCCGATCCTGCTCACACCGCTCAATTAAATTTTGCTTTTCGAAGCGTTTCCCAGTGGGAGGTTGAGTCTGCATTTAAATCTGTCACCTCTGAGGCAGTCGGTAACGACGGCATTCCGAGAAAATTCTTGATTCTGTTATTACCCGTTCTTCTCGATCATATTACCTATATTTTTAACCACATTTTTACTACTTCTACGTTCCCTTCAGCTTGGAAATCTGCAATAGTTTAGCCCCTTCTGAAGATTATCTGTCCCGTCGCTTTTTCAGATTTTCGGCCAATATGTATCCTCCCCTTCCTTAGCAAGGTGTTTGAGACTTTTGTCCGAACCCAAATTGATGACCATCTGGCTGAATTCAACCTTCTCTGTCCCTACCAGTCCGCTTTCCGGCGATGGTTTAGCTGTGAATCTGTTTTGTTGAGACTGGTCGAGGATGTGAGGGAGGGCTTTGAGAGTCAGTTGTGTACGGTCGCTGTCTTGTTGGATTTTCGTAATGCTTTTGGGTCTGTTTCACATAGCCTTCTACTCGAGAAGCTCCGTTGCTGGTTTCACTTTTCTACCTCAGCTTGCACCCTCGTGTCCTCTTATCTGAAGGACAGATCCCAGCATATAGATAGCTTTGGCAAACAGTCCGCTACCTTACCAACGACAATGGGTATCCCGCAAGGGACGGTACTTGGTCCTCAACTTTTCTCCATATTCATTAATGACATTCCTAATATCCTGAAATGGTGCAAGTTCCACCTCTTCGCCGATGATTTCCAAATTTATTTTCGCAGTGGGCTCGGAGATTGCTTAATTGACTCGATCCATCAAATCAATGAGGATCTGGCAGCTGTATCCCGTTGGGCTGAGGAGAATAGCATCCTTATCAACCCATCTAAGACCCAAGCAATAATTGCTTACAATTATTGTAATGTTTAAGCATGCAATCCCCATACCTCCTCTTCTCATTGATGGAGTCGTTATCCCGTACTCTGCATTTGTTAAGAATCTTGGAATGTTTATTGACTCGCCTCTATCTTGGGAAACGCAGGTCAAACAAATGTGTAACAAAATATATGGTTCCCTTCATTCCCTTCGTCGTCTCCCAAAATTCACACCTCATAAACTCAAGAGGAAATTAGCTTTGGCACTGGTGATACAGCACTTTCTCCATTGCTCGACTTCCTTCTCGTACGCTCTTTCTTCGACTCTTTAACAGAGATTGGAAGTCGCATATAAGGCCTGCGTACGTTACGTCCAAGCCATTAAACCTCGCCGATCAACGCAGGGATATACCCTGCTCGACCTTCCTATCTTTCAATTTTATGCAGCCAGAGTCCTGAAATTTATTTTCCAAATCCTTCATGGTGCGTTGCCGTCCCATCTTTCTTCCCTGGTCACTAGAGCTTCCTTCCAACGATCTGGAGCTTTGCTGGTGCGAGCGCACAGGACGGCTGTGTTCGCCAATTCGTTTGCGGCTGCGGGGGCAAGGCTCTGGAACGGTTTGACGGTCTGGGTCCGCGCGTTGGGCGTCCTCGGGCGGTTCTCCGCTGCAATAAGGGAGCGGCTTAAGGAATAACTTGCACCCCCCCCCCCCCCCCCCCTCCTATATCACTTCCATTCCACGGTTCTTCTTTTCTTTTTATTAACTAGGTACTTTTGATATTGTTTCCATGGTTGTTTACGTGCGAGTACGAAATTGGCAACATAATAATATTATGTTATGTATGTCTCTCTCTCAATAAAGATTATATTATTATTATTTTAAAAAAACCTCCCGTAGCCCCATTTTAGCCCTATAGCGCCTCACGGGTTTGGGCGATCGGGCTGAAAACCTTGCGGTCACAACCAGATGGTAAACCGAGTATTTTGTCAAAATTTTCGGACTTCACTAGGTATCTCAAACGAGATTGGGAACTGCCAGAATCTCAGTGAAAATATCTTCGTTACATTTCCACCTTCCAAGACCAACATGTTTCTGACTATGATCCACCGAGACAGCCCTGGGTGATGATGATAATCCCTCCCACACCCTTTCAAGTCACTACCCTGTGATGTGAAACACCTGATGAGGGTGGCCATCATGGCACCGAAAGCTCGCAAGGAGTAAACGAAGTTAAGAAGTTGACGACTGGTGTGGTCTTTCAACCCTTCCATATTACAACGACCGAGTCATTGCACAATAAAGTAGGTAACGCATAATGTCAAATTTTGAGTCCGATCAGAATTTTCGACCTCCGCCGCGATTACATGATATGTAACCTAACTAACTTGTTGTATTATTCTTTATTCAGTATTATTCAGGGATTAATATATTTTATTAATCCCTGAATAATACTCCAAGTTAGTTGTCTTCTGCCCAAAATATATGTGTATTATTCTATAGAATAACTCTATAGAATTCTATAGAATAACTCTTATTAGAGTTATAATCCAAAAGATCACTCCCTCTCATCGACTAACGTCCGCCGTTCCATGTCCATTTTTGCTTCGAGACCCGCCACCGGTCGATTGCCGACCGGTCAATCATCTGCAAGAATAAATAGAACAGGTTGGACAATCACGGAATAGCAAAAACCTTACAGAGTCCGACAGTGTAAATATAATGAGATTTTTTTCGCCCTCCAGGAAAATACCACACGGTGAAATGTAAAGGGGCGAGACAGATTGTTTTTGATTGCTGTTCGTTATCGCAATTATCCATCCCATTAGAAACATCGCGGGATTGGAAGTTGTGCAGATAATATCCCTTATTGGCAAACCTGCTGGGTGGATTTTTTTTTGTTCGTCTCCAGTTCGCCACGTTGATCTCTTCAGACCATTGAATTTGAAACTTGTTTTCTTTTCTCTGGACGTCTTCGATTTTCTTTTGGGTTCGCTTCGGCGAGGGCGTCCCCTTCCCAGACGAGACTGGACTTTTGAAAAGAATCCTAAACAAACACCGACCCGATGCTATAAATAGCAGACGGATTTTTGTTGTCTTTTTATCACGAGTTTTCTTCCCTTTTCAAACCCCCCTGGCGATGGCCTTATACGACCTTGCAAGGCCTAATCATTGTGATCTCGGCGGTCGAAAATTTAACTCTGAAAAGATAAAAAATAAAAATAACAAAATAAAGTGCGCTTGGAACGTTTGTCCGATTGTCAGTTGAAGCCGTGTCAGGCGTCAAGATCTTAGGCGTTGTGGAGTCGACTGCTCATGTCCATCCCCTAAATGGGCGGCAACTGCGGTGTGGGGAAGTTCTGTTTTGAAAACAAAACCATCTCTGAGCAGTCTTGTTTCCTTATAGAAATTCAATTCGATGAAATGGATTAGGAGTGAATTGTTACGATCATCTTATAAGGGTTAATCGTGTAATTTCTCTGGCGCTGAACACATCTTTGAAGAATGTTGATGTTTTTTCACACTTCAAGCGCTTCGCTTGAGCCGCAATTTGGTTTTGGTTCGACTCCATTATAAAAAAACAAAAACAATAAAGATGGCTTTACTCTTCTTGTTGGCGTTTTTGGTTTATTATTCTTGGAATAATACCAAAGACATATATATCTATGGACGGGCCTCTCCCGAGCGGCCGAGCGGTCCGAAAAATTCTGAGGGTTCCCCCTCCCTTGGAGGGACGGATCCAGCCAACCTTACGTTGATCGGCATTGCGACTCGCCTTTTTTTCGCGTTTAAAAGTTAATTTCGAATGATTGTAAACGTTTTTCGTCTCTATTGACGACAGGTAGGACACCTATGTTGAAACTAATTACATTTTGTGGGCTAAAGGTAGGAAGATTGTGGTAGGGATACAGGAAACCATCAATCCAACTCAAGGAATCTTCAATATATTGATTATATTATAATCATTATAATATATAAATCAGTCGAAGTAGGTAGTATTGGACAATAATGAATTTATTCCAGGTTTACAAAGTTATATACAATAGGTATAGTAGGACTATTTACATGGCTGCATAGGTATGTGGTTGATAGACAAAGGTTTAAACATTATTGAATAAGATGGTTTTTGTTAGTTTTTCTGAAGTTCTGGGTTCTTGGGGAAACTGAAATTAAAATATAACTTATAATAATAATTATTATAATATAATTATTATATTATAATTATAACTTATATTATAAGTTATAATTATTGAATTGTGAACCTACTTGAATTGTTTCTTAGAACACACATTAAACTTGGAAAAACGTGTTGATGACGATTATTATTGTACATATTATGTACAATAATAATCGTCATCAACACGTATGCAATTTATAATTATTATATATATTATATATAATAATTATAAATTGCATAAATATAAATCATGATATAATATACAATAATGATACAATATATTATAGTGTATATATATTTAAACGTTTTCCCGTTGCTAATAATCATGATTATTATAATCATCATAGAACCATGTACATACTAAGAATAAGATGGTTTTTGTCAGTTTTTCTGAAGTTCTGGGTTCTTGGGGAAACTGAAATTAAAATATAACTTATAATAATAATTATTATAATATAATTATTATATTATAATTATAACTTATATTATAAGTTATAATTATTGAATTGTTAACCTACTTGAATTGTTTCTTAGAACACACATTAAACTTGGAAAAACGTTTTGATGACGATTATTATTGTACCTATATAATAATGATATTATATTGCATAAATATAAATCATGATATAATATACAATAATGATACAATATATTATATTGTATATATATTTAACCGTTTTCCCGTTGCTAATAATCATGATTATTATAATCATAGAACCATGTACATACTTACTAGGTACGATAATAATTATTATTATGGCACCTACCTAGTATGTACATGGTTCTAATATCAACAGATACCTACACCAAAGAATTTGAGCCAGACAAATGCATAGAATGCTTGAATTGAAAGCTTAAAATAAATAAAAACGAAGCCTGCTAGCTAGTAACTACTACAAATATCATGAAATAACTTCTTACCTGTGGAATGTCAGTCCGCAACCTTTAGTGTGCCTATTCTTGCAACCATATGCTACACAATAACTCACCATTTCGACAAATTATTAGTGAAATAAATACGTTATTTGGTTAAAAACTAACTGATCACGGCGATGGCCAATGCAAAAGTGAGGGCCCGGGACGGCATCGGTCCCTCCAAGGGTGGGGGAGGGCCGGGAATTATTCGGCTCGCATTCGGTGCCGTTGAGAGATAGGGGGAAGCCCGGGGTTGAATAATACACCTATTTTTTCGCGACGGTGGTCGACGACTCGGATCAGCCTCAAAATTTGACATTATCCGTTTCAAAGGGTCTACATTCTAAATCCGAAATGTACGTCCGCCGGCCGGGCCGTTTTGGGCAGTAGGATTTTTTTTTTAAATCTGAAATTTTGATAAAATACTTGGTTTACCATCTAGTTGTGCCCGCAAGGTTTTTAGCCAGATCGCCCAAACCCGTGGGGCGCTATGGGGCTAAAATGGGGCTACGGGAGGCGTTTTTTGAAGGCTTTTGGCTATGGGATCGAGTTTAGAACGTAGAATCCATTTTTCGGGGTCCCGGAACGATCCGATTTCACTGTGGCGATCTATAGGGCTTTCTTGGGGATAAAAATGGGATTTTTGAAGGATCCCAGGAGGTTAAATATTTTTCGAGTAAAATAATTTTTGAAAAAAAAAAAATTCTTTTTCCAAAATTTTTTTTATTGACAGAATTAAATCTTTGAACAAGTAACCTATATCAAAGAATAATAAACCCTTGTGTAAAATTTGCAGCGTTTTTTTTTTCTTTCGTGACGTTGATTCGTCCTTTGCATCAAGTGACGAGGCTGCATAATCTCATCCCTCAGCAAAACAACTCATTTCTCTTCCTCAAGATTCAGAATGAAAGTCTTCTGAAGTCATTAAATGACTTCTTTTATTTTGCATTCCTCCTAACGATGAACCTCAAGGAGATTAATGCTCCATGACTGAAATTGACCTTTCTGACGATGACATGGCCTATGAATTTGTTGATGACATTTCAGGTTCAAGCCTTTCCTATCTAAGATCGCGTCCGTGGAGATAGGAGCTTGGACCTGGAGTGTCATCAAGAAATTTATCGGCGTGGTCGTTGGAAGTGTCCATGTCATCTTCGGATGGGTCACTTTCAGTCATGGAGCATTCATCTCCTTGAGGCTCATCGTCAGGGGGGTTGCAAATGACTTCAGAAGATTCTGAACCGGAATCTTAAGGAAGAGAAGTGCGTTGTTTTGCTGGGGGATGGGGCGATCCATCCACGTCATCACTTGCTGCGAATGAAAAATCAACGTAAAAAAAATTGCCTTCTTCAGCAAATTCAGGGTCATCTGGATGATAAACGTCGTAACTGACTTTCCTTGATTTGACAGTCAAATTATTATTATATACTAAGGTGTTGTTTTCCGAGTAATTTTGGACGGATAGTCCATTTTTCGAGGTCCCACATCGGCCCAAACATTGTGCAGAAATTTGTTTTACTTTCTTTTTTTTTTCAAAAACATTTTCTTAATGACACCAACTTAATTTTTGCACAATTAACCTAAATCAAAGACTAATGAACCTTTGTGTAAAATTTGCAGTGTTTTTCTTTTTTTATAGACCTATCCACTTGTCACCATTCAAGAGCTCAATCCGATCAATAACAGGGTCTTGATCAGTTGATCAATAATTTCCCGGATGGTCGCATTTTGGACTCGAGGCTTCCAACCTGGATTTCCTGCAGCTACTTCAAACCCTCTCCATCTCCCCCGCACAGAGTCACTGCCAGTTCCGCTTGTACTGCGACCATCGCTCTGATCCATACACCAAAATGCTCTCCACCATAGCGTTGAGGATCAACTTTTTGGCGTGAATGTCGGCGTCTCTGCCTTGTGGGATCCTCTTTAGGCCATCTTCTCCAAATCGAGGGCGTCAGAGCGACACCCCACTACGTAATTTTTGGCGAAAATGAGTTATGCATACCGTTAGACGCGTCTTCTCGCGGCGAATCGATCAAACTTGATAGGTAGTTTACAAGGAAATCGACAGGGAGCTTGGTAGTAGTCTTGTTATCAGTAATACACCACATTTCATCTCGAGTCATTTGTTTACTCGCTCAGCAAGTCTCGGAGTTTGTTGTGGGGAATGCTTTAGTGGTTTTGGGGCTCCCCTAAAAAAACGTCTTGTGACAAGGCGTATTAATTGCCAAGCTGTCGATTAGGTAGAGTTCAGTCAAGCTCCTCAAAACAAAAACATCTTCATTCTATGGCGCCAACTGTCGTCGCGCGTATCAATCCATAGTCAAAATACGTATAATGAAATTAGCTCGGTCATCAATTTAAAAAAAAACGGGACCCCTTATCAACGTCGTCGGCCTCTTTATATATCACGGACGATTATACGGAACGCCTCTTGGAGAGTTATCGTCGAGGAAGTTTTGATTGATGAGGGGACAGGTTACCTACAAATAATCCTCTCAAGCTTTTAAACATTAATATTTAAATTGGCGATTAAGGAAAGATAATATCAGGCTGTGATGGACGAGGCAGGACTGGACTACTGGTTTTGGTGAGCATTACCAACAACACTGCAGCACACCTGTCTAGTGCTGCAAGTTTAGCAAAGTAGAGCCTTGTGGTACAGCAGTGAACAGTGGCTCCAAGAGGTGAATCCCGCAAAGACTGAGGCGGACAACTGAAGAGTTTTATTTCACACGGGCTTATTTCCATTTTTGGTCGTTTTTTTTTTTCTTTGGATTCCGAATTTTTGGGATAAGGCCTATCATCTCATGAGTCGCTATCCTTCCAGAATGGTTTATATCCTCCTTTTAAAGCTTGCTAAAAATCGATTTACCAACAAAATGGCTTACGTCCATCCTCTTATATTCAAAAAACTATTTTATATAATTTTTTATCAAAGTGGCTGAAATTTTGACAAAATACTCGATTCACCATCAAGTTGTGCCCGCACGCTTTTCAGCCTGATCGCCCCAACCCGTGAGGCTCTATGGGGCTAAAAAAGGCTACGAGAGGGGCTTTTTGAAGGGTTTCGGCTAAGGGGTCGAGTTGGGTGTCGTTTTCGAAGTATTTTCGGACGCAGAATCCATTTTTGGGAGTCTCAGAACGATCCGATTTCACTATGGAGATTTATAGGGCTATCGTCGGGCTTCAAAATATGGGGGGGGGGGGGCGGGGGGCTAAATTTACTTGTTGCCCCAGGGCCCCCGAGGCTCTAGCTACGGCACTGGCACTTATGTTGCTTCAACTTTCTTCTTGTTCTTGATAGGGGAGTAGAGCGGGCCCAGTTGTACCCATCCGCTACAACTGCCGAATGAGTCCATCCTGTTTATGAATAGTATTCCCATGTAGACTGCGCTCAAGTCCCACGCCGGCACTCCCTTGTTACAGTTGGTACCATTACAGTAAGCCCCTCAGAGGTACATGAGAGACATGTCTTAAAAAACCCTAATGGAATTATAAACGCGGGGGCGGCGGAAGAACGTGGGGGACCTCCCCGTCTTTCCATTCAAAAATTATGCGGTTATGTCTCTACCACAGACCTGTCATCTGATATTATCAGACGAGAGATTTAAAGGCGAGCTAAGCCCGGCTATGATTTACGAGTCACAAACCCCGTCCACTACACACTCCTCCGGTGAAATTCCCTCTGTCCAGGGCCCAACCGGCGCTTCGTCCTCATGTTTTTTCAGGACACCCGAAACCAAAAAAGAGAAGCCGATCAGATAAATGAATTACATTTTTCGCTTCATTTATCAATCTAAGGGGGAGCTTTAACATTATTTTGGAACCTCTGCCACGAGATGATTTGTTGTTGAAATTCAATGGTAATTGATTGAAATTGCACCTACGGGGGAAGCCCAAAAGCCAAATTAAACAAATTTTGTCGTGTGTATTACCTAATACCTTGGAGTGACACTGACAACGGGAATTTCCTTTGGATCCCATCTCAGGGAGCGATCTGCAGCAGCCAAGTATCGCAGGAATTTATGGCTCCTTTTTTCGGCGACCCCAGATCCAGGAGTTCCATGCTGCGTCCCGAGCTGTGCTCTCGTATTGCGCTCAGGTCTGGGGTTCTCAGCGGTATGAGGTGGTTGAGCGTGTACTCAAGTATTTTGTGAAGAGAATATTAAATACCCCCGATTACGTTGTGTACTTGGAATCGGGCGTGTCGCTAGTATTTTTGTACACCCTGTCTGTCCTCTGTAAGTACTTGCTATGCCAGCGAGTCGTTTTCCTCGTTTGGTCGCGGCTGAGGTGGTCAACCGGCGGCAATACTGGTACGTTAACCTGCAACAGCTTTGTGACCGGAATGGATGTTCACTGGATACTTCGTTTGATGGTCTGGAATCGTGGTAGTCCCGCCAGGGAGTGCTGCTGGAAGTAGATGCGGGATGGAAGGAGGCAGTCTTGGCAAGGGATTTGGCCTCGCAGGATCGGATCTATCGACACCTGGATTTAGGGGTTCGTTGCTTAGATCTGACTGTTGGCTCACAAAAGGCGTCTGTGTTTGTCTTGAGCGAATGGCTAGCTTCGGCAGAGCAAGGCTGGCGCGGGAAGAAGTTATGACTGTGTTGAATGGTACGAACTGGCTCCCATTGGCGAACTATTGTGAAGCTGTATGGGGTTATAGATTTCGTTTGGTGGTTGAATTTAACTGGTCCTAGGTTAGAAATCCAGGAAACCAACCATAAAATAATCGTAATTTGCCTGAAAATTGTAATCTCTCCTACGTGTAATAGCCTTATAGCCTATCCCCCCCCCCCCATAATTTCAAGTTTATTAGTTTTTTTTTTTTTTTTGGAATGTTGTTTGAAACGTACTAGTCAACTTAGATTTAAGACTAGGCTTCTTCCATGGACTAGGCGCTGACCCCTGACAAACGGGCATAGCCCATACCTAGTCATAGTCGTGTAAATTCAGTACCTATAGTAATGTTAACCATTTTCTTCGTACAATAAACACGTTTTTTTATTCATTCTTTCGTTCGTTTGTTTGTATTGGTGGACACCACTTTGTGACGGTGTCTACTCTTTTATCATAAGTCCAGTGAATAGAGGCTCAAAAAGTCCTGATTTGTCCATTTGTTGTTTAGGACCATTACGTAATTGTAAATGCAACGTTGTAATGTAAATGTAACAATTGTAAATGGTACGTAGTTGTAATTGCAAATTTCCGTCTTTCTCGTCCGTTTGCTTTCTTCGCAGCTTTGAATTTTGCGATATTTTTCAGTTTTTGGTTTATAACTCGTTCCCCTTGCAGTTGTGCGCAAACCTACTACCTAAGCACTTATATTGTAGGGAACAAAGTTTCCTCCTAATTTGATTCCACTAGTTTTAGTTTATTCGTCTTAGAATACTACACCTATCGATTCGTTTGGGAGGTCGAAAATGTTGATCGGCCCCAAATTCATTTTTCGTTTCAAGATGACATCTTGTGTACGTCAGTAGTTTAATCTGTGACGTTGTGTACGTTTTTAGTTGTGACCGAAACCCGTGGGCTCTGTGGGCTAAAATGGGCTTTTGAAATATGGCAGGAAGTCGAATGAGTTGTTTTCCGAGTAATTTTGGACGCATAATCCATTTTTTGGGGTCCCACATCATCCACTCACTGTTCTAGAAAATTAAACAAAAATTCTTGTATAGTTAAATTAAAACTTTTGTTATTGATGTAGAATTAATTTGTGGACAATTTATATCAAAGAATACATTCTATATAAATCAAATTTATGAAAATATCGCAAATAAATGCTTTTTTTTTTGTCCGACCTAACTGAGAAAATAATGATAGGACCTATAATACCTGGTATTATCATATTATGAGGCCGAATCGTGTTCTCCAATGAAAACCATTTATTCCGAAATGACAACAAAATTTGTTGGCATTTTGGAATAAATTTTTTAATAATTTTTAATAAATTAATTAATACTGTTTCTGAGATATCTACAGAGCGTAGTTGTTTTGGAGCTGCGTAGGTGAAGACCATCACGAGTGGTCAACAGGTTCTTCTTGTTCCACGCTTGTAAAGTCATTTGTACTTCGGGTTTCCCTCCCACAGCGTCTTATTGCATGTAAGACCCAACTCGTTAAATTACTTATTTGTTTCTTAATTTATCGTTGAAACGCTCACGAACTTGGGGTTTGTAGAGGAAACTAATGCATGTTCGTGCTGGTTACATAATGTAACCATTAAATTGTAACTTAATTGTAACTTACATTTTTTGTCTACGTGTGGGTGGTTAAAAATATCGGAACCATCATTCGTGAAATACCTATCGATATTTCACAGATTGTCAACATGGTTGGTTATTCACTTGGTAAGTACAGACTGCAGTTCATTATACATGTATAATGAATGGCTGATTGCAAGAATTGTATTTCAATTTTACAATTGGATGGGATTTGTTTTAATTAGTAGGCACTGGGGCTTATGGCTGGGTTAATCGAGTATCGATACTCGTATTTACAATACAATACAATCTATTCAATATTTTTCTCTAAGTATCTCATCGATAATATACATATTACAGTACAAGTACAGATAAAAAAGAAAAAAAAAGAAAGACTTTTAGGACCGTTCCTCAAATCACCATGTTTTTTGAGGTTCTGAATCCGAAAATGGACTCCGTTTTCTCGGGAGCCCAATGTTTTCTTGAACTATTGCCAATTTAGGATGTTTTTGTGTCATTTCGGGATTAAAAAATGATAGCCGTTACCTACCTACCTGCAAGTCCAAACATTCTGAAGAAATACGCTTCTTATTGGAAATTTAATGCTGATTTCGAATATATATATCGGGGTGGAGCTCCTAGGGTCGTCAGGCAGCTCTCCTTCTTCCAAATCTTCTCTCATGCCACAGAAATTACGTCCAGGGTCGGCCATAACAACACTCGCGGTGTAAACTGTTTTATTTCACAATGAATTTCACATTCTCTCGAGTAGAAACCTAAACGATTAAACCAAGACAATAACAATGTCAAAAAATGAAGTTTTAGGGAAGCCTAACTCCCGCTGTGAGACCTCTGCGTTCACCACTTCGCATTCCAAAAGCAAACTGTTCCCAAAACAACATGGTGGCCTTCAGGTCTTGGGGGTGAGAGGCAGTGGTGGGGGAAGACTGCGTCAGTGGCTGGGACCCAGGGATGGGTGCTTCGCCGAAATATAAATGAGTTGAGATCTTAAACCAGAGAAATATGTAATTTTTCCAACAAAAAAGCGTTTTTTTTTCTTTTTTTTTAAAGCAAAGTCACGTTTTTTGGTACTTTTTACCTTCTAGCGTAAAAACTAAGGCCGTTAAAAGATTTTTTCCAACGAAGTCCTTTACCGTAGGTAGATTGTTTCTGCGTCGAATGAGACTATCCGCGGTTCTGGACCTTACACATTAAGAGAGCTATGATTTTTCTAAGTTTTTAACAATTTTGGCCGTATCGTAGAACATGGACACCTGGAGTCGGCAATCAAATTAGATCGCAACAAAACTTTCTTCCCAGGAATATAAGGCTTAAATTTTAAGCCTCCAAGTCCAATATTTAATATTTAATATTTAATTTTGAATATTTAGTATTCAATATTTAATATTGAACGACTTGAATGACATAAATGCCATTAATAGCTTGAAATATTGAATGACATGCTTAAGAAATGTCAAACATTGGGCTGCAGTATCAGCATAAAAATTCAATAGCTCTTCAGTCACTTGGACAAATTCCCTGACAACCTGTTTGATTTCAGCGAGGAACAAGCCGTTCCACCAAGATTTCAGGACGATAGAAACAAGGCACCATTGCTTTTGGGACTGCAATAATATTATAACGGTAGACTTATTGGTAGACGTATTGTTGGTGCCTTCAAAGGGACAAATCAGCCGCCACTTATAGCCGAAAGGCCTACAAAAACGTTTTCGAACTAAAAATTGTCAAATTTTGTTTTTTAGTTTCCCGACACAGCTGGTTTTCAAATGGTTCTTGATGGATAGAACCATCTTAGAATCGTGATGAATTTATGCCTCCAAGTCCAATAATATTATATTACTGGGAAAATTTTTTGTTGCGATCAAGTTGCATTGCCGACTCCATGGGGGAGGGGGTTGTCTACGATATGGCCAAAATGGTTAAGAACTTTGAAAAATCATAGCTCCCTTAATATGAAAGGTCCAGAACCGCGGTTGATCTCATTCGACGCAGAAACAATCTACCTACAAAACTTCGTTGGAAAAAATCTTTTAACGGCCTTAGTTTTACGGTAGAAGATAAAAAGTACCAAAAAACGTGACTGTGATTTTAAAGAAACGACGTTATTTGGAGTTTTTGTTTGCAAAATCACCTATTTCTCTGGTTTTAGAGCCAAACTCATGTATATATTCGTAATCAACATTAAATGTTCTATAATAAGCGTATTGAACAATAATTGTTATTATATTAATAGGTTAATTATTAACCTATATCAAAGAATAATAAACCCTTGTGTAACATTTGCAGCGTTTTTCTTGTGGTGAACATACATTGTGATGACTTGGGAGAAATCCCACGCCTCGCCCCTTCTACTAATGATGAAACTTGGATCTGTAGGTACTGGTTAGATTTCCTAACTTGGATGCGACTGATTAGGCTTAAGGTTAGGTCTCCTCCTAATGGGGGCCAAACAACTACTTTGTTTATCAGTATCGTAGTGATCGTCTTTTCGTGACGATTGTCATGTCATGTCCATTTCAAAAACACCCCCTGTAGCCTCAAGAAAGCCCCTAAGAGCCACATGGTTTGGTCACTCATTGGAGGTTTATATGTGAATTTCTCCCCTCACCTCAATAGGTACCCACCGATTGAATAGAGTTATTTCTGAATGGCGGGCTCGGAAATGGTCTTGTAAGTTTGTGTAGTTACACGGGGCGGCACCCCTTGGTCGGAACTCATGCTGGGCAGTCCCCCTCAGGTTGGGTCTTGCCTGGGGTCCATCGGGGAAGTGGTCAGACTCCTTATACGGGAAGACTCCTGCCCACGAAAGACAGAATCACACTTGAGCCTCAAGTCCGTGCCAAATCTACACCTGAGTCGACATGTTTTGCTTCGTGATACTCGCCCCGAGGCCCACGAATAGTCGGAAGGTGACATTGAAATTTTACATCATTCATTCGAGACGACGACAGAGACACACGCACGTAATATGTTGCACAAAATGAAAAACTAGTATCACCGCACACCGCACATACTTAGGTAGCGTGTTTGGATGCAATGCAGATATTGTGTAGCCTCTCAGAAGCCATCCAGTTGCCCGGAGTTGTGGTCTGATTGATCTGGTACCTTCATAAATCAAATGAGGTGGTTAGGGAGACAAAAACCTCTGCACTGTCGGCAAAAAATCTCACATTCATAAATCGATTTTGCGTCAAAAAATACTCCGAACACGACATCTTACTCGACCACTGGTCAATACCCTTCGAAACCCAGGCCATCCTAGCCATCATTGGTTCTATTTGAAAAGCTGCAAAATTTACATTTTGGTTTATTGTTCTTGGAATAATACCTACACCTATGTAATCGCGACTGAGGTTAAAAATTCTGATCGGCCTCAAAATTTGACATTATCCGTTTCAAGAGGTACAGATTCCAAAAAAGGAAAAGTCCGTCCGCCGTCCGAGCCGTTTTGGGCAGTAGGATTTTCAAATGAATACATTTTTCGGCCTTCCCCTTCTGATTTCTTGAAATAACTCAAAAATTCATAATTTGAATTTCAATTTCAGTTTGAATTTAATAACTCCTCCCTCCCCCCCCAATTAATTACCTATTAAATTATGAAATAAACTCATTGTGTAGTGTGGTTGGCGGAAGGCCTGTGGCATGAATCCACGATTTTGCCGGCGGTGTTTTTTAAGGAATAGGATGGGAGTATGGGAACACTATCTTCCTAAGCATAACATAATTTGTCATGATCTGCTACACAGGAGGAAAATGCAGCCATATTATAGGGAAGCTGGCACTCATCAGGTTTGCTTGATATGCCGAGATGTTTTGAAGGAGCAGAGTTTCCAGAAGAGAACCGAAAGATGCTGGTACCCAACACGATATGTCGTGGCCGGTTACAGTTCGCCCTGGGCTCGCAGTATAAATTGGTAAAGCTGCTGCAGCTTCCTTGACCCAATTGTCGGCAGAGGAGCCTGACCAGCGGACCCAATCCTATGTGAGGCCGCTCTTCCGGATCCCACAGTCGAATTGTCGACAATGGGGTTCTGGACAACGGACTCACACGTCGAAATCTCTCCTGACAGTTCATCTTCCTCAACCAAATTGTCGGCAAAGGAGGCCTGGCTGTCAGGATCAATTCCATTAAATTTACTGCGTAGGACACTGTATAATGTCAGAAAAAATGGACAGTAAATGGCAATTTAAAATGTTCTTCCCGTGTTCGAACGGGAAGGCTTGGCCGCCGGGGGAGAAAGGGGGCCCGTAGCAATCGCATCACGATTTTGGCGCGACCCGCTTCTCCCGCCTGTACTATAATATAGATGCAGATATATCTGGCGGGCTGGCATACAGCCATACACGTGAGGGCCAACTTCCACGGCTAACATGAGAGCTAGTGAGATGCATGAAAAGCTAACATCAGTTGAAATAAATGTCGAGTCTTCATGCATCTGGACCTCATCCAGAGTTTTCTGCAGATCCAGTAGACGCCAAACAACCCGTGGGGCTATATAGGCAGAGTTGGGCGTAGTTAACTATACATTTAGTTCAACTAAATTTTCAACTCGCAACTATTAGTGGTTAGTTGAGTTTCAACTAACAACTAAAAGTTCAGTTGTTAGTTGCAGGGCTAGAACTAAAACTCTAGTTTGTTATTCGTAGTTAGACATTAGGGTGGCCACAAGCTATAGGGAAGGAAATTTTTTGACGCGTTTTCTTCCGCGCCAACCCGCTAAAATGTGCCAATGGGTATAAAAATAGGATTCCCAAAGTTTCAGATCGATCGGACAAAAATTATACCCATCACAAAGATGTTAAAGTTTTGAAAAAACGGAATTTTTGGAAAAATTTCCAGTTTTTCCTCTATATCTCAAAGACTATTTGTGCTGGAAATCTGCGCTAGGTCACATTTGATCCTGTATGTTGTTGGCTTCAACTTTTATACACACGAACTTTAAGCTTAAACTAATAGATTCAATGATATCTGCCATTTTCCACCCGTAAACGTGGTCCGTTTTAGCAAATGTGGCTTCCCCCCCCCCCACTCCCCCACCCCCTCAGGAAACGAATGAAACTGAATGGAAAATCTCCTATAGCTTTTCTTGTTTTTCCTGTGGCTCAATACTTTTGCTATTGACAATGGGCTTCTTGAAAAGGTCAGAATTCAGCATTTCTGACAACATATTTGGATTCAGCACCCTTTAAAACCCATAAACCCCCATTTTTAGTTCGAAAATCCGTTCTGGCACGTGCTGAGCTGTTTTCGAAATGTTAGAGATTTTGAAATAAACGCCGGGCATATTTGACGTCACACCTCGCCAGGCTGGGCGTCGAGTAGTTGGGCACTGAGCCGCCAGAGCGCTAAATAATAAATCTGAACAGAATCGGAATAAAAACACCCGGGTCGATTTTTGAATCACCTTCTTTGATAATAACCTCGATGCTCAATTTTCGAATGACCTTCTATAATGATTCACCCGATTTTCGATTTTTGGGGTCGACTTTTCGCGTAGTAAAGTTGGCTGACTTGCGTAGATGAGAGAGAGAGGGATCTCCCGGCCAATCAAAAGACGACGAAGCAGCCCACGTCATGTACCCTCTCCAGACCTCGGAATTCAAATATTATATTTTTCCTAAGGCCCTATAAATAATTGAAACGGGTTTTCTGCAATATGGACCCGTTTTCGTAACTTTTGAAGCACGACCTTTGCAGGAAAAACATTTTAAAACATCATTAAAGGAGCTCATTTCAAATTGAATAATCGTTGGTGGGGGTCGGTCGTCGTGGGGGGGGGGGGGGGGGACTTCCCACAATACAAGTTCTAGTTTGACGGTTTATGTTCGATTCCCAGAACACGTCACAACGCTGTGTTATATGGATTTCGTAGGATGAAGTCCAAACCCGCATTATACCAATTAGGTGGGTTCGTGAAGTCACTGCTCTCGGATTTGGTAGGAGCCAAGCCATTAGAAAGGTGGATTTTTATCATTCTTTGGCAACTCCATTGTTGAGGGATTGCAGGATTAGGTTGATTACCTACTGGGCAAATGACCTAACTGTTGTTGAGGGATTTCCCCAATTAGAGTGGAAGGATTTAAAATCCATAACAGTAGGGGTTGACTGCTGTGCTGACATTCCTGCTGAAGATCGTCGTATTCGCTCATTCGTATTCTGTCCGAACAAGGCTCAACAAGTCAACACATTTTCTGTATCTAGGGCTGGTGTGGTGTGAGTAAATATTCATTTTTCGATTTAGTGTGTGGGCTCTAAATTTTACGCGAATATGGCATCAACCTCATCTGCTCGTGGAATGAAATCGCGCGAAGCTGACAAGATTTATTAAATAAATTTGATTATCAAATTTTGATAGGGCATGTGTGTCATCAAATCACTCGCAGTAAGCTACCATCAAAAGGGCAAGTTTTGCGCTGTTTGTTTTACAATAAACGCCAAGTGTTGCTGGACACCAGGAATGCTGCCAGACTCACTATCCAGGAAGTCAGAGATTTTTGGGAGAAAGCGAAAATACCAATGAAACAAGAAAATCATTGTGTCACCAAACTTGAAAAACTTCATGGTGAGTGGCTCAAGCTATGGAAAACTGCCAAAAGTACTACCGAAACTCCGAAGAAGAAAGAGGAAATATTCAAGTCAAGCCTCGACGACCTGTTTGATATAGCACATCAAGATGCTCTGGAAATGGCAAATGAAGAAGATGCCCAGTTTTTGACTCGTCAGAGGGAAAAGGGACGTCCTGGTTGTATGGCAGGAGTTGATAAGCATTTCCAACGAGCTGAAGAACGAAGACAGAAGAGGAAAGCAGCTAAAATGACTAGAATGGAGTTGGAGTGCTCTCGATTTAAAAAAACCAACAGGTAAGGTTTCATCTTGTATTACGTCGTGCGTATTTTAGAAGGATTGAACGAATGTGATACCAGTTGCGTTGATACCAGTGAATCAGGAGACGAGGAAACAAACAGAAACGGAAACTGAGGAAGATGAAAGAATTCTGAAAGCACATCAAGCTGACATTTACTTGGACGTTGACGTAGACTGCTTTATTTCGCCACGAACTCTCAATTTCTTCAATCGATTTAATGTATACATTAAATCGTTGATATATCAACAGATTTTTTGAACCACGATCCTGATGTTTGGTGTAAACACGAAGATTTCTTGAAAGGGCAAAAAATAGTTCAGGGTCTCAGAGTTATTAGCGATACTGCAGAAAGAGGTGTAAAGCTCATTGAAGATTTCAATGCGAGTTTTACCAAGAACGAAGAACAAAAGCAATTTGTACTACAAGTCGTTGCCGAATGCAGGAAGGTTTTTCCTGATATGACCAAAAGTATCCTCTCAAATCCTCTGCCATGTGTCGCTACATAAAGGATGCAAAATTGTAAGCAAGTTGACTATAGGAATGATTAAATTCAAATCTGTAATGTAAATGTGAATAGTTACCACATAATATGTGGTAACTATTCACATTTACACATATTATGTGTAAATTGTTGTATTATATTTTCAAACTAAGTAGGACAATATAACCTAACGGTTTTATCAAACTAATTACATGATTTTCAAGATTAAGTATTTGAATTTTTCATATAGCCCCCCCCCCCTTCCCCGGACGACCCACCCACACCAAATATTATTCAATTTGAAATTGTCAATAGCAAAAGTATTGAGTCACAGGAAAAACAAGGAAAGCTGTAGGATATTTTCCATTCAGTTTCATTCGTTTCCTTGGTGGGGGGGGGGGGGGGGGGGAGCCACATTTGCTAAAACGGACCACGTTTTCGGGTGGAAAATGGCAGATATCGTTGAATCTATTAGTTTCAGCTTAAAGTCCGTGTGTATAAAAGTTGAAGCCAATAACATACAGAATCAAATGAGACCTAGCGCAGATTTCTAGCACAAATAGTCTTTGAGATATAAAAGAAAAACTGGGATATCTTTCCAAAAATTCCATTTTTTCAAAACTTCAACATCTATGTGATGGGTCTATTTCTTGTCCGATCGATCTGAAACTTTGGGAATCCTATTTTTATATCTAATGGCACATTTTAGCGGGTTGGCGCGGAAGAAATTCGAATTTTCATTTTTTGTGGACACCCTAATGGCCACCCTGTTATATGTACAATATACAACTAACAACTATATACAACAATATACAAATAACAACTAACTAAATTATTAATATTTTTTCCACGCTAGTCTTTTAGTTTTGCACCACAAATGCTCCGCAGATGCTCCAAAAAGTTAGTTGTTAGTTGGTAGTTGTTATACGTACAACTACGAATAACAACCAAAGTTGTAGTTGTCGTTGAGGTTTACTTCGAATAATTTAGTTTTAGTAACTAACAGCTGTTGTTAGTTGCAATTGGTTTTCGTCCAACTCTGCATACAGGTGCAAGAGAAGAGATGAAAGTTGTTGTAACATAGCTCTACAATTTGACGAAAACTGGATAGGTAATAAATTCTATGACAAAGTGGTTGTTTGCCGATGGTGCAGAGGTCTAATCCAATGAGTTTGGTTAGGGAGAGAGAACGACTCCTCTGCTGAATACTAAATTGTTTATTCAGGTAAACAATTATAGCGTGGGGACCGGTTTCGAGCAACTAAGCTCATCTACAGCCCTGACAAGAAAACCATTTGTCATTAGCATCAGAGGAAAAACCATAAAATTATATTAACAATGTAAACTCGAAATTATATTATACTGAAGGTATATGAACAAACACAAATGGTGAAAAATTATAACTGACGAAAACGGTCCAGAATGGTGGTACATAACTTGACAATAGTAAATTCGGAATATGGACCCACTGTTAAAATTGGCTCCATGACTGATGGCCAGTGAACCATTTGAAAACCAGTTATGGTATATGTACTACAGGTACTGAAAGGAGAATTGTTTATTATTCTAGTGGCAAAACATCTACTTGATATGTGATTAGTGACAAAGAGAAATTAGAGGTAAGAAAGTTAGAGATAATTTTAAAAATGGACCCATTTGACAAGGTTATCAATTGGTACTAGGAAAGATGAATTTGGAATTATTCGTTTTTTAAAAAACAATTGATAAGTTAAAACTACAGAAAATGATGACATACCTAGGTGACCTAGTTGACATGGTGAATTTTGAATTTATACAGAAGGTAAATTTGAATATGAAGGTTTAAATAAAGTCTTTAAATTAATAATAAAGTCTTTAAATTAATTGAATTTGTGAATCTATTTGAAGTTACTGTTGAATCTTGAGAAGTTAAATTTTTATAAGTTAATTTTTTAGCAGTTTTCATACTGAGGTAATTTTTGAAAAAATGTTATTAAGTACCTACATGAGGTTGGGTGAAATAGAAATATCTAGATGAGCTTACCAGAGTGACTTGAGGTGGTTGAACGTACAATTAGTTCTGAACAATTGTGTTACACGCCTGAGGGTTTATATAGGTAGGTACCTGAGAGGGCTGAGGGATTAGGTGGCGGTATCCTTTGAGTGTTTTGAAAGGAAACCGACATTAATAGCAGAAATTCCGAGTTTGTTTGTGGATAACCGTTATTGAGGGTTGGTTATTGGGGATATTTGAGAAGGCTCAAGTATGAATTTTAAAGTTTTAAATTAATAGAACGGGGGGGGGGGGGGGGGGGAATAATATTGATTGAGCGAGTTAAATTGGTTTCAGAATTTCTAATATTGGGGATCTACTGATTTTGCCATGACCTCTAAAATTCTATGACCTCCGTCAACTATCCACATCACAACATTATGTAGTGTAAAAGGAAATTAATCTGCAATCAATTTAACGGATTGCTAATTGAAGAATGCGTCGTGCGGTTGGTATTAATTAAGGACCAGGTACTTGAGTGAAATAGGTAATTAATTATTAAAATACGAAGTAGAAAAACCAGACGGTCATTAGAGTTAAGCGGTCCAGAAACGGGCTTCAAAACGGAAGCCATTGGATGAAAAAATTAATTTAAATTGTATTAGGGTGGTTTGAAAACACACCGGAACGAGACGAGGGCTTTGAAGTAGGTACCAAGGGCAGAAGGAAGATAGTGACTTTTTTCACTCGATTTCGGGTTAGGTTAAGAGGCATGTTGTTAATAATATCATTAAAATTAATGTATTCAAAGAAGCCCATAGGGGAGACGGTTTATACTGAGGTGTGGACACGAACAAATCACTTGGTCGACTTGGTGGACGAGAGGGGGAGAGCCCCTATCTTCAGGTTGTCAAATAAATCTCGTCGGCAGAGCCTTCAGGGCTTCGGGCTTCCGTCAACTTTAAACGAAAACGATGTCTTGGGGGTCCAGGAAGCGGGTTCTGCAATCGTGCTTTGGGGGTTTGGACAGAAATTCTTCAAGTTGGGACGTGACAAGACAAAACCATTAGAGACAACGAGTCGTTTTAACGAATTCATTCTGAGCCGCAAGGAGGGAAATTTGAGATGTTTACCTCGTAGTTGTGAGGAATACGCCCACTCACTCTGTGACGAACATCAGCGAACAGAAGGCAGAAGTGGTCCTTTCCCACACGTGATGTCCAATGGCTACGGCCGTTTTGCAGAACCGCGGGCTATTTTGCTCGTTCAATGTGACAAAAAGCAGCTGGAAACATTTTTCCGCTGGAACCCATCAAAACCCCACCCGTGACGCGGCTGAGCTGAATTCTCAAATAAAGTATTTTAAATTATTCGGAAGCTCAAGACAGACGATGCTTGTTGCAAGTTTTTCCCGAGGCCCGTGGAAATTGCCCTTTTCATAACAGTACCCACTACCCTACTACCTACTACCGGTACCCTTTTTATCCTTTTTGACAAAAGTTGGTTCTAAATAATACGTCTGCCTACTTCCCTTGGTGTGTAGGATTTTTTTAATAATAGATAGGTGTCCTATGTAATTTTGACAACCCATGTGAAATTTGCAGCGTTTTTATTTGAACTTGTTTCAGATCAGACCCGATGGGGCCTTGCGGGTTCAAATGGTGGCTTTTGAAGGGCTTTCAACACGGAGGTGGAGTTCGTTTAAACTCGAGTTCAACGCCTCAATACGCCGTAAGTTCCGTTGTGAACCTGGTGATTAGAGGGCCGATGGATCAACTTCTTCCGCCCACTAGAATTCTTGTCTGATAGAGTCCTCAATAAAAATCCTCAACCGGATACGCTAATGTAAACCTCGTTACCGGAAGGTTTCATTTGCATGAATCGCCTCAGTCAAGCGCCATTCACTCCATAGTTTACGTACATTTGGCCAGTGCGGGTTGGGTTGGCATATTTTACATGATCGTGACATAGTTCAATATAGGTACACGTACGTACCTACCTACAATTAGGATTTTTTTCAGTTTGGCTCTGAAACCCCCCCCCCCCCCCCTCACTGTTCCCGGCAATTAGGAATGGAAATGCACCCTAATTTCGGGTTAAATCATCCTGTACCATGTTATTAGAAGTCAAAAACTCTGCAAATTTTACACAAGGTTTTATTATTCTTCGATAAAGGTTACTTGTGCAGAAATAATTTCTGTGTCAATGGAAAAAATTTGGGAAAATTTTTTTTTTTTCTCTCTTCAAAAATTCTTAATTTTTTACTCGAAAAACATTTAACCTCCTGGGATCCTTCAAAAATCCAATTTTTAGCCCCATGAAAGCCCTATAGATTGCCACAGTGAATTCGGATTGGGACCCCCGAAAATGGATTCTACGTCCAAAAATACTTCGAAAACGACACCTACTTAACTCGATCCCATAGCCAAAAGCCTTCAAAAACCCCTCCCGTAGCCCATTTTAGCCCCATAACTCCCCACGGGTTTGGGCGATTGGACTGAAAACCATGCGGGCACAACTAAATAGTAAACCAAGTATTTTTTCAAAATTTCAGATTTAAAAAAAAAAACATTCCTACTGCCCAAAACGGCCCGGACGGCGGACGGACATTTCGGTTATGGGATCTAGACCTCTTGAAACGGATAATGTCAAATTTTGAGGCCGATCGGAGTCGTCGACCTCCGTCGCGAAAACAGGTGTAGGTATTATTCCAAGAATAATAAACCAAAAAGGAAAATACATTATTTCTGTGACAAAAAGTCTTTCACGTAGTTTATAATCAATGAATATTAATCATCTTAAGTTGTTCTGGCTGATTCAAAAACTGGTGTAGGTGACGTCACCTACACCGGTTTCCAATCTAAGTCACCAGAGTGCAGGTCGATTTTCAAAAGTGAAAGTTGGATCTAGCGGCCCGAGGGAGTTGCCGATTGCTGCCAGTGGGAGGCTGAATCAAGAACGCTGCAAATTTTACATAAGGGTTTATTATTCTGTGATATAGGTTACTTGTATAGACATTTAATTCTGTCAATAAAAAAATTAAAAAAAATTTTTTTTTTGGATTTTTATATTTCAAAAAAACTTTTTTGGGGGGATTTTTTTTTCAAAAATGTGTTTTTTCAAAAATTCTTTAATTTTTACTCGAAAAATATTGAACTTCTTGGGATCCTTCAAAAATCCCATTTTTAGCCCCATGAAAGCCCTATAGAACGCCACAGTGAAATCGGATCGTTCCGGGACCCCCAAAAATGGATTCTACGTCCAAAAATACTTCGAAAACGACACCTAACTCGATCCCATAGCTAAAAGCCTTCAAAACACCCCTCCTGTAGCCCCATTTTAGCCCCATAGCGCCCCACGGGTTTGGGCGATCGGACTGAAAACCTTGCGGGCACAACTAGATGGTAAACCAAGTATTTTGCCAAAATTTCAGATTTTTTTAAAAATTCCTACTACCCAAAACGGCCCGGACGGCGGACGGCGTACGGCGGACGGACATTTCGGATTTTGAATGTAGACCTCTTGAAACGGATAATGTCAAATTTTGAGGCCGATCGGAGTCGTCGACCCGCGTCGCGAAAACATAGGTGTATTATTCCAAGAATAATAAACCAAAAGTTAGTCCGAAATTAATGCTTTGAAACTGACCTACACCTGGGTGAGAAGCATTTGAGTAACGGGAAGGAATCGCCGATTGTACTGCGGAAGGAATTGAATAACCGGAAGGAATCGCCATGCTTTTTGACGTCGGGAAGGAATCACCGGTCCTCGAGCATCGCGACGGTGAGATGTGGCAGCCCAGCTTCTCGCGTGGGAGGCTCCCCCCCCCCCCCGACCCGGACCGTCTCATCTCTCACTGCCGGTTATCCTTCAATGATCAATAATTGAATTAACGTATGGTGTTTAATCGCCGAGACTTTTTGGTTGGATCCACTGCCCAGGTAGTCTTTGCCGACACTGGTTGGGGGCGCCGGATCAGCGGAACCAATTGCGAGAACCAAACGCGTGAGTCTGCTGCCCTGGCACCCATTAGCGACAATTCGCTTATAGGCGCCGGGAGAACAGACTTTTGTGAGGTTGAATTTAACGACCTGGCCACCATTAGCAACAATGTGCTTGTGGAAGCCAGTCTGCTAAATATCAATTCAACTGCGAGCTGTGGGAGAACTGATACTAATCACGAGCCTATGTGTTTGGTATTGGATTCACCACAGCCCCATTCCGAGGAAAGACACACTACAGGACAACATTTACAACTCTAGTTACTAGACTCTTTCCTGTAGCTCGTGCTTCCTCCAAAACTGTATCGACATCACCTATCAAGTCCATTGACTGCGACATTTAATTCGCGCGATGTCTTGATTATTGGTGTTCATACTCATCCCTCCTTTTTCTCCAAAAACACCGGGAGCGTAATCCTTGATATATCATATATGAAGCTAGAGGCATTCTCCCAAACACACAACACAAATTATAATATTGGACCTAAGACCTTATAATATTCCTAGCTGTATGTTGTGCCAGTGTGAAGGTCTAGAAAAAGTGGTTTTCATCAAGTATCTAGGAGTGTTACTTGATCAGCACCTAAAATGGAAATTTCACATACAAGACCTTGTGAAACGGATAAGAAAATCATTCCATTGTTTTATTGTCCTAAGAAAATGGATGGCACGTGACACTCTTAAAATGATCTACTATGCCTATGTATATAGTCTCCTAATATATGGAATTTTAGTATGGGGAGGGGCGTATCATAGCAATTTCCTATGTCTGGACACGGCAGTCAACACAGTTTTGAGAATAGCTACAAAATCGCGTAGACACACACCCGTTGAGACTCTATACAGAAAGTTAGATGTAATGAAACCTAGAATATCATATGTATATAGAATAGTGCTGTACGTTTATAAAAAAATTGGCAATTTCGTTAAGCAACCGGACATTAGACCTACTAGGGCAAACTTGACTGCAATAACAGACATTCCACGGCCGTATAATGACTTCTTCACTAAGCAACTACCCTGGCTAGCACCAAAAATTTTTGAACAGCTACCCTACAGAATGAAAACAGCCAAACACTTCGGTACTTTCAAGAATGAAGCTACGAATTATTTGAAAAACAGTGAAAACGCCTGCACAATTCTGCAAATTTTATTATAAGATTTATTGAGGTAGCACTATGTAAAGCTGTTGCTGTACTGCCTAGAAATAATTAACATAACATATATTAAGATAAACGCACATTAATCGGGAGAGAATGAGGCCTGGACAGGTCCCTGACCTATAGGCCTAGACTTAAGTATTGGGAATGTAATTAAAACAATTTGGAATACGAACGAATTGTAAATGTATATCTGTAAACATTTGTGAATAAATTGAATTGAGAAGCAATAGAGTCCGGAACCGCGTCTTGATCTTTATTTTTCGGAGAAAGTACCTATGTACTTCATGTCAGGATACGAGAAAAGTGAGATGGGCCCACAGATTAAACTACTACTGCTGATGGGATGGGCCTCTCCAGTGCAATTTGGCGAATTTTGGATTTGTGGCGGTGGTTTACCTCTCGTGGTGTACCCGATCGATGCTTAAGTCACCTCAGTTAAAAGCGTACAACATGCTAAAAGCGCCACGGCTTTCCGCACCTCCAGTGCTGCCAACGAAACGATACCTACACCATTCAAAATGTCCCCCACGAACACCATCGCCCAACTTCCCGTCAGACACCCTTGAAAGGTGCCGATCGTTCAATGACCTCAAAGTCGATTAGGTAGCGAGAAACTTGATTTTGCAGGCTTCACGTTTACGAAGGCCAATCCCGCGAAAAAAAAAAATGATGTGAAGCTTTTAATAGCTTTCCAGGGAATTAATCCTCGTGTTATTTAATTAGTGCAAAATCACCTCCCTTAATGGGGGGCGTTAATGTCCTCCTTCAAGCCGTTTTTCACTGAGGATCTTTATGCAAATCTTTTTTACAAAGCTTGACAAGAAACATTCAATTTACAACCATTCAATAAAATAATGGTTTTTAATTTCTGACCATGAAAGAGAAATTCGGCTTCAAAAGCCAATCTTCGTGGTTGTTTTTTTTTTTTTTTTTTTTTTTTTTTTTCTTAACAGCAATCAACAATTATTTTGCTTCCAGGGACTTGACAATCAATTTGTCCTGGTTGTTTACCGAGTATAGTAGTTGAAATGGTATTTCTGGTTATTTTCCGAGGTAAAGGTCAAGATCCTAGTTATCTGGAGGGAACGCGAGAAAAAGGGTTTGTTGGCACTCTTGATGCTTTTTAATCTTTGCCGACGATCGTCAGAACGGAAAACCCGCGTATGTCAGGAGGAATGTTGTACCTTTGAGAAGGTCTTCCTCGTTCGTTCCTTTTATTTCTTTCGCCTCGAATTACCGTCATAAGGGGTCGCATAGTTTTATGCTCGGATGTGTCATCAACGTAAATTGTAGTTACATCCTTGTCCTGTATGGTGCTAATTGGAGGCAGTTTGTCTTGTTCGATGAGTCAGCGTGGTTTGTAACTGGTATAATAACAGATGTCATAATCTGAAGTACTAATTCGTACGGTCTGGAGATGTCACACTTTCATACTCACAACTTGACAATTTTCCCCCTACTGATTGCTGACTTGGCTCCATTGTATATGACTGTGTCAGATTAGGCGCAAGTGCGCCACATTTTCACTTCAGACAGTAACAGTTATTCTTAAAGGGTGTGGACTTCACACCAAATATTAACATTATTTATTATTTACATCTAAAACATGCATTAGCGCTACTATTTTTGTAATTGCTTTCTGATTTCGTTACTTACAGTCACACTTTACACTCTAAACACAAATTTTAAACTCAAATCGATTCTTACCTTCGCCCCTCCTTTTAGTAGTAGTTGTGCTTACCTGCAATCAAACCAAGGAAATGCTTTAGACTCAAATCTCTTACAATGGCAATAATATTTAGGTAGTGTTGTCTTTACTTTCCACGTCAAATGTAAAAGATACCAACGCTCATTAGACATCCCATCACGACACAAGAAACCAGCACAAGGCATGGTAGGTCAGTATTGCGAACTTTCTTCGGGTGATCTGGATAATTCTCGATGTAGGATAATTAGTTTTATAGTCGTTGATTTAAATGTTTCCCACTGAAGTCCACTTGAGCGCCTATGCTATTGTACAGTAGTGAAAGATTTTTGGTTTATTATTCTTGGAATAATACACCTTTGTATTTGCGACGGAGGTCGAAAATTCTGATCGGCCTCAAAATTTGACATTACCTATCCCTTTTAAGAGGTCTAGATTCCAAAACCGAAATGTTCGTCCGCCATACTCAGTCCGGCGTCCGATCCGTTTTGGGCAGTAGGATTTTTTTTTTTTTTTTAATCTTAGGTACTTCGTTCTTTTCCCTTATAGCGACACTTCAACGTTATGAATGGACTAACTCGGGGTTTTCCCTTTTCAACACTTTTAACATCGATTTAGTTACCGCCATTTCCTCATCTTCTCAGACACGTTTTGGGCGATCGGGCTGAAAACCTTGCGGGCACAACTAGATGGTAAACCAAGTATTCTGTCAAAATTTCAGATTTTTAAAAAGAATTCCTACTGCCCAAAACGGCTCGGACGGCCGACGGACATTTCGGTTTTGAAATCTAGACCTCTTGAAACGGATACCGTTTAATGTCAAATTTTGAGGCCGATCGGAGTCGTCGACCTCCGTCGTGATTACATAGGTGTATTATTCCAAGAATAATAAACCAAAAGTGACTTACTCGGTTCTTTCCCCTACTGCTTTATTC
Source organism: Pilophorus perplexus (assembly GCA_955831195.1). NCBI lineage: Eukaryota > Metazoa > Arthropoda > Insecta > Hemiptera > Miridae > Pilophorus > Pilophorus perplexus. The sequence goes on from OY037015.1 coordinate 29,143,052, forward strand.
AATAGGTAGGTACTAATTATTACTTACCTATTAATAGTTGGCTAACTTGCAAAGAAACGAGTTAATCATAATACTCTCGGCCAATCAAAAGATTGCCGCAAAAGCAGCCTACGTCATGTCCCCTCCAGACCTCGTAATTCAAAATTTGAATATATTATATTTTAATAATATATTTTTCTTTAGGCCCTATAAGTAATAGAGACGGGGTTTCTGCAATGTTGACCTATTTTCGTATCTTTTGAGCACGACCTTTCCTGGAAATTGTATTATTTTTCCCGATTCAACTCTTCATTTGTAAATTAGTGAATTATATTTAGCTTAGTGCAGAACCCGTTTGAATAAGAAACGTGAATGGCACAAAATCAGTGGAGGACTCGTTAAGTGGGTTTGGGTTAAAGCTTGATAAATACGGCAGGTAAGTAATTGCGGAAATAGAAGAAAAAGATGAGGCGCTCAACCTTGCGAATGTAATAGGCCGTAAACTGCCTTACTTGGAAGTTTATTAGTTTTACTCGGAGTGTCAGCTGACTGCTGTAGGGGTTATGCGGCATTGGCAACTGCCAGATTTCCTACGTAATTCACAAATAATTCTATTCCTATAAGGAGTCCGAAGCTCTAGTCGAGTCCGTTATGGCATTCGGGTAATTTGGTGGCCGGCTGGACGGATTCTCGAGTTCACCTCGCAAGGACTTCGGTAATGTCAGTTTGATTGCTCGCAAATCTGTTTGGAACCGTTCCCCGCAACGTGATCGGTTTCCTGATTCAACTTTTGGGAGAATTTTTTTCGGTAGCGGAAAATTAATCTGGATAGAAGGATAGTATCACCCGTGCCGTAAAAGTCCGTCCTGGTTCTCATTTCTGTTCCACATCAATTGGCGCTTAAATGCGACCACTCGAAGAAACCTTCCGGGACATCCTACAAAATTTGCATTAAATGATACGCATGTGTATTGATATTATGAGTACCTATTCATTTTATGAAATGACACTCAAATGTTGGTGCTTCAAATGTGTATTTTAGTATCAGCAGTTTAATCTGTGCAACGAATCCACGATGCTCGATATTTTTCTTTCGATTTATCGATATTTCCTGGCGATATTTTAAGTTTGATATTTTTGGTATGTTGGCGACGAAGCTCGAAAATTTTGTTCGGCCTCAAAATCAGTACAGAAAATACACAGCCCAATGTAAATCGATTTCATCGATGAATTGATTTTGAGATTTATTCTGGCTGTACCGATTTTTATAAAAATCGGTACAACCAGTCGATTGCAAAAAATCCAAAATCGGACGTAAGTAAAAAAAAAAAAAAAAAAAAAAAAAATCGATTTAATCGAAATCCTACCTCTGGCATCACCAGCGTTTCCACTTCAAGGGAAATTGATCCCTTTTTGAAGGAAAATTGCCCCTCAGAGGGGGAAAAACGCTGCAAATTTTACACATGGGTTTATTATTCTTTGATATACGTTACTTGTGCAAAAATTTAATTCTGTCAATGAAGAAATTAAAAAAAAAAATTGTTTTGGATTTTTATCTCAAAAAAATTTTTTTTTGGATTTTATGTTCAAAAATGTGTTTTTTCAAAAATTCTGTATTTTTTACTCGAAAAATATTTAACATCCTGGGATCCTTCAAAAATCCCATTTTTAGCCCCACGAATGCCCTAAAGATCGCCCCAGTGAAATCGGATCGTTCCGGGACCCAAAAAAATGGATTCTACGTCCAAAAATACTTCGAAAACGACACCTAACCCGATCCCATAGCTAAAAGCCTTAAAAAAAACCCTCCCTTAGCCCCATTATAGCCCCATAGCGCCCCACGGGTTTGGGCGATCGGACTGAAAACCTTGAGGGCACAACTAGATGGTAAACCAAGTATTTTGTCGAAATTTCAGATTTTTTAAAAATTTCCTACTGCCCAAAACGGCCTGGACGGCGGACGGCGGACGGCGTACGGCGGACGGACATTTCGGATTTAGAATGTAGACCTCTTGAAACGGATAATGTCAAATTTTGAGCCCGATCGGAGTCGTCGACCCCCGTCACGAAAACATAGGTGTATTATTCCAAGAAAAATAAACCAAAAGTGAGGGAAACTGGACTTATTCTAGACTAATGCACATACAAATGAGTAAATCATTTATTTATTTGTTTGTGCATAAGGCATAGGCGAAGGAAGTAGGTACCCTACCTAGATACCAGAAACAAAATTTTTTTGTTTCTAGTAGGTACTTATCTCGCCTTCAACCACGCTCAGTAATCCCCACAGTGAAATTGGATCGTTCCGGGCCTCCCAAAAATGGATTCTACGTCCAAAAATACTTCGAAAACGACACCTGACTCGATCCCATAGCCAAAAGCCTTAAAAAAACCTCCCGTAGCCCCATTTTAGCCCCATAGCGCCCCACGGGTTTGGGCGATTGGACTGAAAACCTTGCGGGCACAACTAGATGGTAAACCAAGTATTTTGTCAAAATTTCAAATTTTTAAAAAAATTCCTACTGCCCAAAACGGCTCGGACGGCGGCGGGCGGACATTTCGGTTTTGGAGTCTAGACCTTTTGAAACGGATAATATCAAATTTTAAGGCCGATTGGAGTCATTGACCTCCGTCGCGATTACAAAGGTGTATTATTCCGAGTATAATAAACCAAAATAGAGAAATTTGCTCGGATATGAGGGAAATTGATTGAGGTCGTGTGGCATCAACTGGGCATCACGGTTTGTGACTTGAGCGTTTTTACTGTGGTTTTTACTGAAAATTTGTATCAGGACGATATAAAATTTATATTTACCATTTAATGGTGCTGAATCCGATTGTGTTGTTAGAAATGTGAAATTGTGACCTTCCCATTATGAAATTTTTCCCCGAGGCTCGAATTTTCCTAATTGTTATCGCCAGGAATGGGCTTTAGCCTGTCGGCCTGTGTACCGGCAGTGCAATGTGTTCTCACCGTGCTGTGTTGCAGTTTATTGGATACTTTGCATTGCTGAGTCCTCAACCTCGCCATCCAATTACTGGCTGCCAGTCGGGAACATCTGATGACGTCCCTTTCTCTCCAAATTCGGACAAAGGAAAGCGAGCTCCGAAAAAAGGGGGGCGTTCCGGCTTTTCCTTCTGAATCTGGAGATGTTTTCGAAAGGGCCTTCGACAGGTTCAATGAGGACTTAATAAACGGGGTTGTTTTCCTTTCTGTCACTCAAACGGGGTAAGACATCAATATATCAATCAGTGTAGCTCATCAGTATCACGGGAATTAGAAGCTGGTTCTTAACGTATCAGTGTGACGGACGGGTTCCCTTCAATGGTTTTGAAATGGAAATTCTTCGCCTGCCCAATAGGGACGACTTCCACGGGTCAATGTCTTGTCGGCTTATATCATCCATCGACTTGAACCAGAAATCACTAAGAAATAATAATTATTTCTAGTAGGTATCACTATAATTATTATAGTGATTCCTACCTACCTTGCTCATGCTTGTAACTGGGGCGACCTATGACTAAGGCTACCAACCATCCTGTTTTTGGCAGCGTAGTCCTGCTTTTTAGACCTCCGTCCTGCCAAGCGTTATGTCCTGCTTTTCTCCGGCGTTTTGTGAGAAAGTCCTGTTTTGTCCCGCTTTTTGCCTGTCGGAAGGTAGTTAAGCAAGCAAGTAGGTACCTACCTACTTCAAACCTATCAGCTACTAGCTGACAGCTAGGGGAAATAGAAACCAATCTAGCTAAAGAGGAAGGAGAGAGGTGACCCCTCCCCTCAGTAGTTTAATCTGTGCCCCTCCCCCAGCCTTTTTTTTAGCTTGAGCGATCGGGCTGAAAACCTTGCGGGCACTACTAGATGGAAAACCGAGTATTTTGTCAGAGTTTCAGATTTAAAAAAAAAAATCCTTCGGTCGGCGGACGGACATTTCGTTTTTTTTTGGATTCTAGACAACTCAAAATATCGGTAAGTATAGGTATGTAATTTCGAATTTTGAGGCCGATCCGAATTTTCTACCTCCTTTGCTATTACATGCGTGTATTATTCCAAGAATAATAAATCCAAATTTAACAGAATTAAAAAAAAATGCTTTGCTATGTTTGGGAGCCCAAAAAATGGATTCTACGCCCAAAAATACCCTTCAAAACCCCTCCCGTGGCTCCTTTTTAGCCCCACGGGTTTGGGCGATCTGCCTGAGAACCTAGCGGGAACAACTGGATGGTAAACCGAGTATTTTGTCAAAATTTCAGATTCTTAAACAAATTCCTATTGCCCAAAACGGCTCGGACGGCGGACGGACATTTGATTTTTGTAATCTACGCGTCATGAAACGAATAATGACAAATTTTGGGGCCGATCAATATTTTAGACCCCCGTCGCTGATACATAGGTTCCTAGAATAAACACTCAAAATTATTGTGGAAATAGACTACAATAGTCTTTCATGTAGATATATCTACCCAATCCGATATAAATTTATCGTTGTCACACATCTCAAAACTCGTGCCATACCCCGGCACACCCAATTTGAAATAAATATCGCCTTTTCAAAGGTTGAACTGATCATTTAAAAAAAAGTGTGATTCGACGACGTCTGCCTTTCCAAAACTGATGCCACAGACAAACGAAGTGTGCCGGTTTGAGAACTCCAGAGAAATGCCACATTGAGAGTTAAGAGCGTGGAGAATAAAGAACATCGTAAATTTACTTCTCAAGTACCTACCTACCAATCCACAAAAGCTAATCGGAGTGATTGCAGGAATGTTAGAACGTAAAAAAGTGAATTGAGCGATGAAAAAAAGAAATAATGTAATTTAAGAGAAGATATTTATATCTCTCGTCCATAGCCTTGAAATGTAAACTTCTATTGTCGGGAATGTCGCTGACTTTTCACGCTTGAACGGCAAGAGATGAACGCTGCAAATGTTACGCAAGGACTAATTCTTTTGTAAGAAGCCACAATTTGATTCTGTCAAAAAACGTTTTAGGGACCAAAGAATCAAAAATGAATTCCACGTCTAAAAATGCTTCGAAACACCTCATTTGACCTTCTGATCTGAGTCCCTGTAAAGCCGCATACATCCCTTGTGGAGGATTCTTGGTCAAGTTTTTCGAACTCGGGGCCTCTCCACTACTTGGTTTTCCAGGCCAAAAAGAAAACCATACTTTTTGAGCCGCTTTTTAGTGTTTTTTTTTTTTTTTTTTTTTTTTCACCCATTTTGACGAAGGAGAAATGGTTTGTAGAACACGACCACAATTAAACGTTTTAACCTAGATAGAATTAAATTTTATCTAGGTTAAAACTGCAAATTTTGCAACATTTAAGACCAACCGCAGCTGCAGATGTAATTATATAGTTATAAGATTGGTGAATCGTTAAGACAATGACAACTTAATGTTCATAATAATAATAATTATTATTATTGTTATATAATTTTCTTTCAATTACTGTATACAAACGTACCCGACAAATATATTTCCAGTAAAACATTGCACAAAATCACTAATAATGCAATATAATTAGTGTGTATAATAATATTATAGTGATACATGTATATTATAAACTATATTGAAGTCCTCTTTTATTGACTTTATTGATTTTTCTAAAAATATCGAATATATATATATATATAATCCGGGTGTTGAATCCGAATTTGATGAGATCCAACAAAATTTATACATTTAATATATGTTATGTCAACTTTTTTTTAAACTTCGAACGATATCGGTGAAAAAAAAAAGCACTTTTAGTGCCCGGCCCCAGCTGGCTGACACCATCCTTATAGCCGACTCTCAAGCTGGCCTGCGCAGCTCGTCAACATAGTGGCTGAGGAGAGCCTTTTGATTGTCCTAAGGGTCAACATCTCAAAGACCAAATGGATGGTAATTGTGCGTGGCAACGAGTTCCGTGCAGTGCAGATCAAAGATGGGGACGTCTCATTGGAACGCGTTCAGAATTTCAAGTATCTTGGAGTTATCGTGAACGAGAAATGGAATCCCGAAGTTCAAATTCCCGCCAGGATCGAGCAGACTAGAGTGGCTTTTATCCGGATGAAATCATTCTTCTGTGATAAGCATCTTAGCTACAGCATTCGCTATAGCGAACGATATATCGTCCGCTTCGGTGCTACATTTGGTCGGTCCTGCTCTACGGCGTTGAGACGTGGACAATTAAGATTGCCTCTGTGAATCGGCTGGAGGCTTTTGAGATGTGGTGCCTCCGAAGGATGTTTTGGATCTCGTGGGTCCAGAGGGTAAGGATCGCTGAGGTTCTGTTCGGAGCCGGCGTTGAGGATCGTCAGCTCTTCAAGGATGTGAAAAGGTGGAAGATAGGATACCACAGCCACGTCTTCAGAGGAGATCTTTACGCTTTCTAGCGGTTGGTTCTGGAAGGGAAGATAGAGGGAAGACGTGGGATTGGCCGCAAACAACTCTCGTAGGTTCGGGATATCCGGAGATGGACAGTAATCCACAACTTCGCCGCTCTGATGACTGGAGCGATTGAGAGGACACTGCGGGCTGTGTCGGAGAAGAAGGATTGGTCGCCATCGGATGGTTCACGTCTACGGCACCCACAGAAGAAGATCAAAGCTTTTAAAATGAAACAGGTTCTTTAAAAAAAAAAAAAAAAAAAAAAAAAAAACAGCAATGAAAAACCTGGTCCATTTCCCACCCTGCAATAATAAATCCGAAAATGATGAAGAGTGAACGAGTGAATTTGCGGTAAGATTAAATCTTATCTGGTGTTTGTGAGACCAGTTCGAATAACGTTTTCAATATTTAAAAGAAGCATAATATGCTATAATATTATATTATAATGTATGCTCATATTATGAACATAAGGATTTTTCAAAACCCTTTCACTGCAGCAGTAACTGCTGAAGATGTACCGTGGTAGGTACCTCTTGATCTTCAACTGGAAGTCATAGAAACGCAATCAAATGTCATCTACAAAGACAGCCAGGATAAGGATATAATAATATTATATCCTTATCCTGGCTGTCTTTGTATAATTAGTAGAATTTTGTATAATATATGATTATATTATATCCATATATTATACAATGTATAATTATGTCATAATTCTATAATGTATAATTATATGATTATGTCATAATGTATAATTATGTCATAATTCTACTCTGCGCTCCCAGAAAAAACGTTTCCAAACCTCTCAGAGACTTAGCCCGCGCGATGATCTCGCTCTTCACCTATTTGTGCGAACAAACCTTGTCGGAGATGCAATTCACAAAATCTAAATTCAGGGCCGACATTCGGAAGCGATCGCTTGATAGAAACGACAAAACTTGAGCCAAACCTAAATATTTTGAGCAACAAACAGTGCCAAACCTCACATTAAAGTCCTCTCCAATTATACTTCAACATTATCTACCTGTTGTAGGTAGGTACAGGGTATAGTTAAACGTTCTCAATAAATTTCATTTATTCCTCTTTATATTATCTTTAAATTTCTCTTTTTTCTTTTATATAATGTTTGGCCCGTGCAATCGAGGGAAAATTTCAATTCGGCCCGTCCTGAAAAAGGTTGGAAACCTCTGATCTACAATAAAATGTTTTATTTTTTGTTATACAAATTTTGAAGAATGCGTTTCGACAAGTGGAAAAATGTGATTGGATTTCAACGCGCTCTAGCTCCTGTTCTACGGGGTCTACAAACTTTGTTGACAAATAAATTTTATGGGGAATTTAGGGCGGAATTCATAGACGTTCCTCAAGGTAAGAAATGTCTCATCTTAGTTGAGAATTTCCTCATCTCAAAGTAAGGTGTCGTTATTCATAGAGAAATTTGTTCCTACTGAGGTCGACCTCAGCTCAAACTCACATGAGGAGCCCTTTGAGTCAGGATTGGCAGGCCTGGGGGTATACTGTTATACCAGTCGCGTAGGTTTCAACCGATCGCCCAGACGCATTTTGCGGCAACGATTTCGGTGCAGTAGTGGTAGAGTTTTGTTTTGTTTTCCTCGGCACGAATTCGTGTTGACATGGGTGAGAAATCCAAACGAATTTTCTTCACGGAGGAAGAAAGAAGTTACGTGAGGACTTTGGTCCTCGCAAATAAAGATGTCATCGAAAACAAGCGGAGCGACCCCGTCACCCATGGAAAAGAAGCGGTGCTGGGATGAAATCACAGAAATGTTCAACAGCTCGGGGAATAATACACCTATGTGATCGCGACGGAAGTCGACGACTCGGATCGGCCTCAAAATTTGACATTATCCGTTTCAAGAGGTGAAATTTTGACAAAATACTCGGTTTACCATCCAGTTGTGCCCGCAAGGTTTTCAGCCTGATCGCCCAAACCCGTGGGGCGCTATGGGGCTAAAATGGAGCTACGGGAGGCGCTTTTGAAGGCTTTTGGCTATGAGAGCGAGTTAGGTGTCGTTTTTGAAGTATTTTTGGACGTAGAATCCATTTTTGGGGGTCCCGGAACGATCCGATTTCACTGTGGCGATCCATACGGCCACAAATGGGAGTTTTGAAGGATCCCTGGAGGTCAAATATTCTCCGGGTAAAAAAAATTTTTGAAGAAAAATCTGTAGATCATTCGGACTGAATTTATTTATTTATTTATTTTTTTTATTTTTATTTTTTTTCATTGAGACAGAATTACATTTTGCACAAGTACCTAACGTATATCAAAGAATAATGCACCCTTGTGTAAGATTTGTGACTTATGATATTTTGTTGTTCAGACCCATAACAACAATTTACAAGTAAAAACGCTGCAAATTTTACACTTGGGTTTATTATTCTTTGATATAAGTTACTTGGGCAAAAATTTAATTCATTTGTAAAAAAAAAATCTTTGGATTTTATAATTTAAAAAAAATTTTTTGGATTTTTTTTTTTTCAAAAATTCTTCATTTTTTACTCGAAAAATATTTAACCTCAAGGAATCCTTCAAAAATCCCATTTTTAGCCCCATGAAAGCCCTATAATTCGCCACAGTGAAATCGGATCGTTCCGGGACCCCCAAAAATGGATTCTACGTCCAAAAATACTTCGAAAACGACACCTAACTCGATCCCATAGCCAAAAGCCTTCAAAAAATCCTCCCATAGACCCATTTTAGCCCCATAGTGCCCCACGGGTTTGGGCGATCGTACTGAAAACCTTGCGGGCACAACTAGATGGTAAACCAAGTATTTTGCCAAAATTTCAGATTTTTAAAAAAATTCCTAGATACTGCCCAAAACGGCCCGGACGGCGGACGGACATTTCGGATTTTGAATGTAGACCTCTTGAAACGGATAATGTCAAATTTTGAGGCCGATCCGAGTCGTCGACCCCCGTCGCGAAAACAGGTGTATTATTCCAAGAATAATGAACCAAAAACGGGCCTTGAGGTACGTTTTCAGTTACCTTGACTTGAGGTCGCCTTGAAGTTCATCCCAGCTAAGAAAAATCTCAACTCAACTACCAAATCTGTCTATGAATAAGGTCCGAAAAATGAGGCTGAGGTCCTACTTGAGCAACGGCGACTATGAATAGCTTGAGGAGCCTCTGAGGCCTCCTCAAGCGCTCCTCCACTTGAGGTCACCTCAACTGCCCTAACCTGTAGTCTATGAATAACGTAAGTCGCTCATTCTTCCTTGAGGCCACTTTTGAGGAGATCCTCAAGCTTGAGGACCGTCTATGAATTCCGCCCTTAATGCTCTATCACTTTTATAATTGCGACTCTTGCCGCAGGACGCGTAGTTTCGGAGTTGTACGGAAAAACTGAAAAAATTGCCGAAATGTTACCAAAAAAAGCACATTTTCTCGTCCTGCAGGTCCCTACGTGATGTAAACCTTCATCCAAACGTCACATATCAGTTTTGATAGGAAATTTAATAAGCTTTCACGTGGAAAATACTAAATTTGAATCGGACCAATAGTTTCCGCGCTACACCACTTTTCGACCAACTGTGGGTGCTCATCCTATAGGAAATTTGACGCCCTACAGCTTTCATTCTGAAACATTTCTCGATAGGACCGGCCGTAAAGGTAGGTACAGTTATTTGAAGGGCAAAAAAGTGATTCGAAAAACGTGTAAAAAATCGCCCCTTTTCAAATCTCTCTAGCTCCTGAACTATTGGGTCTACGATCAATATTGACTAGCAAAATGTATAGGAAATTTAATACTCTTTCACTTTGTTAATAGTGACTTTTCCCGTAGAACGCATAGTTTCGGAGTTATATGCAAAAAACCGAAAACAGTGTAAATATTTTGGAGTGTTTTGCGAATATCTAAAAACGCATAACAGGTATTTGTTGGATCTTTTCAGACTCGGATTCAGCACCCCAAAAACATAGATGAAGGCCATGAAGCCATTTGTTGTTTTTTTTTTTTCGACTTCGCCATCATTTTCGCTATGGAGTGACAGGACTATACCATTTCCCTGGCCATATCTGTGGGACGGTCAAATGCTATCGGTTGGTCTCACGATCTCGATGGATCGGAAGAAAAAAAAAAAAAAACAAGTTTTCGTTACGTCCGGACCTCAAAAGGAGGATGTTCGGGATGGGAACGACGCCTACGCCCCCGAGGCTTGTTGGCCTGGTCGAAAAGTCTCCCTGCGGTCAAGTGGGTTCTGCCCCGAACACGAAAACGCCATGAAAGGAGCGAATAGGAGAATCGGCCAGGGATATGATCAATTTTTATCCCAAACCACTTGGGGTAGGTATCTATTTTCAAGCAGGCCCGACGTTTCTTTTTACTCTTAACTCGTTCTGTCTCTTTCGACACCAAGTGGATACTTGGTTTTCTCCAGATTACCCTCAAGGAGTCAATTACACGAGTCTTTGCGGTGGAATAGACAGTTAGTTCAGTCAAAATGTGCATCCGTGCTTGCAAGAAGTCCGATCGTTCTGATTTTGGTTTATTATTCTTGGAATATGTTTTCGCGACGGGGGTCGACGACTCCGATCGGCCTCAAAATTTGACATTATCCGTTTCAAGTGGTCTAGATTCCAAAACCGAAATGGCCGTCCGCCGTCCAGGCCGTTTTGGGCAGTAGGAATTTTTTTAAAAATCTGAAATTTTGACAAAATACTCGGTTTACCATCTAGTTGTGCCCGCAAGGTTTTCAGCCCAATCGCCAAAACCCGTGGGGCGCTATGGGGCTAAAATAAGCCTGTAGGTACCTTCAGAACCAAGAATCCTACTTTTTTTTTTTTAATTTTTTTTTTATTATTATTAGCTACGCCGTATTATACGTATAATACGGGGCTCTGTGGCCATCCGTTCAAAATGAGTGACATTTTGAAAATTTTTCACTTTTTGGAAAAAAATGATCTTCTTTGAAAGCCTGTAGGTACCTTCAGAACCAAGAATCCTAATAATGTAAGGTGTTTTTTTACCAAGAATCCTACTTTTTTTTTTCTTTTTTTTTTTTTTTTAAATTATTATTAGCTACGCCGTATACGGGGCTCTGTGGCCATCCGTTCTCGAGCAGCCCAATAAAGTGTTGATTTTTTACTCCAGATGGAGTCGTCGTCTCTAATTAAATCTCTTATGTCCTGCAAGGCCGGACATGCATCTAAATGCAGGAATGTCATTTCATCTTGATTATGATGGCATCCTACAAAATCCTACAAGAATCCTACAAAATACTGGTACAAAGGAAGAGGAAAATGCCCCACTGTATGCTTATAAGCATAAATATTCTTATCTATACTTCAATAAAATCGGGTTTCTGTCTCTATGTTTCTGCCGTGCCTTATAGACACGCCAAAACCGCCGCTTCCAAACAGCAGGCGAAGGGTTCGCAACCCAAAGCCGGAGCCAAACAGCCGGCCTAGGGAGCCGCCGCTCCCAAGAAGTCCGCTGCCAAGCCTGCCGCTAAAGGCCCCGCCAAGCCTGGAGCCAAAGCAGCAGCCAAACCCGGATCGAAAGCCGCTGCAGCCAAAAAGACACTAAGCTCTTGAAGCCCAGAAAGGCGGCATAGCTGTACGGATTTGTACGGGGATTTTTTTAAACGATCCGGTGGGCTTGCCGCCACAATATAGGCTATATGAAAACCCCGCGCGATTTGATATATCAGTGAATTAGCCGTCTTGTAACCATTGAACTCATTGGTTACCTACAATCTCGATCGAAGTAGGCCGCCGCGATTTTACAAAATCTTCACACAGAAATACTCTTTTTTGGGGCATATTTTGATCGATGATGATGTTGACCGCGTGAAGAGTCATATTTTGAGTTTTGTTTGAGCAAATCGTCTTTCTTTTGTGTCATAAAAATCAGGTCCCTGCTGATCTTTATAATGTGCTAAATGTTGTTCGCTGTATCGTGTTCACAATAGAATCGTTTCTCTGGGATTTAAACGTCGTTCACTCCCTCGCCAACCACCTAGGAATTGACGTTTCATTTGTGTCGAGCCCTTTATCTGTTCGCGTTTCCTTTCCCCGCATTCCCCATTTCGTAATATAAACAGCTTTTAAAGTCTCCCTTCCTCCCAACTACCGACGCCAATAAAAGTCCGGTCTTATCTCTATGGATTCAATTAAGGGGGGAAAGACGTCGAAAGGTGCGGCACAGCTCGGGGAAGACAAAGAACATCGTCCGCGAGGCGCCTCCGATTAAAGTGGTTATTTTCTGAGCAAAAAAAAAAAAAAGCTAATGGATTTGGCTCAACGTGGCTGGCGGCTGCGAGTTGCTTGGAATCCCAATGACGTGTATCAAAACATTATTACCTCAAACCTGTAATAGTACCAGTGAACAGGTGATTTTCGATGCAAAGCGTGGTGTAGAATTTTTCTCAACGGTTTTATAATACCTAATATTATAAAATCATAAAATATCATTTTATATTATAAAAAGGATTTTTTAGCGTTCTGAACACAAAAAAAGCTTTCGGTACTTTTCCGTTATACCCCCCCCCCCCCCCCCCCACTCGATTTCGTGTTCATAAACACCCCTCCCGATGGCTTTAAGGCACCAAAATTCGAGCCCTTTTCAATTATAACACCCCCCCCCCCCCCCCACCCCCACCCCACCCCCCGAACTCGATTTCGAGCCCCTCCCGATGGCTTTAAGGCACCCAAAGCCAACCAAAATCGACTGGGGGGGTATAACGGAAAAGTACCAAGCTTTCAAACAAAATTTCTGGGAAGATCACTGTCAAAATCGCAACAACAACAAAAAACCTCGAAATTTCGGTGCTTTTTTGTTTTTTTGTTTTTAGCGCAACCTTTCCCTCAAAAAATGGAAAGGTGCGCTCACCTCTTCGACATGTTTGTTTGTTTTTGTTTTGTCTTTTTGTTTTTCACAGCATCACGCCCGAGCGCCTCAACAGATTTTCATGAGGGTGGTCTCATTGTCATCCACGAGTTCGGGGGGTGGTTATAGGCTACCTTGATTTTTCCTCCCTTATCCCCTTCATCGGTTTTCGGGAGGTCCTTCACGTCGAAAGTTGTTTATCTCTGATGTGTAACTAAGGAGGCCTCAAAAGGGGGACGAAAGTTTTTGTCCGATTTCATTGGTACAAGGGTCTATGGAATGAGCTTTTTAGGCTGATTCCAACGACTCCAAAACGATTTTTGCAGCCGGAGCCGTTCGTTACCTCTGATCGGCATAAAGTTTTCTTACGCATCGGTCCATGGAGGAATAGATTCCTCCATGGCATCGGTCGTTAGGGTGCAGTTGTTTACGTAATGAGCATCACGTGGATATTTTTGATGTGTTGTGTGGCATAGTTTGGTCGCTAGATACCTACTGTTTCTTAGTTTCTCTCGCTCATTAAATATATCGTAATAACAGAAAGGTTGCGCTCATCTATTCAATTCAATTGATGGCTTGTTTACCTATAACTTTGAGAGGAAGATGTACATTTGAGAGACAAATTGCTGCTATTCAAAAACTTTGTAGCTTACTCAGAAAATTCAATGTTATGAATTTGCCCCTCAAGATCGATGATCTCAACTTAATTACAACAAAATCTGTTATTTCTTCCTTTAAAAAAAACTCGTTTGTGGAAGCAGAAGTTTGGCCGTAACGAGTTCTGCCAGTTTCCGATCTTGTCGGAGCTTCATTAAGTCTGTGAAATACCATTCGGTGAAACACAGTTTTACTCTGAGCACCTGAAGTGTTTGCACTAGAACTTTTCTGAACGGTTTCACGATATCTTATCCTGCATCCTTTTGCCGATATTAAGACAGCAGCAGTAGCGATCCAGAAAGAAATTAGGTACTGAACTTGTAACGAATGAGACGCTGAAAGCGCGCTTCCAGGATGGTAGAAGTAGGCTCGCCGAATTTTGGCCTCAAGCAAACATCGCTTACCTCTACAGTGCAGTTTGGAGCCTCGTCAAAAAGTTGTTGATTGCCTTCCCCTCCTCCTACCATGTCGTTCAGGGGGTTCAGTGTGGGGACAGATCTAATAACCAAAAAAAAAAAAAAACCGATTTGACATCAGCATAGAACCTGACGTCAAGAAACTGGCTCTCTTGCACCAACCACAAGCATCGCACTGATCTTTCTTCAAAAGTAATTTCACAGTAATAATGTGGTGGTAAAAAGAACTTGCAATGGTCTTCTGATTTGAAGCAATAAATATATGTTTTCGTCGTTCTTCCAAAGGTACCTATTTTTCGTTTATTGATTTTAGTTTTTAACGAACTTCTTCTGGTCTCCATTCTTCCCATGATAGGGGCCGAAGGAAAATGTTCAGCTCCTCAGGGTGGGGGGAAGGGGGGGAGAAAAAAAGGTTGAGAACCACTGGATTACATGAATCAATCATTTGGCCCATCACTATCGGGCGTCCCACACCGAGCGGATCAGGAGTTTTCGTCCAGATTGGACCTGACTGGCATCAATCATATTTCACACTTGTCCAAACAAATTCCGTTCGGATTTACACCTCGTTATCGGCACATTGGAAGCCTCGCATCACCGTATCGACCACAAAACCGACCAATTAGTACCGACTGTGGATTCTTCGCCATTTTGACGTTCATTAGCCATTCGTGGAGTGAGGCGCGGCGCCGTGACAGGAAAAAACATCGTTTGGCTTTACTCTCGACCGACAGCAGGTGTGCCAGGGCAGCTGGTGTCTCCACTACTTACAAATTACTCCATTCATCATTATTCCTTGAACTGTCTTAGAAGAAGTGGTGTAAGTATGATCCTTGAACTGTGTAAGAATCAGTGGTTTAAGTATGATATTGGGGACCGTGTGCAACTGGGAACTCCAGAAAAAACGCGGCAAATTTGACACTAGGGTTTATTATTCTTTGTAATGGGTTACTTGTGCAGAAATTTAATTCTGTTTCAACGAGAAAAAAAAATTAGATTTTTTTCAAATTGTTTTCAAACATTTTTCGTTTTTTACTTGAAAAATATTTGACCTCCTGGGATCCTTCGAAAATCCCATTTGTAGCCCCATGAAAGCCCTATAGATCGCAACAGTGAAATCGGATCGTTCCGGGACCCCCAAAAAAGGATTCTACGTCCAAAAATACTTCGAAAACGACACCTGACTCGATCCCATAACCAAAAGCCTTCAAAGAACCCCTCCCGTAGCCCCATTTTAACCCCATTACGCCCCACGGGTTTGGGCGATCGGGCTGAAAACCTTGCGGGCACAACTAGATGGTTAACCGAGTATTTTGTCAAAATTTCAGATTTAATAAAAATTCCTACTGCCCAAGGTTCGGACGGCGGACGGACATTTCGGTTTTGGAATCTAGACCTCTTGAAACGGATAATGTCACATTTTGAGGCCGATCGGAGTCGTCGACGTCCGTCGGGAAAACATACACATTGTTTATTATTCCAAGAATAATAAACCAAAACGGACTTATAGATTATACCGGGCGACTTATAGATTATAATTGGGCGACGCCCGAGGGGCCGGTCGAAGCTCGAAAAAACTTTTTGTCCTACCTAAAATATGTAGGTAATCGAGACCGAAAAGGAAAACTCAGAATCAAAAGAAGGCGAGCTGGTTGACTGTCTTCTTCATAGGGTGGATGGCAATTGCAATAAATGCGTAATTTGTGCAACAAGGTTTTAAAACTTCATGGCCTCATCGTATGCAAGTCTCTTTTTGAGTTACAAAGTTTTGGTTACGCATTGTACGACCTAATTGAATGTTAAAGGAGTTTTTCAAAATTTATAATCATCAAAACAAGGCTGAGGCAAACTATGAGTGACAACAATGTGGTACTCATGTTGATGACTTGCGAGCACTGGCAGCATCTGGCCGGAGCACTGAGCCAAGTGGCTTCGGTTGTATCCAGCCCTCCTCGCCAACGCCTACCACTTGGTCCCTTCTCCCTTTTGTGTGTGAGCGTTATGTGATGCCGTTTTGGTTACCTACCTAAATATTTTAGGAATAATGAAATATTTTGTCATTATTCAAGATGTGTAGATTCCAAAACCGAAATGTCCGTCCGCCGTCCACAACGTTTTGGGCAGTAGGAATTTTTTCAAAAATCTGAAATTTTCGATACAATACTCGTTAGTTGTGCCCCTAGGTTTTCAGCCCGATCTCACAAACCCGTGGGGCTCAGTGGAACTAAAGAGGGCTACAGGAGGGTTTTTTTAAGGGTTTCATCTATGGGATCGAGTTAGGTGTCGTTTTAGAAGTATTTTTGTACATAAAATCCATTTTTTGGGTTCCCGAAAGCATTCGATTTCACCTTGGGGCTTTTGAAGAATACTAAGAAGTCGAATAAGGTCTCGTTTTTCAAGTGATCATTTTTTGGGGTCCTTCATCGGTCCGAGCTTGAAAATTTAAAAACTAACTTTTTTAATAATTGAATTTAAACAGCTATAAAAGGTCAATTTACCGCGGACCTGAGGTTAAGCCTAGAATTCAAAAGAAATGAACATGTGTGAGATCGGGTGGAAGGGTGATGGCGAGGAGGGTCAGAAACGCCCAAAGCATCTTGGCTCTGTGCTCCAGCCAGATGCTCGTCTTGCGAGCATTCTTTTCTTATCTTAGATAAGCTGTGATAATGTAATTAAATAAATGTGCTAAATTCATCCGAGCTTCAAGCGCAATTTATTTATGTATTTATGTATCAACACACACCCAAACCGAGGAGCTAGTTCCCATAAAAGTTCTACTGAAGCAGGTAGAAGAAGATGAAGTGAAAATGTTTACTTTGAGGGCTGTATGAGAAAGTGATGCTGACGGGATGCCTCAAATGCGGTGTTGTCAAGCGCGGAGTATTTTTCGAAGCGTTGCTTTGTCCTCGGAACTTCGTCGCGACTGCTTGGGTTGTTTTGATGGGTTTTACGACGTATTTCCCCATCGTAACGATCTAATTTCTCTTCGAAATAATGAGCACTGCTGGGACTCCGTCAAATAGATCAAACGGGTCATCTGTCGATAGTAATACTACTAGCCAAACATGAAAAACCGTCGCCTTAATCGCCCTAGTGCCGATTGAAGTCTTTTAGTGCATTTGTAAACAGGTAACTTGAGCCTCCCGCCGCGATCTCGGGGTCAGTGGCAGTGGGCGTGACCAACTAAATTTATTAATTTTCTAAATAATTACCTACCGGAAAGAGGTGGTTAGGGAGAGTAATGAGAAAATTTCATTTATTGATCATTTCTGCAAGAAATTCTCCCTTGACCCAAACTATCATTTCCCTTTGTTTTTTGGTGCGCAGAATCCAAATCCGAAGTCAGAATTTCAGTAGCACGTACCGTTTTTAAGTTATACACTTTGCTACATGAGTAAAAATTCTTCCCGGACCCATACATTTCTTGAATTTTTTGACAGATGTAGTGGAGTCAAAAAATAAATGTTCCACATTCTAATTGTATTTGGTGCGCAGAATCCAAATCTGAAGTCAGAATTTCAGTAGCACGTACCGTTTCTTAGTTATACACTTTGCTACATGAGTAAAAATTCTTCCCGGACCCATACATGAATAAAGACCACGAAATGAATTTCAAGCGAGGTAGGTCTTAGTATAAACATTCCCTAACAATTTTAATGGAGTATTTATACTCCATTAAAATTCTTGGGGATGAAAGGGTATGAGGGAATAGTAAAAAAATTGGTGCGTTATGGTATGACGGTAACATTTATTCTTGTATTATTATGGCTATTCCTTTATAAAGGAATAGCCATAATAATACAAGAATAAATGTTACCGTCATACCATAACGCACCAAGTTTTTTACTATTCCCTCATACCCCTTCATCCCCAAGAAATGGTGGGTGCTAGAGCAATTTGGTTTCAGCACATTCAAAAACTTCGGAATCACCCAAAATTTCCCAAGGGAGCGAAAAAAAGTTTTTTGTGCAGAACTATGAATGATCATGATTATTGGATTAGACCTCTGCACCATCGGCAAACAACCACTTCGTTACCTACCATGGTCGTTGCAAGGGTGGCATTTGATACCCTCATGCCCGAAAAAGAGTAGAATAAATTGATTTATTTAATGTACCTTTCTATTTTACGTAACGATATTTAAATATTTCATTCTGTAATTAAATTGTCTCTATAAACTTTTTCCAGCAAACTTGACATTTTTTATCGTACTAGTCATTTCGATCACCTGAATAATTATTACAAGACTTATACTTAGTAGGATAATAAAACACTCATCAGACGCCATTAAAACGTACAATGAAGAGTTTCCGTTCAGAAATTATGAGAAAAATGATGAAAAAATACACTGCCAAGGCAATGGCACATGAGCTTCCTCGTGCCAGGTTCAAAATGAACGTAACCTAGTTGTTATTGTAACAAGAAAATTACGTTCGCGCAAGCGCAGGGAGTACCACTGATGCAATCGTGATGAAACTGATAGTGGACCATCTAGGGCTATACCCACACAATTCCTGAAAATTTGATTGAAATCCGATCAAAATTGTGGAAGTTATGGGTGTGACAAGGAAATGCGGACGGACATACAGACAGACACGGAACCAAATTTGTTCAGGAGGCTCTGAAACGCAAAACGTGAGTGGAAATTTTGATTTTGGAGAACAACATTTTTTTTTCATTTCGAAAGTGAAAACAATGCTTCCGCAGTCTCGGAAGCAAAAAGAATGGTATCCAAAAGAACTCATTCATTTAAACAAAACATACAAGAGTGGGTCAAGTACACTTCCTTGTGGGGCACCTGCATGGGCGCACATCGTTCCATACGTCATCGAAACGAAATCAATTTGAGAATTCGTTTCGGCGTAGTAGTGGGTGGTGCTGGCTTGATTTCGAAAAATCTGCGCTTACAGCTCGTGACTTGTTCCCTTCTTCCAGTCTCGTTGGATACCCATTTTCATGTAAAACAAGCTTGGCTTTGGCGAATACAACGGAACAAAATTTAATTTCTCCTCAAACGAAGAAGGAACGTAGGTACTGCAGTACCCGCCCAAGTAACCTGGACAACGTGGAATAAAACGCGGCAGTTTTACACGAGGATTAATAATTAATATTCTAAATAATTATTATTCTTCAATAAAATTAATTTTGTGCCATTCATAATTCATTTTAGATCGATACACTACAGTTGTCAATCCTTGACACCACCTAGGAAGTCCAGCTCCGTCCTCCAGTCCCAAGTTTTTTCCCTTCCGCCGAGCTCCTCTCAGCCGAAGTAAAACGGCCCTTATGATGGCGAACTGGACTCGAACTCGAGCCCACTCGACCACTGGGGGTCTTTCCCATTTCTCCGCCTGGTTGTAGGCTGTTCTCGTGTCGCGTTCGCAGTGGAGGGCTCCATCGCATGAACAAACCAGAGGTGTGAATGACCCTTTGAGATCTTCGGCCGCTCGGTCATTCTTTCTGTTTTTCATTGGCAGCACTCTGGGCAACTTGCGGCCACTCCCGGGAAAGATGAGAGGCAGCTTCAGCATTAAATTGTAAATTTTACAATGCGCTTGTACCAGTGGTACGGGTCAAAACATCAGGTTCGAGCGATTTCAATTTGAAATTTTCGCAAACATCGTCTTGAGACACAAACATTTGATTTTGAGGGTAAAATGCCAATAGTGGGTTGTGAACAGGTAATGTTCACTGATTGCTTCTTCAAGACGATCTTGTCAAAGTGGTCAGTCTACACATAGCACCCACACCAGACCAGATGCCGTAGCACCTGGCGGTATATCATATGACCCCGCGTTGGTTCAAAACCCCCTGGACCCCCGGATGCTTTAAACATGGGACATGCTTGATTAACTGCCAAACTAGTGGCCTGATGGTAAGACAAGTGAGGACGCCAAACTAGTAGCATGACGGTAAGACTAACGTTTTTGGGCAGGTAGGTCAAGGCTAAAGCATGTTCCGCGCTAAAATACTTTGAAAACGACACCTAACTCGACTCCACTGTTGAAACCCCTTAAGGGGAGGGTATACTGAAATCGACCAAAAATTGACCAAAAATTCAATGCCAATTTTATTTCATTTTTCCATCCTACAAATATTCAAGAACGAGTAGAGATCAATAATAGGCTGGAAAACGAATTCTGTGGCGGTGAAATGATTCTTTTTCGATTTGGGGTCGCGTCTGGGTGCGGCCAAAATCACTAGGTACTTTTGTTTACATTCATTTCTCTAACATGTTGTTACCATCTTGTGCATGTTATGCATGGATATGCATGTAAAAGCACATTTTTAATCTTATCCTAACTAGTTCACGAATGAACCATTTGAGAGGGTTATGGAAACGCGATTTTATTGATCAAAACACCCGAGAAACGTGAAATTCGGAAGTCAAAACTTTGGAACGTTTTTCTCGGTGATCGAGTTTTTCACGTTTTTACATGTAAAAATCGATATAACTCGGCTTCTAATGAACTTACATGGCTGAAATTTTTACTGCATGTTCTTAGATAGATTATCTAAATATTCACGTGTAGAAAATTTTCTAACCTCCCTGGAAAAAAATTACCAATTTTTTGAAAATTTTCAAAATTTTGTCTTTTTTTGCACAGCTGCCAAAAATTGAGTATTCATTTTTAAAAAATTTCTACACGTGAATTTTTAGATTAGATCTTGTTCTTCAAAATGAGACCAAGAACGATCAATTCGGGTGATTGGAAGTGGAGGAATATCCATTTTAGTGATGGTCCAAAATTTCACATTATTGCTAATTGCCGGGCCCCTGAAAATGATTTTTAAAAAAATGGCGGCGGTTTTGTGGGTTTCTGATGGCGAGGAACCTATAGGAACCAAAGAAAACATTCTTTAGTCAATTTTAACGAATTTAGCATTTTAGCATCCCTCCCCTTAAAAAACCTCTCGTAGCCCCACAGAGCCCTACCGGTTTGGGCGATCGGGCTGAAAACCTTGCGGGCAAAACTATAGTATATAATATAGTAGGTATATTATACCTACTCTATAGGTACTACCATCTGTAGATGGTAAACCGAGTAGGTATTTGTCAAAATTTTAAATTAAAAAAAAAAAAAAAATATTCCTACTGCCGAAACGGCTCGGACGGCCAGACTGACCCAGATTAACTTCAAGGCAAAGAATTTTAATAATGGTGAGTGAAATTAATTTGTTGACGCGTTTTCAATCTGCCATCGCGCCGAAACGAATGGTTTTTAGTTGTCGTTCAAACAAATTTGAATGATATTAAATATCAATAATTGAAATATCACTCCGATTTGTCGAAACTTCGTTCCTTCACGTGCATGTTTCTAGTAGCCATCTTCAGGTTCAAGTGAGAAGTTTTTTTTTTTATACTCAAAACAAGTTCCCGACCATCACTGGTTTGAGTTCAGTTCAGTGACGTGTGAATTACGATGAATTTCAACTTAACTGCTCCGTTCATTAAAATTACGACTCTGCTCGACTAAACACAGCTGCTCAACGTCAATGAGGCCTGAGACAGGACTACATTCGGCGTCGCTGTCACATTTGTTTTGAAAATATTCCTCGTAGCGTGACCGTGACACCGGTCTTAACTGAAGGGCCTTAAAAATAATCGCAGTCAGTCACTCACCCCACTTACAACACTTTCAACCTCTGCGAATTACGGCGCTCGAATGAGCATTCACATTCTAAATTGGTCGACCCAAAATTGCGGCCTTGCCTCAAACAGACGAAAATGTAAATTCACTCGGTGAGTCCAGAGAATGATTTGTGAATCTCTTTCGTCAATACAATAAAAAGTTGCCATAAGAAAAATTATGGGCAGTCGTGAATGCATTTTTTTTAGAACCATCCTTCTTCAGATCGAAAATAACAATAGATGAACGAAAGATCGTAACCGCTTTCAGTTTTAGTCACCGTCGTAAAATTCTAATTCCTGTTATTGCTCCTACGTTAGTTAAAAAGCAGTAAATAGTGTACGAAACGAGGAAGGGCTTCAATTAATTCAGACTTCTCCAGTAATCAAACTGGTTTCAAGATGAGAACGAACTACTTATTTCTGATTGGGCTCACGATTGTTGTAATTTTTGAGAAATCTGACGCAACAGGTAAACTCCAAAAGTGGTTGTGATGCTAGGTGTGTTGTGGAATTGTTCAATTGTGTGAAGAAGCCGTTGCGTTCGCGTTAAATACGTAAAGTAAGAATACCTTAAGGGCAAGGGACATTTGTTTTTCATCTCTCTCCTTTTTTTAGCACTTGAAGAGAGGGGGGGGGGGTGACTCAGGTAGTCACGAGTGCGATGTTGCAGTTAATGTGTCGGTATGATTTTAAAAAAACCTTTTCTTTTCCTCTTGTTGAATGTGAAGATGATCTGAATTAGTTATTTTTTGGCGATATTCGCATCCAACAACCTTTAAACTAGGTACTCCAAAGCAAATAGGTAGGTATGTTTAAGCCAAATTGTGAAGAAGCCGATTTGTTCGCGTATTAAGAAGAGTCAACGATTTTTTTTTTTTTGCCGAAAACGGTGCGTAGACAATAGTCAAAAGTACTTGCTTGAAGGGGAAGGGAATTTTCTTTCTTCTTCTTTTTTTCGCGACGGGGGTCGACGACTCCGATCGGGCTCAAAATTTGACATTATCCGTTTCAAGAGGTCTACATTCTAAATCCGAAATGTCCGTCCGCCGTCCAGGCCGTATTGGGTAGTAGGAATTATTTTTTAAATCTGAAATTTTGACAAAATACTTGGTTTACCATCTAGTTGTGCCCGCAAGGTTTTCAGTCTGATCGCCCAAACCCGTGGGGTGCTATGGGGCTATAATGGGGCTACGGGAGGGTTTTTTTTAAGGCTTTTAGCTATGGAATCGAGTTAGGTGTCGTTTTCGATGTATTTTTGGACGTAGAATCCATTTTTTGGGGTCCCGGAACGATCCGATTTCACTGGGGCGATCTTTAGGGCTTTCATGGGGCTAAAAATGGGATTTTTGAAGGATCCCAGGATGTTAAATATTTTTCGAGTAAAAAATACAGAATTTTTGAAAAAACACATTTTTGAACAAAAAAATCCAAAAAAAAAGTTTTTAATTTTTTTCATTGACAGAATTAAATTTCTGCACAAGTAACTTATATCAAAGAATAATAAACCCTTGTGTAAAATTTGCAGCGTTTTTCTCTTTTGACCGGTTTCATAGTATCCAGCTTCTACGTCTTCAGCCCCTTTCGATAGTCCGGCCTTTCATTTTCGATTATATTGTTCTCGGAATGATACCCCTAGTTATTCGCGGAGATGACAGGTCTTTCATGATACTTATGTAGATTCAGAAAATGAAAATTTCATTTAATGTCTCTCCGCCGATTTGGGGCGAGGGATTTTTCTTTTCTTATTATTTATTTTATTTTTTCTGTTTGACAAAATACCCGGTTCACTGCCTAGTTGTGCCTGCAAGCTTTTCAACCCGATCCCTCAAACCCGTGGGGCTGTATGGGGTTTCCATGAGCCTACAAAAGGGGCTTTTTTGTGGTGCCAGGAGTTCGAATAAGGTGTCGTTATAACGACTCGATATATCCGAGTAATTTTGGACGTAGAACTCATTTGTAGGGGATCCATCATGATTGATTTTTCTTCTTTTTTTTATACCTAATTTTTATTGACGTACCTACTTAGAATTATCTAATTGTTGCACAATAATTCATTACTACCTCCGGTACCTACAAATTATTGAATTAATGAACCCGTGTGTAAAATTTGCAGCGTTCTTTCCTTTCTTTTTGTACAAGTAACTTATTTTACTACAACGAGTATCATATTTTTATCGAAATTCAACATTTCCACTTTTGATCAAAATTCGCTTTTTCGGTGATTCGGGCTCTGATCAAGAATCAAGAATCAAGAATCAAGAATTTTTTTATTTGCCAAAGCCAAATAATGACAGAGCAAAAGTCAAAAGTTAGAACATACAGAATAAGCTGACTGGTTATAGGGCCGATTATATTGACTGTAATAATGGGAATGACAGAGAAAATAGCATCAACTCGACTGCAGATGCGACTGCTGATTCATGGTTTGTAGAAGTTGTGTGAACCCCATCTCTCAAAAGTGGTTATTTCCTAAAGAAGTAGGATTGAAAACGCGCGTACTCGTCAAAACCATAACATTTCCATGAACGAAAATTTATTACCTGTTTGTCCCCACCAAAAGTGAACATTTCCACTCGTAAGTGCCTCTGCGGTTACAGATTTTTTTTTTTTTCAAAATTTGGGTGTGGGTACATCTCCAAACCCGTTTGAATGTTTGTTTTTTTTTTTTTTGATTTTAGTTCCCCATTTCCTCACCCAGTAGCAGCATGCTCTTGTAGTATCGGGCTCGACACGACCTTTGTTTAGGGCTTCGACATCGACCCAAAACATCGATGCCAACAAAAGCATCGATGACAAAACATATTTTTTTTCTAAAAACCAATAAAGCTTGAGTTTTTAGCTGGAAATAGGAACAGTGTCATAAGTTTCAAGATGTGTAGATTCAAAAAACGAAATGTCCGTTCCGCCGTCTAGGCCGTTTTGAGAATTAGAAGTAGAAGCATTTTGTTTTTTTTTAATCCAAAATGTTGTCAAAATACGGAAGAGGTTTTTGAAGGGTTTCGTCTATAGGGTTGATTTAGGTGTCGTTAAGTATTATTGGACGAGAAATCCATTTTTGGGGTCCCCGAGCCATCCGATTTCGCCTTGGGGAATTATGGGGCTTTCATGGAGCCAAAATATGCCCAAACATTGTACAGAAAAAATTTTGTTTTTATCTACTTTAATTTCTTAATTTTTTGGATAATTTTTTATTGATCTAAAATTAATTTTTGCACATTTTAGCTACCTACTGCAAATAATAATATACCATTGTGTAAAATTTGGAGCGTTTTTGTTAACAATGTTGTTAACAATCGTTAACATGGATATGTTTTTGGGCTGGGGGTCATTCTAAAATTTGCGACACCTGCGACACCAAACGACACCAAAATTTGTTACGCAACATAATCGCGAAAACTATAATCACATGATTAGTCTGTAAGGAAGTTTGGCGGTTGGTTACTAGAAACTGTTTCTACTCGACAACCAATATTTGTGACGACGAGTTTACAGTAAACATATCCATGATTCAATGTTTTTCCGTGAAACGGAGAATTTCCAGGGTTTTTATCAAAACTTTTTTTCCCTAGCACTTTTAGAGGGGGTTTTGACTCAGGTAGTCACTAGTGTAATTACGACATTAATGTTGTGGCGAATGTGTCGGTATAAAAAGAACTTTTCTCTTGAATATTGTTCACGAAACCAACACGAAAAAGTTCTGAATTTGTTATTGTTTACCGTGAAATTCGCATTCAACAATCTTCAAACTCCTTCAAAAGCATAATAGTTCAAGACTTAGACTTGGTGTGCAAAGATGCGGTTGTGTTCACCCCTTAAATGAGGAATGTAAGGCTACTGTGAGAGCAAAGGAATTTTTATGGGCACTTTTTCTCCCACGTTCACAAGTAGGGATGGCACATCGATGAAAAACATCGATGGTGTTATTGTCAACGTCGTAAAAAATCATCGATATTTTGAGAAGGTGGGTGATAGGTAGATTAAATTTGAATGGCTGGTGTCACGAGAATAACTTAGCTATGTACGGGAAACACGTTCACTAGGAAGAAGAGTAACTCTTCTGAACTGTTCATCTTGAACCGAAAAGTGAGAAAATAAAAGTGGGGAATTATTTAGAAATGGCAAAGCTTGCCATCGGCGGCTCTCTCGCTATTAATTAAAAACTTCCAAAGTGCGCTTTTTGGAGGAATTTTGCGATTGAAGCAAAGAATTCAAATCACGACAACCACAGGCTGAACCGAACCAGAACGCCAATCAAAATATAAATTATACATCTATTAGAAGATCTTATTAAGATCAAACATTATCACAGGTTTTTTTGTTACTGTACTTACCTACTACAGTATTTTCCCTCTAGAAAAAAACTTAAATTAAATGCCTACATTGATGATTTTGTCATGGGACAAAAACATTAATATTCCTGAAATACCGGCGCTCAATCTATGGCAAAAAATCGACATCGATAATATTATTCCATCCCTAGTGACAAAAGTGTAGAGATGGTAATCCGCCCAATAGAAGCGGACAAGAGGGGTCCACCTTACAAACTGTGAATGTAGCATCTTTTTGGTTAATTATTCTTGGAATAATACGCCTATGTTTTCGCGACGGAGGTTTACGACTTACGACATTATCCGTTTCAAGAGGTCTTGATTCCAAAACCGAAATGTCCGTACGCCGTCCGCCGTCCAGGCCGTTTTGGGCAGTAGGCTTTTTTTTTTTTTAAATCTGAAATTTTGACAAAATACTCGGGTCACCATCTAGTTGTGTCGGCAGTCCGTTGGCTCAAACCTAAAAAGGGGCTATGACAGGTTTTTTTTTTCAAAAAGGTTTTCGGCTATTGAGTCGATTTAGGTGTCGTTTTCGAAGTATTTTTGTTCGTAGAATCAGTTTTGGGGGTTCCCGAACGGACTGAGTTCGCCGATGAAATCTATGGCGCTTTCGTGGGGCTACAAAATTTGTAATTTTTGCATTTAATGGAATTTTTGAAGGATCCCAGTAGGTCAAATAAGGTGTCGTTTTACGATTAATTTTGGACGCATAATCCATTTTTCGAGGGCCCACATCGGCTCTTTCCGTTATACCTCCCCCCCCCCCCCCCCCACTTTTGGTTGCTTAACTTGACTGTTCACACCCCGCTCGTTGGAACCCAAATTTCTACTTATTTTTGTGTCAATATTCCGTTCTGAGTAGAAATTTGGGAGCCTTAAATTTAAGATGGCTTAAGCCTTCGGGAGGGGTGTGTATGAAACTTTAAAATCGAGTGAGGGGGGGGGTTATGACGGAAAAGTACCCCCACATCTGTCCAAACATTGTACAGAAAAATTAAATTAAATTTTTTTTTTTTTTTTTTTCCTAACAGAGAATAAATTTCTGCACAATTAACTTTTATCAAAGAATAATAAAGTTCATTTTGAATAGGTAAACCCTTGCGTAAAATTTGCTGCGTTTTTTTTTTTTTTTTTTTTTTTTTCAGCAGTTGTAGAGGGGGGTTTCACCTTGTATCATAATATGATATTATCAGGTCGCGTGATGATGTGGCGAATTCGTCGGTATGAGAAAGAATCGTCTCTTGAATCGTATTGAACGTAATAATGTACTAAATTTGTTATTTTTTGGCATGATATTCCGATTCAAATTTCCTTTCAACCCTTCAAATTTCCTTTTAAGCAAATTTTTCATTTTTGTCCAGTCATTTTTCGCACGCCTGTTTTCTTTGACTTGGACACCCCTCGTGTTGCACTTTTTTGAACAGCTTATTTCATCTTGCAGATGAACCAGCCAAAGAAGAAGCTGTGAAAGAGGAGGTTTTAACGCCACAAGCCACGAAGGAGCCTCCGAACGAAGAAGAGCCAGTTGAAGTTGTTGATGAGGTGTTTGTTGAACCAGTGATTACGGGGCCTCCAGTCGACGTGCCGGTCGATGTTGTCGACGAAGTTCCAGGAACAGACCCGAAGGAACCAGTAGAAGTAGCCGATGAAGCTCCCACAATAACAGTGCCGGCACAAGTTGTGAACGAAGAAATACCAGTGGTAATTCAGGATGACGGTGTCACACGTGAACCTAGTATGGATCCTGTAGTTCTAGATGACCCTAATGAAATAAACGAAGAAGTGGCGGATGAAACCGTGACTACGGAACCTCCAGTTGAAGTACCAGTTGACGGGGAAGTTCCCCCTGTAATAGCGACATCGGAAGCTACGAACAATGAAGTGACTACGAAAGCTACAGAAGAAGCTACAGATGAAGTGACTACGGAACAAGCTCCAGATGATTGTCCAACTTGTCCAAAGGTTTCTTTAGATAGTGAAATCCCAAATGAAGAAGTGCACGTAGAAGGTCCTGCAACAGAAGTCCCCTCAGAAGTGACAGAGGACGAAGTGCCAGAAGTTTCCAGCGGTCCACCAATCGAAGCACCTGCCCATGTTGACGCACCAAACGAAGAAGCTGCCGATAATGATACTCCAACTGAAGCAAATCGCGAAGAAGTAAGTACGAACACTGAACCTAGCGAAACAAATACACCCACAGAACCAACAGGTAAAGCTTCCGAAGTAGTACCCCCAGCAGGGGAAATTGACGAACCTCCAGCCATAGAAGCTCCACAACAACAAGCTCCAAACCAATCCGGTGTAATGGAAGGAGCCATCGTTTGCGAAGAAATAGGAGATTTTCCAGATACCGAAGATTGCCGGTTAATACACAAATGTCAGATAGTCGGAGAACCGAGTTTTGTACTATCGTGTCCAGCCGGAACCATTTTCGATGCAGTTTGCAAATGGCCATACCAATCTACGAGAAAGGGATGTTTGTAAGATCATTGAATAAATCAGTTTGAACCACCTAATAAAGTTTTTGTTTACTACAATTTGTATGTTGACTTCAACTTTCAAGGCCAGGGATGGTGTAACTGGGTTGGGAACTTCCAGGAGGAGTCTGAACAACAAATATCTTTGTTGCTAAGCTATTAATAGATCAACTATACCTTTGTAAATACTACTTGTAAGTACATATTGATACTTTCCTTCCTGATCGAAGTACATATCGTGATCGATACTTTTTTCCAATTGGTTCCTTAGGGAATTTTTTGCATTTAATTGCGCTAAATCGATCTGAAGGTTGTCCCTCTTGATACTTGAAAGATAGTTTGAAACGACATCCCCTTTCTATCAGTCCTTTATTGAGCTCTTCTCCTATGTGCTAGGCTCAATATGTACCTCAGTTCATCATTTTATGTTACCCAACCTATAAATGGTTCCATTATGAGGAGTAAAAGAACTTGTTCATTACTGTGGGGAATTTCCCCCACGTAGTAACGCCTGCCCGCCAGAGTTGGTACCAGCGGGAGGAGTGGGACGTGCTATGGTCATGGCGCGGCTATGCAAACTCCTCTTCTCCCGCCGGCGGGTCAGCCCTCCCGTTGGAAAATGGGCGCATGGTATAACGTGTGCCATTTACTGTTCATTCAATCGGTCATTCATTATGTCAGATGATATCACAGTGATTTTTCAGGGATCGAACCCGTAGACAAGGCCTCCTTAATGACACTTCGCTTAGGGAAGCTGAATCTGTTGCAATGATCCCAACGCATGGGTCCGTTGCCCAGGACTCCTTCAGCAACCCTTCGCTTGAGGAAGCCGGGAAATTGGTCACATGTAAGATCGGGTCAACTTGTCAGGCCACTTTTGACGACACTTTGTCTAAGGTAGCTGCAGCAGCTGTTCCCGGTAAAACTGCAAGCCCAGGGCGAACTATCGTTTGGTATCGACTTCCCTGCAATTCCCTTCCGAAGACTCTGCATCCCCATAGTATCCTGAGATATTAGGTAAGCCTGGAGTATGCAAGTCTTCCTTTTCTGTGGCTGCTTCTTCCACCAGGCCTGCAGGTCATGACTTTTCATACTACGCTCTGGACGGAAATGTTCCCTCACTCCCTTCCTCATCCTCCAAAACAATCACCAGCGAAATCGTGGATTCAGGCAAAGGCGTTCCGCCAAACACACAACACATCAAATAGTGAATCTAAATTCAACTCTAGAAACACAACGACAAGTACACGTGGGACAACGTAATTGTGGGACACCCCATACAGCTGGTGATGGGTGTTATCGGTACTGCTTTGCTGTAAACATATATAATAATTATAGATAATTAATTATTATCTATCATTATCTATCATATAATAATTATAGATAATTAAAATGATAGATAATTATTATCTATCATTTTAAATATTGGTGTCTCAAGTTAACAAGTGGTAGGGTAAAGCCCCGTACCTCGCCCCACTTTTCAGATTTTCCTCTCTTGGGAGACCCCTAGGGCTCTGATCGAATCGTTTTTAGCGCAACCTTTTTCCAAAAAATGGAAAGGTGCGCTCACCTCTTCGACATGTATGTTTTTTTTTTTTTTTGTGTACAGAGCATCACGCCCGAGCGGCTCAACAGATTTTCATGAGGGTGGTCTCATTGTCATCCACGAGTTCGGGGGGTGGTTATAGGCTACCTTGATTTTTCCTCCCTTATCCCCTTCATCGGTTTTCGGGAGGTCCTTCACGACGAAAGTTGTTTATCTCTGATGTGTAACTAAGGAGGCCTCAAAAGGGGGACGAAAGTTTTTGTCCGATTTCGTTGGTACAAGGGTCTATGGAATGAGCTTTTTAGGCTGATTCCAACGACTCCAAAACGATTTTTGTAGCCTGAGCCGTTCGTTACCTCTGATCGGCATAAGGTTTTATTACGCATCGGTCGTTAGGGTGCAGTTGTTTACGTAATGAGCATCACGTGGATATTTTTGATGTGTTGTGTGGCATAGTTTGGTCGCTAGATACCTACTGTTTCTTAGTTTCTCTCGCTCATTAAATATAACAGAAAGGTTGCGCTCATCTATTCAATTCAATTGATGGCTTGTTTTTACAGATCGCTAGGGAAATAAGTTGTCTACAAGAGCCAGGCGTTGAAATGGGTTATTTCAAGTTTTCGAGTTTTCTAGAGCTAAATTTCTAAAACCCTCCAAAGTGGGGCCAGGTACGAACATAGTACCTAGTACGAACATAGTACCCCCGGATAGGGTCGTACCTTGCTCCACCATCCCTATTTCTCGAAATTGAGCGCTCAGAAGTATGGAAAATGAATCAAATACGTTTATTTTATATTGAATATAAACTTTAATGCATTAAACAAATTATAATTAGAAAAACATGGCTAGGAATTGGTTGGTAACCACAAATGTATCACAAAATCCTAGAATTATTGTCAAGGACGAATACTTTTCTTGTTAAGCTTAAAGTTGTAAAATTTAAAATTGACTGAAGTTCATAGTGAACAAAAAAATTATAATTAGAAAAATATGGCTAGGAATTGGTTGGTAACCACAACGGTATCACAAAATCCTAGGGGCGAGGTACGCACAAGGAGGTGGGGCAAGGTACGTACATACACACCAATTTTGAAAAACGGTCATGAC
Organism: Pilophorus perplexus; assembly: GCA_955831195.1. NCBI lineage: Eukaryota > Metazoa > Arthropoda > Insecta > Hemiptera > Miridae > Pilophorus > Pilophorus perplexus. The sequence continues at coordinate 29,174,418 of OY037015.1, forward strand.
ACCCACAGATCCTATTTTTTTCAAAAACGTTTTTTTCAGTGCTTAACAGACATATTGGACAACACATTAAACAAACAATTGTACGGAAATACGACTTAACTCAGCCCTGGGACGATCAAATGTGCAATTTCCACGATCCCAAACTGGCACCTCAAAAACGTTTTAACCTTCTCCTAAGATAACAGTGCTAGATATCACAAAAAAGTTCACAGCCAATTCAACCATTTTCAGAGAGCTACCGAATCAGTGGCTCAAAGTTGTTATATCCTTTCTCTACCTAGGTAATATCACTGGTGGGGCGAGGTAGGAGCATGGGCGAGGTACGGGGCTTTACCCTACCTATCAACTTTTTAATCCAGCTATTTCCAGCTATTTAATAAGGTTGTGGTTGAGGCTACACATGAAAATGTGGGGGGTGTAAAGCAGCTGAGCCTGCAGCAATGGGAAGGATCAAGCTGAGGATGAGACTTTGGATGAGGCAACAGACACAGCGAGGCGAGTGTTAAGGCAACGAATTATAGTGAGGATGTGGACAAGGTTATGGATGAAGCTATGATTGAGAATAGGTAGGTATGGGTGATACTGAACATGGATCGAGCTGTGATTGTGGATAGGTAGGTATGGGTGATACAATATCTGCTTCAATTGAGAATAAGAATAGCCTAGAAGAAATCAAATAAGAATCAAGATAAGAGACTATAGAGAGGATGTAGGTACAACTACAAATTAGGCCTTGGGTAGTACGAAGGGAAGGATTTGAATGGAGCTATTGTAAAAAAAAAACCTGCAAATTTTACACAAGGGTTTATTATTCTTTGATAAAGGTAGATTAATTGGGGAAAAATTAATTCTGTGTCATTAAAATAAATAAATAAACGCAACAATAAATGGAGGGTTTTTGTCCATGAATGAATGAGTCAATGGGCAGGAAATGAATTGGGATAAGGTAATATAAGGATGAAGGCATGAGCGAGTATATGAATGAGGTCGTGAGGGAAGGTATAGGTACCTGGAGCAATTGGAACAATACGGCTAAGAATGAGACTATGGGGCAATAGAAACAACAAGTTAAGGATATGAATGAGAGGCAGAAAATGTGACTATAGTTGGGCAATAGATAGACAAAAAGGCAAGGAAATGTGAGGATATATGAACGGTAAGGATAGATAATATATATCCAGTGGCATACATATTATGTATGCCACTGGATACGGATCAAGCTAAGACCATAGATGAGGCAATAGATACAACGAGGCTATGGATAAGGACATGAACGGCGGTGATATGGACGAAGGTGAGGATGAAGCTATAAATTTATAGGCTCATTCATAGCACCAGGTTTTTGGAGCTGTAAATCTGGCTCTATACCCGGATGAGTAAGACTAGCTATGGATGATGATTCAAGTGATAATATGGATAATCCTTTAGATGAGGCGATGAATAAAATAGTTTGTACGAGTAAGAATATGGATGAGGTCTTCGAAAGGGCTTAGAAGAGGGCTTAGAAAGATTTGGTTGGAGCCGTAAACCACCCTTTTTATGCCTGGTTCGTAGCGGGGTAACAGAAGGTTGAGAGTGCTTTAAAGTTGTATATTGCCTAGCTTTCGGCCAACAGGTGCCATCTTCAGGGTATTTATTAAATTTATAGTTGGTAACATATGTAAGATATTATCTGCGCCGTACACTCCTCCGACGGCCGTCGCCGGCTGCCGGGTCTCCAGCCGCACATTCGTGATCGTGGGATGGTCTTTCTTGAAGTATTTGATTTTTCTAGGAGTGGGTCGTGCAATTGCGGTTACTATTTGCCGGCGTTGGTCGTGGACGCCGAATGACCGGGGGGAGGCGGAAATAAATTTAAACCTCTAGTCACGCCATTGCTCAACAATCACGTCAAATTCCCGGCCACTAATTTGCTCATTTTTGTCAAAATTTAAATTTATTTCCGCCTCCCCCCGGTCATTCGGCGTCCACGACCAACGCCGGCAAATAGTAACCGCAATTGCACGACCCACTCCTAGAAAAATCAAATACTTCAAGAAAGACCATCCCACGATCACGAATGTGCGGCTGGAGACCCGGCAGCCGGCGACGGCCGTCGGAGGAGTGTACGGCGCAGATAATATCTTACATATGTTACCAACTATAAATTTAATAAATACCCTGAAGATGGCACCTGTTGGCCGAAAGCTAGGCAATATACAACTTTAAAGCACTCTCAACCTTCTGTTACCCCGCTACGAACCAGGCTGAAGCATGCCAAGAAGGTATTCCCAAGAAACTGCACCCTTTTTATGAGAGTGAACGTAATTATGAAGACATCAATAATTATTATGCTCCAGGTTAGGATATGGGTGACTCTTGCGGTGGCAGTATGTATAAGCTACGGAAGTAAGAATATGGATGAGATTGTGGATCAAGACTATAAATGAGACTGTGTATAAAGCTATACTGTGGATTGGTGAATTCATGGATGTGAGGCTGACTGTTCTCTACTATCCATCCCATTCATATTTTGTGATTAAGCTGCCAGGCTGTGGATAATTTCGTGCAATGTGATGTTGTATGGATATGGACGCATATTGATCCACATCTTCTTATGTATAACAAATTATGACATAATTATAATAACATTGTTATAAGAGGTTGTGGGTCATCATTAAATGCAATTTTCAGTTGGTTATGAATGGTGCACAGAAGGCAATGATTAGCAAGAATATTTTCTCTGAGGACTCTCTAAAACCTTCCGATTACTAAGTAAGTCTTGCGAGTTTCAAGTGGCTCTAAAGTGCTAGATTTTGTACCCCGTTCACTATATAGCCACAGAACGGTTTTAAACGGCTTTTAGCCCGCCAGAGGCAGTTGCTACACTTTCAAGCTGATTGATGCACGAGCCAGATAACTATAGACGTTGACCGACTGGTTTTGATAAGTGTGCCAGATTCCCACTCGATAGGGGCAGGAAGTACGAAGGGTATCGATATGGGAGGAACCTGTAGTGAGAGTTCCAGTTGTCGAAGGTTTCATAATGTCGACGGACGTAGGCTCGGCCGGCACAGGTTGCTCTTTGGTTTTTAGCTCTCACTCAGCCAGTCAGCTCCCAAACGGTCCGGAGGAAAGAAGAATCCCGCCTTCGGTTTATGGCAAGGACGAAGCGTTTTAGAAAGCAGAGCGCTTTCAAATCTTTTTGCTACTTCTTTCGGGACGACTCTGATGACCTCTGAACGAAGCACAATGTCCTACGGTGGGATGTCAATTTGTTGAAGTATGACTTTGGTCGTGCAGTGGGGTGCTGATGGGGGGGGGGGGGGGGTGCTACAAGTTTAATTTGAAAAATCGTGATAACGTTGATTATTCAGGAAATATGAGGGGGGGGGGGGGGGGAACAATTGTTTTAAAAACGCTGCAAATTTTACAGAACGGTCTATTATTCTTTGATAGGTATAGGTTAATTGTGCAAAAATTAATTCTTTTGTATATAAAAAAAATATTTTTGAAAAAATTAAACAAAAAAAGTCGTTTTTCTGTACGATGTTTGGACGGATGTGGGACCTCGGAAAATGGTTTATGCGTCCAAAATTACTCGAAAAACATCACCTTATTTGTCCTCCCGGGGTCCTTCAATAATCAAATTTGCAGCCCCTTGAAAGCCCCATAAATCCCCAAGGTGAAATAGGATCCCCATAGCGCCCCTCGGGTTGGGACGATCGGGCCGAAACCTTGCGGGCACAATTAGATGGTAAACCGAATATTTTGTCAAAATTTTAGGATTAAAAGAAAAAATTCCTATAGTCCAAAACGGCAGAAAAACGCTGAAAATTATACCTACACAAGGGTTTATTATTCTTTGATTTGGTTAAGTAAAAATTAATTGTGCTAAAATTAATTTTGTGTCGTTAAGAAAATATTTTTGAAAAAAATTGATAAAAAACTTTTCTGTACAATGTTTGGAAGAATGAATTATTCGTCCAAAATTACTTGGAAAACGACAACTTATTTTAACTCCTGGGATCCTTTAAATATCCAATTTGTAGCCCCACGGTGAAAATGGATCGTTCTGGGATCCCCAAAAAATGGATTCCACGTTCAAAAATGCTTTGAAAACGACACCTAACTCGTACCCACAGTCCTTCAAAACCCCCTCCCGTAGCCCCCTTTTAGCCTCTCAGAGCCCCACGGGTTTGGACGATCGAGTTGAAAACTTTCCGGGCACAACCAGATGGTAAATCGAGTATTTTGTCATAATTTCAGCTTTAAAAAAAATTCAACAGCACAAAAAGGCGCGGAAGGCGGACGGGCATTTCGGTTTTGGAATCTACACCTCTTGAAACGGATAAATTTTGAGGCCGATCTGAATTTTCGACCTCCATCGCGATTACATAGGTGTGTTATTCCTAGAATAATAAACCATAAGTAGGGACCATTCCATGTTTTTCAGTGATTCGAAAATTAGGAAGGTCCCAGATCTGAAAAGTAGGTAGTACCTACCTACCGTACGTACAGACCGTCTGAAAGGCCAGTTCGGTTGAAGGTTCAAGTGTTGATGTGAGTGAGTGGGCATGATGATCATCAGGTGTTGATAGGCTACCAACTGAGCTAGTCGAACTCAAATGATTGAAGGCTGACAGAATTAATTACATAGAAGGTGTCTCGCTCACGCACGAGATGATGTGTCTAATTGAAACCTCTCGAGTGCTCCGCAACCCTGCCGATGTATTTCCAGATGGTTACACCCGTTTGAGAACATTTCATTTTATTCCCCCTTCCTCGTCAAAATCCCACGTTGGCTCCGGCCGTTTTCGAGCTGGGATTTTTCGCAGTCGGCCGAATGAGTCAGCGTTACGTTTTAGGGGGAGCTCGTGGGCGAAGGCGGAATCGGAAATTATAGACCTAGAGGCGAACCCCACCCAAACTATTCCAGCCATAAACGCTGTTGTAGATCCAATAAGACTTCGCCGATTTGGTTTCATGAGAGGTAAATTCAAAGTGAGGTGCTTCCTCTGGTTTGACGAGCTGTGGCTGATCTCGAATACGCCGCGTGGAAGGGATGCCAACTTTTGTTCACTGGAAGCAAATTCTTCACAAGGGTTCATTATTCGTTGGCAAAAATTATGTAGAAACAATGCGGCCGATAAAACATTATTAAAGAATTATTAACTTCTTTAATCAATTTTTTATTGTTATCCTGATAACCAGTGCAGTGGCTCAGTGATTTGAGCGTCGGACTGCTGAATCAAAGGTAGGTAGATGGTTCGAGCCCTGCAGCCGCTAGACAATTTCCTTATGCCTCCTCTCGGAAGGCTAGTTCCAGTTTTCCACTCCTCGTCTTACCAGTCGCCATCCCGCCTTATTTCACGTCCCGTTCTCGGCCTCGAACTATTTATTAAATTCCCCTCTAAACCTAATCCGCCGTTCAGCTAATCTTTTCATCGATCTCCACCCCGCATTTGTCTTTTTCTTCAGTTCCCTAGACAGTGGCAGCTGCCACAGCTTAAATCAATTATAATACAATAACTGTATTATAATTATTATAATACAAATTATAATAAAATTATACAATTATTATAATACTATTATAATCAATTATAATACAAATCCACCCCGCATTTGTCTTTTTCTTCAGTTCCCTAGACTGTGGCAGCTGCCACAGCTTAAATCAATTATAATACAATTGTCGTCCCCTGTTTCATTTTAGATTGTTAATATCCATATATATCCATATACTAAAATTTAGTATTTAATATCCATTATTAGTATTAATTTAGGATATTTAATATCCATCTGTTTCTTGTTTTCATCTATCGGACTGTTGCAGTTGTATTCCTTTCTTTCTCTTTGTATACAATACATACAATACATTTGTATACAATACATATAATAGTATACTACTTTGTATACAATACATATAATAGTATACTATTATAATATTTACATTGTAAATTGGGCTTACCCGTATTAAATAAATTTAAAAAAGGCAATGGCAAACCACCGAGAGTATCTTGCCCGGAAAACCTCTCACCTTTGCCGTTTGGAGCCAGCGTTCATTAGGTCCCTACTAGGTAGGTACTTCTGTCATAACTGTTCAACACGCTCAAGAGTTAGTAATGAGAGGTCGCCAACGCCAGGTATAGGTAGGTACCATATATGGGCATCCAAAGAAGAAGAATCAATTTTTTGCTTTATTTCTTGTTCTTGGAATAATACACCTAGTACATGTACTGGCAACAGAGGTCGAAAATTCCAATCGGTCTCAAAATTTGACAAAATACTTGGCTTACCATCCAGTTGTGCCCACAGGGTTTTCAGCCCAATCGCCCAAACCCGCAGGGCGGTATGGAGCCGAAATGGGGATACGGGAGGGGTTTTTGAAAGATTTTCGGCTTTTGTGTCCTTCTCGAAGTATTGTTGGACGTAGAAATTTTTTTTTTAGGGTCCCAGAACTATCTGATTTCACTGTGGGGATCCAAAGGCCTTTCATGGGGCGATAAATGGGATTTTTCTTAAGGATTCCAGGAGGTTAAATACGGTGTTGTTTTCAGAGTAATTTTGAGGGAAAAATCCGTTTTCGAGGTCCCCCACAACGGTTCTAAAATTCTAGACTTTTTTTTTTTTTCATAACTATTTTCAAGAAAATTCCGTGTCATTAACATTAATGACACCGAATCAATTTGGCACAATTAACCTGTATTATTATGCTCGACGAGTGTAGTATGAAAAAAGTCTGTAACCACCAAAACGTTGCTCCATGTGGCGTATCAGTTGCTCCGAAAGTGGTCGAAAAAATAGGGGCTGGAGCAGTTGACAGGTTAGCGGTGGGACAAAAGGTGTCCAACGGCTGCCAGCCTCCCTACACCCCCACACCCCAAAACTGAATTTCCTTGAGGAAAAAAAAGTTCACAATATGGGGAAACGAGTTGTTGGGTCTGAGGCCGGGTGGGATACAGTGTCGGGGGTTGGCTGGCTTTAGCCCCCTAGCATCCTTTTAAAGTTGGTGGCTCCCTTGTTAAAGAATAATAAACCCTCGTGTACAATTTGCAGCGTTTTTAAAAATGGATTATACTTATGTCCAGAAATACCTCCATAGCGACACCACATAAAGTCCCACGTGTAGGAGCGATCGGGCTGAAAACCTTGCTGGTCCTGAAGGAGGGTCCACCTTACAAAAATCCTGTTAGTCCCCCCTTTTTTTTTGGTGGTTTTTTGTGAGGTTTAGGTGCATTAGGTAGTTTCACATTAGAGTTTTTGTCATTCTCGTCCGGTTGACGCAAAACCTCACACAGGACTTTGTTTTAAAATCCAAAATTTGGATAAATTTTGTATTGGATGTAAGTATCGTATTTGATACATTATTAAAAATCTGCCGACTTGGCACATAGGTACAACAACATGTGTTGGGAGGAAAACGAAGCGAAATATTTTCATTCCTCGGGAGAATGAAAAAGGAAGCGAAGCTTTATATCATTTTGCAAAAATCAGCTGCCAGTATAGTGTCCTACTAGATGCTCCGGCTCGCTTTGCTCGCCTACGCACCCAGCTGGGGGGCTCCGCTTCGCTCGGCCGGGGGAGTTCTCAAAGCAGACATAAGGCCTCGCTTCGCTCGGCCGACCGCTTAATCAGACATAAGGCCTCGCTCCGCTCGGCCGAGCGCTTATTCGGACAGGGGGGCCTCGCTACGCTCGGCCGGGGGTCTGCGACCCCCCCCCCCCCCTATTCGTAGCTAAAAGGTCGGCAAAAAAAAATTTCCCCGCCTCCTCAACCGTTGTAAGGTTCCTGAAGCCCCACCCCGGATTCCACCCGTTCTGAGTACATCTTTCCGACTTCCTTGACAGCGGCCGGGTTGGAAGAGCCAAACGCGCCCCATCTATATCAAATATATATATATCGCGTTAGAGACTCACTCACGATTTTCACTGGGAGACTCCCCGAGCGGCGAGCGGGGGACGTCCGTATAAAAGCTTCGCTTCAATAATATGCTAGCTTCAGGAAGGAGCTTGCCTGAAGTAAATCTTACTTCAGCCAAGCTCCTTCCTGAAGCTAGCACCTGACAAAGTACCTACACATATTTCACCATTTCCATCTCTTCGTAAAACTCTACCAATTTTCGGAAATTGCTCGTTCAAAATTTAGTATTAAAATTCGATTCCAGAGGAGGGCACAAATTGCCGTCCCCAATTACCTCAGATTTTCCCACGGATTTTCCCACTGAGGGCTCTGGAGACGAGTTTCTAGAAGTTCCTGGGTTCCCCCAAGTCTGTGCTTAAGACAGCAGACGAGGAATCACCAGGACCTCCTCTCCAGATTGGGGTTTCTTTTTTTCCAGCGGAAATAGATCGATTGGACATGATAAAGATGCCGATCGTCGATGAGTCGTATTGATGTCCTAATGATTCGTAATATTGAGCGCGAGTGAGACTATGTGGCCGCCGGTGCCGTGTGGGGGAGGAGCAGTCCCCCGTTTCCCCCACGGAACGGATCTAGCGGTTGAGCGGGGAAACACTTCCGTCTTCCGCTCGCTGTCGTTCATAACAGAGTGATGCCCGTGTGGGAGCTCATCTTCTCTCAAATCTCGGAGAATCTCCCTAGGGATTCAGCTGACTCCCAATCCTAATCTCATCGCCAAATCCCGCCCCGATATCACACGGCAGCCGAGACTCGGAAGACAGCCTGAAAGGAACAGCCGACCCAATCATCGAATGCAAAACACCCGACTGTTAAGAACCTACTATGAGCCTGCTCTTCGTCTTATTAGCAATTCTAAACAGATTCGGCCATTCACTATTGACGCCTCCGTAACTCCATCAGAGTTCCCAACTTGTAGCGAAACCTCTTGTTTACAATTTTCCCTTTTGATTTCGCAATAAATCCCAGTTCGGCGAGCATACAATGGAAGAATCCTCCCAGCAATCAAGAAATAGGAAGAATTACGTTTTGCACAATGTCGGTTGGTGTTCACAGAAATGGTAATTTTATTTTATTACCTATTTCCTGGTTAATTGACCCAGTTTAGACAATTTTTGTTCGCCTAAAACCGTAGTAATTATTGTCCGCTCTTTTTTTTCTGCATTTGTACATCAAGTTTTTAAAACCCGAATTATTCTTTTCTCTGATCGCCTCACTGCTGTTGGGGTTTTGAAGGGCAATGTGCCGTCGTTATTTTATCGACGTGTAAGACCATCACTCGAGCTCCCAGCGTTAATTAATTTGGGAACAGAAGGAAATCAACCATAGCGATTCAACTGTCGTAGGTACCTACCGGATAATGCAACGTGCTCTTTGGTGGTGGCGTTTTTCCACACGGGCGGTACGCGGAAAGGACAACCCGACTCGGAGGTGCTCGACCTGATCCTCAATAGGTAATTACCATCATCATCTCACTCAGTGGAGAATAATATTCTCCGCTCCGCGACCAACAGGGACAAATTCTTTGCTGATTTTTCGAAGAGGTGCCATAGGTAGGTGCCCTAGTTGTATTAAGCGTTCCTTCATTTTGTGGCATCTAAATTGTTTTTGTGAATTAGGTACCTAAACAAATATTTGGAGCTTACAAATATTTGTAGTATGGACATTTAGCCTTCAGCTAACTGCCTGAAAACGTTAAGAAATTTGACCGTTTCAAGATGACATTTAGACATCGTCTAGATTCCAAAAAAAACAAAATGTCCGTCCGCCGCATAAATTCTGTGTCAATAAGAAAATATTTTTGAAAAAATAAAGTAATAAACAAATAAAAAATTGTCTACACAATGTTTGGACAGATGTGGGACTCCAAAAAATGGATTATGCGTTCAAAACGACTCGGAAAACGACACCTTATTTGACCTCCTGGGATGCTTCAATAATCCAATTTGTACCTAGCTCTATAGATCCCCACGATGAAATCGGGGCGGTCTGGGACCCCCACAAATTGATTCTACGTCCAAAAATACACCTGACTCGACCCCGTAGCCGAAACCATAAAAAAACCCTCCCGTATTCCCTTTTTAGCCTCACAGAGCTCCACGGGTTTAGGCGATCGGGCTGAAAATCCTGCGGGCACAACTAGATGGTAAACCGAGTATTTTGCCAAAATTTTAGATTAAAAAAAATCCTACTGCCCTAAATGGCCTGGACGGCAAACGGACATTCCATTTTTTGAATCTATACATCTTGAAACGTATGACATTGTTCCAATTTCCAGATAAAAATTCGAGTTTTACCTATTGGTTTTTGAGAAAACAATCGATGTTTTGAGATATCAATGCTTTTGTTGTCATCGATGGTGGTTTTTTAAACATTGAGTTATTTAAACATCGATGTTTTTGGTCGGTGTCGAAGCCCTTAACGAAAGTGGTGTTTACTATTTTGAGTTCACAGAACCTGTACAAAGTGCATCGCGAAACGGCGTGGCGGGTACCCTAACATTATCGCGCGATGTAGTGAGTGGACAAGAAACCAACGTATGTACTTGAAATGAACAAGAGAATGCTGCTACTGGTGGAGGAAGTGGGGAACTAAAATCAAGAAAATACTGACTGAATTATAGATGTTTAAATTTCAAAGATCAGGATAGGCCAAAAACGAGAATAAACAGTCAAAACGCACTTGCCCCACACTAGCAAAAAGTCAGGGGCAAGTGCGGATGTGGGATGGAATTCCAAAATTTATAACATCCGAATTCTCATGGTTCACACTTGAAGAAAACACTGCCAACACAGAAGCTTCCTCGTGTTCTTCACGTCATGTCACCACTAACATTTTAAGAGAACAGAGACGACCGATTCGCCATACTCATGTCGATAAAATTCCGGACAAACAAAAATTAAAATGCATGAGATGAACTCGTACTATGGGTACTTATATTGGTTCTTGTTCCCCATGCTTTCTCATCTTTTCAGTACTAACTAATTTCCTCTTAAGCCCTGATGAAGGCAGTACATTAGCCGAAAGCTCGTTGCTAGCGGACATGTTTGAGTTTCTTTTGACCTAATGCCCGATATATCAATGTATACATTGACAACTAGAAGAGACCTTACCTGCACAATCCCAGACAATTTGACCAAAATCTGGTCGAAATTGACGGAGTTATGACTGTAACAAGAAAATTACGTTCACGCATGCGCAGAGCGTGCCGCTGACTCAATCATGATGAATGTCACATGTGACTATGACGTGACCTTACCAGCATCATCCCTGAAAATCTGATCCGAACTCCTCTGAGTGTTCAGAAGCACATCCAGATCCCTTGGTGGAGTGACGCGCAAGTGAAACGCCGCAGATGGTGTAGTTGAAGAACATTGGTGAATGGGAACGGTAGTATGAAGAAACTGCACACTTCGCAGATAAACCAAAACCAAAAGTTCCCTGACTAAAATTGACTGACATTGCCGGCTGGACTTTTACAGGTCTATTGCCTAATTTGATTTCCTCGGAACGCCCGCAATCACCATCGAGAAATTGAAGGCGCCAGCGTTCGTCCTTGCCGAGTCCAACTTCCGCCCTTTTGCGGGGACAAGTTGATTGAACATTATGGCAACTTTATCCGCGACATTACCGACCCATTATCGGTGCATGATGAATTGGTCAGGTCCGGACGGGTAGACGGACAGCCGTCTTTCTATGTGTAGGAAACCCCTTCGAGCCCCTCAGGCGTACCACCTTCAACAAGACGAATTTAATACTTCACGGTCTACCGGTCGGATTTGATTGGTGTGGGCACTGTTCGACTCTGACGTGAGTTGACAAAACCACCAAGTAGGTACGTCATAAGGCGGCGCCAGCTACAACATCAATATTGACCAAACTGAGCCTATCAGCACTTCTTTGTTTCTTACGGGGAATCCAAACGGCCGACTGACGCCCCAAGTTGGTCGCTTTTCGACCTCATTACGAAAAATTTCCGCTCCACTTTTGAAGGAAGATCACCCGAACTTGGAACGATAACAATACATCCACCGACAGAGATAACTTAAAACGTGGGCAAATGTAGGCAAACAAACAATGTTGTACGCATCAGAAACATGATTAATTTCCAGATGACCATGAACGCTGGAAATTTTACATAATAAGTATATTGTTATATGAAAATTGTGCAAAAATTATTTCTGTGTCACCTCGAAAAATGGATTATGCGTCCAAAATAACTCGGAAAACGGCATCTAACTCGACCCCATAGCCGATAATCTTCGAAAACCCCTCCAGTAGCACCTTTTCAGACTCATAGCGCCCCACGGAGAGGGTTTTCGAGGTAGGTACCTCAACTGTCCAAACATTGTACAGAATAGGGTACACCTACTCGATTTACCCGGAAGGTTTTCAACCCGATCACCCAAACCCGTGGGGCTCTGTGAGGCTATAAGGGGGCTATGAGAGGGTTTTTTTTAAGGTTTTCGGCTACGGGATCGAGTTAGGTGTCGTTTTTGAAGTATTTTTGGACAAAGAATCCATATTTGGGGGCCCCGGAACGATCCGATTTCACTGTGGGGATCTATAGAGCTCTCATGGAGGCTACAAATGGGATTTTTGAAGAATCCTAGGAGGTTGAATATTTTCCGAGTAAAAACATTTTTTTATATTATTTTTCCAAAATATTTTCATTGACACAGAATTAATTTTTGCACAAGTAACTTATATCAGAGAATAATAAACCCTCGTGTAAAATTTGCAGCAAAATTAAATAACTTTCAACTCTTAGGGGCAGTTTGATTGTTCCAAGTTTTATGATGATTGTTGAAAATGTGACTGCAGATGTTCAGTTGCAAAAATTTTTGCAACTGGATTTCCCGTTCTTGGCCCTAATCCCAATAAAACTGACACATAATATGTGTATATTATGTTGATAGATGTGGCTTCCAGGAAAAGTTGTAATAACGGACAAATTCCGATGAGAAACTATGGTTCAGGCAGTTGTAAAAAAAGTGTCCAAGCTTGGGCACTCTCCCCTACAGCACGGATAATTCCAACTAAAATACTAGTAATTCTTTTTAGTCCAGTGAAATAGGGACCGCACCTCGGTCTAGGTAATTCCCGGCAAGCTAGAATTTCTATTGGGCGAAAAGACGTTTTAAAACGGTGTGGGAAATTTTAATTATGTTATTTATTCTTTGATAAATATATTCTACATTAAATATAGAATAAATAAAATGGTGTCGTTTGAAATCACGTTTAATTTTTTGAATAATTCAAAATAACTGATTATTAGTAAGCGGGGAGAATGCAGAAGCTAGCTAAGTTGGAATTGGACTACCTACTATGTATGTTGCCATCATTCGATCTTCATGGTTCTCCTATTCTCTACCTAGACCCCCTCTCATTTGGAGTCCTTTCAGTTCTTTGAAAACATAATACCTAGACATTGTCTAGTAGGCATATCTACGATTCATTGTTTGTAACACCTTCTCCTATAGAAAAGGCCTCAACTAAACCAATTTCAAGCTTGCTGGGAATTAGACCGAGGTGCGGTCCCAATTTCACTGAACTATTAAGAATGACTATACCTCGGCGGTGGTTTCTCCCATCCAAGTGGTTTGACTACCATGTTGACATCACTTGATTACCAAGGTTCAATTATTTGAGGGGGTTAATAAATTTATCAGCATCCTGATAACGCAAACTATGATATTTACGTTTAATTGTGTGGCATAATATTATATTATATTATATTATTATATATATATATTATATTATACAGCAATTTAGTTGACAGGCTCATAAAACAGGTTCAGGAGTAATATCACTTATAACAATATTACTCCAGAAATCTTATGTGCGATTTTACTACTCGACCACTTTATGTAGCTCAACATTACTCAGATATAACAGTTTTAGTTTTGTTTTTGTTACTGCCTCGTGTTGGGAAATTTATTATGGTGATGAGGTTCGGTTGTTTGCTACCTCAGTTTATCGGTGTGGTGATCGCCGATGATGACTAGAACCTATCTGAAAAGCTTGTGTAATAAAAAGGTGATCATTTTTAAATTTACCTTTGATATTCTTCTACAAACAAATGATGGGTTCAATGGGGCTTCCAAGGGGTTGTCGGCCGTGGAGCCCATGAGGAGTATCCGAGCTCCAAACGTTTCTCAGTAACTGGGAACAGCCCCTTGATTAATTTTTTTACCTTTTCGTGTTCCTCAATTGTGTTAAATAAAAAGTGGCAATCTTACAGGAGTTTTCAAGAGGAACACGTGTTCCTCTTGAAAACTCCTGTAAGAACGCAACTTTTTCGTACGATGGCGCTGTCAGATTTTTACTAAGCCCAATGATTTCATCAAAATTGGCCAAAACACCCACTCTTGTTATTAATATGCCCACAAGATTATTATGACTGTTTGAAAAACAAAAATGTTATGAAAATGTAGGTTGAAGTAAATTATTTGAATGTTTGCATCCTGAATTGAAATTTGAAGTCAAATTCCCCCCCCCCCCCCCCCCAAAAAATACTTGTGCAGAAATTTAATTCTGTCAATGAAAAAATTTAAAAAATTTTTTGTTTTGGATTTTTATCTCAAAAAAAAATTTTTTTTGGATTTTTTTTTGGTCAAAAATGTTTTTGTTTTTTTCAAAAATTCCGTATTTTTTACTCGAAAAATATTTAACATCCTGGGATCCTTCAAAAATCCCATTTTTAGCCCCATGAAAGCCCTAAAGATCGTCCCAGTGAAATCGGATCGTTCCGGGACCCCAAAAAATGGATTCCACGTCCAAAAATACTTCGAAAACGACACCTAACTCGATCCCATAGCTAAAAGCCTTCAAAAAAAACCCTCCCGTAGCCCCATTATAGCCCCATAGCGCCCCACGGGTTTGGGCGATCGGACTGAAAACCTTGCAGGCACAACTAGATGGTAAACCAAGTATTTTGTCGAATTTCAGATTTTTTTAAAAATTCCTACTGCCCAAAACGGCCTGGACGGCGGACGGACATTTCGGATTTAGAATGTAGACCACTTGAAACGGATAATGTCAAATTTTGAGCCCGATCGGAGTCGTCGACCTCCGTCGCGAAAACATAGGTGTATTATTCCAAGAATAATAAACCAAAACCGTATTTGCCTAATTTAAAAAGGTTGAAAAACACTGCACACTTTACCTACACAAAGGATGGTTATTCTTTGGTACCTAGTACAAATTATCCAAAAATTAATTCTGTCAATAAAACGTTTTGGTAGGTACCTATAAAAAAAAATATATATTTTGGTTTATTATTCTTGGAATAATACACCTATGTTTTCGCGACACGGGTCGACGACTCCGATCGGGCTCAAAATTTGACATTATCCGTTTCAAGTGGTCTACATTCTTAATCCGAAATGTCCGTCCGCCGTCCGGGCCGTTTTGGGCAGTAGGAATTTTTTTAAAAATCTGAAATTTTGGCAAAATACTTGGTTTACCATCTAGTTGTGCCCGCAAGGTTTTCAGTCCGATCGCCCAAACCCGTGGGGCGCTATGGGGCTAAAATGGGGCTACGGGAGGGTTTTTTTTGAAGGCTTTTAGCTATGGGATCGAGTTAGGTGTCGTTTTCGAAGTATTTTTGGACGTAGAATCCATTTTTGGGGGTCCCGGAACGATCCGATTTCACTGTGGCGTTCTATAGGGCTTTCATGGGGCTAAAAATGGGATTTTTGAAGGATCCCAAGAAGTTAAATATTTTTCGAGTAAAAATTAAAGAATTTTTGAAAAAACACATTTTTGAAAAAAAAATCCCCCCCAAAAAATTTTTTTTGAAATATAAAAATCCAAAAAAAAATTTTTTTTAATTTTTTTTATTGACAGAAATTAATGTCTGTACAAGTAACCTATATCACAGAATAATAAACCCTTGTGTAAAATTTGCAGCGTTTTTAAAATCTGAATTGCTGTGCCATGTTTAGACGGATTTGAGATCTCATAAATTGAATTCTATGTCCAAAATTAATCAGAAAACGATACCTCATTCACTTCCTGGAATCCTTCAAAACCCCCGTTTGTAGCCCCATAAACGACCCTTAGATCTTCTTGGGTAAATCCGATGGTCCTGGAACCCCGAACGAATTCCACGTCCGAAAATGCTTCGACGACACCCCACTCGATATCATACTCGAAAACCAGCAAAACCCCTCCTGTAGCCCCTTTCTAGCCCCACAGAACCCCACGGGTTTGGGCGATCGGGCTGAAAACCTTGCGGGCTCAACCAGATGGTGAACCAAGTATTTTGTCAGAATTTCAGATGTTAAAAAATATCCCTACCGCTCAAAACGGCCTGGACGGTGGACGGACATTAAATAATACAACAAATAAATGGACGGACATTAAATAATACAAGTTTATGTTGTATTATGTCTGTATTTTGGAAAATTTTGAAGCCTATCAATCTTTTTGCCCCACGTCGTGAAGTTTTTTTTTTTTTTGCTCCTTTAGAAATGGGAAAGTTAACTTTTTCCCGCCAAATAATTGTCACATAATATATTATGTCTTATATTATCTGTGTGATTCCATTATCCATTGATCTCAATTAACCATTTTTATGTAACGACAACACTTATTTAGTAACTCAACCCTAACATTTTATTTGAATGTTGAGATCCTTAAACTGAGATCAAAGTGCATTGCAGGTACCTAATTTTTTCATAGTGACTATGCTCTATTTCAATAACTATAATCCTAGCCCGAGTCATTAATCTGTTTAATGACTATAAATTCATTAAGGCACCAGAGCGGTGAATCTAAATTGGGTTTATATTAATTTGATGAGGTTTTTACGGTGAATTGGTTGATGTGGCTAACCTTTCAACTAGTTTTGGGAATGTTGAAGGTATTTAGAAGGTTCAGTTAGATAAAAACGATGGCTTGGTTACGATGAGTTAAATACACTGCAAATTGTAAAACGTGCCTAGGGGAACGAATTTAATAGTAATCTCAGTTGTAAATGTAATGTACCTAATCTGTTGATAATAACGAGGTAGGTACGTCAGAAACTTGATGAACACGTAGGGTTTTATAAAACACTACAGGTCCTTGATGAAGAGAGGGAGAGAAAAAAAAAGGAATACCCCGTCACCCTCAGACTAGGTGTATTTTCAAAATTATCAACTGATGTTCTTGCGCGCAGGAGGTAAAAAGGTGCATTTCCCTCAAAATGTGTCCTTATCATATTAACATTTTTAACACATGATTCTTTTCAAGACGTGTAACGTTGATGACATGACATGTCTTAACATCTTGAAACATTGTTTCAAGATGTTTCCATCTCGTTTTGTGCAATAGGAAGTTTTTTTTTAATCTGAAATTTCCTCGAACTCCTCAGTTCTTAATTTAGTATCGCCCGCAAGGTTTTCTGCCCTGTCGCTCGAACCTGTAGGGCTAAAATGGAGCTACGGCAGGTGTTTTCGAAGGTTTTCGACTATGATTTTCAGTGGGGTGTCGTTTTCAAAGTATTTCTGGACGTAGAATCCATTTAGGGTCCCTCATCTGTGCAAAAAGAAATATTTATTTTTATTTTTACTTTTTTTTTTATTAACAGAAATTTTCTATAGGTAAATCATACCATAATAATAATAAATCCTTGTGTAAAATTTGCAGTTTTTTGAAAAGTTCAGTTAGGCTTCAAGTTGGCTTTGGTCGGTAGCTTCAGCGAAGTGTAGTTTTCCCAGAGGTTTGGACGCAGACTCTGGGGGTTCCAGCACGGTTAGATCTCACTTTGTGGTTCCAAAGGGTTTTTTTTTTTTTTCATCGTCTAGTCGTGAGAGGTGTCGATTACGGTGTTAGGTATTTAGATAGCTATTCTTACAGGATTTTTCATGCTGAATCCGTTTTTTAATTCCGATTTTTTCTGTCTGCCGCGATTTTATCAAAAACTGCATTTAAAAATAATATTTTTTTATTTTCTGTGTATATTTTGTCAACTTAACTGCTGTTTCCACCGTAATGGAAGAAGATTGCTAAAGTCGAGGTTCAAATTCGCATTCTGCACCTCATTAAACGTGGAAAGCGTAGTTGAAAAACTCTTGACTCTTTAAAGTGGAAAATTAATTGGTATGTTTGAAGTGCTATCTTTAACGCTTAAACGTAGCTAGAAAGTAGGTAGCTTATATGAGCTATATCTCAAAAACTAGGCCTAATCGGGAAAAACGGGGTTCAAATTTGGATTCAGCTCACTGAAAACCCCATTCAACAAACCTCATTGGATTACACCTCTGCACCGTCTGCAAAAACCACACCGTAACCCTTATTTCCTCGGCACCGTCTTTTTAACTTCTGTATTTACAATGAATACATCAACCAACTGATGTATCTAGTCCAACTGATGTATTTAATTTTGATACAGAAGTTAAGAGGAAGAAGCAGAGGGCTCACACTCATTGCCTATCCTTTTTCTTGGATCAGCACCTCTGCACCACCAGGCAGTTTCCCATCTCGTTGGAGATAGAGATTTTATTACTTATGTATTAATAATACGTTTATAAACCTTCTGAAAAATGTACAGAGTTAAAAAAAAAAGTAAGTACCTAATTATTAAAAATGTGGTGGCTTACTTGGCAAAAGGCGACGGGTCCAATTTGTAGTATTTGTGGAGGGATTCGGTGCTGATGAGTTTGTTGAGCATTTCCGGGTCCGTCCGGACGAGACCGTCCTGAACGTTCGTGTGCCGCCACTGAACAGTCCTTTTGCACCTGCCGCTCGGTGAAGGCGGGTACACAATCATGACGACGATGGAAAAGTTCGCAACTCGTTTGAAAAAAAAAAAACGGATTTGCCGGGCGGAGAAATTGGGAGAGATTTGTGGTTTCACCGCATGTGTCGCGACTCGCTCTGATCCCCAAGCAGGCAAAAAAAAAAAAAAAAAATGACGCGTAAATTTTTGTTTAACGTAGCCCAAAAATTCAAATCAAAATCCAATTTTTTTTTTTTGGAGTCCCCTAATTTGCTGTTCCAATTTCGGAAGCAAGTCAAAAGGACGTGAGGCGCGGGCGGCGATTCGCAACTGACTGAAGTCCGGGGGAAGGAAACTCGAAGGCGAAACTCGTCCTGGAGGAGAAGCTGGGGAGAAGGGGAGTCCTGATAGCGCCTGGATCTGTCATGGCCAGGACACGGGAGGAGGGAGGTTCAGGGTGTTGGCTTATCGAGAAAAATCAGGGCTTCTTTGTTTTCGGTGAGGTGATCCTCAAAATTTTACCTCGCTCGACTTTTAAGCCCGAAAAAAACCTTATAAACGAAAATTAGTTTTTGCAACCTTTTTCCGATGGTTGATATATCTTGAATAGGTAGTTGTAGAATACATCCCTGTAGATGTTGTCCTGGAAGAATTTTTAGCTTGGAGAGAGCAATGTGGAATTTTTTGAGGCTTCGAAAATATTTATAAACATGCACTTTGCCGTTTTCGTGTGTGTTTGTTTTTGAAGATAGAAATATAAAATTTTATGGGTAGGTATGTTCCCGATGTATTAAAGAAAATTAAAAACCTCCAACCCGTTCGAATTACCATGTTTTTCATGGGGGCTGATCTATTCAGTAGGGGAGCACGGGGAGAAAGAGGCCAATTCGTGCTCATATTGAAATAATTATTGCTTGGGCCCCTTCAAGTTTTCTTCGACAATTTTAGTATAGTATACTTTTTGGAAAGCTGAGAATCCAGGGGTTTGACGTATTAATTCAAACCCCTGGATTCTCAGCTTTCCAAAAATCATCGACTTATCTTCAATAAATTGTTTGCCTGCTCTTAATTCACGATTTTATCATGCCAAATGTTTTTACCATTATCCCCCACCTAGTGGGAGTAAGTGGCCAGGAGTGTGGGAGAAAAAGGGAACCATAAAAAACCAATAAATCTTGAATAAAAATGATTTTATTCTTGAAAAATAATAAATATGTATACAAAATGACCACAATCTCTTCCATGGTAATTTTCCAAAAACTGAAAATTCGACCTCGAATTTTTAAAATTTATGTAATGAGCTCATCAATGGGTCAAGTACACAAAATGGAACTTAGGTACCGCAGACGATTTTGCCGAAAAATATGCCCACCAGGCCAGTTAGTGGTCAGACTGACCACAATCTCCCCCATAGCAATTTTTCCAAAACTCTGAAAATTAGAACTCGAAAATTCAAGGGCTCTAACATTTATGTAATGGCGGGTGCAAGTAAAACACCATGGAACCATGGATTTCGTCAAAAAATACGCCCTCCTTGTGATCTGAAGCTACGGCCCAAAATTGCTCTAGGCCTCTACAAAAACTTGAAGTCATCAAATCCTTATCCGAACAACTTTCTGCTTCTTGGGCTTCAGGTTTGCACTCCAAAGATGAATTTTATCTAATCGGGCGCTTGCAATGATGAACACAGCCGCTAAAACAGCCAGGCGCCACTTTCTTCCACAAGTTTCACCCCGTGTTCGCCTATCTAATCCTGATTTTAACGAGTAACCTCCGGTTCCTAAGCATTCAAAATAAGGACTAACGATCTCCACCCTGGCTGGGCAATTCGTCGAGTCTAAACACCATAAGGAAGCTCTTGTAAAAATTTCAGCACCAAAAATGTCCACCTGTACTCCCTCTTGCATCCTCCAAAAACACTGGCGGCGTAACCACGGACGCTGCGCTGCGCTGCACGCATTCCGCCACCCACACAACATACCTAATAATCTATTAGGAAAAACATTAAATGCAGGTAGGTACTCACCCAACACACATGCCAGGCGGTACGCTACATATTAGGTCACTTTACCCGAATTCCAGAGCTAGTAGCAATTATTGCTAGGACTTTTTAATTCATTCCTACCAATACAATATTGTATTGAAGGGTATTTACCTATCAAACTGCTAGAAATGGATCCGCTTAGGGCCAATGGAGGCCCACTGGAGTTAGGCACACGGGATTTCAATGTGTCTGCATCAATCCTCTGACAAGATGAAGGTGATTAGTAACATGATCATAAAACTCACCAATGGCCTCCTAAAACTTTATTTTAATAGTCAGTTTTGACATTTTCATGTCTTTACTATGGCACATGAAATCAAAAAGCGACACCAAAAATTTCTACGCGATACCGATACCGATAACAATCCGTCGTCAATGTTCACTATTAACATGGATATGTTTTTGGGCTGGGGGTCATTCTAAAATTTGCGACACCAAATCACATAATTGGTTACTAGAAACTGTTTCTACTCGACCACCAAAATTTGTGACGACGAGTTTACAGTAAACATATCCATGATTCAATGTTTTTCCGTGAAGCGGAGAATTTCCAGGGTTTTTATGAAATGTGGTGACATTGATACCCTAGGAGAAGCGTACATAAACAATCCGTCGTCAATGTTTACTAGTATGAAATGCGGTGACCTTGATTCCCTAGGAAAAGCGTACATAAACAATCCGTCGTCAATGTTTACTAGTGGGAAGCCGTTAGTACTACAAAACCACTGAGAATGATTCATAGGTACCTACCTACTATCCACATAATGTTCATGATAAAACATGAAAATGTCTCACTGTGTTGCGGACTAGTACGCAATCTGTTTAACCTTCCACTGCCCGAAAACGTTGGCGGCCGAGCGAAGCGAGGTCCCTCCAATAGGATGGCTAGTTTCTCAGATTCACTACATTTGGACACCTAATGACTGGACTAAACCTTGCGGGCACCACTAAAAGGTAAAGCGGTCTTTGATTTTTATTCTTGGAATAATGTATTATTCCAAGAATAAAAATCAAAAACAAAGGTGTACACCTACACCTTTGTTTTCGCGACGGGGGTCGACGACTCCGATCGGCCTCAAAATTTGACATTATCCGTTTCAAGAGGTCTACATTCAAAATCCGAAATGTCCGTCCGCCGTACGCCGTCCGAGCCTTTTTGGGCAATAGGAATTTTTTCATTTAGTTGTGTCCGCAAGGTTTTCAGCCCGATCTCCCAAACCCGTAGCCTACGGGCCGTAGGGCTCTGTTAGGCTATAAAGGGGCTACGGGAGGGGTTTTTGACTATGGGGTCGAGTTAGGTGGCGTTTTCGAAGTAGTTTTCGACGTAGAATACATATTGGGGGCCCCAGGATGATCCGATTTCACCGTAGAGATCTACGGGGCTTTCATAGAGCTACAAATGGGATTTTTTAAGGATCCCAGGAGGTCAAAATTTGCGCCCGAGTAGTGGTCTAACGTATGACAGGTGAGGACGTCGAACTAGTGGCCTAACGTATATTGGTATATTACACTCTTTCTGTATATACTGATATATTCACAATCTTTTTGTGTTTCTAAAAAACCCGCTGTTTAAATTTTTTTAACGTATTAATATACAACGTTATAATATAACGTTATAATATAGGTATTATATAAACGTGACACTCCCGCGTCTCCCTCCCCGACTAACGTTTTTGGGCAGTTAGGTCAAGGCTAAAGAACGGGAAAACTCTACTTCATTTTCCGAGCTTTCGAGCAGTATGTGCTCTTCACCAGGATGGAAGTAACGTGCTGGAAACAATGCTGGGAACAACGTTCTGAGTTCAAAGAACGGATTTTCGGTTTTTTGAAAGGTTTTTAAACTTTTTTTAACATTTAAAATTAATAGCTACTTTTTATTTTTATTTTTATTTTTTTTTAATTTAATTTAATTTTTTCATTTTTTGGCAACATTGTTGCTAACTATGTTCCAGCTGCTTTTGTTGCTAGTTTGTTTCCAGACGGTAGTCAATTTAAATTAAATTAAATTAAATTTAAATTGACAAATTTTGTAGTGTAGGCCGGTGCTCTTCTCCTCTCCCTTCTTTCCATACGTTTTGAAATACCCTATGAAGACTGGCCAAGTAGGTATCTTCCCATACCATGACATCCCGAGCTGGGAGATGCCGCGAAGGTTCCCGTTTGGCCGCGAAGGTTCCCAAATTGCCGAAGGAAGGTTCCCGCTGATGGCTGCAAAGGTTCCCGAACGAAGCACCCATCCAGGTTGCGGATGACCGTGAAGGTTCCTGACATCCGACACACTTTCCTTCCCGTTTGCAGGCTTAGGACTGTCAACACACTAGGTCTTGAATATCTTGCGACTTGTGGGCTTGACGCTTTGTCTGCTTCCTCTCATTCATGCTACGAAGTTTGATGTAAGTCATCGCCTGGAGAGATTTCAACGTCTCCATGAAATTATATATGTTGGGATGAGCACTGGTAAATTCGCTGTTCAGTTTGCCGTGAAATGACTCGCAGCAATTCGTCGTCCGGTCAGCCACACAGAATTCAGCCCACATATGAGGAGGAAACATGCAATCGGGCCTAATGTAATTGTCATGGATGAAGTCGAAGAATCGGTCCAACTTCCTATGCACTGGTTTCAAGGCCATCAAGTCGTCATAAAAGCAGTCCTGTACTTCTTCAGGCGGGAGAAGGGGTAAGCCGAAGAACAGCCTCAGGACTTTTCCAATTTCCGAATCCTGGTCCTTGGTGAGGCTGATTTCCGAATCCTCATTGGTGAGGCCCTCTTTTTGAATTCTTCTCCACCAAGATTGGGCTAGATGGAACCCACAGCCACGGACCTTGGCTTCTGGCCACTGAGCCCGAGTTGCGCTATGAATAGCTAACTCGAAATCAGCAAAAACGGTGTCGGCCTATTATCGCTGATATTTGATATTTGGCACTCGGTACCTTCGTGGCCGTAGGGGGAACCTTCGCGGGCACAGGGGTCTTCGAACGAGCTCTTAGATGGGAACCTTTGCGGCCATCCGTTTCAGTCGACGGGAACCTTCGCGGTATCATCCAATTCGTTTACCTGTCCAACAAAATTTTCTTCTCTCTGGTTTCTTAATTGAGGACAGTCCACATTCATCTCCCTCTCTCTCCCCGACCAGGTTCATGTACCACATGCCCTGATCATCATATTCATAGTGAGTTTTTATGTCTAATCCATAGCATATAATATATTATACCCATAATAACATAAATCCATAATCTTCAAGTGACCGCCATAAACCACATCATTCTGTACTGTACCCGCTGATGAAGCCAACTTTACGGCGAAAGTGTAGTGTGAGATTTCCATTATCTTTTAGTGTTTCTTTAAAAACCCCTCTGTTAAAAAATCAAAAACGTATAATCCATAAATTACATAATAATATTGTACCAAATTCTATGTTGAAATGTCAACAAAAATTGTTTACAGGCCTGATGAAGAGTAGGCTACATACTACATACTGCTCGAAAACTCGGCAAATGAAGCAGAGTTTTCCCGTTCTTGGCCCTAATCCCAATAAAACTCGGACATACATATACTCCAAGCACTGGTGAGGTGAAGAAAATAAAATAGGTACTCATAGGACTCGTTCGTTTGCAGAAAACCTTAGTATGTATAGGTTTGAACTTTTTTTGAGAATTATCCTTAAGAGGTAGGTACACGCCACACATAAGAACACAAAAGAAAACCGTGTTTAGTCGTGCCCCTACAGAGTATATACTAAACATATATATTATCATGTCGAAATGAACCAAAACTGAAACAAGTGCCGAAAAGTCGCGGTTTTCGGGCACCACTGTGCGAACACAAAGAGAATCAATATAATTAGCTATAAACACTATCCCCAGGCACTCATAAGTCACCCATAACATTCCCATTTATTCCTATACAGAACAAACTCAACCCCTAATCCACAGGTCTAAACACCAAATTCAAATATTCCTAGTCAGCAACTCGATCAAACGGCATCATTAGCACCCGCACCGTCGTGGGATAAGTTCCTACAGTTGCAATCTGATCCGAGTAATAATCAAATTTCAAATTTTCCCACACCAACAATCAGAACCACACCCATTAAAGGCAGACAGTTAATATCCTCGAATAATAAACTAAAAAGTTGCTCAACTCAGATCTGGAGAATAAAAAGCTCCCCAACTCAGATCTGGAGAATAAAAAGCTCCTCAACTGCTACTAAAAGCTCGCCGACTTAAACTGTAATAGGTAATCACATTTTTTCCTTCCTCCATTTTTTCTCTTGCATATTGTAGGTATACAGCATACTATAATTATTAAACGCCGGTGTTTGTAACAGAGTAAAGAAAACCCTACGACGGTGTAGCTAGTTGGTCGGGCCTGATCAATCGCCTGGTTTTCTTCGCGGAATTATAATTAATAACTCCTTTGAAGATGTTGGTTTCAAATCACACTCAGTCGACACTCTCGGCACTTCCTGAACATGACGGCATTTCATACGTTTGAAGGTCTCGACCTATGTGGAATTTTCTTTACGGACTTGAAAAAAAAGGAGGCTGTTAAGAGACTGCAGGTCGCCGCTAAAAGCGAGGAAAAAGAAACAGGTTGTTACATATTTTCTTTAATATCTGCCCTTAGGCAGTTCTGCGCTCGATAGTCACGTCCGGATAGTATGGGCTGGTCTGATCAAAATTAGTCATCAAAGTGCTATCGACTTCAAACTCACAGCAATGAAATACCTGAGAGGGAGCTACGATGCAATTGAAGGGGCGCGGAGAAAAAGGACCAATGTTTTCGACAAGATGAGTTTGTCACGGCGTAGGTGTGATGCCGGACAGATTTTGTATAGGTATGTTACGCCCAAATGGTTAAATCGCCCAATTCACGAAATGAACAAAAAAAATTGCCCAATTCATGAAAATTTCATGATCATCATTTAATGATCAACCCCTTTACCAATTCCGTGAGGTGAGCAGTTTTCCGTGATTTAGGCAGATTATTTTTGCCTATTTTGTGAAGACGCAGCAAGAATGAAGAATGATGCGGAAGTCCATTCATGTAATTATGTATACTGGATGTTTTGCCTCATCCGCCATTGCGGCTTCATCAATAATACGTTATATAATATTAGCACATTGTCAAATTAATCGTGATTATCACACGAACGTCCAGAGTGGCACGAAGAACCACAGATAACTTTGTTCTTAAAGCAGGTGCATCTTTAACTATCGCACTTCTGTCGGCACGTGCACCGCCGAAAGCCCTGACCCGACCCCACAGAATTCTCCTTCACGCGTTCGCGTAAAGAGAGACGAACATCTGATGGTACTTCAGCGGTGGTGACCGATTTTATTTTTGTGGCTTCGAGCGCATTCCGCTCTAACTGACGGTCGAGGACACATGGTACCATGCTTTGTCCTCACCGTCAATTTCCCATCCGCTGTTGCTGTGACAACAACCACCAGATTGGCGGGATCTGCGCGGCCTTTGTCGAATTCTGCTACCTATCTTGAGCAGGGCATTGTCCCCAACTTTCAGAGTCGGGAGAATACTCATACCTCGTGTGACCATTCCGTCTGCTTGCGCTCGCAAGTTTCGTGCAGCCACCTTCCGCAGCTGCACTGCCGGATGTACCAAATCGTCGATCGTCTTATCCTTCCTCATCTTCTTCTTCTTTCTTCCTCTTCCGTTCTTGTGCACTTTCCGGGTCATTTGACGCCACAGGATCATGGACAGCAGGCAGGTCATTGAGAATGCATCCTTTGTCCTACGACAAAAAGATCCAAAATGAATTTGCATAATATGTGTTTCATGTAGGGGAGACTGTTGTAGGTACCTTGATCACGTTGTACCTTGAAACATTTGAATTAGCTCCGGCTGGTGCTACTATCCAGCAGATCTTTCTACGCCTAAATTCTTCTCTGAGAAGGCATGACTTATCAGTGTAGTTTCATCAATGCACGAAAACGATTGGGGGTCGAATTGACAAATGTGATAATAAAGTTACTTTTGAGATCGTTGAGTTCAACTCTTTTATCCCACGCTTTCGAAGATAATTCTTCGATGATTAGCTGTTATGGAGAGGGATGATTGACCAAACCAGTCATGAACGTCTTTACTGCTCTTTACTGTCGCAAGCTTTCGGTGCCATGATGGCCACCCTCATCAGGCGTATATATACTCATATAATATGAGTATAATATACTCATAAGTATTAATGTAATCATATGAGTATAATATTATTATACTCATATGATTACATTACAGGAATGACTGAGGAGAATTTGATCTGCTCCCTCATGCAGTATTTATTTATTTGGGGGGGGGGGTATTAAATTCAAACTCATGATTATATATAATCACCTAAATGTCGACATCACATTGTTAATAAATGTGGAAGGAAACTTCCTCTTAGTACTGATTGTGTTTACTTAATTACTAGGGTCTTCGGCAGTGACCAAAATATACACATATTATTTACAGAATATTTACAAAATGTTCATACCTAGTGACTTACATAGTAGTGACTTGAAAGGAGTATGGGATGGAATCTCATCATCACCCATTCCATCCCATACCCCTTTCAAGTCACTAGGTACTATGTAAGTCACTAGGTATGCACAATGTACATTGTACATTTTGTAAATATTCTGTAAATAATTTGGGTACTTTTCCGTTATACCCCCCCCCCCCCCCCCCCCCCAATCGATTTTGGTTGGCTTTGGGTGCCTTAAAGCCATCGGGAGGGGCTCGAAATCGAGTTCGGGGGGTGTGGGGTGGGGGTGGGGGGTGTTATAACGGAAAAGGGCTCGAATTTGGGTGCCTTAAAGCCATCGGGAGGGGTGCTATAAAAAGACGATTTCAGACGAAGTAGTCTATTTCCACGATAAATAAAATAACAAATTGTTATTTTATTTATCGTGGAAATAGACTACTTCGTCTGAAATCGTCTTTTTATAGGATGGATTCCCACTATCTCGCCGCATCCACCTTACGTTATGGGAGGGGTGCTTATGAACACGAAATCGAGTGGGGGGGGGGGGGGGGGTATAACGGAAAAGTACCATAATTTGTGTATATTTTGGTCACTGCCGAAGACCCTAGTAATTAAGTAAACACAATCAGTACTTAGAGGAAGTTTCCTTAACAATGTGATGTCGACATTTAGGTGATTATATACGCCTGATGAGGGTGGCCATCATGGCACCGAAAGATTGCGACAGTAAAGAGCAGTAAAGACGTTCACGACTGGTTTGGTCAATCATCCCTCTCCATTTTACACCGACCGAGTCACAGCACAACAAAGTATTAGCTGTTATGGTTCTATACATATGCTATATAGAAACCAAATTGCTTACCAATTTCAATGAGAGAAATGTGAGGTTTGGGTATTTTCCGTTTTTGCAAAATGGAAGACCATGTTGAACCTTGGAACAAAAGCAAGAAAGTTTTTCCCTGAATGGGAAAAACATAGGATCATAGATATGTCTTGTAATGTTCATCTCGGTATAGTTCAGATGGCCCGAAGAAGCTACAAATGAAATATCAGATTGTAGGACAACGGTAGCTACCTAGTGTTTTTTTTTTTTTTTTCAACTCCACGGTTCTTCTATAGCGGTACCTAACCATCTTAACAACAATGACAACAACAACTATAATTTTCTGTCATTGTTGTTAAGATGGTTACCGCTATTTTCATATTAACTTATTGGACTGAAACTACCCTCAAACTACCCTGAATAGTGATCCTATCTCAAAATGATGGATTCTCAGCCAACCAGATTCCCAACTTCATTCCAAATTTCAAGGCTCTACCACCACGGGAAGTGTCTCAAAAAGTGTGACATTTTTTGGTGTTCCAAACAGCGTGACATTTTTTTTTTAATACCAAAAATCTGGACTGAACCCCTCCCCTAAAGACATATCTATGTCAAAAAGGGTCTTGTACCTTGGAACAATCATTGTTTATTATGTGTGGCTGGAAGGGTTGGTACCTCATGTAGGTACCTTGAAACACTTAATTTGCCATCAAACTCATCAATTTTCCGTCTGAGCTATAAGTAACCCAGAGTGATCTTCTATAGCATTTTGTTTGTTTCTATAGCATAGTATGTAACTTTTCAGGGCTTTTCTTCAGATGCTGATAAAATTATATTTCAGACGATGATGAACAATTATTACTTCTGTTAACGTTTTCAAGGTGTTTTTTACTGCTGTTACTGAGAGAAAAAACGTCTTCGTTCACTATATTCTTCATTTTTTCTCGAAAATACCAAGCGTTCCAAGGTACACGAGCGTTATTGTACCTTGGAACAAAAACGTCCCTTCGGATTTGCTTCATAGCTTTGCCTATGCTTCAAGGAATTACAATTTTGGCACACAAAACTGTTAGTCAAGACTGCTGTAAGGTATTGAAACCGAAAGCCGAGCAATATTGATGAATTTCCAGGCACTATCTCCAAAACACTGAAAAGTGTTCCAATTGGTTCCTTGTGGTACAAGTGTTCCTACCTTATGGGTACAACGGTCTACCCTACCTGCGGCTATTCCGAGAAGTTTACCCATTTTTCGGCTGAGGGGAGTTAGATAATATCTATATATATATATTATATATGTCTGACATATATTATATATGTCTTTGGTCATAGCTCCTCAATCAGGGGCGATGGGACGGTTGATGAGGGGGGGGGGGGGGGGCGAAAGCGGGATTGAAAGGGGGCGGGGGTGGAGCGGACGGTTCCTTGCGGGATTAAAATGGTGCTGAGGGACACGCAGGAAAAAGAAAAGCCCGGGAACCCACTCCGCGGAGTTTGATAAGGGGCAGCTGGGGAAAATGCGGAACGGGAGGGGTTTTTGAAGGCTTTTGGCTATGGGATCGAGGCTATGGGACCTCCTTCGCGAAAAAATAGACGTATTATTCCAAGAGAGAAGACAGCAGACGCGAGAAGGACAGTTGACGGGAGCAGCTTCCTCTGGACCGCTTTCATGCGCAACCAGCAGGGTCAGTATATCGCCTACCTACATGAAACGCTGCATATACACATGCACTACATATTATGTAGTGCATATTATGCACTACATGTAATATAATATATTATATGTAGTGCATAATATGCATATATATGTATATGACTACATATTATGACATTGTAGTCCCATGACCTAATGGTGAATGTGTTGCGAGTGTTCCAGTGTCTTCGATGGCGGCTGGAGGAGACTTTTCGGCGTAAAATAATGAAATATTAAGGAATGACTGAGGAGATTTATGATCTGCTTCCTCATGCAGTGTTTATATTTTTGGGGAGGGGTGGAGTTATTAAATTCAAACTGAAATTGAAATTCAAGAAGTTATTTCAAGAAATCAGAAGGGGAAGGCCGAAAAAATGTATTGGGCCCCAGGTGGGACTCGAACCCACAACCTCTGCATTACTAGTGCAACGCTCTAACCAACTAAGCCACCAGGGCACCAGCTATGAAAGAGCATTGGAGATTGAAGGCTCAAACTGTCCCCTGCCCCCAATACTGATTCGGTCTTATCTTATTGTTGCTTATTTATCCCCCTCTGAACCTTGATCTGATGTAAAGCCAGTTACTCTACTGTAGACATCCTACTTTTGTCCCTCATCCTAGGGGTCCCCTAATTCCCCAGGAGGAGTAATTTCCATTAAGGAAATTGGTGGACTGAGAGGGGAGACATTTTACAGGAGCTCATTTCCAGACTCCCTCGTCCTTTTACGATTCAGCCCCGGAAATAGCCAAGTAGCCGATCCAGCAGGGGGCCATCAGAATATCGACCTTCCGTCAAATACGAAGGCCTCAAGATACAACACCGATCAAGTCGCACATTCCACTAATTCGTAGTATCTATCACGATAATGACCCGTGTCTTCCCAATCATGTGAATCAATCGTGACTCGTTGAAGACGGAACACTTCCTTCTAAACGTCCACCGGTTCAGAACCATGTTAGTGAAGAGGCACCTGCAGTAGGTAGGTAAGCACGTCATTTTGGTTTATTATTCTTGGAATAATACACATATATTTTCGCGACGGGGGTTGACGACTCCGATCGGCCTCAAAATTTGACATTATCCGTTTCAAGAGGTCTAAATTCTAAATCCGAAATTTCCGTCCGCCGTCCAGGCCGTTTTGGGCAGTGGAAATTTTTTTTTTTTTAATCTGAAATTTTGACAAAATACTCGGTTTACCATCTAGTTGTGCCCGCAAGGTTTTCAGTCCGATCGCCCAAACCCGTGGGGCGCTATGGGGATAAAATGTGGCTAATGGAGGTGGGTTTTGAAGGTTTTTAGCTATGGGATCGAGTTAGGTGTCGTTTTCGAAGTATTTTTGGGGAAGAATCCATTTTCGGGGGACCCGGAACGATCCAATTTCACTGTGGCGGTCTACAGGGCTTTCATGGGGCTAAAAATGGGATTTTTGAAGGCTCCCAGGAGGTTAAATATTTGTTGAGTAAAAAATGAAGAATTTTGAAAAAAAAAAATTCAAACTTTTTTCCATTGACACAGAAATAATTTTTGCACAAGTAACCTATATCAAAGATTAACAAACCCTTGTGTAAAGTTGGCAGCTTTTTTTTTTTTTTTTTTTTTTTTTGTTGTAATTTACGTCATTCTCTTGTCGTTCTCAAATTGTGATTAAATATAAATAGGCATAAGATTTATGCCTATAATATTTAATATTATATAGGTACCTATATCCCAATATATCCCAAAAAGCCGCTCTTTTTTGTTATCCTCAATTTAGTAGGTACCTACCTAGTTCATAAACTAGAACGTCATGTCATGAAATTCTGATAATTTTAAAAACTTTACCTCAGAGATCTAATTTTCTAATGCCATCGCCATCAATTCATCCGGCATGACAAGAGAATAGTCGCAAACGAGCCCATCTACTTTAATTTTTTTTTTTTTTTTTTATCTCCGTTGGTTATTGTCCGATTTGCACGTTGTTTAGACTCATTTCCTTTTAAGAGATTTTCAAAGGTACTGCACCGTGGACGACAATATTCCGTTCTATCGTGATGAATTTCTAGGTTTTGGTAGGTATTCTAAATTTATTCTTATTCTTGGTAGGTATCCAATGTCGGACTGTTACCTACTGTCGTTTGTTTAGTTTTTAAGTTACTGCTAAAAGTTTAAAACAATTGCTATAATTTTAGCAATCGTTTTAAATTGTAAAACGATTGCTACGTCAGTGTTGGCTTCGGAAATAAAAACAATATGATTGATTGATTGATTGATCTAAATTTTCCTTTGGCGTTTGAAGATATTTCCGCTTACATATTACCATGTTTAAAGGCCATGGGTTTGTAATTTGTAATCATCATACAAGGCCAGTCAAATACCTATAACTATAGTACCTACCAAGGTTTTTTGTCTGTGTATTTAGTGTGTTTTGGTTTATTATTCTTGGAATAATACACCTTTGTAATCGCGACGGAGGTCGACGATTCCGATCGGCCTCAACATTCGACATTATCCGGTTCAAGAGGTCTAGATTCCAAAACCGAAATGTCCGTCCCGCTTTACCGAGCTTCCAGCGTCCAGCTTCTTAGGCTGTATCTGAGGCCATTTCTGGCCCATGACAACCTTTCTTGTACCGTCTGCTTGCTTTCTTCCCCTAGGGGAAGTGCACTTATATAAGTGTTACCTACATATGTTTCTTCAGTCTTCTTTCTTCTTCCTTGGTCTTCATCACTCCCCATTCATTGGGATGAACCAAAGTGGAGGTGCTGGGTTTTACAGGAGGTCTTTTTCATAATATGAACAATACCTCCTGAAAAAACTGGCAATATTATTGAGTGGCTCGAAATTCCTCTGGGACAAGAGTCATCGCAGCAGACCTACCTACCTACCTACTATTCCACCTCTTCTTGTAACTTGTGTTTGGGTCGCTGGTGGCTGCAGAATGCAACAGACCATACCTACTCCTCTGCCTCTTCTTATAGCTTACAGTTTTTGGATCATGGGTGGCTTTTTCAGCTTGCAGTTTTCGGGTCATGGGTGGCTCCACGTTTACATGTTTGGTGGAGGGCGAGTACTTCCAAAAATTTCCTCCCCTTCCTACATCTATCACGACTAGCCTAGACAAAAATAAAAATCTGAACATACATACAATGACGCACACTGAACTTGAACAGACATACGATGACACCCTTATCAAAGAATTCTTCCCTAGTCTATTCTCTTTCGCGCACCTTTCATTCACTTCATTCATTCTAGACCAGTGAGACGGGGGAAAACCCACAAGTCCCGCGCTCAACCCTTCCAAAAGTGGCCCTCCTGGTACCCGTTTTGTAGGGTCTCCCGTCTATGGGGGTTTTCCAATGCCCAGAAGGGCCGGACAGCCCCTAAAAATAAACAAAATGGAAATTAATAAAATGCCAAATAAATAAATCGAATTGAAATTAACCTAACCATATGCTGCCTCGCCAACCGATACCTAGTTTCCCCCCTCCATCCACTTTTGCCTACTAGCACTCTCCATTCTTTCAGTAGCCTAGTATCACAGTCACTAACAAGTATATCACACCCAAGTATCACAATCATACACTAACGTATTCAATAAATACCTAGCCCTAATATCACGAAATATATCACAGCCCTAACCTTAAACCCTAATCATCCACGCATCCATTCATACAATAAATTAATTTCTCAAACATTCACACTGGGAAGTGTAGCATACCTAGGTCTGCTGACTCCGTTGGAGGTTGCGGAAAATAAATAAGTATGAAAAAGCTAACTATTTCCGTGCAGCAGATGGAACGGGAGTCCTGCGCTGGCAGCGCATGTGGCAACACTCCCCGACCTGCGGGGGCTGCTTCGGCCTCCAACCATGTATTTTGGCATTTTCGGGGATTGCCGTCTGAGTTTTTCATCAGTGCAGAGCAAAATAAATAGTGATACAAGGATAAATAAGTAAATAATTGGACAGGCTCGTAGAAGGGAGAGAATCCCGAAATTGGTTGGAAGATTGATGTATTGGCGGCCCTGGGAGGGCCGAGTGCTGCGCTCTGGTGAAGAAGGTGGTGACTCGAGTTTTTTTCGTTTTGAGAAGTTTGGTTGGGAGGTAGTGAAAAATTTTATATCGACGGCCATCTGTGAATTTGAGTCAATTCCGACGGCGTCTTTCGTTGCTTTTGGTGTATCTCGTGTCTGAGGATCGAGGAAAATATTGGCGACGTTCGTGGACCGACTGGAAGAAGTTCCATAAAATCGCATTACTACGCCTAACCTCCGACGACTTTCGTGAAATTTTGAGAGCGACCGCTCCAACTTGAGAAAATAGTACGCATGTGCTCAATGAAAAGGGGATTTCTGGGTGGCCGTGGCTGTTACCATACCAGAAGGACATACCGCATCCCTTGATCGGCTGATGATTGATTGATTGCCTAATGGATCGACTTTGACGATTTTCTCCTTTCTTCCCTGTTGATTTTCTGAATTCCTGCACCCGCTGTCCCTGCAGTGGCTCTGCAGCATCGTCTGCGCACGTCGTGTTTCGTGCTTATCGAACCGAGGTTTCCTACTCGTCGTCTTCGCCTGTGATAACTACTTCACCGCAAAAGTTACGTGTTGCCGAACGTTTTTTTTTGTAACAAGTCTTCATTAATCTAGTCTTGCTACTCTGCGATAATTTGAGAGCCCTTAAACCTGCCTAATTTATGTAATTTTACTAATCCTCCAACTAATTGTTTTACCACTTTGTGGAATTTAATGAATGAAGTCTTTCGTCTTAGAAGCTATAAGCATGTTGAGATCTGGATAGCTGCATCGAGGCTAGCGCCTCTTACGTGAGAATAATCTTTCTGCGATATAATCCACTGTACTAGTCTCGTTGTGAATCTGTTACATTTTCTTTTATTGTCAGAATATTAACATAGTTTAATTGCAGGTGTTGTACAAGTGTGAGATTTGGGGCCCCTTGAGGAAAAACTTCAGTCTGCGGCCTACGTGCCAAAAATAAGCCATAGTGAAAGAAGTTACGCCGCATCTGCCGCTACAAATTGTACCTACCTTACAGCGAGGATTAAAGGTGAATATCCGAATAAAATAATTTAACAACATTTTGGTATGCGCTCTCGTTCCAGAGCCTCAGTGCTTTAATTTCGTCCCTACCCTGGGATAGTTGCAACTCTTGCTCTGAGGGGGATGACAATTTTGGCCATCTCCCCTTCAAATATTTTTTGACCGCTGAGCTGCGTTCTCCTTCTATCTGGAAAACGTCACACCGATCTGGCGCCCAACGGCTGGACTGAATTCGTTTGGTCCAGGCACTGAAACTGGACGAGAGCGATATCAAGAAGATTTAACATTTATAATTGACCATTTAAAAATCTAAAAACTTCTAAAAATCGGTACGGACCCTCGCGGAACCCACCACAAAAAAAAAAAAAAAAAAAAAAATATTTAACCTCCTCTTTACTAATATTTATAATAGTTCACACTAAAATCAATAACAATGAATGCGTATAACCTGCTAAGGGAGCAAATCACGTTTGAGCTCCAAAGGAGGAGCTTGCCCATAGAGGGAGAGACCCCTACTTTGGCGGCTAGGTTACATCGGGCCCTGATTCAGGGCAACCCCGTGAGCATTGTGACAGTGTTGGATAATGATAGGGAGATTCAATACGTAACTGATAGCCTTGCCTATATGCATGATTCTATCAAGGAAGGTGTCGGCTCACGCAAGGAAGTGAGTGTTCGTCGTTTGGAGTCACGCCTTGCACATTTAGGAAATAGAATAGCCAACCTTCGAGCCACCAACGAGGATCCCGCTATATTGGCCAGGATTGGGGAATCAGAGGACCTAAGGCTAACGCTGACCGAATTGGTCACGATGGAGAAGGGTGGTGCTGCGGGCGGTCTCTCGGACACTTCGACCGAGGATGAGGAGAAGGAGCGGCAACTCACGCCGCGTCCCCATGTCAGGAGAAGCCCAAAAGCACACCCCGTGGTCCCGGTCGAGGTCCAGGAGGTTAAAGCTCGTAGCGTGGATATCCATAAGTGGCGTATTGAGAAATTTTCCGGTAAGCCAGAGCTGGCTCGACAGTTCATTGCACAAGTAGATGACCTGGCAGTACTGAAGGGTGTTTCTGCCGAGGAACTACTTCGGAGCGGCGTACAATTCTTCGATGGTGTAGCTTTGAATTGGTATAGGGAGGCTAGTAAGCGGGTACGCACCTGGGAAGAGCTGAAAGCTGAATTTCGTGAGGCTTTCTATCCGGCTATACTGGATTCGGTGTTGCGCGATAAGATTAGGAGCCGGAAGCAGAGGGCGAACGAAAATATTGATGTCTATCTAGCGACCATCATATCTCTCTACGATGAACTCAGCAATCCGGTTAGTGAAAGGGAGAAGCTGGATGAAATACTCCCAAACCTGCTTCCTTCCATCAAGAGTCACCTTGTGATGACCCCTTTGAATTCACTGGCCGAATTGCGTGCTAGGGTCAGGCAGGCTCAACGGCAAAAGGCGAGATTTGGCCTGGATGAGGGGCCCCCTGAACGTAGGAATTCCGTCGCCGCCGTCAAACCGGCCAGTGCAGTGAAGGAAAAGATAGCAGAACGTCCTCCCCCCGACTCCCGTCCAAAACCAAAGTACAATAGGTGTATGAATTGTTCGCTGGATGACCCCCACGAGTTCGGAAATTGCGATAGGCCATCAGCTCGTCCCTTTTGTTTTAAATGTGGCAAAAAGGGAACCACCACCCCAGGGTGTGTAGACTGCAACGGTGCCCCTAAAGAAAAAAAAGCTTAAGGAGGGTTGCCCTAGGCCGTACAACCTCTCCGAAAAATAATAAGGCCCCAAGAAATGCTCTGATTAAAGTCTTTGAAAATGTTGAATATACCTCGAAAGGTCTGGCCGCAGCGCAAGTTAGAACTGATCGGCCGATGTGTTATGAATTTTCTGAAGTCCCCGGAGACCGGCGACCTTTTCTCGACGTGAAAGTGAATAATGTTCCCCTTAGGGCCCTACTCGATAGTGGGAGTGCCGTTACCGTGATGGGATGTCGTGGTTTAGGATTAATTAAAGCTGCCAGATTCCCTACCACTCCCGTGCAGGGGTTGGTGCTCGAGACGGTTGATAGAACCCCCCACAGGATTAACGAATCGGTGATTTTGCCTGTAGCTCTGAAGGACCGTGTTGTCAAGGTCAAGTGCCTTTTGGCACCGCTTTTACCATACTCCCTCATATTGGGAATTGATTTTTGGAAGGAGGCTGGATTACTCACTGACATGAGAAGTGGGACCTGGTCCTTTGAGCCCGAATCGGTTTGTTCCGTCACTTTACAGGAGTCACTCACCCCGGAACAGATCGTGCAGCTCGAAGAGTTCAGGGCCGATTTAGGGCGAGTGTCCTCACTTGACTCCGAGGGACGTTTAAAATGTACGAATGTGTTGCAACATACGATCCGCCTGAAGGAAGGGGTGGAACCGGTTAGGGTGAAAACCCGTAGACAATCCCCCTACGTCTTATCTCTACTGCACGCGGAATTGGATAAAATGATAAGCCAGGGTGTAGTGGAGAGCTCCAGTTCGAGTTGGTCTCTTCCTGTCCTCGTCACCCAGAAGAAGGGGGGTCAGTGGCGTTTCGTTTTCGATGCTCGTCTTCTTAATCAGCGGTCGGTGCCGGATTCTTATTCTCTTCCTAACCTTTCGGAATGCCTAGATAAGTTGCGGGGAGCCAAGTTCCTGTCTTCCATGGATCTCAGGTCAGCCTTCTGGCAGGTGGAGCTTTCCCCGGAATCCCGAGAGCTCTGTGCTTTTCACGTCCCTGGCAGGGGCTTCTACCAGTTTACTCGTTTACCTTTTGGTCTTCACAGTTCGAGTAGTTGTTTCCAGCGTCTGATAGATAAGGTTTTGGCCGGTTTAGAGCCAAAAGTGATAACATACCTCGACGATGTGGTTTTGATTTCGGCTAGTTTTGAGGAACATATGAGACTCTTAAAGGAGGTTGTGGATAGGTTTGAGAAGGCGGGACTCACCGTCAACCCTGATAAGTGTGAATTAATTAAGCCTGAGTTAGAATTTCTGGGTTACCGTGTTGATAGACTGGGACTCAGGGCTAGTCCGTCTAAAGTTGAGGCAATAACTAATTACAAGAGACCGGCCTCCCTTAAGGAGGTTAAACGATTTTTGGGTATGTGTTCGTGGTACAGGAGATTCATTCCGGATTATTCTTCCATATCGGAGCCCCTTTGCCGCCTTCAGCGCAAGAATGAAAAATTTCGCTGGACCACTGAGTCTGAGTCAGCGTTCGCTGAACTCAAGCAGCGTTTATCCTCGGCGCCGGTTTTGGCATGTCCTGATTTCTCTCGTCCTTTCGTCGTTTCCTGTGATGCAAGTGACTGGGCAACGGGTTCGTCCATTTCCCAGCAGTTTGAGGAAGGGGAGCGAGTAATTGCCTATGCGTCACGTCTCCTCACATCGACGGAACAAAGAATTCTCACGGTGACGGAAAAAGAATGTTTGAGCGTCGTTCACGCCTTGGAAAAATTTCGTTGCTACGTGGAGGGTGCTCCGCATTTTACGGTAATCACCGACCACCACTCCCTAATATGGTTGCAGTCCCTGAAGGACCCCCCTGGTAAGCTAGCCAGATGGGCTCTCAAGCTACAAAGCTACAACTTCACCATTGTACATCGAAAAGGGGTCAACAATAAGGTTCCCGATGCCCTTTCCAGATCCCTACCTATACAGGCCCTACAGCAAGTTCAGACTGTGCAGGATACGTGGTATAAGACCATGATGGAAAGGGTAGAGTCGCACCCGGAAGATTATCCGGGATGGCTGGTGAAAGATGGTGGACTGTGGAAATACAACAACATAATTGAGTCCCAGGAGCATGAGTGGAAGCGGGTTCTGCCGAGGGAGCTTAGGGGGAAGGTGATTCAGGAGAATCACGACAACCCTGAGGCCGGTCACTTGGGAATGTTCAAGACGTATAAGAGAATTTCCTATAAATATTACTGGCCTGCAATGAAGGCCGATATTTACAAATATGTGTCTAGATGTCAAGTGTGTGCACGGCACAAGGCCACACAGAGTAAGCCGGCTGGCCACATGACGGGGTATACGGCTAGGTATCCTTTCGAATATTGCAGTGTAGACCTGGTTGGACCTTTAATAAAATCAACCAGAAGAAACACCGTTATACTCTCTTTTGTGGATCTTTTCTCGAAATGGGCCTTCTTGATCCCTTTGTCGAGTGGTAACACCCGTCTCATCCTATCGAAGTTGAAGGAGAGAATCTTTACTGTCTTTGGCACCCCTCGGCATTTAATTTCAGATAATGGGACGCCGTTCACGTCCGGAGCATATAGGGAGACGTTGGAGGGTCTGGGTATCAGGGTGCTCTACACTCCCCCCTACACTCCTTGCTGCAACCCGGTGGAGCGCGTTCACCGCACGTTGCGCGGAATGCTGGCGTCGTACTGCGAGGAGCGCCACAATACCTGGGATGAGCATCTGGGAGAACTGCAAGCAGCCTTGAATACATCAATACATGAATCAACAGGTTTCACCCCGGCTGGCTTGATGTTCAACCATCCCATTATGTTCAGGCGCGCTGCAGATGAGGGGGCGGACCTGTTCGATGAGGAGAGGTCTGTCGGGGAGCAAGCTGTGGAGAAGGAGCGGACCTGGCAGAGCGTCTGGACCAAGGCTCTGGAGAAGGCTGGAAAGGCCAAGGAACGCCAAGCATTTTATTACAATAAGAAGCGTCTCGATATCAGATTTGAAGTCGGTGATTTGGTGTGGAGAAGAAACTTCGCCCTCTCCAACGCTGCAAATAAGATAATGGCTAAATTCTCTCCGAGGTTTGTGGGTCCGTACCGCGTAAAGTCTAAAATATCTAATGTTATTTATGAGTTGGAAAAAGATGGGTTACCAGGAGGCCGCTGGCACATAAGGCACCTGAAGAAGGCCAACGTGCCCGATAATTGCTCCACGGTGGACGGTAATACCGCCTCAGAAAGTTCGCAATAAGACGAACCATGTTTAATGATATATTTGAAAATTCTGTTTTCAACATTTTTGCGATAAAATACGCAATTTGAGCAGATATTCTCTCAAAACATAAAGATTTGGTAACTCCGCCCTGTGACGACAGGTGGGAAGGAGTGAGTCTCTAAGTGTTTGATACAGGATACATTGGGGATTTTGTAGTAATGTATGAGTAGCGGTGTCGATGCGTACTTGTTTGATTGCCGATCTGCTGCAGAGTTCCCGTGGTCTTGGAGCGGCTTCGGAGGTGCCCTCAGAGGGGCTGAAAAGCCTCATTAGTTCCAGCTCGCCGACGTATTTTTGCCTCCTCAACTCCGATTCGGGTGCAAGACCCAAGGTTAGTGGAAGGCAAGCTTTCTTGGGCCCGGAGGGCCAAACGGCTCGACGGAGATGCTGCGATCGCCAAGGGTTCAACTTGCCAGCGTCACATCGCCTCTTTTGTTCTTCATTTGCTGACCCATTGTGTCATGGCTTTGATGACGAAGTCGGAGTCTGCCGTCGGATGGGGCGTTTGAGCCGGAGTTTTGCTCCTCTTTATAATGAGGTTCGCCAGCGTCTTGTCGGCATCAGTTTCCCTGCGTCTTTTAGTTTCCTGCTGAAGGGAGAGTTGTGTTTTCGAGCTGCCTTCGGCAAATTTGGTGGACGCGCTATCGGGCTTTGTTCCGACACGATTACTTTGTGCCTCTGGTGGAGCGCTCAGTGTTGGAAGGCGTGGAGGAACAGTAGAGTCGAAGAGATCTTCACTTGTCAAATGAGCATCGAGAGTTTCGTATGGTAGCCTAAGCGAATGGTGTACGATCCGCCGCACGTCCGCTCCGCATCTGGTTATTGAGATTATGGACTCGTTTAGCCGACCTCAGGGCACACATAGTCCACGCGAACCGCCGTGCATTGCTTCGACAGGATGGAGCCGTGTCTGCGGGTGTCCCCGGGTGAAGGATTGTTGAAATTTAGCTCTGCGGTCGCTAAATTTCAAATTTGGGAAGGGGGGTGTGTAGCATACCTAGGTCTGCTGACTCCGTTGGAGGTTGCGGAAAATAAATAAGTATGAAAAAGCTAACTATTTCCGTGCAGCAGATGGAACGGGAGTCCTGCGCTGGCAGCGCATGTGGCAACACTCCCCGACCTGCGGGGGCTGCTTCGGCCTCCAACCATGTATTTTGGCATTTTCGGGGATTGCCGTCTGAGTTTTTCATCAGTGCAGAGCAAAATAAATAGTGATACAAGGATAAATAAGTAAATAATTGGACAGGCTCGTAGAAGGGAGAGAATCCCGAAATTGGTTGGAAGATTGATGTATTGGCGGCCCTGGGAGGGCCGAGTGCTGCGCTCTGGTGAAGAAGGTGGTGACTCGAGTTTTTTTCGTTTTGAGAAGTTTGGTTGGGAGGTAGTGAAAAATTTTATATCGACGGCCATCTGTGAATTTGAGTCAATTCCGACGGCGTCTTTCGTTGCTTTTGGTGTATCTCGTGTCTGAGGATCGAGGAAAATATTGGCGACGTTCGTGGACCGACTGGAAGAAGTTCCATAAAATCGCATTACTACGCCTAACCTCCGACGACTTTCGTGAAATTTTGAGAGCGACCGCTCCAACTTGAGAAAATAGTACGCATGTGCTCAATGAAAAGGGGATTTCTGGGTGGCCGTGGCTGTTACCATACCAGAAGGACATACCGCATCCCTTGATCGGCTGATGATTGATTGATTGCCTAATGGATCGACTTTGACGATTTTCTCCTTTCTTCCCTGTTGATTTTCTGAATTCCTGCACCCGCTGTCCCTGCAGTGGCTCTGCAGCATCGTCTGCGCACGTCGTGTTTCGTGCTTATCGAACCGAGGTTTCCTACTCGTCGTCTTCGCCTGTGATAACTACTTCACCGCAAAAGTTACGTGTTGCCGAACGTTTTTTTTTGTAACAAGTCTTCATTAATCTAGTCTTGCTACTCTGCGATAATTTGAGAGCCCTTAAACCTGCCTAATTTATGTAATTTTACTAATCCTCCAACTAATTGTTTTACCACTTTGTGGAATTTAATGAATGAAGTCTTTCGTCTTAGAAGCTATAAGCATGTTGAGATCTGGATAGCTGCATCGAGGCTAGCGCCTCTTACGTGAGAATAATCTTTCTGCGATATAATCCACTGTACTAGTCTCGTTGTGAATCTGTTACATTTTCTTTTATTGTCAGAATATTAACATAGTTTAATTGCAGGTGTTGTACAAGTGTGAGATTTGGGGCCCCTTGAGGAAAAACTTCAGTCTGCGGCCTACGTGCCAAAAATAAGCCATAGTGAAAGAAGTTACGCCACATCTGCCGCTACAAATTGTACCTACCTTACAGCGAGGATTAAAGGTGAATATCCGAATAAAATAATTTAACAACATTTTGGTATGCGCTCTCGTTCCAGAGCCTCAGTGCTTTAATTTCGTCCCTACCCTGGGATAGTTGCAACTCTTGCTCTGAGGGGGATGACAATTTTGGCCATCTCCCCTTCAAATATTTTTTGACCGCTGAGCTGCGTTCTCCTTCTATCTGGAAAACGTCACAGAAGTTAAAGTACTATTATATATATTAGTACATTACCTATATATAATGTCCTTCAGACTCCCTTCTACACAAAATCTTAGAACCTATTCAGTCACGGCCTGCGTTTCCTCGCTCTTCACCTGGCAAACCAGTTGCCTGCCCACTTCGCGCTTGGCAGTCCTGGCTTGGCAGAAGCTCATCATCTTACCACGTCTTTCTTGGCTGTCTATCAGGGTGTGCAGTGGAGCTTCAATGGTGGGGGGACCCATACAATTCCATTCGGCGTTCCGTCTATAAGGGGCAGGTACGAATAACGTGTTCGGCCGTCTCTTCAGCTGCACCGCAGGGGCAAGTCGGGTCTCGTCTCCTGAAAAAATTAAGCTTGGAATTAAAGTTTCCTTGGCCTGTCAGCATCTGGGTCATCTCATATCTTGGCTGGATAAATGTTTTTGCTCTTCTCTCTCTGATATCAGGCAGGTGAGCATGTGTTAGTCTTCCTTGGGGTCCTAGGTTCCCCCTTTCCAGCCATGTATCATTTATCTATTCTTCAATTGCTGCCTGGTTGGCTTCAAGCGTCGTGGCACCTTGCAACGCTCTGCCCAAGCCATGTTCCACTTCGACACAGGCCCGATCTGGCCACCTGGATAGAATATGTATATTCTACGCCACTCTCATGTCAAGGACCAAGTCTAGGGGGCTCGCATCCCGACAATAGCGAGCGCCAACGTGGAGGTTGTGGCATATGCCCGGGTCGCGTATTTCCAATCTATACACCGTTTGAGCCCTGGTCGTAATCGTTAATGGTTTGGAGTGCGCTTTTGTCTCCAAACGGTACACTGATTCAGCCCAGAGCTGGGGAGGTGGAGCCGAATTGGTGGAGGGTTTGTGAAGCGTCTCTGCCCTCCAAAATGTACACTGGTTCAGCACAAAAATAGCCAACATTTTTTTTTTTAGCTCTGAAATTCAAACTTGGGAATCACATCCTGAAGCAGGGGGGACAAGGCCACCCTCATGGCTAGACGATGGTGTCCCTTCATGCAGGATTTTGATCCCCAACGGCACTAAGGTCCTCAAGTGGTCGATTATATGCGATTGAACCTCAGATTCGACGCATCCATTTCACTTTGGGGGGCTTTGGCTTTTAACCAACTAATAGGTAGTGGGGACATCAGCAAGTTTTCAACTTGCTCTAGCTCATATTACCTAAAGTTATAAGTAATACCTACTAGTGGGTCAAAAGTAAAGTTGCCCTCTCATTTTGATAATAGCAACATTTGCAATAGAACGAGTAGTTTCGGAGTTAATAAACAACAAACTGAAACGACTACTCACTCGACTTCTTGACCAAAAACCCCTTCTAGTGCCCCTTAATAGCCCCACAGAGCCCTGCGGTGTGGTCGGACAGGTCTGAGGTCCTCATAAATCGATTTTACGTACAAAATCTTCACAATCCAACTCACGTACTCACCGCACAAACACTACCTACGAGTTTGAAGTTATGTACACGCCAACTGACAAATTCTACGTGCCTCGAATTTTTCCCCACCAAACTTTTCAATTTTTGGGCCCTCGGAAATGAAAAAAAAAACCATCGGTGGGCGTCCCCGAGGCTCCACAAACAATTTCGTCTGTTTTGACCGAGATCGGAGGGAACGATAATCGGATAAATAATGCAGTAAAGTTGGTCAGAAAAGAAATCAACCCGGGACGTAACTCTCGTGGGCAGAAGTTGAGGAGGTCCGAAGTGGACTGATGGCCGAGATGGATGTGAACGAGGAAACGACCGACGTTGTAGGTACCTTTAAAAAACCGCTAAATGATTGTTGAAATAAATCACCCCTAATGGAACCCCAACTTATTATCATTTCCGCCTTAACATCAAGACTATTTTAGCTAAAGGATTTTTTTACACCCCTTTAACAGTTTATATGAGGTACCTACCTATAAGTTGCCCAATCAGAAGGTATTGTAGGGAAATCAAAAAGTTGCCAATACTACTTCATATGCACTCGAGAAACATTT
Organism: Pilophorus perplexus; assembly: GCA_955831195.1. Classification (NCBI taxonomy): domain Eukaryota; kingdom Metazoa; phylum Arthropoda; class Insecta; order Hemiptera; family Miridae; genus Pilophorus; species Pilophorus perplexus. The sequence continues at coordinate 29,218,634 of OY037015.1, forward strand.
ACCGTATCATTAAATGATAAGAACAAATTTTGTTCTTTGCTGCATGAAGAAGACATTGAAAAGGTTTAGTACTTATTGCCATAAAAAAAAATGAAGACTCGAATATTCTTGACCTAGTCAAGACCCAATTCTTGAAGAGCAGTTCTTCAACACAGTTAGGTAGGTAAGTACTGTGTTTTGGTTGATTATTCTCAGAATAATCAACTAATAGGTTTTTTCCTGGTGCGTGAGTGTGAGGCTACGTGAGGAGCTTACGCAAGCGCAGTGCTACGTTTCGTTGGCCAGTCCCACCAACTCACAGGTACAGGAGTGACATGTGAGGATCGAATTTGCTGGTCCAGGAGCGTGAGTGTAAAGGCGGCTCCACACATGCCGTGCTCGCCAAGCACCTAGCCGATGCTCGCCTGTTTCCTATTATTGTGGAGGGGTGCTTTGCAAGAATGCTCGTGCTAGGGGATGGATGCTCCGGCTGCAGTCGGTTTTGGTTTATTATTCTCGGAATAATACACCTACGTAATCGCGTCCGAGGTCGACGACTCGGATCGGCCTCAAAATTTGACGTTATCCATTTCAAGAGGTCTATACCTATTCTAAAACGCTGCAAATTTTACACTAGGGTTTATTATTCTATGATATAATTCTATAATTTTTCCCCGATTTTGAAGTGATGAACGACAGAATTATTGTTTTCCCACCTCAGACGCCTTCACAGGACTCCAATAGATGCTACCAGCCTTGAGAAAGGACCCCAAATAGTTTTTTTTTTTTTTTTTTTTTTTTTTTTTTTTTTTGCGTTGGTTTCTTGAAAAGTTAGCCAATACGGTGTTTGATTCTAGACGATTCAATTGTGGTCCAGGAAGAACAAAAATGTTGAACCGATTGAATGACTTAATTCTCGTAGAAGAAACTCAATAAAAATGTACCATAAATCATTAATGATTCACGACTCATAACCTATTCCTATTTTTTGTTAGTGATGTTGCAACATTTTACAACAATCGTGATTGTTGTAAAATGGGTCCTTGTATGAAGCCAACAACTACGACTACTACTCCCACCAATTTCGGAAGTTAATCAGTCTGAAATGCGACCAGTAGCGCTACGGAATAGTGGTAAACACCTTATTCCTTCATAAATCCACAAATTTTGTTGTTCTTACTCCAAGGTCAGGCATAGCTAGCCTTTCAGTAGTCTGCCAGGGATTCATCGATTAATTTTCTTATATGAACTACAAAAAAACCGTATATATCAAGAATAATAATATTATCACAATAACAATAATCTCCTTTCATTATTATTTTTTCCTACAGACCAAGCTCACAATGGATAACGTTTTTTTCTTTTTATAACGTATATATTTTTTAAACCATCGTAACAACGAACTAGTGACATCAACCACCAACGTTTTGATATTTTATTTTGGCATGACCCTCCGAATAAAAAGTTGCAGGAAAAATGTCACGAAAGGAGCGGATCTTTGAATGAAAAATTAATTTTTTTTTTCTGTTCTGAAGAGTTTCGCAAACAACAAAATCGTTGTTACCTACGGAACTTAATCTTCGTAGTTTTTCATCGGATAAAATTTGTTCGCCACTTTGTGGAAAGCCCTTGATTTAGGTGAAAAATCATACTTCACACTTCTCACTTCCCTGAAGCCATAATACACCGATATTATCTTTCGTCTTTGTCAGCTTCCATTCAAAAATCAACTTTCTGCAATGAGGAATAATTAGTAAGGAAGCCTCCTAATGGTAAGTATTACTTACCGTTAGAAGGCTTACAAATAATTCGAAAATGGAATAGGGATTTATGATACTTCAAAAGTATCGATATAATATCCTATCTATACATCTGGAGAGTATAAAAAAATATCGATACGAAACTTCCAAACAGTATCGATATTTTGAAGTATTCATACTTTCCAATACTTTTTTCAAAAATGGGTAGAAATGTCGTTTTCGTTTCCCTCCAGCAGCTGGATGTGGTCGTGGTACATCAAATTTTTTTAATTTTTCAAAGTGGCTGGTCTCGCAGCAATCTAGGTAGAGGTATAGGTAATGTCAAGTGTCTACATGTCGTAGACCTGTAGGTCTGTAGTCTACAGACTGTAGACTAGCTGTGGGTCTGTTAACTAAATGTTATATTAACCAGTATTGTTCTCTTGCAATTTAACTTTAAATTATTCATTTACCCTACTCGACGGCAACTCTAAACAGCTCATCACTTGATTATGCCCGAATTTTAAAATTACTTAAAAACTAGTTTTGATCCCATTTTAGGAATGTCGAAAAAGTATCGGTAGGGGGAGCAGCACAGTTGCAGACACTGCGGAAGTTAGGGAGAAAAAATGGTGAAGGGACAGGTTTCCGACAGGATCCGCGAAGGGACAGGACGATTTCCGCGAACTTTGAAGTTTCGCGACGCCTTTCCAATAACCCCCCTCGCGAGAAGAAGTTGTCAAAGGCCAGATGGGAGAGGTCGGGGGTTGGCTGGCTTTAGCCAGCAGGGGGTGGCCCCCCGTGGGGTGGGGTGCCGTGGGGGTGGCAGTTTATTATAGGTATTAATATAATATTTAATTAATTTAATTAAAGCCGCAGCCCGAGGAGGGTGACACGATTTAGGTCATCTTTATTCTAAGGCACTTCTAGCGGTCGGAAAAATCTGAAATTGGTCTTGTGAAAAATCCAGTTTGGCGAGCATAGTGCGAGAAAAGTCTGAAACCCCCAAAACGACGAGAAAAAGATGAAAGCATCAAAACTTTGCTCCACGAGGCGCATCTAAGCTCCAAAAGTGGAGCAAAAATCAAAAATTTGTATTTTTTAAGAAAAAACTGTGCAATATGGGAAAATTAGTTGTTGGGTCTGAGGCCAGGTTAGATACAGTCGGGGGTGGGGTGGCGTAGTCAGCAGGGGATGGCCCCCTAGTCAAAGAATAGTGATCCCCCCTGTGTGAAATTCGCTGTTATTATAAAAAAAAAAATTATTTTATTTATTTATTTATTTTTTGTTTTTGTTATTAATAGTAAACCAAAACGCTGCAAAATTTTACACGAACCTAAACCGCAAGGGCATCACTTCAAAATTGGGGTATTCTGGTTACTGCTTATTCTTCAGTTCTCACAAATGAGTTTGGTTAGGGAGAGAGAACGACTCCTCTGCTGAATACTAAATTGTTTATTCAGGTAAACAATTATAGCGTGGGGACCGGTTTCGAGCAACTAAGCTCATCTACAGCCCAGAGTGACTTGAGGTGGTTGAACGTACAATTAGTTCTCACAAAGTCAGCAAGACGTGTTTTCAACTCTAATTCGGCAAAACAAATCCAAAGGGGGTTAACAAGAAGGGTGGGAGTAAACAAGATAAAACAGATCCAGTTCCGGTAATGGCCTTCTTTTGGGGGCTTCTCCAAGTGGGCGCTAAATTGAAATCTGACCCTCGGCGAGGTGAGACGGCTCTGCCATTCGAAATGGACTCGGATTCGTGGTTTACGTGACCGGAAGGCCCGAGAAATAAACGTGAACTGTCACAACCTTAAAAGGAACCTTCCGACCCCCCCCCCCCCCCCCCCCCGAGACTCGCCCTTGAGATAGCCCAAGAAGTAAGTTTACCAGCAGGCGAAGTAAAAGTAGATAAAATCCCGGCAGAACCACCCAGTACAATCGAGTTGTATCGGAGAGGCGGTGTGGTTGTACATTATAATGTGTGTAAATACCGCTGGAGTCATATATCACTCGGCTATGATTAAGGGGTGATATCTTTCAAAGACTAAAAGGCCTGACCCCACCTCAACACCTTTGTTACTTGCATCATGGGAGCTGAGTACATCTTGAAATGTTGCCGAAGAGACGCTATGTTCGTCTGTAGTGCTGCACGCTACAATTATATTGGCATCCTGACAACCTGCTTGACATTCACAGCTCATTTCAATCTAGAAATTCCAGCTGCCGAGTATGCGAACAAATAGTATCAATTTTGGTAATCGCGAGAGAGATAAAAAATTCTGACCGACCTCAAAGTTTGACATGATTCGTTTCAAGAGGTCTAGATTCCGAAAACGAAATGTCCGTCCGCCGTTCGCCGCCCGAGCCGTTTTGAGCAATAGGATTTTTTTTAAATGTGAAATTTTGGCAAAATACTCGGGTTACCATCTAGTTGTGCCCGCAGGTTTTCAGCCCGATCGCCCAAACCCTTGGGGCGCAGTGGAGCTACGGGAGGGGTCTTCAAAGGTTTTTGGCTAGGAGGTCGAGTTAGGTGTCGTTTTCGAAGTATTTTTCGGGGTCTCAGAGAGATCCAATTTCACCGCGGGGATCAAGGGCTAGACACTTCAAGCGTTAAACCATGGAAGAAGGAAAGGAAGTTTCACTTCATAGGGGGTGGTGGGCTGGCGAGATTAACGCAATCTGAGCGCGTATCCGTTGTCACTAGTAAATTTTCCAGGTGCCCGCTATACCTACTAGGCAGAGTCCGGCATTTGCGGTTCGCGAATATTTGGGGAATATAGCCTGCTCCCTCCGGAGGGCATCGGCCGGGCGCCAGACGCAGCTACCCCCGAGAGATGGGAGGGTTTGAAGTTCATTAAATGAACTTGAAGTTCATTAAATGAGTAAATTTTACTCTCTGTAAAAAATGCATAGAGGGCGGGCTGGCGATAAAAGAGCAAAAAAATCCAGGTGGGTGTAATTTGGCGCGATCTGTGGATATAAAGGCAAACTCCTTGGCTCTTATTGGTATCGAGGATACTCCGGGAGTATTACACCCAGAGGTGTCGCTAGCGGTCGATTGCAGGATCAAATGGCGGGGGGGGGGGGGGGGGGGGTTGAAAAGGAGGAGAGCTTTTGGGCATGTCTTGTTAAGCAGAGTGGAGCCTCATTTCCTTCTTCCATGAATAAAACTGCCCCTTATAAGGGTATACCTTTATTCACTTGTATAAAGGGTATAAAGGTATACCTTTATTCACTTGTTGGGTCATGACAATAAAATTGTCAATTGGGTCAATAAAATTTATTTAATCACCTTCACCAGTTTCCGGTTCGTGGGAAAATTTTCAATTCAACCTCCGTATTTCGAGGTGTTTACCTCGGTGTTTACCATTTTCTCAGGTAATGTCCGTGCCGTGCAGGCTATTTCTCCCAATAAAAACGCGCAAATTTTACAATGGTTTATTATTCCTTGATATAAATTGTGTGAAAATAATTCTATAACAACGAAAACAAAAATTAATTTAATTCTGGCAACCCTACCCCGCAGCTACAGAAAGTGAACAGCCTTAACATGTGAACAAAGCCCGTTGAAAAAGGTGTTGACATTTCTCCAGTCGGCGACTTGACGCGACACCTTTTGGAAGGTCGAACATATCCTGGTAAATAAGGAGGCTTTACTACACACCTGAGCATGAAAATTAATGATACAGCAGAATGGAATAAATGACATATTCCCACGACTTGTTCTATTAATGTTTGAGCCGCAAGTGCGTGACGTTCGTTAGTAACTCGGTAACAAGTTTATAATCGAGAATTAGAAAAAAAAGAAATGCCCATCTACGGAAGGGATCGGATTTCGCAATGTTTTCTATCTTTCTCGGCGTGAAAATTCCTCCCGTCCTTATCAGGTAAACAAAAGATTGTCCTCGACCTTCTCCGTCCTGCTCTGAATTGTATGAGCTCTGCACGAGAAGGCCGCATATCTGTTAACACTCGGATGTCAATTGCATAAACGGACTGTTTCCACCCTGAGTGGCATAGTATTTTTATACGGACAGGGAAATAATTACCGGGTTTGGTGCGCTGGCTGAGGTAGCTAATGAGGAGAAATTCTTTTTTTCTGTTGGCTTCCAAGACCTCCCGCGTTGTTTCACGCGGTCCACCGGCGCCTGCCCCTCATAAGGACAAAAGTAGGAATTTATTATTCGATTTGCCGCATGAACCGAAGGACGATCCGCCGAAGACGTAAACAATCCCGAGAAAATACCTCGTCGCTTCGGCTACCCCACGCTACAACTGATTTTTTGGGTACCTACAGTGTAGGTCCTACACATTAGCACGAGCCAGCGACATGATCGTTATAAGTAGAGCTCGGATTGATATACTCGACAAAATCACCAAATATGCTTGAAAAACAGCTTATTAGGTATAACCTAGTGTATACACTAGGTTATACCTAATAAGCTGTATACCTAATACACTATGTTACATATATATATATGTAACATAGTGTATATAATATACACTATGTTGTATACCTACCTAATGGTTTTCTGATATATAGTATTGTAGTATTGAGTATAATCATATTATACTCAATACTAGAATATATATTATACTCAATAGATATATCAGAAAACCCCATCGTACCTACGCTTTTCATATGCTCAAAAAACGCCCAAAAATATAAACAACCAGGAGCCTGTTTGGACATGTAACAAGTAGGTTTACGAGGTTATCGTAGGTTTACGTGGTTATCGTATGAGGCTTTATAGCACCAACGAAGTGAGTATTAAAAGTGTGGCAAAATAGCACATAATTAGTAGATCACGGGGACTTCCCGATGCAGGAAATATCAAATTACCGTCCATCAACTTTCAATAACGCAACCCCTGGTTCACTCGGAACACACGTAGCAACCTGTCGTTCAGCGTAAAAAGCTCATTTTAACCGACGACGATCTGTTCAGAACAGACGCCAAAGTTTTGGCGTTACGAAAATTTCCCGAGCATCTAATCCCTAGTAAGGACGCTAATGAGAAGAAAGAGGTTTAGAAGAAAGGCACCAAAAAAAGCCCTACATCTAGCGTACCTATGTTTATTGACGATATCTTTGTCTTGTGGACTCATGGTCGGGCTGCTGTGGATGGGTTCTTTGCCGAGCTGAACTCCTCATACTCAGTCTCCTTTACCTGGACCATCTCGCCGACCACCGCCCCTTACCTTGATGTGGACATCACATTGAGTAGTAATGGCTTGGAAACCAAAGTGCACAGAAAGCCAACAAATGCACAGCTATATCTTGAATACTCAAGGTTCCACCCGCCCCGCTTAAAGCGCTCCATCCCCAGGTCCCTAGCCATACGTGGACATCGCATTAAATGCGATGCAAATTTTGCATCGTCAGAACCGACCTGGAGGCGTACATCGAAAACGTACCGGCTTTGGAGAGCCGCCTGTCCCATAAGGACCTGGAGGCAAGCGCGCGAACGTACGAGGAGCCTGGCCTGCACCCCTGTGGGAGCGTGCAATGCCGGCTGGACAACATGGTGGACTCGGACCAGGGGTTTACATCCGCTGGCACCCCATTCACATACAGATCAAGAGGGAGATACTCAGACTGCAACACGAAAAACAATGTTTACCTCCAGTGTAGATTATGTGACTCGCTCTATGTGGGGAAATCAATAACGGACTCTGTATGAACAACCACAGACATGCTGCATCGTCAGGAGCAAATGAGCCGGACTCCCTCCATGCCGTTGAAAGTGGGACCAACTTTGACGAATGTTGAAAGATCAAGGTCCTGCACTGTTTGTCAGAGGATGTCTCAGACAAGATGTCCGCATCAGTGAGCGAGCACATCAATGCCTGTTTCATGCTCTGTCACACGCCACCAGGACTCAATCGAAATCACTGAACGGTGGCAGCGCAACGCATGCCCTTTCTGTGTTTAGCGATTTAATTAATGGTGACGGTTTTTCTACAATGTTGACCCTTTGTCGTAACTTTTGAAGGATGAAAATGTTATGTATTTAATACATAAATCATTCAAGGAGCTCATTCGGGAGCACGACGAGATTCTCTATGTTGGCCGCCTTGCTCATCCACAAAATGTCAAAAAACGTTTACCGAACAGCCCTACAAGAGACTACCTACCTTGGAGACGGCGTTTTTCCTTCTGTAATTGCTTTCCCATCAAGTTTTTTCGAGACCATTTTTCTTGATGGTGCAATGAACTTCAACATGGTCGTTTGTCAGGCAAGGCTCTATAAATTAGGGATCGTATCACCTTTGATTGAAGAATCAAGCAAAATGTGATACAATAATTGTGATTATCTTTTTAAACATCTTCAGTCCCAAATTGTGTAATGGCTCATAACTGATTGACTGAAGAGTGCATAAAATTCCCTAGAGCAATGCGTTTCAAATATTTATTGCAAGTGGGATTTAAAAAAGAAAACCTCTGCTGCACAGCTCGTATACTGCCAAAGTAAAAAACCGACCACTGCGCAACCAAAGATAAAACTGAAGCTTCGGAATAAAGACGAATTCATTCATTAGGTTAGGATATCCTTGTACGTGGGATAGCTCGATTTGGGTACGTTAGGAATCACCCAGACGCGGGTCACTGTGTACCTACTCGAAATCAGCGAACGGAGGACGGAAGTGTTTTCTCGATCATTGTAAACTCCCGCGCGCCGCTCTTTCTCTGCAGTCGTCGGTGGCGGGGCGGCGTCCCGGGCTTTCCCATCAGTATTTTCGGCAGGTTAGTATTTGACTGGAAATGTAGGAATCCCGAGCCAGAGCGAGGAGAACCTACATTGACCTTTGGTCTGGTCCAACGAGAGTTGGAGGAAATATGGACTTATCTTCGACACCACAGCCGCACAGAGGGATGAAACCCGAATCAAGCGGCTCAAAAGTCTGTAGGTAATGACAACTAAAGGTCGATCTACGTAGCCCTGCAATGTCTACTGAATGGTATGTAAATAGGTTTTGACGTATTTCAGTAAAATGTAGCTTCCAGCACGAAAAATAGACGGAAAATTTGAAAATTAAGTTAAAATTGAATTAATCAAAAAAACGCTGAACAGATTTTTATTTTCATTTAAGTATTCATTTTTTTTTTAAACGACACCTAACTCGATTCCTTAGCCAAAAGCGTTTAAAAAAACCCCTTCCCGTAGTCCCATTTTAGCCCAATAGCGCCCCACGGGTTTGTACGATCGGGCTGAAAACCTTGCGGGGACAACTATAACTATTATAGATGGTAAACGAAGTATTTTGTAGAAATTTCAGATTAAAAAAAAAAAAAAAAAAAAAAAAACATTCCTACGACCCAAAACGGCCCGGACGGCAGACGGACATTTCGTTTTGGAATCTAGACCTCTTGAAACAGATAATGTGAAATTTTGTGCTCGATCGGAGTCGTCTACCTCCGTCGCGATTACAAAGGTGTATTATTCCAAGAGTAATAAACCACAAGCCCCGCAGCACCAAACGTGCTGGGCTTTACCCCACTGAACTAACAACTTTCAGTTATGAAATTTCCAACCATTGTAGAAAAAATGCTGGCGGTGACAATTGGGACGCCGCGGCGGGCCGTGCACACTTTCGTCCTAGCAATATTGAAGAGAGAAACAGGGAGTGGGAGGGGAAGGCTGAAGAACTACCCGTCCTCTCACACTTATCCCTATCTCCCTCAAAAAGCAGGAGACACGGACTTATAAGAAGAGGCCATACCCGGCTAACCAAAGGAACTGCCCTGAAGTAATACTAACTTGGTACCTAGGAACGTAATTCCGGGGCAGTTTCCTGAGAGAAATTAGGGTGTTTTTTAGAGGGTATACTGTATAAGCAGGAGCCCCACATGAACGTATTTCCCCGCCGTCAGTCTATAAAGGATTTTTCATCTCGTTGAAAAAAACAACAAAAAAACGACTTGGAGCAATAAATTGAGATGGAATAAATTAAATTAGCCCATGTACAAACAAGTTTAATGAACGATCCCTAAACGTTCGCTAAATTTCGTTCCTTTTTTTCATTTTTCCAAAAGATCTTCGGTGGAGCGTGGCAACGCTGTGCCGCCTTCCATCCTCTTGCTTTTCCTTCTCAGTAAAAATTTCGCACGTATTCTCAATCGTAAAAAAGTTCAATTTTACAATCATAACCAAGATTACTACCTCAATCTAGTAACAAACAAAGCTAGATAGCAATTACTAATAATCATTATTACACTATAGTGCTATAGTTTATATCTTTGCTATAGCAACGAATGTTTATCGTTCCTCGCTCGCGTAATGTTTTTCGGTAGTTAGGTCATGGCTAAAGCAGGTTCATGATAGAATACCATTTAAAGGGTATGTACAGGGGAAACCCCCATCAAATCCATCATTCCTAAAGCTGATTTCGAGAAACTTGCAAATTTTAAAAGTTTGCATAATATTATGAATAAATTGACGTCAGGGATAAAATTGATAAAAACGCTGCAAATTTTACACACGGTTTTATTGTTCTTTGATATGGGATAATCGTGCAAAAATGAATCTGTGTCACTAAGAAATAGGTATATAAATGTGTTGGTCATCCTCCGTGTTATACCTAAGAAATAGGTATATAAATGTGTTGGTCATCCTCAGGTCGATGTGTTGGTCATCCTCCGTGGCTGTACTGGCCTTCATAAGTTGTAGCCCCATAAGTGCCTCACAGATCTCCACGGTGAAATCGGAGGTTCTGGGACTCCCCAAAAAAGGATTCTACGTCCTAAATTAATTCGAAAACGACACCGAACTTGACCCCTAGCCGAAAACCTTCACGTAGCCCCTTTATAGCCCCACGGGTTTGGGCGATCGGCCTGAAAACCTTGCGGCCGCAATGAGGTGGTTAGGGTGAGAAATGACTCCTCTGCTGATATCAGTCAGATCAGAATATCAGGTTCACACCTGAATATCAACTGTTTCCAAGTTACCTTGGGCTGTAGATGAGTATAACTGCTCGAAACCGGTCCCCACGCTACAATAATTAAACAATTATTGTTTAATTAAATAAATAATTTAGTACTCAGCGGAGGAGTCATTTCTCTCCCTAACCACCTCATTGGATTCGACCTCTGCACCGTCGGCAAAAACCTCACTTTGCGGGCACAAGTAGATTGCAAACCGCACTCGTGCGGTGGCCTTTAACGACGAATATTTCTCACCGATTTTCACCCTAAATGTTCTTTCACTCAAGAACAACTTGAGGCAGAGGAACAGGGAATTCAGGAGGAATGGTAGAATCTTCTAGAGTCCACTGTGCCAAAATATCAAGCGCCGACTGTAGGCTCCTTCCAAAAATGCTGCTGCTGTGTTTTTCCTTCGTTCGTAGCAATCTGGGAAAGCCAACCCCGTGGAGCTGATGAGTTGTGGAATGGTCACTTCTGAACCCAAATGTATGGTCTGGTTTGACTGATGACACCTGAAGAGAACTTTGACACCTCTTGAGGAGAATCTTCTCAAACAGTTTCCCCAGCAGAGCTCGGTCGATAGCTTGCCGGGTGTTGCCGGGGTCGCCTGGCTTGAGAAGTTCTCAATGAGAACAACAAGGAAACGTTGACACCTGCGGGTTCCACGCAGCCGGCACGTACCCAAGGCGCAGGAGTGCATTGTACAGGTTCAGGAATGCTTTACACTTCCTGGGGAAGTTCTTGATCAGATCTGCTGTTATCAAATCCATGAGCTTTCTTATTCTTTAAACCGTTCATTGCTCATTTTAGATCGTCTGGATTGATTGGAGACGGTGGAAGTGACATCTGCAATGTGCTTTTGAGTTCCTCCCATACTTGAGCTGAAAACAGATCGTAGGTACGCACTCTTCCTAAGATGCGAAATACTACTTAAATTAAGCAGTATGGGGGCGTTCGAGGGGCTACAAATGGGATTTTTGACCCAGGAGGTAAAATAAGGAGTCGTTTTCCGAGTAATTTTTGATGTCTCACGTCTTTTCAAACAGTGTACAGAAACACTTTTTTTTCTCAAGTTTTTCAAAAATATTTTCTTAATAACACAGAATTAATTTTGCACAATACACATACATAGCAGGAAACATTAAGAAAATCAAAGAAAGACGAATTGAAGGAAGGTATTTCGGCCTTGAGCTTTAAGAAAATTCTTATAAAAAACTTTCATATAGGGTAAATGTACAAAATAATCAGTAAATAATAATCAGTTTTATTTCAACGTGAGCAAACATATCGAAGATAATCCTCAACCAAGCTTTTACCTGAACGCCATGGCTGCAGCCTTGAAGGGGTGGGAAATGACTGCCAGTGAGAGTGCCCTCCTCAGCCTACCTGCACGATTAGGAGGTTTTAAACCACAAATTAGGGACAGGAAACCTCACCGAACGTCAGGATGCACAAGAGACCTCACAGCTGCCCACACACAAACTGGTCAGCGCTATCAAAACAGGGGCTCCTCTTGATTACGGCCAACACCAGCAAATTTAAAGAGCCATCAGGGAGTGCAATAAGAAACAAGCTGAATTAGATCAACGGGTCAGCCATCAGCTTCTGAATTCCGTGGCAACCCCGACAGAAACGAGTCCTTGACCGGATCATGCGACTTTGCAGTGGCTGACCGTTCTCCCTACAGACGGTTTCGATCTCTCAGCTCGGCAGTTTCGGGATGCAGTAGCCACCGGATACGGCCGTACCCCTGCAGCACTACCCGATGCGTGTGATGGGTCTGATTTACTGTCTCAAATGCCTAAACTGCATGAAGGGTGGCCTCGTCAAACTAGGCCATGATGCAGTCAGGGACGAGACAGTCATGCTGGCTGAGGCCGCCTGGGGAGTAGTTGCTCTTGAGCCGGTACTGCAGGAAGGGACCGAAAGGGGCCGGGAATTGGTGGCTGTTTTCAAAGTGGAAGGAGTCTGGAAGAGTTGGAGACCGGCGTTTTTCGACTACCGCATCACAAATGCTGACGCCGACTCCCATCTCTCCCAGGACTGGCCACGAATGGTAGAAGCAGCGGCCAAAGCCAAACCAGAAAATTTAATATTTAATATGACTGAATAGCAGAAGACGCGAGGGGATCGTTCACCCCCTTATTTGCTCAGCCGTCGCGACGGCGCCCTTCATCCTGAATTCCAGGCCTTCCAGTGAAGAATGGCCATGACCCTCACCACTAAATGGAAAAAGCCCTTGGGTGGACAAGGGTTAGCCTGCAGGGGGCACTCATCAAGGCGGTGTCCCTTAGACCCGGGGGGGGGGGGGGGGGTATGAGTGAGATCCTGAGATCTTTGGGTATGGAAGATGGCGGAGCCCTCCCATGGATTGAGGAGTGAAGAATGCCAAGGAAGAATGCAACTGATCAAATCTTGGTTCTTGCAAACCTCAAAGCTACCAAAGTTCGCGTAAAACCTGTTGAAGCCTTCAACTTGAAGGTCTGTTATTTTTCGTCCGGCCATCATAATATGACATATTATGTTGGTGATTCCTGTCTTTTTGGTTTCCAAGTTTCCTCGTTAGTAAAAACCTGATATCGTTGAAATTGTGTACCTAATTTCGTGAACTCTATCGCACGAAATTCAGCAAAACCTTGGTTCAGGGTTATCTTCGCTACGTTTGCTCACGTTTAAATAAAAGTGATGATTTGGCATTATTAACCTACCTATATCAAAGTTTTTTATTAGAAATTTCTTCAAGCTCAAAGCCAAAATACCCACCTTCACTTCGCCTTTCTCTGGGTTTTCTGAATGTTTCCTGCAATGAATGTGTATTTGCGCAATCTTTGTTTTTTCATTTGAGACCGCCAGAGAACATTCAAGTTGAGAGAAAAAAAACCAGCTGTGAAAACAACGCGGAAACGCCAATCGAGAGGAGGCTGAGTGCCAATGTCAAGAACTGCGGGTCAGAGGATGTTTAATGTCAACCCAACCACCTGGTGAGCGGGTCTTTTTTTTTTCTTCTCTAATCTCGTTATGTTTTTAACTCCTGTCCTTCTGAAGTTCGGAACGGAGAAGTGGAAACGATAAAAGCGATGATAAATGAGCCACGATGGGGAGGAAGGCGAGAAATCTGCGCAGCGAAGATGAAGAGGGCGGTTGAAACCTGCCTGGCAACATCCTCGAGGGAACGTTGACAGCGCCGTAACGTACAACGTAGACCTACGTTACGACGCTGCGTACCTGTACGCACTCGTCCGCTTACCAGGAACCACAATTAAATTTTTCCATCAAGTTGAAGTGGAATTCCAAAGTTGCAGCAAAATGCCGAAAACAGGACCTGTCGATGGTAGGCTCATAACCATTGAGGAGGACTATCTGTAGACTCAAATCAAATCAAATCAAAACTTTTATTTGCCAGAAACACAGAATGTATGGGCAATGGTCAAAAAATACATAGGAACAGGAAAAAAACAAGAAAAAACTGATTAACTTAACCTAGGTATAACAAAACAAAATACAGGCACACTACATGGACCAATTCACGGCGTCAGCAAAAAACTCATCAAAGCTGTAAGGAGCAAGCCTGATGAGGAAACCCTTGATACGGGCCCTGAACGCACCAGCTGGAGCATCCCGGATATCTGCTGGGAGAGCGTTACAAAATTTTAGCCCCCACCAGGTGGTGATATTCCGGGAAGTACTGGCCTACATTCCAATTATCTATGAAAGGAAAACTTGGAGGAGTTCACTACCATTTAAAGAAGATTTCTTAGAGCAGGTCCAACTTAACACGATCTATTATCAGCACTTGCTTCGTCTTAAGCAAAATTTGAGGTCGGGGATTTTTTTCCGAGGACTTGCTTTCCATCGTCCGGGGATTTTTTCCTAGAATTACTAGTAAGGAATTGTTGAAGTGGGGATTTTTTCCTACATTGTTTTTTTGCGTTGGATGTGACATCTCCGTCTCTCTAAGAAACTCCTAAGAACAAAATTTGAGGTTGATCAAAAATTGTCCACCCTTGCCACTAAAAGTTGATCTTTCATTTACAACCCGAAACTGTTCAACACTCAGAAGGTGTTCTTGAATCGGAAGGTCCCACATCGCTAAAAACTTCCTGTTGAAGCTATTTTACACTCGCGATACTTACGTCACGCTAAATTACGACGGTTTTTCAGGCTGCGGCTCGTTCACTGGTTGAGTGGTTTTACGCGTATTTGATGTCATTTCATGAGTTTTCGGGCTTTATCAAATGAAACGATTATACACCGATTGGACGCTGCGGCTAGAGCCGCTGTCACAACGACCTCATTCAAAACCCTTTTCGTTTTTGGTGTCGTTTTGATAGCTTCAAATTTTGTTATTTTGTGTTTCATGGTGTGTGAACGAATTTAGAAATGCAACGACGAGAGACTGCAGATGGGATTGAGGAGGTCCATGCAATACGGGCTTAAACCTAGTCAAAAACAACATCAGCAGGCGATCTGAGAAAATCAGCCTCTAAATTTTCCAACATGCACCCTGTAACGTGAATATCTACCTGCTCTACTTTTTGTACAAACCTTTTTCCTTCAACTTTAGGTATTATTCGTCTACTACAAAAAGTCTACTAAGTAAGGTATTTATTAATAAAAATTACTGTACCTATCGGAGAAAACTATCGTTTGGAGTTAACAAACATTGAATTTTGTGGTTTATGTCCACCTATGTCATACACCTAATGTAATACACAGGTGTATTACAATAGGTCTATGAAACCGCGGGCCTCAAAATTTGGCATTATACGTATCAAGATGTCCAGATGCCAAAAACAAAATGTCCGTCCGCCGTCCAAGCTGTTTGGGGCAGTAGGAATTTTTTTTTTTTTAATCTGAAAATTTGACAAAATACTCGGTTTACCATCTAGTTGTGCCCGCAAGGTTTTCAGCCCGATCACACTAACCCGTGGGGCGCTTAGGGCTAAAATTGGTCTATAGGAGGGCTTTGTGAAGGGTTTCGGCTTTGGGGTAGGGTTAGGTGTTGTTTTCGAAGTATTTTTGGACGTACAATCCGTTTTTTGGGGGTCCCAGAAGCACGTTCAAATATTTTCCGAATGATTTTAGACGCACTATCAATTTTTCTAGGTCCCACATCTCTGCGGCAGGACTGCAGCTTCAGACTGGTATACATAATATGTATATTATGTATACCAGTATAGGTATACATATTATGTAAACTCTTAATCATAGGTAGGTATGTATCGCTTACATGGAGCCACAATTGGAGAGTTCGTAACAGACTTTAAAACCATGATGACCAATGTACCCAAATGTGCAATAACGGTGCTAGCTGATGATATGAATATAAATCTGTTAGAGGCAAAGGGTGTCACAAAAGTAGCTGAATATTATAATTTCTTGCATGAAGTTGGTATTGTTAGCTGGATAAATGTACCCAGGAGAGGAAATAGTAACTATTTCCAACTGTTGTCTAGACCACATCATGGTCAAGTCCTCACGTGATGTCTTCGCAACCTCAAAATCTGCTATTTCAATTAATATTGCGGATCACTATCCAGTAGCGTTTTCAATAAAATCTTCGAGGATATCTAAAAAAAAAGTTGTAGCAGAAGGGCGTGCAGTTAAAAAAACTGAATAAGGAAAAATTAAGTGAATTATTGAACCTAGTTGATTGGAGCCCTGCTGGGCTATCTCTATACATTTAGACATGTATACACCTATACATCGGCTGATATTAACCAGGCGTATGATACTTTTGTCTCAATCAATTCTGAACAGCTCTATTGAATTATGCACTCTTGTAGTTATGGACCTAGACCGTCGACGGTCGGAGGCGAATTAACAACAACTAACTATGTCCAACAGATGTTTCTAGGTAGAATAAGCTGCTATATTCCCTAGTCATAACCAGTAATCTTTACGTGTATTGCGCAGTTGTGCCTGAAGATGGCGCTTAAGCCGAAAGCTTGACGAATAAAGAGAGGAAAAATCACCAGCCGTTTTTGTTGGCGCAAGACCCCCGTCGTTCTCCTTGAATACTACCGGCCATAAAAACATTCTTTGAAAAAAAAATCAAAAAAAATTTTTTTTTTTTTGAAATATAAAAATCCAAAAAAAAATTCTAATTTTTTTCATTGACACAGAAATAAATTTTTGCACTAGTAGGTACCTAACCTATATCAAAGAATAATAAACCCTTGTGTAAAATTTGCAGCGTTTTTCACAACCATCGGAAGAAAATTAAATTCTGAATTCAAAAGCCATTTCAAGCATTTCAAGCTATGAACAGAGCAAAGATGCTGAGCCATGTGGGATCAACAAGGAGCTTGAACTCTGCCTCAGAAGAAGAAGTAAATAAAACGATATTATCAATCAAAGGGTGGGATGGAATCTCATCGGATTTAATAAAAAAAACGTGGCCTTCTCAATTCCTTCACCACTAACCCATTTAATTAATAATAACCTCAGCCTACTGAATGGAAAATACCCAGATGCTCTCAAATCGCGCTAGTGCGGCCCCTGTTTCAAAAAGGACTATAAACTGATGCCTACATTTACCGACCTATTCTTTACTGTTAAATTTCGCCAACATTTTCAAGTGATTAGTAAAATCCTAACTAATTAATTACCTAGAAGAAAAAATCTATTAGCTACTTTACAATACGTATTCAGAAAAAATCGGAGTACACAAGATGCCCTAGTGGAAGTAATAGCATAATATATATTATATCTCAGAATATTTGATTTATTATATCTCAGAATCAATGAACAACAATCTCAAAATAATGGGAGTGTGCATAGATCTCTCCAAGGCATTTGACTCCATAGAAATATCAAGGCTTACGCTACAATTGTAAAGAGATGGGGTGGGATGGGGAGTTCAGGCTCATTGTTGATCCCACTTGGCTCAGCAAATCTTTGATCGGTTCATAGCTTTTGAATTCAGAATTTAATTTTCTTCCGATGGTTGTAAAAATGCATTAGATGCAAATTAAATTTTAATCGGTTTGCGATATCACTAAAATCAGTGAAATGTTCCCCTTCACAAATTAATTTTTTAATTTCGGTCTCTCCTTCAGTATTACGGCCCAATGCGATGTTTACAGTTTTCCATACTTTCGAGAGAGTATCTGACAAGGTGATTAAATCAAATTTTGATGAATGAAGTATTCGTTTTTTGTTTTGAAGAGAAGAGTTCGCAGTATATTTCTATACCGCACGTACTTACTGGTTATGAAGTTGTGCATTCTGCGGATTCCTCTTAGCTAATCGGGCCGGCGAATCGTGTCGATTGATTTTCACTAGAGCAGCGGTTGTCCAGGGCTTAAGTCTACGAGATTTGTGATTAGTTCGTTTAGCTACGAAAGTGCATAATTCAATGGAGCTGTTCAGAATTGATTGAAACATAAGTAATACCTCCAGATATAAAAATAAATTGCTGTTCGTTAGTCTCGCTAAAACTCGAGAACGGCTGGACCGATTTGGCTAATTTTGGTCTTGAATTATTTGCGGAAGTCCAGAGAAGGTTTAAAAGTGCTAACCGCACTGATGGTCTCTTCCTTTATCGCGAACGGAGCTTTCCGTCGAGACGAAAAGCCGGGTCAAAATTTGACGCTATCTAATAGCGTCGTTACTAGGGATTACTAGGAAAATTTTCGAAACGCCATAACCCGGTACAACTTTTGGCCTCCGTTTTGAACGAATCGACGTCGGTTAAAAAAAGCTTTTCACGCTGATTTCAACGACTACAAAACGATTTCTGAGCGATAACCCGTTCGGAAGTTATTTGAAGGGGTTTTTTGGGGTTTTTTTTCCGCCCTTGAGTATTCTTAGGGATTTTTTCCCGCCCTGCAGGATTTTTTTTCCGGGGGTTTTTTCCGATTACCGGGTTGTCAGACTTCTGTTAAGTAGCCAAACTTCGCCGACACAAAGCGACAAACTGCCTGAGAGACTCTCAGTGAGAGTACAAATAACGCTATCGTAAATTTATAATATTGCTGACTCGAGCCCAATCCATAGAAACGATCGCTTATGACGCGTTTTACAATAATTGTAACACAATTATTTTGTAATACTTCCTCTAGAAACTCCTCGAAAGGGTTACAGTGTACATCCCCGTCCGTCCCTTTTAAGGAGATGTCAATTTATTTCGTGTTCTCTAGCTGTTGAGGAGGCCGGTAGTGCTCTGGGGATTTTTTATTCTCCTCCGACTTCCTCGAGAACGACCTTACAAATGAGACCAATTTTTAAGTCCGAGAAAATGAATACTAATGTTGACCACCTGTTGTGAGCAATTCGTGAGGCTAAAATGGGCGTGCTGAGACCATGTATGCCAACTTGATGACGAAGTATTTCACAAGTCATGAAAGATAATCTGAAATTAAGGTGAAAATTAGATTACACGGGGAATATGTTCATAATATCAAGCCTAGGATCACTATGAGTCGATTCTACGGCCACAGTTGTTCGAAAACGACACCTCACTCTACACCCCAGCAAAAGCCCTTTAAAGATTGAGCAGGTCTGTGCAATAAGGGCGTCCAAACCTGTAGGTAAGCCCTTTTAGCAGCGATTGCAAAAATCGATCCGCCATGGTTATTTCTACACGGGTAGCTACCATATTTTAGGAGGAAATTCGGATTTGATTTGTTGGTGTCCTTATTTTTGCGTGTTATACGCCCTTTTGGTATATTATTCTTGGAATAATACACCTATGTAATCGCGACGGAGCACAGGGGACAAAAATGCAAAAAACCTGGCCAAAACTCGAAAAAATAAAAACGCTGCAAATTTTACACTAGGGTTAATTATTCTTTGATATAGGTTACTTGTGCAGAAATTTAATTCTGTGCCAATGAAAATTTTTTAGAAAAAACAAATTTTTTTCAAGAATGTTTTGTTTTTACTAGAAAAATATTTGACCTCTTGGGATACTTCAAAAATCCCATTTTCAGCCCCATGAAAGCCTTATAGATCGCAACAGTGAAATAGGATCGTTCCGGGACCCCCAAAAATAGATTATATGTTCAAAAATACTTCGAAAATGCCACCTAACTCGCCCATAGCCAAAATCCTCCAAAAAACGCCTCCCGCAGCCTCATTGTAGCCCCATAGCGCGCCACGGGTTTGGGCGATTGGGCTGAAAACCTTGCGGGCACAACTATGTAGATAGTAAACCAATTATTATGTCAAAATTTCAGATTTAAAAAAAATTCCTACTGCCCAAAACGGCCCGGACGGCGTACGCCGCGGCGGAGGGACATTTCGGATTTAGAATGTAGACCTCTTGGAAAGGATAATGTCAAATTTTGAGGCTGATCAGAGTCGTCGACCTACGTCACGAAAACATAGGTGCATTAGTCCAAGAATAATACACCAAAATGGAGCTAAAATTCTTTTAATCCATGGAATGAGACTTCTACCATCCAGAAAGTAAGTTTACAGCGGCTCCTGTGGCGAGAGGGATTTTTTTTTTTCAAGTTTGTGCACCTGGCTTGAAGGCGGGGTCATAACAGTCACTGTCAGTTTGCTTCTTAGCGCGTTTCTGTAGACCGTTTTGTTCAGTCACTTGTGTTAAATTGCTGCCTAAACAGGGTCACATGAGTCATTAGTAATGACTTATGTAATGACTCATTACACACTTATAAGTAATTTTCAATAAATACCTACCGTGTCAACTTAAATCCAAATCCCTTTGTTGTTATTATAACCTACTGATTTTCAAGACTTCCAGCGTCATAAACGTGGTCTGGACAGCAGTTTAGAATTGTTTAGACAATTTTCCCTTGTTCAGCATACTAAAAGACATGTAAAACGGGACTTCCTGAGTTTTGGCCAGGTTTTTTGGCGATTTTGCTCTGTGCGGAGGTCGAAAATTCAGATTGGCCTCTAAATTTGACATCATACGTTTCAAGATGTCTAGATTCTACAAACGAAATGTTCGTCCGTCTATTTCCGGGAGTAGGATTTTTTTTAAATCTGAAACAAAAAATATTTCACAAAATACTCGTTTTACCATCTAGTTGTGCCCGCAAGGTTTTCACAAACCCGTGGGGCTATGTGGGGCTAAAAAGGAGCTCCGGGAGGGGTTTTAAAAGGGTTTCAGCGATGGGGTCGTGTCAGGTGTCGTTTTCGAAGTTTTCTTGGACGCAGAATTCATTATTGGGGGTTCCCAAACCATCCGATTTCACCGAGGGGATCAATGGGGCTTTCATAGGACAAAATGGATTTCGAATGAGGTGTGGTATAGCCAGTAATTTTGAACGTAACACTGTAGGAATACACCGTACAGGGTCATGCGGGGTAAATGGAAACAAGAGCCATTATCGCCCCTGCAGTAAGTAGATTGTGGAACTAAATTTCAGATAACCTTATCAATGCAAACTTGATGAGAGATGTAAGGGGATTCTCGCATTTTGTGAACAGTTCATCATCACGTATCAAGCGAGTGTTCACAGCCTTGTAATAAAAATTAAAAATCGAAGTGGACACTGTCCTTAAGAAATGGATGTTTACCATAATTATTATACCTTACGTTTTCCCCTTTGGGGTAAATGTAAACAAATTGGTTGGGGGGGGGGGGGGGGGGGGGGGGTCAATTGGGTTTGAGCAATCAAAGTAAAAGTTTTTCG
Organism: Pilophorus perplexus; assembly: GCA_955831195.1. Taxonomy (NCBI): domain Eukaryota; kingdom Metazoa; phylum Arthropoda; class Insecta; order Hemiptera; family Miridae; genus Pilophorus; species Pilophorus perplexus. The sequence goes on from OY037015.1 coordinate 29,239,892, forward strand.
TATTGAACATAATATGAACGAATAAATGTAATATTATAACCTTTATTTGTTTCAGATGCCTGGCAAATTCGATTTTAAATAGGATGAAAAAACAGCTTGGGTAAAGTAAGGTGAAAAACAAGTTGTTGGGGTAAAAACAGCTTTTACCGCGAGAGTTGTTGAAATTAATTCTCGGCAGTCCAGATAAATGCAAATAATTAACCGACTGATATATACCTGTTTACAATTACCCCATAGTTTCTGGGGTAAATGCTATGGGGTAATTGTTAACAGGCTCTCAATCACCATTAAATGCAGTCAGAGCGAAAATTTTGAATTTAGTTAATCTAGAGATAATCACTGGTTGGCACGCAACTTTGCCCCTCTGAGTTAACCCAAGAAGTAGAGGAGAAGTTGAAGTTGAAACATGGCAATTTCGTTTACAATTACCCCGCCTGACCCTACTATAATAATTCAAAACAATCTGTCAGATGCGTCAACAAGTTCAGATTTAAAAAAATGCCTACTGCGGCTCGGATGGCGGACGGACATTTTGGTTTTGGAATCTAGACCTTTTGAAACGGATAATGTCAAATTTTGAGGCCGATCACAATTTCCGACCTCCGTCGCGATTACATAGGTGTATTATTCCAAGAATAATAAACCGAAAGACACAAGATGCCAAATCACGAGGATCAGTATAAAATTCCTCAGTTGAGCGGACATTCAATGAATGTCAGTTTTTCAAAAAGTAAAATTAAAGACGACTCATTGTTTTACAACTTTCTATTGTTCCACGCTACACAGAATTATCAAACACATATCCTATTATAATACAATGTAAATATAATACAATATAATACAATGAAAATATATACAGCTGGCGAGTAGCGTAGCGGTTTAACTTCAAAATTCTTCGGTCTTCGATTTTTCGATTTCAGCTTTGAATTTGGCGATGGTTTCTTTGGCCAGTTTGAGTTTTTCTTTCAACTCGTTGATTTGCACGCGGACGTTGCTCTTCCCTTTCAATATGCCTTCGAGGGACTTCTTCTTCTTTTCATCGACTAGAAAAGAGAAAATCGTGAGTATACGGGTGGTTGGCGTACATGGTGTACAGGTACACCGTCATGTCCAGTAGGTTACTGGACATGACGGTTATGCTGAAAGGTAGTTTAAAACTGGTCTGTTCCGAAATTACGTCATTAGCGGTTACCGCTGCCTTCTCTAGGCAAAAGTCTTGGTTCGGTGGAGGAGATTTACAAATCGAGACAAGATGAATTGTCTCCCGTCTACAGTAGGTAACCTAACCGCCCCCAGGGATGTCCCTGTGTGTTGGTTAATTTCTCTTGGAATAATACACCTATATGATCGCGATGGAGGTCGACGACTCGGATCGGCCTCAAAATTTGACATTATCCGTTTTAAGAGGTCTAGATTCAAAAACAGAAATGTCCGTCCGCCGTACGCCGTCCGGGCCGTTTTGGGCAGTAGCAATTTTTTTTTTTTTTTTTTTTTTTTTTTTTTTTAATCTGAAATTTTGACAAAATACTTGGTTTACCATCTAGGTAGTTTTGTCCGCTAGGTTTTCAGCCTGATCGCCCGAACCCGTGGGGTGCTATGGGGCTAAAATGGGGCTACGGGTGGGGTTTTTAAAGGCTTTTGGCGGTGCCGGTTCGGTATGCGATCTACCTGCGATGTAACCGGTTCGGTATGTGATCAACGCCGGATCCCCATCGAATTTCTGGTTCGGTGTGCGATCTACCATCGAAAATAGGAAAAATCCTTGATTTCCATCAGCAGGGCAAGATATAGGTCCGGTTTTCCGGCGGTGGTCCGGTTTATGGAAAAGGTCTACTTCCTAAATCCGAAATGTCCGTCAGCCGTCCGAGCCGTTTTGGGCAGAAGGAATTTTTTAAAAATCTGATCGGGGTAAAAATGGGGGTTTTGAAGGATCCCAGGAGATTAAATATTTTTCGAGTGAAAAATAAAAAAATTTTCGAAGAAAAAAAAAAAAGTTTTTTTTCCAAAATTTTTTCATTGACACAGAATTAAATTTTTGCACAAGTAACATATATCTAAGAATAATAAACCCTTGTGTAAAATTTGCAGCGTTTTTCAGTTCTGTATTTTCGCCAGCAATAGTAGTCCATGTTGTTTCCTATTAATTGATGGTCAAAATGTCCTTCGCCATGATGTTTTACTGTTACGCTATAATGTCTTTTATTTACATGTTTCGCTGACAATTGTCTATACATTAATGTGTTTTTGGACAAATAAAATGTTGAGTTGAATTGAGTGACTCGGCCAGTGGCCCTTCCTCAAATAAGGGAAGAAAACGTGTACGCCAATTGAGTCACCAAACTAGCCGGGATAAGACCCAGCTGTAATCAATAGGTATCTTTCGAACAAACGTAATCAAAATTTAAGTTACATAAGGAATCCCCCTCCCCCTCCCGCCTAACAATCTGTACCGGAGTCACCGCAGCATCAGGAACACTACAACCCCCTGCGACCACGAGAGGGACAGGTTAGTGCTGAGGAGACTGCTATGGAACCATTAGGCTATCATCAGGCCACGAGAGGGACAGGTTAGTGCTGTGGAGACTGATATGGAGCCATTAGGGGGGGGGGGGGGACAGCATGAGAGGGACAGGTTAGTGCCGTGGAAACTGCTATCAGCAGGCCCCCGAAGGCAGTCCGAGAGGGACAGCAGTCTGGCCCTACTCAGGCACCGCTTCAAGTAGGTGGCACGCTGATCACCCGTTGGACGCAGCGCGTTGCGACTATACTCTGCGCCAGTGGTGCATTGGATCAATGCAAACATAGCCAAGGCTTGTGTTGATGGCGGCTGGGTATTCTTTCATTCGCACCGCAGCCCCTTGCGAAAAGGAGAAAGAGGCGACGAAGTCCAAAACCGGCGGCGGCGCCAAAATGGAAGGCTGGGAAGAAGCCACCCAAGGAAGACCATAAGAACGGTCACAAGGACCACACGGATGAGGCTCCAAGCCCTGCGCCAAAGGAAGATTCAACGGCGTCGTCGTCTTCCCCACGTAAAATCCCTCACAATTTCTGCACAGGAGCTCGTACATGCAGTTGGTGGACTGGCATTCAGATAATCCAACAGTACGGTAAACGGTAGGGCAATTTGGAGAGCAGAAACGGTCATACTCCAAGACATGCTCACATGACCGACACCAAGCGCGGTGACAAGCAACGAGCCCACGCCCGTACGCCGTACGCCTATATATATTTTTTTTTAACTAGGAAATCACGATTTAATTAATAGGTTTCTTTGAAACCCACAATATGGGTTTATTTTCTCGAGAGCTCCGATGAGCTTCCCTATAGTAACTTTTCTCGCAGAATCGAAATTTGAAACCGGATTTACGTTTTGACATTTTGGCTTCAAGATAATAATTATCTTATTTGTGAAAAACCCTGCATTAAATCTCCATTCCTGTTTACAAGTATTTCATCAATAATTGATAGAAATTGATTGAATTTCTGCAATAATAATAATTATTATTGGTATAAAAAGACGATTTCAGACGAAGTAGTCTATTTCCACGATAAATCGCATCCATGATTTATCGTGGAAATAGACTACTTCGTCTGAAATCGTCTTTTTATAGGATGGATTCCCACTATTTCGCCGCATCTACCTTACGTTATTATTATTGGTCTCACGAAAAATCAAAATGTACGAGACTAATAGGTAATATCTTATCCGTTGTCTTCAAGGGAAATGAGTAGAGGCTGCTGGGTCGGCATGATTTGGCGTCACACAGTCGACATCATGCAAGTGCGCCGATATCAAGCGGTGTTTGGCAGTGAGCCTCGTAAGCATAGAGTTTCATAAGTAACAAGATTCAGGACGTTCCTGTTACGCTGGTTGGGAAGGGAACGACGCTACAGGGTTCTTTTAAATTCAACACAAATGGTGAATACGTACAGTTAGTTTCGTGGATCCACGCAGAGGTGGATATCGGCTGGGTGTTGGTCAGTAAATGGTGCATATAAGCCGTAGGATCTTGGAAGACTATTTCCTCGTACCATTCCGTCACCAAAAGCGTTTTCCCCAGCTGAGCCTCCGGCCCGGATTGGAACAATTTCAGCTCGTGATATAACGTCACCTGAAAACGGATCACACACTTGAAACATAACGTACGGCTCAAAGATTCGAATTATTCGCTTGTTCAACAAATTGAAGAAAAAAAACCTGCAAATTTTACACAAGGGTTTATTATTCTTTGATATAGGTTAAAAGTGCAAACATTTAATTCTGTGTCAATGAAAAAAAAATTTTTGGATTTTTTTTTTTTTTTCAAAAATTTGTCAATAAAAAAAATTTGAAAAAGAAAATAATAATCTGCACATTGTTTGAACAGATGTGGAACCTCGAAAAATGGAGTATGCGTCCAAAATTACCCGGAAAATATTTGACCCCCTGGGATCCTTCAAAAATCCCATTTGTAGCGTCACGAAAGCCACATAGATCCCTACGGTGGAATCGGATCGTTCTGGGACCCCAAAAATTGATTTTACGTCAAAAAATACTTCGAAAACAATACCTAACTCTTCCCCGTGTGAGAAACCTGAGACGAAGCGGAAGCTGATTCTGCGAAGTCTAGGTAGAAATTTGGGAGGGCATTCAGTTGTTTGTTCGGCACATCATGGATTTTAAATAATGCAGCTGGGTTTTCTTGGGAGGATTGGGGGGGGGGGGGGGGGGGGGGGAGCGTGCTGGCTGTTTGCAAGAAGTGCCTTTCGTTCTGCATTCTGCTTTTTCCAGTTGATGTGTGTAAAACCGGCACAGGAAGGGTGGAAAGTGCGGACTCAAAAGGCACAATAAATCGGATTGGGTTGCTGATCAGGGGGGAATGGGGAGTCACAGATATTGAATATCTCTATTTCCTCTGCCGCGGGCTTCTGCGAGTCGGACGGCATAGTAGGGGTTTACTTTGCGGGCGATTGGGGGGAAAAAAATAAAATCAGTAAATGGTAAAAATTGACGACAAGAGGTGGGATCCACCTCGTTGAGGTCGATGGTTGGATGTGCCGGGTGGGACAGAGTTGGACCGGGAAGGGGGGCTACAACACGTAGTAACAGCAACCTGATGGAACTTGATCGCCCAATGGAAGGGAAAGATATGTGGGACAGAAAGTTCGGTGGTTTACGAACCTTGGCTCTGCTACCATGTAATGTACCCGTTAATCCCCGGTAAAGTGGGAACACAGGATACACACTTGGACGGGAATAATAATGGGGATATATTTATATAATAAGGGGAACTGACTCACCAAATATTTGAAAGTGGGTGGACCATGCGCACAAATCATGGATCAGGATCGTACTGCCAGATCAAGGGAAGGGAGGGCAGTACCTTATCATTCCCGTCATAGACGTGATTAAGTGGAGACATCACAAGGTTGGGCCATGGCAGCTAACTCCCCCAGTAGGAATTTCAGTCCCAACTCGAACTTATAAGTGCATAAATGCACCATTAACCAGGGACATAACTGTTGGGTCTCGCGCTTTGGGAAATGGATGCTGGTCAACTGATAACTAAAGCCTGGAATAATATGCACAAAGTTTCCCTAAAATATGCTCTCGAAATGAACGAAATTTGCAAAATAAGCACCCCAAGCCAAAATACGTTAAAAAAAATAGGTAGGTAGTAAAAAAAATGTATTCAGCGGCGATTTTGTTTCAACATTCATTGACCTTGCACATCCAATAAATATCTTACGGGTCTTTCGTTGGTGTCGTGGAAATATATTTTGATGACGATTTCGAATTCACCCCAGCCAGTTTCGGTGATTTCGTACGGCGGCTTCAAGCAGACACGGTTCTGGTTGGCGTAGGACTCGTGGAGTTTGAAGTGAACCTTTTTAACGTAAGCTGTAATTGTAAAAGACAAATAAATTAGACACCAACTGAATGAGAAGACTTTACCTGCCGTAGGGTCGAGGTTTGACACTTAGTGTCAAACCTCGACCCTACGGCAGACATTTTGCAGGCAACGTTCACCCATGGATCAAGTACATAGGATAACTACCTGAGATACTGCGTAGACGCATACAGATACTTCGGAAATGACAGACTTCACTGCGAGCTGCAGATTGAATCTGTCAATAAGACTATTCAAAACCAAGCCATCAACCACCTTTCGAGGCTCCAAGATCATGTCAATGAGCAATTGATCCACCTTCTCAGCACAGACGATCTGCTCAGAAGACTCAAGAGAACCAAGCCACACGAACTAACTCATTTAGTGTGAGCATCATGCAATGCAAATGTCAGAACCAAAAGAACTAAGTGAAGTATCTTAGTTTTTAACACATTCCATCGTGTATCAGAATAATGTTGCTCATAAGTTATTACTTGGAGCAATAAACTCCAAGTTCGCCGCGGACCCCCAGATGAGGGTTGGCGGACCACAGTATGGGAAGCCCTGTTTTAGGGCAAGTCCAAAGAAGACTGTCTTCAGTGAGTGTTCCATCGGACAACATGTACGATCTTTCTTTCGCTTTTGACATTGCGTCGAAGACTTCGTCGTCTGTCGCTGGGACAACTTCCCACAGCTGCTTGAGAATGAACGCCCAAGTCTTGCAACTTTAGTGTGGAAAAGCTGTAGGTATGGTATTGTGTGACTACTATGCTCTGAATTTGCAATAAAAATGTTTCAATTTTATTCAAAACATCCAAAACAGTTTAATGTAAATACCAACCTGACATGTCTTCGTTGGCGTAGGGTTTGATGTAGACGGTCCATTGGTGAGTGTGGCCGTCTTCTTCCCGCTTCATTCCAAAGTACTTCGCCACATTTCCGTAAATGATGGGTTTAACGACGGTCACTCCCTGCAATATGCCAACAACGTGAGGCCAAGGAAATACTGGGGAGTGAGGCAGGGAAGAATAAAAAGAAGAAGGAGAGGTCATGACATGAATAAACATTGTTTGTTAAAAAAAAAAAAAAAAAAAAAAAAAAACGCTGCAAATTTTACACTAGGGTTTATTATTCTTCGATATACGTTAGGTACATACTACCTTTGTACAAAAATTAAATTGTATCATTGAGAAAATATAGGTCTACCATTACGCCCTAAAGAAAACATTTCAGTCCGTTTCGAAACCCATAAAAGTATTTTCGATTCGCCCTAGTGGAAAAGCTCAACATTTGATCCAGTATTTAATAGGTGTTGGAAGTATGGCTTCTTGGGGACAGCTTTCTGAACATTTTGAGTTGCATTTCATTGAAATCGATTGAAATCTCAGTTTTCTGCATTTTCTCGCTGTTTTACCGATTTTTATGACATTGTACTTGCTTAACATGGTCAGAAAGCTGTCCCCAAGAAGCTATATTTCTAATGTTTGGCCTTTTCTGTGTATTACGTCGAAAAACATGACCGAGGGCTATGAATTCATTCATAATGAATACCTTGCTAGGTAGCACCCCACTCGTAGGCGGACTATTCACACTCCAGGCCACCCAAGTCAAATCATCGAAGCTATCTATGAAGCTCGAAGATATCTATGAACTCTACCAAAAGTTTACCCGCATTCCTGAAAATGGTAATTCAGGGATTCTGCATCAAGCGCACAGATTAAACTATGTACTGATCAAGCGCCCCCTGCGGATGGCCTGCAGTTATCATACTTTCGGCATGAATGAAGTTTCAAAGTGATCTTAGGGTTACTCACAGAGTAACAGAGAGCACCTTTTCAAACGCCCCTTTTCAAACTCTGGCCGTGAAATGGAGGGGAGTTTCCGCGGCCTGGGGTTACTTCATGCTTCGAGAGGTCACTTGTCACACTAACGTAAAACTCACTACCAACCTTCATCCGTCCCCCGGATTCAGGGCCCAATTCGGCTGATGTTGGCGCGGGGTTCATTGCGTCAAACAACTCGGCTAAAATAAATTCACAATAAAAAAAAATTCAGGAACATGCTAAGTACTCCTATCGCCAACGAACCTTTCCTCGAACGGTAAACTTAACTCAACCTCAAGATTCTACAACAAAGCACACTGTCACACTCGAGAATAAGAAGGAAAATAATTACTTAACGAATCAGTATTGTGTCTAACAACTTGTTAGTAACAAACGAATGGACGCGGGACAAAGGAACCGTCAAAACACATACTGAAATCAGAAGAAACGCTAATGCACAGAGTAACGCGAGCCGTGTTGTACGTGTTGAACCAGCGGTTTTCATGGCGGACTCCACGTAGATCAAATCAGTCATTGTTCGCGCTCACTTTTACTATTCTCTGAAAGTCATGATCTACTTGGTTTTTCCCCCAAGAACGAAAAAAAGGTGAAGAATAGAATAGAATATTTTTTATTTGTAAGAGCCAAAAGGCAGTACAAACGTCGCAGGTAGGTACCTACTTCACAATACAATAATTCTTTTAGCCTTCTGCAGCAATGAAAAACAATTTAAAATGAAAATAAAAACCCGCACATGAACATAATATCTAAACCTATTATCTATATTATAAAATCTATATTATAGAAGCAGGAAAAAGCAAAACCAATTAGGTACCTACATCAAGTTTGAGGTCTCAGCATGGGCGTCGTCCACCTTGGTCCCCGGGCCCGGAATGAGGTGGACACATGTGGTCCGATACGCGGAGATGCGACAGTTCAAGTTGGTCCGGAGATGCGAGAGTTCAACATGAAGCCCGCTATCACAGTTTACTGTAAAGAACTGGTAAGAACACCAAAGCTAGTTACTAGCTTTACTGGTAAGATTGATCATCAACACGATCGTGAAATCATTACAGTTTTTTGATGTTGGCTCCTATTACAGGTTCAAAAAAATCCTAAAATTAGGCCTTGTCTGTTACTACAAACTTTGTAGTACAAAGACGATGCCAGCGACACAGGCAGATGGTTAAGGTGGATTTTCGGGCTTTCAATGTTGAAGCCAGAAGTCGTTGCTGAAGTGTACCTCGAATGGTTGTCGCACATGCCTGATACTGACAATTATTGTAACTGTTATTGTAACAATTATTATAATTGTTGCAATTATTGTATTATTATTATAACAATTATTGCAAACTGTTCTTCAGATATTTACATGACAGCTACGTGGATGAAAACGCACTGTTCCCTCCCTACACAACCCGAAACTACTAGGTACCTAGTTTCTTGCGATAGCTGAAAAGCTTTTCCGAACTCATTTTTTTCGGTTATTTTTAGCAGAAAAAAATAACGGTTATTTCATTATAACGAACGAAACGTAGCAATAACGCCCACCATTACCCCACAGTGCTATCCTTCTTGCCACAAATCCGCAATTCGACTTTTTTCAACCCCCCCCCCCCCCCCCCCCCCCCCGGACCATCAAACCTCTAATTTCTTCTTCCCCCACATTATTCAAGTAAAAAGTAATTATTTTTTGTCAATCCTATTCCATTTTGTATACCCTATAGAGAAATTTTATTTTATTTGTTTGCCTCGTTAGAATGAGGTACCTACCTATTGTGTACAATGTAAATTGGACGTGCCTGTAAATAAATAAATAAAACGCTGCAAATTTTACACAAGGGTTTATTATTCTGTGATATAGGTTACGTGTACATACATTTAATGAGCTCCTTTAATGATTTTTAAAAATGTTTTTCCTGCAAAGGTCGTGCTTCAAAAGTTACGAAAACGGGTCCATATTGCAGAAACCCCGTTTCAATTATTTATAGGGCCTTAGGAAAAATATGATATTTGAATTCCGAGGTCTGGAGAGGGTACATGATGTGCGCTGCTTCGTCGTCTTTTGATTGGCCGGGAGATCCCTCTCTCTCTCATCTACGCAAGTCAGCCAACTTTGCTACGCGAAAAGTCGACCCCAAAAATCGAAAATCTGGTAAATCATCATAGAAGGTCATTCGAAAATTGAGCATCGAGGTTATTATCAAAGAAGGTTATTCAAAAATCGACCCGGGCCGAGTGTTTTTATTCCGATTCTGTTCAGATTTATTATTTAGCGCTCTGGCGGCTCAGTGCCCAACTACTCGACGCCCAGCCTGGCGAGGTGTGACGTCAAATTTGCCCGGCGTTCATTTCAAAATCTCTAACATTTCTAAACAGCTCAGCACGTACCTATACGGATTTTCGAACTAAAAATTGGGGTTTAAGGGTTTTAAAGGGTGCTGAATCTGAATATGTTGTCAGAAATGCTGAATTCTGACCTTTTCAAGAAGCCCATTCTGTCAATAAAAAAAAATTAAAAATTTTTTTTTGGATTTTCATATTTAAAAAAAATTTTTTTGGGGGGGATTTTTTTTTCAAAAATGTGTTTTTTCAAAAATTCTTTAATTTTTAACTATTTAAATATTTAACTTCTTGGGATCCTTCAAAAATCCCATTTTTAGCCCCATGAAAGCCCTATAGAACGCCACAGTGAAATCGGATCGTTCCGGGACCCCCAAAAATGGATTCTACGTCCAAAAATACTTCGAAAACGACACCTAACTCGATCCCATAGCTAAAAGCCTTCAAAACACCCCTCCTGTAGCCCCATTTTAGCCCCATAGCGCCCCACGGGTTTGGCCGATCGGACTGAAAACCTTGCGGGCACAACTAGATGGTAAACCAAGTATTTTGCCAAAATTTCAGATTTTTAAAAAAATTCCTACTGCCCAAAACGGCCCGGACGGCGGACGGCGTACGGCGGACGGACATTTCGGATTTTGAATGTAGACCTCTTGAAACGGATAATGTCAAATTTTGAGGCCGATCGGAGTCGTCGACCCGCGTCGCGAAAACATAGGTGTATTATTCCAAGAATAATAAACCAAAAGTAGGGAACTTGGACGAAGATGTATGGAGCGGTGTTGACGATGGCCGACGATAAAAACGAAAAATGCTAATCATTAGCGTAACAAGACAAATTCATTGTTTGATCTGTTAAAAGTAAGCGGTAAATAAAATTAAAGTCATATAATATATATAAAATATTATTTTTTTATTGTAAAGCAAGAAAATTGAAAATAAGAAAATCAAGATTAATTTCGAAGAGCAATGGAGTGTGCGATATTTTTTGTCGCATTACAATCATTGTCAGTGTGCAATACAAAGTGTGTCTTAATCTATGCCGCAAATAGACATCGTTTGACCTTGAAATTTATTGGTTGTCATTGCGACTGCCGACCGAATAGGAAATAGAGCGCTTTTGAATTCGATCGTCACACCGCACAGCGATTCGAGTGCCGAATGTTAAAAAACGTTGTAAATTTTACACAAGGGTTTATTATTCTTTGATATAAGTTACATGCCCGAACATTTACTCTTAATTAATTATGTCAACGAAAAAATTTTGAAAATAAAAAACGAAACCCTCGGCAAAACAGTCGCTACAGCCATCGTAGCTCAAGTTCATGTGCCGCACTACGCGATTTAGTAGCACTGCTCCCGGACCACCTCCCATGAAACTTTTGCTTTATTCATGGCTATGTTAATTTTGTCATTGCTACTCGTCTGTAATGATGCCGGCATTCACGAGCAATATCGAAGAAATCATCGTTACGGGTGGAACGAGCTAAGGCATGGAACGAGAAGAATTTCTCGATTTTAGCAGTCTGTCTCATACTGGTTCTTTTGGTGACCAAATTTAATTTTAATTTAATTTAACAAAAGCATTCTTGTGATTATCGTATCTGATATTAGATCCCTCTTCTAGGTGGATATTTAGGTCTCCCACTATAACAATCAACTTCTCCAGTTTAGAAACCTCATGCAGAATATGATCAATTATGATCATGAATTCATCGAAGTTAGATGGTAAAGGCGATCTATATAATAACATTATATAGACCGCTCTATATTATAGAACAGATTAACAAATTCTACAACTCGATTGTTGGTACTATAGTAACAATCGAGTCTGTATACAGCTTACGTAATAATATTATATGAAGCGTCTGTATACATTTTTTTTTTTAAGTGGCAACTGCATGAGCCCGTTAGGGCTGTCAGCAAGCCCCCCACATTCGGGGAGCGCCACGACAGGAGGAAACGGAGGGAAGGGGATATGGTGATGGGAAGGGGAAGTGGACCTCACAATTGGGGTACAACCCAAGCGGGCCCTGGGGGGGGACTATTGGGAGTCTATGCTCAACCAACTGTCATCCCCCTCAGGGCGCACTGGTCCCTGCAGGGGCCTTGTTGCCGCCGGGACTCTCAGGGCGGCCACCGCAAAGGCCACAAACGCCCTGTAGCGGGATGGGCTGGACACGTACTTGCTCCAGTCCTCCCTCATACCGTCGGGGAACACCTCAGCCTCGAGGACAGCCCTTTCGGTCTCGAATGCCGGGCAGCTCCGAAGCAAGTGCCTCGCCGAGCCCTCCGGGTCCGTACACCACGCACAGCCAGGCTCGTCGGCCAGCGCCAGTCGGTGGAGGTTAGCGGGGAAGTCCCCGTGACCAGACAGCAGCTGGTTGGCCCTGTGGTCGGGGACAACCCACGTCATCTCCATCCGCCGAGCCACCGATGGGAAGAACTCAAAAGTGAGCCTCCCAGTCAGAATCAATTTTGGTTTATTATTCTTGGAATAATACACCTATGTTTTCGCGACGGGGGTCGACGACTCCGATCGGGCTCAAAATTTGACATTATCCGTTTCAAGAGGTCTACATTCTAAATCCGAAATGTCCGTCCGCCGTCCGCCGTACGCCGTCCAGGTCGTTTTGGGCAGTAGGAATTTTTTTAAAAATCTGAAATTTCGGCAAAATACTTGGTTTACCATCTAGTTGTGCCCGCAAGGTTTTCAGTCCGATCGGCCAAACCCGTGGGGCGCTATGGGGCTATAATGGGGCTACGGGAGGGGTTTTTTGAAGGCTTTTAACTATGGGATCGAGTTAGGTGTCGTTTTCGAAGTATTTTTGGACGTAGAATCCATTTTTTGGGGTCCCGGAACGATCCGATTTCACTGGGGCGATGTTTAGGGCATTCGTGGGGCTAAAAATGGGATTTTTGAAGGATCCCAGGATGTTAAATATTTTTCGAGTAAAAAATACAGAGTTTTTGAAAAAACACATTTTTGAACAAAAAAAATCCAAAAAAATTTTTTTGAGAAAAATCAAAAAAAAATTTTTTTTAATTTTTTCATTGACAGAATTAAATTTCTGCACAAGTAACGTATATCAAAGAATAATAAACCCTTGTGTAAAATTTGCAGCTTTTTTTTTTTTTTTTTTTTTTTTTTTGCTCATAACTTCGGTTCTAATGCTCGGATTTACAATTTTCTTTTTGACATTTCATGTCTTTGCTATGGCACACAACCAAATTTTCGTTGTCACGTTACGTTACGTAACGAAATATGCTCAATGATTATTATGATTCGTAGAAGTGAGGTGAAATTTGGCTGGTAGCCTCCTTAGGTCGTGAACAATAAGGCGCAGAGGGTTTTGATCAACTGAGTGGCTCCTGAAGCTAACTTCTTTCCTATCAACTGTGGAAAGCTGAAATTTGGCTGGTAGCCTCCTTAGGACATGAACAATAAGGTGTACAGGGTCTTGATCAGCAGAGAACGAGAGATTCTTTATATTGAAAAAAAAAATGGAATTCACTGAGGAAGAAAAGATTGCTAGAAGATGGAAGGGAAGAATGTAATCAAACAAAAAATAGTCGGCTAAGATTGACGAGTTGCCTTCAACTTGGCCATTAAATCTTCAGCGGAGCGCTGAGCCGCCGTGCATACTGTTTTAGCGCGTCTTTCCTCTGTAAGAATTCGGCACGCATTCACGCATTCGTGCACGCATTCGGCACGCATTCGTTCGCTTGGTGCTTCGAAGCCATCGCCGCTGCTCTATCTCTCTCCACCTCTAAATGCATTATAGTGGTATCCAGAAGTGACGTCTTGACAAGCTGTAAAAGAGGATAATTGGTCAACGTCCACCTGTGTTGTTAGGGGTATTGGACGGCTGTAACACGACACATGCTATTAATTCAACACAGGTTATGTTGAAGAACACAGCAAGTCATTATTGAGTCAACGAACTGTTCTATGTAATACTCATATTCCCATCGGAAAACTCACCTTCTTATCTAACCAATTCGATGAGAGAGTGGCATCTAAGAAGAGGGAGGAATCATCATCATCCGTCTCGAATTTTTCTTTCTTTGAAGCCGGTTCGACAGTTGTGGCGGAATCAGGAGGAGACTTAGGGTGTGAGATGTCCGTCTCGAATGTTTCTGTGTTTGGAGTCGGTTCAGAAGTTTCGGCGGAACCAGGAGGGTGTGAGACATCGAAATCTCGTTTTAAAGTTTTTTTTTTTGGTTATCTTTTTCGTAGCCATTGTGGAACACCGAAATCTTGAAGTATATGGAAGTATTCACTCATGCATCCAAATTTGAAAACAGTTGAGTGTTACCTAGGTAATCAATGCTACCGGGGCATCAAAATATGAAAATAGTTTATTGTTGTCTACGCAATCAATGGTTAGTGGGGTTAATGTACTGTCATGTAGAACATATAACATATAACATACCGTTCTTTTACTACCCACGACGATATATGTATGGATGTAAATAATAAATAAAAATATGAGTTTAATTTTTGTTTTCTTTATATTGAAAAAAATGTAATTCACAGAGGAAGACAAGATTGCTAGAAGATGGAAGGGAAGAAGGAGGGAGGGGAAAGACATGAAATGTCCTAATGCGTTGCAGACTTGTATGCAAGCGTTTTGTTCAGTTGAATCCCATTCTGTAGAGCAATTTTTTTTCGATAGGACCAGCCGTTTTGAATACAGCTGTTTGATGATTTTTTTTTATTTTGTTCAGGAGATGATGCTTGATTCGAAATAAAAAAGAAAATCGATGTATTCTAATAAAATAGTTGAATACTATTTTCTATAATACGCCTCGCAACCCTAGTCCATACAGCTCTGCCGCACTCCGGTCTTCTTTTGCTCCCCCGCTTATTCTGTCTGCTAAGCGCTTTTGGTACTATTGGTGGGGACGAAACTCCAAGGGAGAAAACTCCTTGTATCATTTCTGTTCCTTCTGACCCCAAGTTGAGCCCTCACCCCATCACCGTAGATCTATCCTGCATGGCCGGGGAGCCGAAACAGAATTAAAACTCACTTCATAGAAAGAGTCGTGATAGTAAAAACAAACAAAAAACTAACCCTGCAACTTTTACACGATCTTTTACTACCAACCTAATCGGTTTTACCTGAACAACGTGAGTTCACAAACAAAATTATTGCAAGTCGTCCGTCACATCATACCTACAACAAAAACACTTCAAATAAATCGCGCTTGAACCGAATTGAAACTCACCCCAGTAAGTTGCCCTAGTTAAGGGTAATAAGTTATTATTGTCGCTTGAATAATAATTGTCAGGCCTGCCTTCCAAAATTATAAAAGCCCGAAATATATAAGAGGAAGACGCCGCAGAGCTCAGCCACTCAAGCCCATAACATCCAGGCCCCATCCGGGCAAGCGGGACTTACCGCCCATGTAGGCGGGCACGAGAGCAATTTACGCTCCGCCCCCGCTACACGCCGGCCAATCACGGCTGACATGGAACTATATAAGTCGGCCAGCTCCGCCGAAAATTCTCATTCTAAATCTTTCTGCTCAAGTGAGAGGGCGAAGCTCTGCCAGTCAGCCTGTTGAATTTTTACCTTGTCTTTTTGTCAATCTCCTCATATCTGTGAAGTGAACTAATTCCCGTCGCGCACCTTTTACTCTTAGGACATTTACACGGCCCAACTTGAACTCGAGAGGTTGGCGACCATCACCTACAGGGAGGCCTAACCGCCACCGTAGCTCGAGCGGTCCAAACCATCACTTACTGGGAGGCCTAACAGCCACCGTAACTCGAGAGGTAAACGACCATCCCTTGCGGGTAACAACATTCCACGCTGCACCAATTTAGGGAGGCCTCACGACCACCAAATTGGCACACAACCACACACACACACACGCAATCAACGGGAAAAGAATTGCAACTTAAATTCTGCCGCAATTTTTCACAATCTGGAACCGGTCACGTTCCCTGTCTCAAAGTTATTCGGCTACGCTAACGCCTCACTTCGACAGAACTCCCGGCAAGAAGCTTCCAGATCACAATCAACCTCAGCAGCAACCGCAATACAACCTCAGCAGCAACAACCGCAACGCAACCTCCACAGCAGCAACCTCAGTTCAGTTGGGATTAAGTGCCGTGTATCGTCCTAGGAGTAAAAAGGTAAATTCAGTGACAGTAAATTTAGTAGCAGCCCACTTCACCTCACGCCTAGGTTCAGTGACAGATAAATTCAATGCAAGCAAAATTCAACAACAGCCTAAATTCAGTGACCGCCAAATTTAGTGCAAATCAATATTCGCGAGTTCTCTGGGCACAACAATAATAAATCCCAATATAAAATCTGCAGCTTCGTTATAACGACAAGTATAGGTACTTGTTGAGATTGAGACCGAAAAAGCTCGCTGATAAAACGTTTATTGGACTTGAACTTGATGCGGGTGTGATTTGTGTACTTGCTCCAAAATTTTATTTGAATTTGTAATTGTGTTGTGCGGCAATTTGTTTTAGCAATATGCCCAAACCCGTAGTGCTACATGGACCAAAAAAGGGGCTACGGGAAGGCCTTTTGAAGGGTTTCGTCTATGGGGTCGAGTTAGGTGTCGTTTTCGAAGCTCCTACGGGAGGGTTTTTTTTGCTGATTTTAGGCTATGATATCGAGTTCGTTTAATTGGTTCGATCCTCGATTAACAATCTGAGGGTGTTCCCCAGTACTAACGTAAAAATATAGTCGACAACATACCCCATAGGCGGCAACGTTTTACTTTTTTTCTATCAGGACTCATGACAAATCAGGCTTAAGGTAATTAGGGAAAAACTTAATATACCTATGTGATGATGTAAAAATATATATTATATTGTTACATTATTTCATAAAAGATAAAAAATCAAACACAACTGGGATTTCATTGACAACAATACGGTAAAAGAGAACAAGAGTAATCAGTTTCCGAGGCTGTTTCTGTTTCAGGATGGCCTTCGCCGTGTTTCACACGGGAAGATTTTGCCTAGTGTCTCACCAGACAGAAATTGTTTCGCGCGAGCCAAAACCCCTTTCACACATCCTTCAGCCGCTCATTGAAAAATAATGATATATGGAAAAGAAGAGAATTTATATATTACAATACCTATTGGTGGCCCTGAGGACTACGGCGTCAGTGAAACGTCTGTTTACAATCAGTCGGGGCGCTGATCAGCCTGGTTCGAATCCGAACTTCGTTCTTGTGTAAAATTTGCAGCGCTTTTTCCTATACTCCTCGAGGGGGCTCCCGTGGTGACGGTGGCAAATAGAGTAGTCTTCACCACATAAGAACGGGGGATCGAATAAACCCCTCTTAGAAGTCCCCTGCAGGGCAAAAAGTCTGGTTCGCTGAGAACGTTAAGCTAGCCAAAGCAATCTATGGCTGAGTGGGGAAAGCTGGGGGCTGACCCGGCTTGTTGATGGACCTACAGTCGTAGGTAGCGATAAGTCTTGTATTAGGGATTGGACTTCGACCATCAAATAGAGTCATTGGTACCATATCAGTGAACAATGCGCTGTCTGAGTATAAGTTCAAGGTGAGACTTCGTTGATTACACAGTAGGTAAACATCGTGGTTCTCCCCTGTTTGGAAGCCGTTTCCCACAAATTCAATTATACTCCACGTCAACACATTCATCCTATGAAGAAGACACGACTGAGGAAACCTGAAGAACTTGACAAATTCTTTGTATGCTTGCAAACTTCGTTGAGTGTTAATATTTAAGTGAGTGTACAAGAGATAATAATTTAGTCCTAGACAGTTTTTTCGAGGACAAAACTTGCTGAAAACGTAAGACAAACCTAAGGGAATCGAAGTAGGTAACCAAATCAAACAGCTTGTAAGCAACCAGAAACCTGAGTAACCGTCCGCGAAATTCCCTAATGCAAATTATTGCAAATCTATTATAGCATCCATTGCATGTCGAACGGCGCGGCATTGTTGTCAATTTCTGTCTAGCGAAGCGAAAATCTTCCATTGTGAAACAGCCCTAAAGAGAGTGGTGATCAACGAGGTTGTGATGGTTCAGGCACTAACAACGGGATGGGCTCTACGCCGTCAGCCATGTTGTACACTAACATGGCCACCTTATAGGCAATTTCGTTGGCTTCCTGTTGAGTGTCACCTTCCGCGTAGACTCGAACGACGTCTTCAGTACCGGACGCCCTAAAAACGAGTAAGTCCAATTGAGGAATGGAAATGGAAGGGAACAGAATAAGGGCCAAACATATTTTGAGGTAGGGACCGATGCCCATACCCAACTTTTCACTCAGAAACTCGATTTAAAAAACATTCTTCCTGGTTTATTATTCTTGGAGTAATACACCTATGTATTCGTGTCGGAGGTCAACAATTCTGATCGGCCTCAAAATATAACGTCATACGTTTCTAGAGCTCTAGATTCCAAAAACAAAATGTCCGTCCGCCGTTCGAACCATTGTGAGCAGTAGGATTTATTTTTTTAATCTGAAGTTTTTACAAAATACTCGGTTTACCATCTAGTTGTGCCCGCAAGGTTTTCAGCCCGATCGCCCAAACCCGTGGGGCGCTAGTGGGCTAAAATGGGGCTACGGGAGGTTTTTTTGAAGGGTTTCGGCTATGGGGTCGAGTTAGGTGTCGTTTTCGAAGTATTTGTGGTCGTTGAATCCATTTTTGGGGGTCCCAGAACGATCCAAATTCACTAAGAGCATCTATGGGGCTTTCGCGAGGCTACAAATGGGGTTTTTGGAAGATCCTAGGAGGTCAAATAAAGTGTCGTTTTCCGAGTAATTTTGGACGCTTAATCCATTTTGCGAGGTCCCACATCAGTCCAAACACTGTGCTTAGAGAATATTTTTTCTTTCAAAAATATGTTCTCAATAACCCAGAATTAATTTTTACAAGATAACCTATATCGAAGAACAATAAACCCTTGGGTAAAATTTGCAGAGTATTTTATAAGGACTAGCACTCAGACAGGAGGACTCGAATAAAAGTTCAAGTGATGGGGTAGGATACAGAGGAAACGCCGACTTGATCAGACTGTAAACAACAAAGATAGGAAGAGTTACGCGGATATGCGCTCAAAGTGCTTATCGGATGTAAAATTGGCCCAGGAATCAAAATTTGACCAAAAAAATTAGGTGTTCCCATTTAAAATAAGAAAGTTGGGCGCAAATGCGCCTATTTGCCCGCATCTCGGGGGGAAGTCAACCTCCCTGTACAGTTCACCGAGAAGGTAGAAAAAACGCTGCAAATTTTACACAAGGGTTTATTATTCTTTGATATTTGTTACTTGTGCAAAAATTAAATCTGTGTCAATAAAAAAAAATTTAAAAAATGCTTTACATTGTTGACAGATTTTTTTTTTTTTTTTTTTTCAAATTTTTTACTCGGAAAATATTTGACTTCCTGGGATTTTTCAAAAGTCCAATTTGTAGCCCCATGAAATTCCTATAGTTCCCCACAGTGAAATCGGATCGTTGAGGGACCCCAAAAATGGATTCTACATCCAAAAATAATTCGAAAACGACACCTAACTCGACCCCATAGCAGAAACCCTTTTTAAAAACCCTCCCATAGCCCCATTTTAGCCCCATAGCGCCCTACGGGTTTGGGTGATCGGGCTGAAAACCTTGCGGGCACAACTAGATGGTAAACCGAGTATCTTGTCAAAAGTTCAGTTTAAAAAAAATTCTACTGCCCAAAACGTTGCGGACAGCGGACGGCCATTTCGGTTAACCGATTTCCAAAATTTTGGAATCTAGACCTCTTGAAACGAATG
This sequence comes from Pilophorus perplexus, assembly GCA_955831195.1. Lineage (NCBI taxonomy): Eukaryota > Metazoa > Arthropoda > Insecta > Hemiptera > Miridae > Pilophorus > Pilophorus perplexus. The sequence continues at coordinate 29,259,694 of OY037015.1, forward strand.
TCTTGAATGTCAAATTTTGAGGGCGATCAGAATGTTCGACTCCCGTCGCGATTACATAGGTGTATTATTCCAGGAATAATAAACCAAAATCGGCATGGTCGCCGATCACTAATGGTTTCGGAGGAGAAGGCTTGTGACATAACCACATAGTCAGATAGCCACAAACACGGTGAAAATTATTGGTAAGTATGGATAATCTTCCCTGTTTTGAGCTGAATACGAAACATATCGACGAAACTTACCTAACAAAAGCCCTTGCTGACGTATAGTTCGATACAATGGAATCAATTTCTTTTTGAAGACCTTCGGGTTTGGTGCACAACCTGTCAGCGTTCGCAGTCTCGATCACGTTTCTATCCTGAAAACAATTAACTGGTTATTTCAACGAAATATAACCGTGATGCTCTTTAATTCAACAACCCACCTTAACGTGAACCTTCATCAGGCGAAAAGCAAGATCCCGGTAAAGTGCTTTCCAAGAGCTAGCGGACCAATCTCGATCGCGGAGGGCGATTTCCACGAGGAGCATGTCCGAAAGGGCGTCCCCAACAGTCGAATTAATCATTTCCATAATGTAGTTCAGTTTTAGTAGAGCCAGTCGTTCTTCGAAATAGACAATGCTGAAAAAATAATAAACCAAGTTAGAAACAATGAAATAGACCCGTAGAGAATACAAGAAAATTCATATTCAACGAACATGTTGGTCCGACAGGTCTGGAACCCCAGTATTGATTATACTGCCAAAATGACCTCGAAAACCACACCCCACTTGCCTCGGCCCCAAAACCCCATCTGTAACACCTTAGTAGTCCCACACAGAGTGGTCGGCCAGGGTTGGAAACTCTCTAATGGGAATCCTAGTCCAACCCTATTTTGAAAACGACACCCCACTCGACTCCCTGGCCATTATCTCCCCGTCCGTCATGCGGTGCACGACTAGTTGCTCCCCAGTAGTAGTTGCTGCGAACTGGAAATCCTCGGACCAGGAAAATAATATTTCCCTGCATTTTTCCATGCATAAAATTTCCATGCATATTATGCATGGCGGTTACACAAGAAGGAATGCTTAGCGCTACGAGGGACAATTTTCGATTACCGCCGATCTGCTTCGTGTTCTCATTTGGCGCTTTTCGTTATCGCTATTCCGAGTTCTTATTGCGCCCACTAGGGGTTGGTCCACTTTACCCTCACAGGTGCGAACGACCTTGGCTCACTCAATATTGTGGGGAGGGTGCTGCCATCAATTGGTTGGTCCACTTTTCTTGGTTTATTATTCTTGGAATAATACACCTATGTCAACGACTCCGATCGGCCTCAAAATTTGATATAATCCGTTTCAAAAGGTCTAGATTCCAAAAAAATAAATGTCCGTCCGCCGTCCGGGCCATTCTGGGCAGTAGGATTTTTTTTTTTTTTTTTTTTTTTTTTTAATCTGAAATTTTGACAAAATACTCGGTTTACCATCTAGTTGTTCCCGCAAGTTTTCAGCCCGATCGCCTAAACCCGTGGGGCGCTATGAGTCTCAAATGGTGCTACGGGAGGGGTTTTGAAGAATTTCTGCAATGTAGTCGAATTAAATGTCGTTTTCGAAGTATTTTAGGTCGTAGAATCGATTTTGGGGGGTCCCAAAACGATCCGATTTCACTTCAATCATTCAATATAGTAGAATAGGGAACCACCTCCTGCTGACTACAGCCAGCCAACCCCCGACCGTATCCCACCTGACCTCAGCCCACTCGCTTTTCGATATCGCTATTCGAGTTCTTATTGTGCCCACTAGGTGATGATTTGATGTTTGGAAGTTTTTTTGCAACGACATCTCCATCGTCTCCTGACTGAAAATCGATTCTACGACCAAAAATACTTCGAAAACGACATTTAATTCGACTACATTGCCAAAATTCTTCAAAACCCCTCCCGTAGCCCCATATAGCCCCTTGGGGTTGGGCGAGCGGGCTGAGAACCTTGCAGGCACAACTAGATGGTACTCTAAGTATTTATCAAAATTTCAGATTAAAAAAAAAATCATACTGCCCGAAACGGCTCGGTTGGCGTACGGCGGACGGATATTTCGTTTTTAGAATCTGGACATCTTGAAACGTATATGCCAAATTTTGAGGCCGATCAGAATTTTCGACCTCCGTCGCGGTTACGCAGGTGTATTATTCCAAGAATAATAAACCGAAAATTATCTCCACAAAAACCTCAACAGTAGCCTCACGTCGAAATTGAACACGTTTTGGCTCTCCCAATTCCCGAACGACCATACCAAAGCACCAATTAGAATCATTCTCCAAATGACTCACCCCTTTGCGGCAACAGCTGCGGCAACGTCGTTCCTCGCTTTGTCGCTAAACACAACAGTCCCGTGTCCATTCGCCTCGAAATAAACCCCGATGTCGTACTCCAACGCCTTATGGTGCAAGTGTTTCACGCCAGTCGGGACGCAGTCGACGGGGATTTTCTGCAAACATTCCGATGCCACATTGACAGAGAAGCCAACACATTCCAGGTTCCTCCTTGTAAACGATTATGTGATAATTCTGACTTGAAATGCGTGTTAATGTAACATAATCCTTGAAAGTTTATCCGCACCATAACTTCGTTAATGTATTTGGTCGAACTCCCGTTGGCGTAAGCAGTTTGCACTATTCCCAAACGCAGTTTTAAGCTGGTTGCGTCCAACAATTCCGTGAGGTAGCTAGCAACTGAAAGCAAGATTAGAAATTGTAGTAACTACAATTGGGATAGTCATAGGACTGTTGGGATAGTCATCGATACAATGGTACTGTACAGGCTTTTCGCGGCTGGGGAGAGACATAAGGATTGGATTGGGGGAGATAAAAGGAATGTAAAGAAGGACTACAGGGATGATGCAAGTCTGCCGTGCTAAAATAAATCGTCCTATCTGTTTCACTGTGTCGATCTATAGGGCTTTCATGGGGATAAAAATGGAATTTTTGAAGGATCTCAGGAGGTTAAACTTTTTCGAGTAAAAAATAAAGAATTTTTGAAAAAACTTTTTTGAAAAAAAAAATCAAAAAAAAAAAGTCTTTTCCAAAATGTTTTCTATTGACACAAATAACTTTTGCACAAGTAACCTATATCAAAGAATAATAAACCCTTGTGTAAAATTTGCAGCTTTTTTATAATAATTATAAAAATGGAAATAATTATTATTTCAAGCTGATTTAGTCTTTCAATAAACCAAAATGTTGGAAGATAGGACGTTTGAAACTAGTGCCCCTGGAGGTACAAGGATATAATATATCCTAAGATATTATCTTCCTTAGTGCTGCAAAACACCGGAGGTTACTACATTATAGGTTACAACTTCCTAAGTACAACCTCTTACACGGCAGGTTGAATAAAATACATGTATTCTACCAGCCGTGACCTCTTACTACTATCGTGCTGATTCCAAACCGATGAATCAGGTTTGGTATCAATACATAAAGTTGCAGGGTGAAATTTCATCACTAGCATGACATGCTGCACAACAATTCTCACATACCCAACTGCGTTTTTCTCGAAATAAAAAAATTTGAGGTAGGAAGATTTAGCTTAAGGGAACAGAGGTGTACTTCTCGGCTACACACAAGAAAACAACAAACCTCACCTAAAATAGCAATTTTGTCGCCGTCCATCAGAAGAAACTTATTGTCTTTATCCAAAAAACAATAAACCACCCGATCAGCGTCTCCATCAACGGAAACTATTCGTCTTTCTTCGTTTGGCGATTCCAAGTCGAGTCCTTTCGGGGGCTTCTGTGTTGTTTTCACATAATCAGCGCCGCACTGCAACAAAACGGATCGTTTCTGTTCCGCACACCAGGTGTCTCACTCAGGGCCAGTTTATCAAAACTCCCACTTAATCGAGAATCCCCCTAAATCTAGATTTAAGGAAATAGACAATTTTGCAAGTGTTAAGGTGAGTAAAACTTACAATTGCTCTCATTCTCATATCCAGGATGTACACGTACAGGAAAAATCTTATACCCCCACAAGCTCATAGCTCCCAAACAACGACACTGGAGGACTAGGCGATAGGTATAAGATGAGTAAGAAATATAAGAAATGTATGAGTAAGATATATAAGAATGTATAAGCTGAGAGTCATTAATAATAATTATTAGACTCGAATTTCTCATCTTATGGCCCTAGTGGGACCCTTTGATATCCCCAGATCAGTCAGTTTTTAACAGAATTTCTCATAAAATATTTTTTATGCTGTGTCCACATTGTCCTTTTCTTTTTTTTTTTTTTTTTTGGAAATAATATCCATTCTTACAATAAGCAATTTAACTCCGATGTTAAAACTCGTCATTTTGGTCCAAGTCCTCTTTTTTTTCTTTTATTAAATAAAAGAAATTAATTAATAAATAATTAACAGTATAAATTTTACACTAATAATTATTTATTAATGGAATAAGTGAAAACCAACAACAACAATAACTACAACGCGTTCATGCTTCAGTCCTGGACATCAGGAAGTCCAGCCCCGTCCTCCACTCCCAAGTTTCTCAAATTCCGCCGAGCTCCTCTCAGCCAAAGGGAAGCAGCCCTTATGATGGCGAACTGGACTCGAACTCGAGCCCACCCGACCACTTGGGAGTACGGGTTTTCCCACTTCTCCGCCAGTTTGTAGGCTTCTCTCCAGAGGAAGGCGTCGAATTCACAGTGGAGGGCCCCATCGCATTAACAAACCAGAGGTGAGGATGACCCTCTGAGATCTTCGGCCGCTCGTTCTTACTTTCTATGCTTTTCATTTGCAGCACTCTGGGCGACTTGCGGCCACTCCCGGGAAAGATGAGAGGCAGCGTCAGCATTTACAATGCGATTATCAAAAACCGCTGGCCTCCCACCTTCCCAGACATCGTGTTTATATGTATGTCGGCCACTAGAGCACTATGACCGTCGGGACTTTCTCTCATGACTGGTTCAATGGTCGCGCCACCCCAAGCCATATCGCCCAGGCCAACCACCACATCTCGCAACGTCATGGCCTCGTTCAACGAGAACCCCTTTTTTACAGTTGACAGACGGAACTGGATGCCGACAAATCAACCCATCAGCTTTTTAGGAAATCATCGATAACTATTGGTCCGTTGTTGCGCAGACCGCATTCTGTGGATGAGACCCTCAGCGCCCTCTGAAAGAAGAGAGGTACTCTTCTCGGCCTTTTTCATCTCTCAGTGACCTGGCTACTTTGGTTTGATGACTTTCGAACAGCAGTGGTTCACCCGAGCATATAGCATCAACCAGAACCGCACAAGCCCTTTTTGAAAGTTCCTCTCTTCGAGTGACCCAGTCCGCCCAGCCTTGGGTTGTCCCCTCTTGACTCAGTAGGGTTGCCTCGCTTTTACGGAACAGAATGATCGGGAACCCCCAATACGCATTGAATAGGAACCTTGAGCATCTTGGACAAAAAATTCTTGCATTCCAAAGGGCTAATGGACGGCTCATTGCATTGAAAGCATTGGAGGCATCAACCAGCAGTACCTCTACAGCGTGTATGGCCCTTTCAATGCCTGATCTCAACCCTGCAGAGAGCTGATCCGCACCACAGGCCTCGTTGGAACAAATTGATTTTGAAAACGTTCACCAGCTCAATGTGTCCCACTATGTGAAACAGGGCTTAGGCCCTGTATAAGCTTATACATTGCAATAATGTCGCAAGTGGATTCACTGAGTCAGAATCTATTAAGTACCTATATCTCTCGTGGTTGAAGAGCAGCAAAGTTGGGCACATTTTTATTTATAAATAATACATTATAAATTGACCTTTGTACATGTAATGAATTACACAGGTTTACAAAAAAAAGGTCACTTTCAGGCGCCGCGGGAAAAACCATTAATCTATATGTATTTTGGGGTGCTGAATCCGAATATGACATCAGTTTTTCGCGGTCACGTCCACATTTTCGAGATATTTGCGATTTTTCGACTCTCATTTTCGAGATAATAATAATAATAATGATAATAATAATCGTGTTTTTTGGAATTTCAATAATAATGATCATAATAATAATAGTGTTTTTTGGCATTTTTGGGCATCTGCACGATTATTATCTGTGATTTTATAAACTGAAAAAGGCCGAAAAAACGAAAAATCGCAAATATCTCGAGAATTTGGACGTGACCAGGAAAAACGGAGGTCATAATATTATTCGGATTCAGCACCCCAAAATACATAATATGTATTTTGGGGTGCTGAATCTATATTATAGATTAATGGTTTTTTCCGCGGCTCCTGAAAGTGACCTTTTTTTGTAAACCTGTGTTATTAATAGTTGTGAATGTGAATTAATTCATAGGTACTTCACCTATTTGTAAATGTAAGTTAATTCATATTCACAACTTTTTCTGTAAGTTAAAATAAATTCACAAAAAATTGTGATACCTAATAAAAATAAAAAACAAATTTACCTAAATAATTTTTTCTTTTAAACCTATAAATTTTTTAAATTCACAACTAAATAGGTACGAGTATGTGCCTATTTAGTTTAATTTTTTTTTAATCTATTTTTTTAATCTCAAATGTGTATACGAATTTACCGCAAATTAACATAAATGTTGTGGTAATTCCATTTCCCGTGAGTAGTAATCTCCACTGACCAGTAATTTTATGATATCCTGAGAAAAACCAATGACAATAATAATTATTTGTGTGGCAATCCTTTCCTACCACTTTTTCTTTTTAGCTGTAGGTATGCGTTTTTCTCAGAGTATCACAAAATTACTTGAATGATCTTACAGATGAGCTGATACATTAAATGTATCAAATTTGAGTCGTAAATTACAAAATTGGAAAATTGCTGCTAACATCTTGGTTAATTTTAACCTAGATTGGTTAATTTTAACCAAGATGTATGCAGCAATTTTTCCGATTTTCAAAAGTTTTTTTTTTTCGCAGAATGTTTAAAATCCGATTGAAGATTCGGATTCCTCATTTAAAAAATCGAAGACTCTTCTCTTCATGTACTCACCGAACCAATTTTTCCTATTACTGAATGTAGGTACTTCAGAATAAGGATGCCCTAAAATAGAACATTCTCCTCCTCATCGAGTTTTGGTTCCGATACGATTATCATCGGAGATTATCGATAGTGGGAGAATAATTGGCTATTTAATGCATTTCATAAACCGGCCAATGAATGAACTTACCTCTTTGTTAAGCTTGGACGGGTCAGAAACATCTTCGTTGTGAAAAATGATGCTCAGATCAGAGTCGCTTATCCAAGATTCCAATTTCTTCACTGCAAGAGATCCAACGCCATTGGCGCCATCGAAGTCGACAAAGTGTGAAAATTTGTCTCTACGCCCAACCTGGAACAGCCAGTTTAAAAATTGATATGGTTGTTACACAAAGAAATTGTCATCCACAGTGAGATGAACACCTACCAGCCTCGTCAGCATAGAGAAGGAAGTAGCCAACTTGGAGAAATACAAGTCTTCTAGAGATTTGTCATCGGAGATGATGGCCATGTTGTGAGCGTAAACATAAAAGTGAAGCATCGGAGTGGTTACTTGGCCGTGATCGACGGCCGTCCCTTGATAGGCTTTCACTCCTTCGAGCGCGGCTGCCGCTAGACGGTCACTGCTGCTCCTGCAATTCCACAAAAAACCGTCAGCGTTTGATCGATTTCACAGATACGAATCCGAATTGTATCCACCTAGTGTCTCGCCCAATATAAACCAAAGCAGGTTTGCCAACGTCTATTCCCTCCTTCTTGGCCACTTTAGCTAACTCTTCTTGAAACTCTGAGTCCTCCGCGTTGGCCAACTTAGACGCCACCGACTCCCATTCAATCTCCAACATTTCCCCGTGAGGGTCGATCAATTTCACTCCGTTGTCCGGTTCTGGGTTGTGGGAGGCGGTGAGCATGAGGCCGACGGCCATCGAATTCTTCACCCGGGACCGCAACGCCGCCAGGATCCCCATGCGGAACACGACATGGTCAAGATATTTTGCCCTGCAATGAATATCAGCATGTCATTGAGGCGATTTGATATTCGATTTATTATAAGATAATAATAATATTTATAATATAATAATAATAATAATAATATTTATATGTAATAATATAATAATGATAATATTATTTACTATTCTTTGATATAGGATATAGGTATTTACATTACACAAAAATTGCTTAATTTCATTTTTTTTTTTTTTCTAAGAAATTTTGTACAATGTTTGAACATTTAAGGGACCCCGAAAAGTGGATTAGGTATGCGTCTATAATTACTCAGAAAACAACACCTTATTTGACCTCCTGAGAACCTTCAAAACCCCCATTTGTAGCCCCATGAAAGCCCCATAGATCACCATGTTGAAATCGGATCGTTCCGGGACCCCCAAAACTAAATTCCGAAAATACCTCGAAAACGACACCTAACTCAACCCCACAGCCTAAACCGTTCAATAAAACCCTCCCATAGCTACTTTTTAGTCCCACAGAGCCCCACGGGTTTGGGCGATCGGGCTGAAAACACTGCGGGCACAACTGGATGTTAGACCAGTATTTTGTCAAAAATCAGAGTTTAAAAAAAAATCCTGGCTTGTTAATATAATATATTAATATTAGTTAATAATATATTAATATAATATGTTAATATAATATATAATATTATTATAATATAATATATCATTATTAATATTATTAATATTATTATATTACTTATTAAGTACCTACTGATTTTGAGGCCGATCAAAATTGATGACCCCCGTCGCGAAAAACAGGTTGATTAAAAATAATACGTCGAAAACCAAAATACGTCAACTCACTTGGTACGAAATCCGGCTGTACCGTACTCTACGTAGATGTTTGTAGGTCGTGGATACTTATCAATACACGCCTGCATCCTGAGGTTCTTACTACCTTCAACATAAGATTCACGACTGAATAATTTGCACGTGCACAACATGCCCCCTAGAGAATTGCTGATTAAATCGTGAAAACATACCTGCAAAGGGTGAAGAAACTCGCCAAACGAAGGACTCTAAGAAGTGAAAGTTTCCTGACACGTTGGAACCTCTGCAGTGACCTCGTAGCTACTGACCACGTGTAATTTACTGTGACCAATCACAATTTCTCAATATACAAATCAATTCATCACACACACACACACACACCCTCACACCCCATAAACCCAATAAAATCAACGAGATCTTAAACTCCAAACGAAAAATGCCACCCATAAAAGAACCTAAAAATTCGGGTAGTTTCGTCTGCGACGACAGAAGAGTTGCCCAGGAATATTCATGTGTGTGAATACCCATAAAAATGGGCAGAATCGACGTCTTTTGGCTCAACAAGAGAGATATTGTGGAAAAAGCGTCAACAATTTTTTGACGTCTTGAAATTTCCAAACAAGTCGCCGAAGCTGTCATCAGGAAGTTGATAAGAAACTGGTGGGCAGGGTGGCCAGGTCAGGCAAGCTGTCACAGCCAAAGCCGCCGAAAAACCGCCAGACAAACAAAAACCATCAATAAGAATCTGATTCTACCAGTCATTCTACCAAGCGTAGGTAAGTAGGTAGCGTTGTTTTTTTTAATGTTGCCCATCCAAGTTTTCATCCCTTCCCGATTGCTTCGTCCGCCATTTTGAAAAAACCGCCAAAAATCTGCACTTTTTTCAGTTTTTGGCTTCTAGCTCCTTCCTATAGCAGTTTTGAGATTCATAAGTAGGTAGGTAGACAACAAAATTTCCGGCAAATTTGGTAAGCTAAGTAAAAGTTTACTTATGAAGGTTTTTTGTGGGGCCAAGCCGTATTTGAGCTACGAGAGGGCGAAAAAGGAGGAAAAATGGCGATTCGACCAATTTTTCACTTTGTTCCTACTTCCCACCTTAAAAACAAAAAAGAAGCTTTATTGAATGAAAGTCGTTGAGAATTTAATTCATTTTAAAATCTATGTCTCAGATAAAACAATGGGTCGGAGTGGGGACAAATGTAAGAAAAACAGAAAATACGCGTACCTAGGTATTTTATGATTCTACCTACTAGGGAGGTACCTACTCCGGAGCGCCGTTTGATGTTGCGTTTTTTGGAAAAATTAAAAACATTTGTGTACAAGTTTGGACAAATACATCCCCACATGTGGGACCTAGAAAAATTATGCTTGCGAAATTATTCCGAAAACGATACCTAACTTGTTTGACCTCCTGGGATCTTAAAAAACCCGTTTTACGTCAACTACATAATGGCCCAGTAGCACAGAGTAACAGAGAGCCCAGTAGTACATACTGGGGTTCAGAAAAAAACCAACAATAGGTTTGTTCCAGGTCTGACTACGTCTGTCGACAGAATCCGACCGCACCCTACTCGAGCTCTCAACTTATGATCGACCTGGAACAGCAGTTTCTAAACTGCGCATGTCTCCGGCGATTTCTGTCATTCATTCCGTCAAACATTCATTCTGTCATTCATTCCGTCAAACCTGGAACAAACCTTAATAAGGTTTGCTTTTGCTTAATAATATGCTTTCACGTAGGTACCACGATGATGGCCACCTCTGTTTTACAGTAGTTATCGGCACGAGAGAGCCCGCATAACAAAGAACTACTGTAGAATCTTCTACATCTAGAACTAGGTACTGAGGAATCAATCAAGCTTCGAAAACATTTTTAAACTTTTGGGTAATAACGGATGATACATCGAACCTAGCAAACTTCGAGCCCCACAGCAGTGTACCACATTACATTGTATGCTCTATGACTATTCCCTATTGCGTGGGTATTTTCACGGGTTTTATGTGGCCAATTTTTGGCATAGCCCTCACTCTGATGTTCGCCCACTGAGTCGCTGATAGATTTGTCCTTTGTGAATGATGACAACGACGATTTGAAGACTAGGTGGATGAGGTACCTAAGTGGAGACCATTAGATTGTGCATGAACTAAACGTTCCTGTAGTGCAGCAGTTCCGGTAGTGGTGACAAGTGCCCCTTCCCCCGGCCCTCAGCCTTGTCCCATGTCAGTTCGATGGTCGCTTATCAAGTACCCGGTGCTGCGCGCCGCATGTCACCCTTTTATTAATCATTCGGCGTCTAATTACACGGCCTAAGTCTCAAATGTTGCATGCTCTATTCTACCCGTCACAATAAGTTATCCCATCCTCGTCGCCAACTTATTGTGACGGGTAGAATAGAGCACGCAACACTTGAGACTTAGGCCGTGTAATTAGACGCCGAATGATTAATAAAAGGGTGACATGCGGCGCGCAGCACCGGGTACTTGATAAGCGACCATCGAACTGACATGGGACAAGGCTGAGGGCCGGGGGAAGGGGCACTTGTCACCACTACCGGAACTGCTACACTACAGTTCCCAATGAAGAAAATCAATAATCGAACTATGGACGTGGCCGGTAAATGGTTCACTGGTGAATTGCGTGACATGAAAGAACACCTCGATTCTCTCATTCAGGAACGAAACCACAATCCCTGTGATGCTGCGAGGGTGGTTAGCTTCAGGAAGATGTATCGCAAGGCTATACGAAGCTCCAAAGTACTGGTGAATGTCAAATATATCGGCAAAGCAAGTAACCCCTACAAATCACTGTGGCAAATACTCAATAGCAAGCGCGGTAAAAATAGGAGGGTCTTTTTGCGCCCCAACAGTTCGGTTTTCGGCATGGTATGAGCCCGTCGGACGCCATAATATTATGTCGTTTGTCAACTTCTGTTCAGAATGTTTCGAGGAAGGAAAGTATGCCAGAGTATCCTTGTTTTATCTCTCGAAGGCTTTTGAATCAAAAGGTTTGATTGTGTATCGCATAAGATTCGCTGACGACACTACTGTCATCGCTAGGAGCCGCACGTTTGAGGGTGTCATAGAGGAGACGCGGCAGTTGGCTGTACAGACTAAGGAATGGTTGAAATCGAATAGAGAGAGCCTGAATGACACTAAGACAGCCACTATAGATCTATAGTGGCTGCCTTATGATATCTATATGATATATAGTGGCTATATAGTACTATAGATATATAGTGGCTGTCTTGTGATAATATAATCACCCTGCGCACGGCTGAAGCCAAGATCACCGAACCTGTAAAATTCTTAGGAGTAATGCTCGACTCAACCCTCACTCATACATTGGGAAGAAACTGTGCTCGACCATATATTTTATTCGAAGCCTGTCCGGCAGCATGTCAACGAAGAGCCTCATCACTTGCTACTTTGGATGTTTCCACTCGCACTTGAACTATGCGGTACTTGCATGGGGTCATTCATCCTCAGCTAAAAGGCTTTTCGGACTACAAAGGAGATGTGTACAGGCCTTAACCGGATTACGCTACTGGGAGGATTGTAGGGGCCAATTTAGGGGTCTGGGTATTCTCACCCTACCTTGCATATGCATTACATTCAAGAATGCCTGAAACATGCTCATCTGAACAAAGATGTGTGGAAGAGGCATTGTGATATTCACGATTACAATACACGAGGCAATGTGCAATATCTTTTAGCAAGTAACAGAATTAAGCGGTCAGAATCTGACCGCTTAATTATGATAACTCTCATAATTATGATAGCCTTAGAGCCCAGTAGTTATGATAACTCTCATAACTACTGGGTTCTAAGGCTATACCATGGAGGAAGGGAAAGGAGAGCTCACTAGATAGGACTTCATGTGCCGTAGTCGACCGTGGCGCTATACCATGGAGGAAGGGAAAGGAGAGCTCACTAGATAGGACTTCATGTGCCGTAGTCGACCATGGCGCTATCCCTACGGAAAGTAGTGAACTACACCGAGTACCTTCAAATCCGACTAGAGTGAGCCACTAGCCCTTCTTCCAAGGGAAAGCCCCAAATGCCTCACTAAGGTCTCCATGGAGGAAGGTGCTACTTCAATGAATTGAAGGGAAAATTAAAGAAACCATCTCTGAATAAAGAAATTGGTTGTGTAGTTGAATGTAAACGAGACGTCTGGGCGGCATTCGCTGGGCGCCATCTTCTGGTTCAGTTTTGGTAACTAAACCACCACCACTTTACCACCTTCTAAGTTCACGGCATCTTGTAGGGTCGCGCTGCAGTCGCAATCCTCCCTGCCGTTCCACCACTGGGTTGGCGTTTTGGGAACGCCGTTTAACACAGAGTGAGTTCTCCTTTCCCTTCCTCTATGGGCTATACAATAAACTCCCTTTAAACATGAGAGCCATGTCGGCCAATCGCTTCAGTTTATGGGTGACAAAGTTGTTAAAAGAAAAAGCCTTCTATTCCATTGAAGAATATTTACCTACAGTTCGATTTCAGCAATTTTGTATCAACTGTTTCAGATCACCAAACATAGACAATTTATTTTAGGTATACCTCTAGTGTAGCTATTGCTAAATTGTAACCAGACAGCATCTTCAGTACCTACCTTATAAATTTATCTTTGTGATAATATAGCAGTATGTGAATATGTCTTTATGTTTAAACTCTTGGTGTCCATAGTCAGTTTTTCTTAGTTTTCTTTTTTAAATCTTGTTTCTGTAGTGACACATGCACTTTCAAATGTCATGACGGTTGATATATACCTTGTGTATGAACAGCAATAACAAATTTTCCGATTTTTTTTTTTCCTGAAACTAACGAACAATAAACGATACACGAGGTTTTGTTGTGGAAATAACTTATTTCCACAACAAAACCTCGTGTATGTATTATTTCAAATAAGTACATACAACTCAAAATTACGTCTACTTCAACTATCGCTTAAAATTTTACAAAATGAGATGATAAAAGTGTTTTACAAAATAAATTCAGAATCAAATACTTCACTTATTCTCAACAAAAAAAAAAATTAGGACGACGAGGCAGCCTAATAACGTTACATTCTCGAGTCTTATTCTTTTTCACTCAGAGTCCGCAAGTTTAAGAAATTTTCTCAATCCACGTGTTGAGTTGCTCCAAATCGCATTCCCCCTCTTTGTCGTCCCCTTCGTTGGCGAAACCTTCGCCGAATTGGACTTCCATCGGGTAGAGCTGCTCGAAGACGAAATCCGCGGCCGGGGAGCCCAAAAATACGTCAGTGGCTCCTCCCCCTTCGGTACTTTCCAGGGCGTGGGATTTCGTCGTGCGGAGGAGATTTCTGAAAAAGAGAAAACACAAAAAGGGATGAAAGATATTTCAGCAAGGTTCATTGTGACGGAGGGGCTTTGAATGCTATGAAATCCGGGTAATGAAACCTTGAATGGTCAAAATTGATTTGTCCAGGTTTTGGGATCATTGTTCTGTGTACGAGTGAACCAGCGGGCCGAAACTACACTCACGCAGGTCATGCTTGCCATCGGGGACGACCTAGTTGTGCTCGCCACGGATCTCAAGGGCACGCAAACACATCGACTCTCAGCAAGACAATCCAAGAGAATGGTTTTTCAGAGGGAGGGTCCGTGAGAGAGAGATGGAGCTACCAGTCGCAGCCCATTGAGGTGGTGAACTAGTAGAAGCACCCAGGGATTACTCTCGCCCCTCGCCTGTCATACAAGATTCACTTTATGCAGAAGCTGCACCATGTATAGGAAGATTAAACTATTCAAGGAAAATTAAATCTGGAAATTTTCCAGCATGTACGAGAACGGATTCCCGCAGATTTAGGCTTTGGATCCCGTAAAAACATTGGCCACGCTTCTAACTAGGGCGATTCTCTGCAAATTGTCACACTGGACTCATTAATTTTCAATGAAACATTTATCTGATATTTTGTCTATTATTGTCATATTTATTGCTCCAAGAATGAATCCCCCGAGTTTCACTTCATAGAAATTCTTCGTTTTCAAGTTACAGAATTTCAAAAATTCCGATGAGACAGGGGACTGTAAAATTAACAGTAATTGTGATGAAATAATTATTTAATGCACGTCAACAGCAGTAAACACCTGTGTAGGACAACAAATATTGCGAGCTCCAAACATTAATAATAATAACATGTCGTTCAAAATATAAAAAACCGGGTGTGCTAAAGACCACACGGGAGAAGTGTAAACTTCTATGACGATTTTCGCTCGGCCGACCACTGTATCGGGCATCACCACCAAGTGACAGTCGCTCAATGCGCTAAATTATTAAATAATTATTATATAATTATATAAAATTATACATAATTATTATGTTTGATTCCATATACGTATACCTCTGTACCTATTTGTGTTTATATTTTATTCGAGTTTATAAACGTATAAATACTTTACTTTTCGTTCGTGTAATTTGGTATAACATGGTAACTGAAATAAGATATAAATGTTCTTGATTCAATTTTGTCTAGACACCAAGTGAAAACGGCATCAATAGTGGTCCCATAATATTATCTTGATATTATCTTGTAGTAATTTGGTGTAACTAGCACGCAGAAGGTTTATTTTCAAATGAATCTCCTCGCTGGTGGGAGAAGGTTTGGACGGTGAAGGTTGAGCGGGGGGACGCCCGGCCCGCGATTCGAGGCGGGTTGGAATCTCGGGAGAAGTGTATATAATATATACACTTCTCCCGAGATTCTGTATACACTTCTCCCGAGATATAATATATACACGTACAATGTTTCGCACGTTTTTCCTGTGTTCAATTCGATGATTGAATCAGGGCACGAACATTAAAGTTTGACTTCTTGTAATACCCGTGTTGTCGGCAGACAGTTCACCTCTAAACACAAGTTCATGTGAAACCTTGCATGGGGGAAAGTGATTTGCCCTCATGCACGGAGAGTCTGGCAAGGCGGAAGGGAGTGCAGTCACACGGCAAGGATGAAGGCAGGAACTGGCAAAGAGCCACCAAGCTCTGATTGGGGGTTTCCAGGAGCTGGTTTCGCGTTGCTAACTCTTGACAAATGGATGTAGGCAAAGACTGGCTAATGGCCACTAAGCTTTGATTCCTGGACTTCCTGCACCTGGTTGAGCTTGACTACCTCCTGAACCACAGCATGCCAGGTGGTAGGGAATCGATAAATTCCAGTGTCCAATTGTGTCTTCGTGCACAATCCATCGGAAGACTAGTGTGGGACTCTTCACGCACAATCCAGCAGAATCTTTGTGCATGCGCCCTTGGAGGGACTCCCATGGCGAAGGCAGCCAAGGCATCTGTCTTCAACACATAAGGCGTGTGTAACCCACCTCTCGTGGGCCAGACAACAAGGGGATTCTCGAGAGCATGACGTGAGCTCAGGTGGGGAGGGCTTCGCGCTCCACCAACTACACACGGTCCGCGCGGTTGGATCACATAGTTCGGAGTACTGATGAGTTTTACCCTTGACGTTGGCGCACTGAGGTGGATCCTTGAACTCCGGTCAAAACCTGTGACCCTCAACTATCAGTCCTTTCTCTGGGTGTGCTTGAGGAGTCCCTCTACAAAGATTCCTACACCTTCCACTGGATTGTGCATGAAGTCCCACCCCAGGAATAGGCTGTAGACACTCTGGCACTTATCGGGTCAGGAGGTTGACAAGCTGAACCAGGTGCTGGAAATCATACATCGGCAGAGGAGTCATTTCTCTCGCTAACCACCTCCCTCGTATAGTATAATAACATTATACTATACAATAATGTAGTGAATAGATTAGCGACTTGTGGCTGACGGCTTATCTGACGCCTCAAATTGCCTTGATCTCAAATGAGTGTAGTAAATTGTACAGTAATATTCAATTTATTAAAGGCGTTTATCTATCTATCCAACCTCACGCTTGCGTGATTTATGTAATTTAATTACACTCGAAACGGATCCAAATATTATTCAGCAGAGGAGTATTCAGCAGAGGAGTCTTTCTCTCTCCCTAACCAAACTCATTGGATCCAAATCCCATGCCAACCACTTCCACTTGAAAACATGAAAATCCATGTGGTCACTCACAGCTCTTTTTCCAGCAAAATTTTGATAAATGAAGCTCCTTTAGAAGTGGGGATATCCTGTTTGTTACAGAAGATGAACAGATTGTTGCAACCCCCGACAATATCAGTGTCCGTTAAAATGTTGTAGAGAAACCTGAAACACGAGCACAATAATTATTAGGTTGTGAATCATCGATTTGCTTTCCTTTAGTATGAATCGAATCAATAAAACAAAAATCCACTCACTCAGCGACGTCTTTGACTTCTTTTTGAACGGTGGCTGAATCAATGACGAATATGATGCCTCGAGCGGATTTCTTGTATTCGTCCAAATATTTGGTCCTCATCCGTTCGTGTCCGGGTATTGCGACTAGTTCTACGCTGCTCCCCTGAAACAACAAAAGCAACGTAATCGAGTCGTCAGTATGAACCGCCATGCAGAACTTCGTCTCCTGAGGAGCTTGGGCGAGGGGTCGATTTCGTTTTTTTTTTGTTTTTTTTTTTGGACGCAAAATCAATTCGTACTGCATGGAATTGGAGGCTGTCTCGCAACAGGTTTCTTTGGTCGTTTTCCTTATAGCACCTCCCATCAGAATACTAACAACTTAGCGCGGGGGAAGCCCATTCGACTACTTTGGACGCTGGACCGGAGGACGATCAAAACCTCCTTACCAAAGGCCGTGACCAGGAGCGACCAGGAGCGAGTCCCCAAATCCACAATCATCTCTAACCGCCCCTTATGGAGAGGAATTTCAATGCCCATATGGATTGGGAGCGGTCGCTCAACCAGATGGTCAACTAGGTCCAATGTTGCCTTCAGGGCAGCAGCTGAAGGCAGCCCTGTATCTCGGCAGGCTGGAAACATACCTTTTCCAGTCCTCCCTCACACAGCGGAAATCTTAGCCTCTTGGATTGCCCTTTCGCTAGCAAATGCTCTGCCAAGCCTTCAGAGCCACCGCATGAGCAGCCAGGATCGTTAACCAGCGCCAGACGGTGGAGGTTAGCCGGGAAGTCCCCATGGCCGCTCAGTAGCTGTCAGGTTTCATAATCAGGGACCACCCACGGCATTTTCAACCGCTGAGGAAAACTCAAACACGAGTTTCCCCGTCGACACAACAGCTCACTCCTCCTGCCACTGGCCGTCAAGCATGTTCAGCACATCCTGGCTCGAGAAGGTCCAAGCTCAAGGCTTCATCCCAGCACCCGCAAGCCCCATCTTGTAAGCAGCATACTCAACTCAACTCAACATTTTACTTATTTGTCCAAAAACACATTAATGTATAGACTGTCAGCGTAACATATAATAAAAGACATTATAGCGTAACAGTAAAACATCATGGTGAAGGACATTTTGACCATCAATTAATAGGAAACAACTTAAACTTTTAAAAACCCCAATAAATTGTTTCAATTACATTAGACTATGCTGACGGAAACCCATTGACAACATCTGTTAAGAATTCTTCGAAATTGTAGGGAGCAAGATTTAGAAGGTATCTCTTTAACCGAGACCCAAGAAGATCGACTGGAGCACTTCGTGAGTCAAATGGAAGAGCATTATAAAATTTAATGTCCCACCATGAGGTTCCGCTGTGCGTTTTCGTTAGCCGGAGATGTGGAAGATTAAGGTTATGCCTATTGCGGGTAGGATAACCATGATCCGGAGCTCGGAACTTATCCACATTTCTTCTCATATGGCATACGCATTCAAGGATGAAGGCGGCGGGGATAGTAAGAATTCCGAGGTCTTTGTAGGCTGGTCTACAATGTTCCCGGTAGCCCAAACCCGCCACAACTCGCACAGCTTTTCTTTGGCAGGCGAAGATTTTAGAGGAGTCGTGTGAGTGTCCCCAGCAGATGATGGCATATACAGCCCGTGACTGGAACAAAGCATGGAAGGCAGCCAAAATGGCACGCCTCGAGAGGCGCTCATTCAGGCGCCTCAGCAGAAATGTGCAACGGTTCAGGGCTGACTCCAGTCGGGAACAATGGGCCGTCCAACTTAGTTTGGGGTCAAGCATCACCCCCAGGAATCTAACTTCCTCCGGGTTATTGTTGACACTGGACAGATCTCTCAACCCAAACTTCATAATGATGGTCTTATCAGCGTTCATCGACAGCTTGTTCCTTTTGAACCAGTCAGAGACCACCTGAAGCGCTGCAAGTTCAGAAACATGGAGTGAGGCGAGAGTAGGGCCTTTTATGATTACAGAAGTATCATCCGCAAACAGCAATGTTTGTGCATCAGTGCATTGGGGCAGGTCATTTATAAAAATCAGGAATAATAATATTATTATAGCCTATAATTTATAGGCCCCAGCAAGGGCATAACGGTGGGCCGCCTTCAGCTCAACAGAGAGAACCCCAGGAAGAACCCGAACCGCCGCACCTGACACTGTCCTGTAGGATCACGTCACCCTGATGAGGGCCGTCCTCTCCTGAGATCAGTGTTTCAGGCGGATCCCCACGAAGAGGCTCAAGGAGGTCGATCGACCTGAGGCCCCAGTTGCTGCCTGCTTTGAATGGGCTGCTATGGCTCTTGCAGATGCACCCACCAGAATGGACGGCAACGACCTTCCGCTCCTGGAGCACAACGATGAGGTATTTAACCGAACGGCGAGCAGCTGTCACTGATAGTCACCCCGGATGATACCGTATCGGTTCCCGTGAGGCGTTAAGGAGTCCGTTTAGGTTCCTGACTTATGAACCTTGCTGTCTGAACCACGTCCGTATCGGTTCCCTGTCCATTATTGAGCTCTTTGCCGGTATTTTCACGTTTCACGTCAGGAGTTGAACGATCAGTCGTTAGTCTGGTGCGTGTCATTCCAGTGCGTTCATTATTAGGTACGAAGGAGTTTCTGTTTAGTAAGGCTGGAAAGGAAATATTAGTATTAAACAACTATAAATTCGAGTTTCAAAAAAAATTAGCGGGAGGTATAGCTCGGTGGACCTGTGCAAGACGGGGATGTACCGCTTTCGTAAAGCTAATCAACAAAGAGTTGCTAGAGAACAATTCTCATCAAATCCACGAAGCAGACACCACACTACCGCGACAACAAATCAGCAATAATTGCTGCTTTTTAATGAATTATTCATTAAAAAGAAAAGTCGCTAAAACTTTGTGTGAACGTCCGATGAAGGTTATTAGACGCGAAATCTCGAGCAGTGGTCAGGTGGATAGGCTGAATGGTGACGACTTGGTCAGACTCCGAAAAAATGTGAGTGCTGCAAAATTACGAATGTTCCCCAAGCTGACTGAGTGACTGAGCTTCATGAATGCGTCCGTAAGTTCTCTCTGACCACTACTAAAGGTGAGGACGTATTTTTTTAAGGGGATGGGGTAAAGAACGTGATTATTTTCACGTGTCAAACAAATATTGATGCTCTGAAGCAGGACTTCGATGGTATTCTTAGACGGGACATTCAAGAGTACCCCTAAGTTGTTCACCCAAATGTTCACCTTGTTCATCATGCAAGGCAACTACTACGTTCCCGTCGTGTTTAGTCTTTTGCCAGACAAAACATCTCGATCCTACCAAATTGTTCTGGATCGCTGTTCGCCCCTAGTTACCAAAGTCAGAACGGTTTCGTGGATTTCGAGCACAAAGCTCTGACGACATCATGACCAACGGTGAAGATCAGAGGATGCAGGTTTCACTTCACCAAGGGCCAGTCATGGTGGAGGAAAATCCAAGAACTCGGGTTATCGAAAGAATTCAAGGATGTCAACTCAGAAGTAGGAAGACCCTTGAGAACATTTTTTGGTATACCTATGCTTCCTCCTGATCAGGTCGACGAGTGTTTTGCTTTTTTTTAACCATGCCTACACTTTCCAAAAAATGCTTGGAAACTGTACAGTCCTAAGCCTGTAAATGGGAAGGAGAATGTTGTTAAGTGGGAACCGAAATGGCCACTCCTCTCTCACCGAATGGGAGCCACCAATACAGCCAAGGTTCCTCGGGATGTCGGAACCAATACGGACGTCTGGCACCGATACCGATACCGATACGGACCCAGTCACCCCAGCCCAACGATCAGCTTCACGAACCTGCCCGTTTCCATCATCGGCTCGCTCTTGGCTGACGAGAAGGTGAGCTTCGCTCCTCCGCTCCAGCCCTCAAGTACATAGCCCCACGCTTCTCCCACTCCTTCTGGGACTGACCTGCGACCATCACAGTCGTCGGTAAAGGGATTTGATAAATTGTGGACCGTCAGAATGACAAACCCTAAGTGTAATCCAATTTGGAGCGTTTTCATTGCTGTAGCTGAACTTCCAACACTTACCGCGTCAGTAATGAATTCCGAAACGTTCTCTTTCATGGATGTGTGCGTGTTCTTGAAACAGTCGAGGACGAGTCTCGTGTAAATGAGGGTTTTACCGCCTCCGCAGATTCCAGTAAGCAAAACGCTCCGCTTGGAACTCTTCACTCGGGTCCATATTAGATAGAAAACTGAAACATACCACGTGGTTGTTAAGTTGTAATCGACCAACCCAAAAATGAGTTGCTGCTTGTGAGGCTGAAACAAACACAAGCAGCAACGCAGGTGTTCCCCAGACCCCCAGATTATTTCAGTTTAGGTTGAGGAGCGAAGCCACTCCCGTCTCCAAAGCGGGACGGCTTTCCCATCTGCGCCTGTTCAGCATGCAGTAAAACAGCCACATAACTCAGCCTGCAGCAGCCGACTACCACAACCAAACCGGAACGAAAGGCAATAATTGCCTTAATATTAAGTTAACTTAATAATAAGTTAAAATTTAAGCTTTAATTATTAAAGCTTAAATTTTAACTTGGGGAAATGTAATGAAATTGGCACCATGTAGAAAGATAAATTTCCTACTGGGCAAAGCAACCTCACAGCGTTCGACATTTCTGAAATTGGCCTCCTAGGTCCTAGCCTTATATACCGGAGCTGACTTCCTCCTAGTCCGATTTACATAAGGTTTGTTCCAGGTCTCACTGAGTCCGTCGACAGAAGTTGGACAGCTGTCGACAGAACCCGACCGCACATTCTCGAGCTATCGGTTTCCGTCCAACCTGGAACTGCAGTTTCTAAACTGCGCATGTCTCAGGCGATTTCTGTTAACATTCCGTCAAACCAGGAACAAACCTAATCATTCAACACAGTTGTGGTATCACGGGTGATCCCTTGCCTGGAGAAGTCACACTGTGTTAAATAGGTCAAGCCGGGAGTAAACCCATATGTGGCGATGGTAATATCAGGTAATGTCTTACCTAAAGTCAGCAAAATAACGCATACTGCGACAATAATTTTAATCACAGTCGGATCTATCTTCTCTATGGCGACCATATTAGCGAAGGTGAGGAAAAAATCATAAAAACTAGGAAGACAAATTGAAATTTCACAAGCAACCAACGAACGGACAACTACACGCTGATGTGTTATCAACTTTTTATCACAAACGACGCTACCTTAAAATCTTAACAACAGCAACAGCCTACTGATGGGTATCCACAACAACAACACGGGGTTCCCTCTTTCCTCCATGTCTAGGCCCTAGAGCAGGGGTTCCCAACCTTTTTTTACCTCGCCCCCCCTAGGTTGGTGTGAACACCATTGCGCCCCCCCTCCCCCTTTTGTTCTATGTAAGTATGTATAGGTACTCTCCCCCTCCTCAAAAATGCTAAGTATAAGTATAATTATGTTATAATTTAATGAGTAAATTCAAATTCAAACGGAACGTTTTATTAACAGTAGGTAGGTAGGTACCTAATTAAAATATTGAATTTCATGGCTCATTCAATTTTTTTTATTTTTTTTATTTTTTTTTATGCTTAATGTGACATTTGACTTTGTTTTTCGGTGACTAATTTTTTTTTTTTTTATTATTTAATTTTTTTTTTTTATTTATTATGTGAACATCTCGATGGGCTGCAAGATGAACTTCATGCAAAGAAACCATAATAATAATATGGTAAACCACCCAACAAATTATTCCTGGAATGCAAAGAAACCATGATAATATAATATTAATGATATTATGGTTTCTTTGCATGAAGTTCATCTTACAGCCCATCGAGATGTTCACATATTATGTGTTGTTTCTACAGACGGATCTTTCCCAAAAAACCTTAAAACTTAATTAAATTAACTTCTTACTATTTATAAGTATTCATTAAAATTCATTCATAGATTAAAATTTATTTTGGCCCTTTGGTCCCAAAAGGCTTCAATTGTTGTCAGTTTATGGGCCCCGATCGCGCCTCCCCTGGAGACCCTTCACGCCCCCCCAAGGGGGGCGCGCCCCCCAGGTTGGGAATCCCTGCCCTAGAGTCTAGGAATGTGAAAAAATCGATTTTTTCACTTTTCGTGAAAAGTTGTTTTTGAAATAAAAAAACCAATTAAAATTGAAATAAATTTTATCTTGGTTTATTGTGAACAATTTGACTCATTCAAGCGTATACAGTACCTACCTACATATTCATTTATTCAGGGATCCAACTCCAAAACGCTGCTAATTTTACTCAAGGTTTATTCTTGGTAGGTTACCTACCTACTTGTGCGAAAATTAAATCTGCGTTAATGAAAAAATAGTTTGAAAAAAAAAAAAAAAAAAAAAAAAAAAATCTGTACTTACATTGTTCGGACAGATGTGGGACCTCTGCAAATGGATTATGCGTCCAAAACTACTCGGAAAATATTTGACCTTCTGGTATCCTTAGAAAATCGCATTCGTCGCCCCATGACATCCCAATAGATCTCCATGTTGATATCGGGTCATTCTGGGACCCCCAAAACTGGATTCTTCGTCCCAAAATACTTCGAAAACAACACCTAACTCAACCACATATCCGAAACCTTCAAAAACGCTTCCTGTAGCCCCCTAGCGCCCCACGGGAAAACAATTAGATGGTAAGCAGAGGATCCTGTCAAAATTTATTTTAAAAAAAAAGCCTAAGTAGGTACTGCCAAAAACGGTTTGAACGGTGTAGGTATGGCGCACGGTGGACGGACATTTCGTTTTTGAAATCTAGACATCTTGAAACATGTAATTTCAAAATTTGAAATTACACGTTAACTTTAATTTTAATTTAATTGATCAGAATTTTCTACCTCCGACTCGATAGCCCTATGATAGGACCCATGGAATAAGGAAGGTCCTATTTCTTCCATGGATAGGACCTATGCAATCGTGACACACCTGGTGACATCGCAACACACCAGGCTGGTGTGTTATTCCAAGAATAATAAACCAAATCGAGTTACATTCATCACATTGCTAACGTAGGTAGGTATTCATCTTGAAAAACTGTAGGTAGGGGAGAGTGGGGCACCCTCAACCAGTTTTGAATGCAAATGCAATGGAGCCTAGGGTATTCATTTTTTTCTAAAAATTATTCACCCATAGGAAGGCCAACCTATCTGGCTATGAATTGCCGTGGCCAAATTTTCTCAAAATAAAGACCAAAATGCACACAAATCATTTTTATAAATTCGGATTTTCGGTTGAAACTGCCCCACATGTGGGGCAGAATCAACCACCCTATGGGGCACTTTCAACCATACGCCAGAGGGTCGAGAAAATTCAGGTTTGGAACAATGAGTTACTTGAAGGAACTTTATTGGTAAAATTCGAAGACATGAAGCAATAATATTATAAATTATGTCATTTTTAGAATGTTCTCAATCAATCCTTCAAAAATCCCATTTTTAGCCCCATGAAAGCCCAATAGATCGCAACAGAGAAATCGGATCGTTCCGGGACCCACAAAAATGGATTCTACTTCCAAAAATACTTCGAAAACGACACCTAACTCGACCCCATAGCAGAAAGCCTTCAAAAACCCCTTCCCATAGTCCCATTTTAGCCCCATAGCGCCCCACGGGTTTGGGCGATCGGACTGAAAACCTTGCGGGCACAACTAGATGGTAAACCAAGTAATTTGTCAAAATTTCAGTTTTTTAAAAATGTTTCTACTGCCTAAAACGGCCCGGACGGCGGACGGCGTACGGCGGACGGACATTTCGGATTTAGAATGTAGACCTCTTGAAACGGATAATGTCAAATTTTGAGGCCGAACGGAGTCGTCGACCCCCTGTCGCGAAAACATAGGTGTATTATTCCAAGAATAATAAACCAAAATCAAATGGGGATGACTAAACAACTGGTGGGGTGGAATCAACCTGCGGTTGAAACTGCCCCACCCGGCGTGGTTGATTGTGCCCCACAAGCAGTAATGCTGTAAAACATAATTTTTTGCATTCAAAGAAATTGTTAAACAAAAAAATCATATGGGAACGTTAAACTAGATATTATAGTCAACCAGAGGATATAATAAAGTTTTCAAAAAGTGCAAGTGTTCAACCAATGTTTTCAGTTTGAAAAATCGCAATTTTTTTTCCTTGGTGAGACGAAATCGATGCGACGCCAAATGAATGGTCATAACAGTTGGGACGGTGCTCATCTGTTTCCAGAATCCTAGAGGCGACGCATTCTCGCGAACAAGTGACAATTTGAAGCAGAATATTAGAAACTCGCGGATATAGGTGGGTGGTTGATTCTGCCCCCCTGGTTGAAAGTGCCCCACTCTCCCCTAGGTATCTGCAACCTCCAAAACATTCAACTGATGATGGTTAATTATAACAAACAAAGGGTTGGGGGGTTAATACCTACAAGTCATTAGAGAGTTTTTGCAGACCCTTCCACCGATCGGTAGGAGGAAATCCGTAGTACGAATCTGTAAGGAAAGGGGGAGTGCGCATGCGCGAGGACAAATCGGTAAGGAATCTGTAGCAGTAGGCGGTACGAATCCTTATTCCTACGGGTTACCAAATCAGTATAGAAATCTGTATGAAAAGCAACATAACCTGACGCTTGTGTAACCCCGTTGTAACCTCAAGATGTAATCTTGTAAACAAACGGGCTTGTATTCTGCTTTGTTATTTTTTGTTCTCAGTTCGCTTTGTTCTCTTCTGTTTTATTCTGTTCTACACTCGATGGATGAATTGGAAATTTTTATTCCACCCATTTCCTCTTCACAAAAAAACGAGTGGCAGTAGGAGTCCTCGTAGGACTTGTAATAAGTAGGGCTGCCAGACGTCCTCTTTTTTCCGGACATGTCCTCTTTTTCACACCCTGTCCGGGCGTCCTCTCTTTTTTCATTTTTCGGGCAAATGTTCTCTTTTTTTTTTTAAATCTCTCATTTTCTGAAATTACCTCGAAATTACCTGAAAATCGTTTGGGCTACCTACCTATCTGGAACAGCCTGCTTAGAAAAAATCTTGTTCTTGTTAAACCTATGTCCATCGTGGGCGTTGACATCGAATACAGGCAGCTTCTTCGCCACTCCAAATCCCGTTGGTTGTCGTTGTTTCCCTGCATAAATCGTGTGCTTCAAATGTATGAACCTCTGGCGTCGTATTTTATGTCTCAGAGCAACCCTCCTATCCTAATAAAAAATCTGTTTGAATAGCCAGAAAATGAAAGTGACTTGTGGTTTCTACATTCATTAATGTTTTCTTTCAATGAAAAGATTAAAAAATTGGAAGCCAAACATAACTCAGTTTTGGAGGTGCTAGCTTCGTTGGAGGAAGTCGAAGATTTTCTGACTGAAAGACTGAAGGAGAAATTTCTCCCTAAATCTAATTTCTCACTAAATTTAAAGCCATGAACTGCAGTCAAAGATGGTGTGAATATTTCCATCTTGTCGACCAATCAGAGAAACACTCACAGCTTCTCAAATTGTGCCAAATTGTTTTCGCCATTCCTGCCCATAATGCCAACGTCGAGAGAATATTAAATATTCTCATTCCATCAGAGAAAATTTTTCTCTGATGAACTCTCAGTGGATGAGAGGAACTGACTACATGTCCCCACAGTAAAGGTTTTTCATCAATCAGATGGATGATGGTTTGTTACCTACCTAATCGGGTATTATAATAATATCTACTTCAAGTTTTTAGTTTCAACATACAACATATTATGTTGAATGTTGAAACTAAAAACTTGAAGTAGATTCTATTCCTATTAGAATTACATCATTTTCTATAATATAATATTATTATATTTTCTATAATATTATTACATTTTCTATAATATAATATCATTATATTATAGAAAATGATCTAATTCTAATAGGAATAGAATCCACTTCAAGTTTTTAGTTTCAACATTCAACATATTATAATATCCGATTAGGTAGGTAACAAACCATTATCCATCTGATTGATGAAAAACCTTTACCTTATAATTATATTATAATATAGTATGTGCATTTTGTAATTTATACGTTATATATCTTGATGTCCTTTTTTTCCTTTTCTCTCATCAGGCAACCCTAGTAATAAGAAATACTTGTGAAACACTCAAACGCAACAAGTCAAAACTTCACGGCGACCTTTTTTTTGGATTTTCATCCATTTTCCTCTTCACAAAAAACCGAGTGGCAGTAGGAGTCCTCGTACTTGTAATAAGAAAATTTCTTATTACAAGTATTTAATACTTGTGAAATACTCAAACGCAACAAGTCAAAACTTCACGGCGACCATTTTTTTTTTTTTTGGATTTTCATCCATTTTCCTCTTCACAAAAAACCGAGTGGCAGTAGGAGTCCTCGTACTTGTAATAAGAAAATTTCTTATTACAAGTATTTAATACTTGTGAAATACTCAAACGCAACAAGTCAAAACTTCACGGCGACCATTTTTTCTTGAGGTATGTGAGAGTGAAAACAACGTGCGGGTCACTTTAGTAGTCAATTTTTCCATACGGATTCGTAAGGAATCTGTAGTGGGGTGGTTGAGGTGGTTAGCTTCCAGTCATGGTCGGCCTAGACAGCCCATACGGATTTCCTGCTACGGATTCGTGGAAAGGTCTGCAAAAACTCTCTATTAGCCCACTCAGTAGGTGGGTTACCTACATCGTTTATTTCTTCTCAGGCAACATTAAATGGACACCATGGAAACGATTGGGGCACTAGGTAAAATTTTTACCTAGTGCCCCAATCGTGTCCATGGTTTAAAACAACAGAAAACGAAAAATTTAATTTAATTAAATCGAAATAAATTTTTTTATGTTTACCTACCTAAATTAGGTAAACATTAAATGTTTTTGTTAGGTAAACATTACATTTTTCAATTACATCGATAAACAATCGGACATCATTAAAATTTAATGATAACAAAAACATTAAATTTTAATGTAGGATGATTATTTATCGATGTCATGGAAAATCGAATCATTAAATTTTTAAGCATCGATTAATCGTTGTATTCACTTCCCTAGTTCCCGCTCCCGCTGTGATATCCGGTGATAGCAGGCATCATGTTTGGGGTGTTAGATTGATGAATTAAATGTTGGCATCAAGTTTTATTGGTGAGTATAATACAACATATTATGTTGTATTCATGGAGGTACCTATTTAAGGGTGATTCGACGCGAAGTGAGAAGGTACAGAAGGCGTTATGGCACACCACTAGTTCGTCTTGTTCGGCGGACGGAGACGTCTTGCCCGACAGACCTAGGTACCTCCTTCCTTTGATATCTGCGGAAAAGACTGGCCCTTCAATTCAAAAACTCTTTCTTACTCCCACCCAAAATGTATCTGCTATCTTCAACCAGAATCAGGTTAGTATAGCGGAAAGGAAAAGATCGACAGCACGTCATCATCGATTCCGATCGGTGAGAGGAAAGCAGGATGATCTCCTGGAGCACTCATCGATAAAGTGGCGGCAGCGTGCCGCCGCTATGGCCGACGGATTAATATGACGAAGACTAAGGTCATGGCGGTTACCAAGTCTGGACCGAGAGAGGACGCTGTAGCAGTGATGGATTGGTCGTTTCAGGCATCTGGGACAGCTGGCGTCGGAGGTCTGGTCATTGCATGGGGAGTTTAGGGCACATCCTTCCTACTTAGATGTATCTAGGTACAATGTCGAGGCGTGGACGCTCCAGACTGCAGACATAACCAGCTTGAGGCGTTTGAGGTTTGGTTGATCCGGAGGATGTTGAAGATCCCACAGACTGTTGAAGATCCACAGTTTGTGGAACATCTGTTTCTATATGAAACGGGAGCTCCTGACCACCATAAAGCGGCGAAAGGTTGCATATCTGGGCCACAATATGAGGAACCTGAAATACGAACTTGTGAATGTTACTGCTAGTTATAACGGCCACTATTTCAGGATCTGCTTTCCCGAAGTTGCTCTCAAGTTTTTCTTATTCATAACATTCCTCTTACTGCAGGTTTCGTTACTGAAGAATGAAGTTGAATCAAGGGGAAGACATGGAAGTCGAAGAAACCCCAACTCCAGGCCCATCGGGAAGCGGGGAAAGTTCGAAGAAGGCTGTTCGGGCAGCTCCCTGGATCGAAAAGTATCGTCCACAAACGTTTGACGAGATAGTGGGAAATGAGGATCTCGTGTCTCGCCTCGAGGTTCGTATAATTTGGGAACACTGCACCTAAGTGTGTTTTTGGCTTTCGCTAACTTCAAACTTTACCTTTTAGTTCACGACATCCAATACAGTGTTGGTTTGGGATACTGAACTGGTGATACTTGAGCAACTTCCCTTCTCTAGGGGTTTGGGATCCCTGCATTCCCTTCAGGGCGTCTTTCACTACCTGTAAGGGGGGGGGGGCTACGTTGGACTCACAACGAAACAGAAAAACGCTGCTAATTTTCCACAAGGGTTTATTATTCTTTGATATAGGTTACTTGTGCAGGAATTTAATTCTGTCCATGAAAAAAATATTTAAAAAAAAGGTATATATTTTTTGAATTTTTTTTTTTTTAAAGATTTTTTTTTCAAACTTTGTTTTTTACTTGAAAATTATTTGACCTCCTGGGATCCATCAAAAATCTCATTTGTAGCCCCATGAAAGTCCTACAGATCGCAACAGTGAAATCGGATCGTTGGGGGACCCCAAAAAATGGATTCTACATCCAAAAATACTTCGAAAACGACACCTGACTCTATCCCATAGCCAAAAGCCTTCACAAAACCCCTCCCGTAGCCCTATTTTAGCCCCATAGCGCCCCATGGGTTTGGGCGATTGGGCTGAAAACCTTGCGAGCACAACTAGATTGTAAACCAAGTATTTTGTCAAAATTTCAGATTAAAAAAAAATTCCTTATGCCCAAAACGGCCCGGACGACCTCCGTCGCGAAAACAGGCGTATTATTCCAAGAATAATAAGACAAAAGTGAAAAAGGTCGAGCTCTGATGGTTGCGTTGGACTCCCCAACTTGTAAGAGTGGTCGCTTCTCCCCAAATGAAAACCCTGGACACTGTCTTTCTTTCCGGCCAGTCTTGATAGAACCATGTCTGTCAGACATTGTCTGAGGTCTGTTTGTATGTAGTTGGAGGAAGCAGGGCCGATCGTTATAATTGGATCTTCCCCCTCATTCTCGTTACTATAATATAGCACGTTATAGCTTTGCAGACCACTAAATGTAGTTCTAATTTTGTTTAATCTAAATTTAGTTATTGCAGTCGTCTTGCATTCACAGTTGGCACCCAAATTCTGTTTCCCGAGGTGACCATCTAGAAGCCCCAGCTAATGCCATCCATGGACCACCTTCAGAGTTTCGTTTCTGCCGGGCCCGCCTTACACTCGTCTCCCGGAGACTCATGTTCTGCGCTGATCTCAGGATTTGAATCTCTTGAGGCAAACGTCAGGGAAACTGAAAGAGACCCACTCAATACCAAACTGGACATTATTGCATCGAAGATGTCTGACTCATAGAAGACCATCTTGAAGAAAGTCACGAAATTGCCCCCTTGAAATCCTTTTAACCAACAAAGCCGACAGCGGAAACGATTCCACGCTCTACAAGTGAGGTATTGGTGCTGGATGTGTCGTTTACTTTCAAATTCAACGAAGAGTTACCTACGTTCGCTGCTGCCTCGCAAATTCGTCGTTAATCAAACGAGAATCATGGACGCCCCTATCGATGTACTTCTCAAGTCTTTCTCTTCTCGTTCTAGACACCCCGATTACATAATCCTGTCAGCGGGATTTGAGGGTGCTCACTATAATGAAATAAAATAATTTAAATACAATCTACTAAAATTCTGTGCTGTTTTGGATGCTGGGACAAAGTTGATAATCTTCGGCGTTCCATTTGACTATTTACTTCCAGCGTGGTCTGTGGTTAATCAAGAGATTTTAAAACTCAACCAGTTCCTTCTCCGTGTTGCCCGACGCTTCGTTAACGGACAAGTCCTTGTTGGATCGCAATATGATCGCCTCAAAGCAATCCTACCCTTATTACAATACGACATGGAGAACAATCCTAGGCAACCAGGTCCGAGCGTTAATCCCGGGAAGCTAACATTTCAAGGACTCCAATAAACAAATGCTGTCGTGGCTTCCTTCCTTGACGCCGGCCCTCGTTCAATTTGACAGCTGATCCCTTCGACCTCAGTTCCTGCCTCCTCGTCAATTACATCAAGAAGGGTATCAACCTCTGGCACTCCACGCACCGCGAATCTTGACTCGTCTTCGAGCTCCAGCTTTGTTTTGTTTCATACTAACGTAGGAAGGACTTCGATCTAAGTTTAATTCTCTTGACCTTTCTATGGCACAGCGGAACGATATAGGTGTGATCGGCTTAACCGAACATGGTCTCAATAAGGATGAGATTAGCATGCATACCCCCAATGGTTATAAGATGGTGTCTGCTTTCTCTAGGTGTACGACGCCCGGAGGTGGTTCTGTAATTTTTGTTAGGGAAAACGTTGAGGTATGTGAGGTTCGCGGTAGGTATTAGGTGATCATTCTACCGAACCAGTCTTCAGCTAGTTTTCCTGGCAATAATCTTTTTGTTCTTTGTGTGTATAGACCACCAATTCGCAATAAGTTCAATGAATTCATTGGCTGTTTTACCCTAGTACTGGAGGGTATCGCCCATATGAATAAGATGGTAATAATCATGGGAGATTTTAATTTTCATTTTGAAGAAAGCAGCTGAAATTTCGGAGGCCAATGAATTCAAACTTCTGCTGCGTAGATTTGGCCTCCATATTACGTTGATTTCCACAACTAGAGTACCCTACTTAGGCCTTCATGGACATTTCGTTGTCTATGGTAGATTTGGGCTGTCCATGGTATACTTTCAAATCAAAACCGAAAGAAAAGGGATGGTATTCGAATTTAATTATCAGCGAGGAGTTGATTTCTCTCCGACGACGGTACCATTCATTGAGGACTTTGGGAGTCTCGAGAGGCTTTGAAAGTATTTTGGAGCTGGCGAGGTGTTCCAGGAATTTGATCAGTGCGTCACTTTACTCACAGGCGTAGTCGTGACGCACTGATCAAAAGACACCTTCATTCATATCAAGTCTTGATGTTTCCTTTCAAAACTTGATCACTCTCGGAAGACCTCCTTTTTGCTCATTGCATGGATTTTTTTGTTGTAGGTGTTTTCTAAGAGCGGGAACACGCCAAACATCATCATCGCGGGCCCTCCTGGAGTGGGAAAGACAACAACCATACTCTGCTTGGCGAGAGCTCTTCTTGGCCCTGCCATGAAAGACGCCGTCCTCGAGCTCAACGCCTCCAACGACCGAGGGATCGACACTGTTCGGAACAAAATCAAAATGTTCGCTCAACAAAAAGTCACGTTACCGCCGGGGCGCCACAAAATCGTCATACTCGACGAGGCCGACAGCATGACAGACGGAGCTCAGCAGGCGTTGAGGAGGACGATGGAGATATACAGTAACACGACCAGATTCGCTTTGGCCTGTAACAACAGCGAAAAGATCATCGAGCCAATTCAATCGAGATGCGCCATGTTGCGGTATGAGAAGCTGAAAGACCACCAGATTTTGGCTAAGCTGCTTCAAGTCTGTGAGATGGAAAAGGTCACATACATGGATGATGGTCTGGAAGCCATCATATTCACCGCTCAAGGTATTTATGACTATAACTAAACTGGAAAATTATTTAATATTTTTTACTGGATCCGTTTAAAACATTTTCGTGTTGTACAAACAGGACTTTCAGGTCCTAGGGAGGCCTCAAAATTGTTCCTTTCATGTTTCATGATGCGTAAATTGTAGAAAACATGGCCATTCGCTGGTCAGACTGTCGGAATTTTTCAAAAATTGAAATGTTGACGATATTTTCTTCCTGTTTGTGCCCGCGAGGTTTTCAGACCGATCGCCTCACCCAATGCGGCGCTACAGGGTTTTGAAGGATTTAGCATAGTGGGTCGAGTGGGGTGTTGGGGTGTGGGGTGTCGTTTTTGAAGTCTCTTCGGAAGAAGAGGGGTTTCATCGACTTCTTTAAAGGCAGAAACCCTGTACGATCAAGTCATGGAAGGCAAAAGATGATGATTCGTCAAATAAGAGAGGGGGTGATCGAAGAGTTAATCCAAGACCAGTTTCCTCCTCCTTTCGTCTTTAGTACTGCCATGACGAATATGTGCACAGTGCACGTCGTCCCAATTTTTACCGACGATCGTGTGCACGTCGTCCCACTTTTACCGCCAACATCTTCGCTCTTATGGTTTTTGTCTCAAAGTCGCAAATCTTCTCCTTCAAGCTGCTCCTTTGCCACTGGGGGCACACAAAGAAGGCGTGATGTGTGTGGCAGTACATCGCACTCCTTAGTCTTTACTGTCTTTTTCAGGTATGCTAGGAACTGGGTGAGATAGTAGTTCGTCTCCTCGTGTTTCCTCTCTGACCATTATTGAACATCTTGTATGAGCCGCTCAGCTCTTAGCTCTTCTTTTTCCGCTAGGAGGTCTATTGGGATGCCGCCAGCAATGGTTTGCACCGCTGCGGCTGAGACTGACCTGTATGCGTTGCTCTGTACTGATTCCACATTCTGTCCTTTGCCACATTTGGACCCTCAGTGCATTTGTAGGTACGTCCGAAAAATTTGTTTCTAGTCAAGCATCAGTCTTGTGTTTCTAATCGCATCTGAGGATCCAATGGCTTGTCCATCCACCAAATGGGTATCTATACCTACCACTAATTCTCACCGTGTCTGTGGCTGGCTGACTATGTATGTCACAAGCCTTCTCCTCTGAAACAGTAAGTGATAAAAATACGCCGATTTTTGTTTATTATTCTTGGAATAATACACCTATGTTTTCGCGACAGAGGTCGACGACTCCGATCGGCCTCAAAATTTGACATTATCCGTTTCAAGAGGTCTAGATTGCAAAATCGAAATGTCCGTCCGCCGTCCGGACCGTTTTGGGCAATAGAAATTTTTTTTAAATCTGAAATTTTGAAAAAATACTCGGTTAACCATTTAGTTGTGTCCGCAAGGTTTTCAGCCCGATCGCCCAAACCCCTGAGGCGCTATGGGACTAAAATGGGGCTACGGGAGAGGTTATTTGAAGGCTTTTAACTATGGGATCGAGTTAGGTGTCGTTTTCAAAGTATTTTTGGACGTAGAATCCATTTTTGGGGGTCCCGCAACGATCCGATTTCTCTGTTGCGATCTATAGGGCTTTCATGGGGCTACAAATGAGATTTTTGATGGTTCCCAGGAGGTCAAATATTTTTCAAGTAAAAAAACAAAAAAATTTAAAATGTTTTTCATTGACAGAATTAAATTTCTGCACAATTAACCTATATTAAAGAATAATAAACCCTTGTGTAAAGTTTGCAGCGTTTTTTCTAGCCTCAGGATCCAGTTCAGCTACCACTAGATGGGGTTTAGATCCCCCCGAGATGCGCGCAAATAGGCGCACTTGTGCCCAACTTTCTTATTTTAAATGGGAACCCCTATTTTTTTTTTATCGAATATGGATTCCCGAGCCAATTTTACGTTCAATAAGCGTATTGAGTGTGTAGTGCCAAGCTTTATGGAGCCTAAAACTGAAGTGCCTAATGGAGAGTTGGAGGAGTGAATTTACTCTGGTAGAATGGAGCACTTTTGAGGTGTATCTCGTAGCTATGGGGAGCCAACCTGTTTTAGGCTAAACTATTGCAAAGGTTCTGTATTTAATACTTTGAGGCGGAACTCACAACTATGGGGTGCCAGCCTATTTTGAACAAGACCTAGTAAGACATCTCACAGCGTTGGGGAGCCTGTCTGTTGTTTAGGCGGATCTAGCAGCAATGGGGAGCCGGCCATTTTAGAAGTAGGCCTAGTAAAACGGATCTCACAGCAATGGGGAGCCTGTCTGTTTTGAGGTTGATCAAGTCAACCTATATTAAATGAAGAACCTAGTAAGACGGGTATCACAGCAATGGGGAGGCTGCCGTTTTAAGCCCTATGGAGAATAATTTTCTACTAGGGTGAGAAGGTAAAGGACTACACACTTTGGATGAAGGTAACACTGAGGAAAGTAGAGAGATGTTGATCAAACTTTGAGGAGCACAAGAATGAGGCTCTGTGGCCTGGACATGCGTTTATATACTCTTAGGCGCCTCCCAAGGCGCTCCCCTCTCTCGGCGTCGGCCGGGAGAGGTGAACCTCTTTAAAGTCAAAGTCAAAAATCCTTTATTGCTGTAGGTACAATGTACGTAGCAAGCGTCACACATACATTACGGTAAAAAAATGGAGTTGATTGCATTAGGGGAAGATATACTTGGTTGTCACTGCTTTCCGAAATCAGTGCCGGCCGGGCGCCACCCAGTGGGAGACCCCTTGGGAAGGGGGTCGCCTGCCTACAAGGCGCGAGCGCCGTACCTATATTTCTGCTCTCTGCTTCCCTTAGTCTTTATTTAATATCTGAAGTTATTTAATAAATGGTGGAGCTCCACAGAGTGCAATTTTTGATAAGCGCAAATCCGCGCCACTATCCAAATCTTCATTGTTTACAGTCTGATTGAGTCGGCGTTTCCTCTGTATCCTACCCCATCACTTGACTTATTATTCGAAAGGACGAGCGAAGCAAGTCCTGGGCAACTCGATAGTAGTAAGTCGGCACGTGGAAACTCTTCAGTGCTTCCAGCATGTCACTTCATCTGGCTGAGCTGAAGGCATTTTGAATATCCAGGGTAACGGTCCCTGCTTCAATTATTTCCTAGCCGCGTAGCTCGTGCAGCTGCAACAACTTGGCTGATTGCGTCGATTGTGGATCTCCGAGAGGTAAATCTACACTGTCGTGGTGAGAGGCCACCAGCTTCTGTTACCGCATCGAGTGTTCGTTTTCTTAGCAGTTTACCTGTTGTGGCAAGCATGCACAGGGATCTGTGAGCCAACGCAGTGTTGGGGTCTCCAGCTTTTTCGATCAGCACTAGCCACTAGGTACCTTCAAGCAGACATGCGTTGTACCTGTCAAGTAGTATCTCTGGGTTGCGATTGGCGACTATCTTCAGTCTCTCCCCTAGAATCCAATCAGGACCAGGGGCCTTCTTGTTACGCATAGTTTTTGCCGTGCGCACAAGTTCCTCTCTGGTAAAGAGAAGGATTTCACTGGGCACATCTGCAGGTGGTCGTCCTCCAGTTAGTCCGACCTCTCTACAACTATTTTTGAAAATAGTAATCCGATTGTAGCATATCAGCAGCATCTGCCGATATCTAATTGGGATTTCTAATTCGCAGGTGATATGCGACAGGCGCTGAACAACCTCCAGTCGACCCACAACGGGTTCGGGACCGTCACAAGTGACAACGTGTTCAAAGTCTGCGACGAGCCTCACCCCATCCTCGTTAAAGAGATGCTCACACATTGCACTGCCCGGGACATAGAAAAAGCCTACCGGATCCTCGGCCATCTCTGGGGTTTGGGCTACGCGGCCGAAGACATCATCTCCAACATCTTCAGGGTCTGCAAAAACCTCGAAATGAAAGAAAACCTCAAACTCGGCTACCTCCAAGAAATCGGTATTACGCACCTTCGGATCGTCCGCGGCGTCGGCTCTCTCCTTCAACTCAGCGGCCTCCTCGCACGGCTCTGCAAACTGTCCAATCCTTGAAATAACCTCTGTATTTAATCAACAATATGTACATTCTTGATTTCATTTTTCATTATAAGTACATTCCACTTGAGAATAATTTCAAGTTTCTTTGTTGCCACGTTACGTGGTTACATTTTACAACTCTTATAAACACAACATAGTCGGCGAAATTTCACTCAACTTAGACACTAAAACACACAATGAACAGGCCGGGGAAGGGAGAACGGTATAAAAAAACCTCTACGACCAGAAATCGAAACTCCAACGATTCTTTAAAAGAGACGGAGTCCCACGTTAACGTGAGTTTGTTTAATAGAGTTAGTGTCTCTCTGTGACGTTTACAGGGTTCCCAACTAAACTCAGGACAGAAAATAGAACATTTCGAGGCTCCGGCAGCGCCCTGTAACGTGTGCTGTGTAATCCAGTAATGTGACATGTAATCCAGCGATACTGTCAGTAAGTTAATTCCGCACTACAGTCCGTCCACATTGTGGTAGAATGAATCATTCTGATTGATTGGACTGGTCGAGGCTCCCCCACTACCTAATCTAATTCTTAAAACACTTCGAAAACGGTACCTCACTCAACCTGCTGTCCAACGCCGTTCCAGGGTGGAACGAGCTGGGGTTGGCTGGCGTAGCCCCTTCGTCAACAGTAGCTTAATATAGTTACTATATTAAAGCCGCAACACGAGGAGAGTGCCTCAAATTTCTTCATCTCTAGGGCACTTCCTGTCATCGGAAATTTTTTGAAAAAAAAAACTGCAAATTTTACACAAGGGTTTATTAGGTACTCTTTGATATGGTTGATTCCTAAATAACTGTCAATTTGTTGTCCCTCGACGATAACACTCTACTCAAACATGTTTGAATTTTTTTCCAATTCTTTCGGGTAAGTATTAGGTGTGTTCTATTAGATTACCATGAAATTAAAACGCTATCTGTTGGTTCAGGAGTGGAATCTATCCCAAACCATTTGTGTAACGCTCCATAGCTGTCCCAGCCCACGATTTTCGAACTTCAAAATTCCTGCAAGTGTCTGTAATGACATCCTAGGAACGAAATGCAGGAATTTTTTTCCAAATTTTCGTAGAGATGGAATTTTTACTTTTTTGAAGTTGAAAATTGACAGTTATTTGGGAATCAACCATTATTATAGGTTAATCGTGCAAAATGTTTTTTTATTTTATAATACTTTAATCTCATGTAACTAAAATAAAACAGGAAAAGCAGAAAACAAAAATCGGGAATTGGCATAAACAAAACAATAACCATCTTCTTCCTGGCACTCTTCACTCCTCAATCCATGGGAGGGCTCCGCCATCTTCCATTCCCAATGATCTCACTCTTTTCCGTACCCCTCTTAGTCTAAGGGACCCCACCTTTATGAGTGCCACCTACAGGCGAACCCGTGTTCACCCAAGGACTTGTGAATTCACAGCTATTCATAGGGCTTTTTCCATTTCGTGGTGAGGGTCATGGCCATTCTTCTCAGGAAGGCCTGGAACTCAGAATGAAGGGCGCCGTCGGCTGAGCAAATAAGGGGGGTGAACGATCCCCGTGCGTCTTCTGCTGCCCGGTCATACTTCTAGTGTTTGGCTTTGGCTGCTGCTTCTGCCGTTCGTGACCTGTCCTGGGAGAGATAGGAGTCGGCGTCAGCGTCGAAAAACGCCGGTCTCCCACTCTCCCAGACTCCTTCCACTTTGAAATCAGCCACCAATGCTGGGCTCCTTTCAGTCCTTTCTTGCAGTACCGGCTCAAGAGCAACTCCTCCCCAGGCCGCCTCAGCCAGCATGACCGTCTCATCTCTGACTGCATCATGGCCTAGTTTGTCGTGGCCACCCTTCATGCAGTTTTCATGGGGTTTTGGGGCAGTAAATACTGCCCCATACGCATCGGGTAGGGCTGCAGGGGTACGGCCGTATGTGAGGGCAACTGCATCCCGAAACTGGCTAGCTGAGAGACCGAACCCATCTGTCATCGTAGGGAGAACGGTCAGCCACTGGGGGTCCTAGACCTGTCCGACCTAATCGTGGGGATCTGTGGGACTTTTGAAGGATCCCAGGAGGTCAAAATTTGGCATAATTAATAATGTGTCGTTTTCTGAGTACGTTTGAATGCGTAATCCATTTTTCGAGGTCCCACAAATGCCCAAACATAGTACCTATAGAAAATTTTTATTTATTTATTTTTTCTCTTATTGACTCAGGATTAATTTTTGCACAATCTATCTATCTATCTATACTTCTATATATTATTTATTTATTTATTTAATTAAAAACGGGCGAGCCCAATTACAAAAAGTGTTAACATCACAATTATATTATAATAGGACCAACAGCACACGCGCCTGTCACTGATTATATGGTGACGGATTAAGGAAGAGGTGACGGAAAAGTTGAGATTTAACGGAGGAGAGGGGAGAGGAAAGGATATCGATGAAGGGAGGGGACGTGGAGAGGAGATTAACTTCACGAGGAATTCGACAGAAGGGGCGGTGATATAAGTAGTTGGTAGAGGAGAAGGGGACGGCAAAGGGTAAGACTGTACGGGATGATAGACGGGGCACGAGAAAACCGATTCGAGCAAGTAGATCCGGAGAATCGATCCGGCCCGACAGCAGACCATGAAAGAACGAAACGTCAGCGCACAAGCGACGGTCACGAGGAGACAGGAGGCCATATCGGCGAGAGAGCACATCGTAGTTCAGGTTCTCATGGGGAATAGAAAGCTTGTAGGCGAGGTATCGGAGGAAGGCCCTGAAAACGCGTTCAATCTGAATAACATGGCAATCGTAATGCGGGCTCCAGATGACCGACGCATATTCCAGGATTGGCTGCACGAGGGTCTTGTAGAGAGCCACTAAGGCAGGAGCATGTGAGAACTCTCTGGTGTTACGCTTTACGAAACCAAGCATGCGCAAGCCACGAGCGGCAACCCGATCTATATGGTCGGAGAAGGAGAGCTGGGAGTCCAGGTGCACGCCAAGATCGACAATACTGGCCAAGCGAGGAAGGGCAACCCCATTGATTGAGTAGGTGTGGAGGACCGGATAGTGAGCACGGTAAAAAGAGATAGTTGAACATTTAGACGGGTTAAGGGCTAGGCCGTTGAAGTCACACCACAGAGAAAGGGCATCGAGGTCTTGCTGAAGGAGGCGGCAGTCTGAGGGGTCCCGTATAGTGATGAAGAGCTTCAGGTCGTCGGCATAGATCAAGAAGTGGGTGCGATGAAGGAAGGAACATACTCCGTTGATCACCAAGTTGAAGAGAAGAGGACCAAGGTGCGAGCCCTGAGGAACCCCGGAGGTAGCGGGGAAGGAGCGGGAGATTACGGCATTAATGCGCACTGAAAGCCGTCTGGCAGAGAGGTAGCTGGCGACCCATGCGTGAAGCGCCCCAAAGACGCCCAGGGAAGAGAGCACGTCAAGAATTGTGCTGTGGGGGAGCCTGTCGAATGCCTTAGAGAAGTCAGTCGTGACAAGATCCACCTGATGACCCTCCCCAACAGCAC
Source organism: Pilophorus perplexus (assembly GCA_955831195.1). NCBI lineage: Eukaryota > Metazoa > Arthropoda > Insecta > Hemiptera > Miridae > Pilophorus > Pilophorus perplexus. The sequence goes on from OY037015.1 coordinate 29,299,839, forward strand.
AAAGCGCATAGTCCTGAAACCTTGAGGTTTCTGTCTGTGTGTCTGTCGTGCCTTATAGACGCCTAAACGGCTGAACGGATTTCAGCCTATATTGTGGGCTTGCCGCCACAATATAGGCTATATAAAAACCCCGCGCACAACCCTGCGCAATTGCGCGCAACTGGTATTTCGGTCGCCTATAACCCCAATTTGTTATCGTGGATTCGGATTCTACGTTAAATTCTACGTCCGAAACACCCGTCAGGATGGTCGGCCGTCGGAGGTCGACGACTCCGATTGTCCTCAAAATTTGACATTATCTGTTTCAAAAGGTTTAGATTCCAAAACCAAAATGTCCAACCGCTGTCCGGGTCGTTTTGGGCAGTAGGAATTTTTTTAAAATCTGAAATGTTGACCAAATACTCGGTTTTACCATCTAGTTGTGCCTGCAAGGTTTTTAGCCAGATCGCACAAACCCGTGGGGCGCTATGCGGCTAAAATGAGGCTACAGGAGGGTTTTTTAAGGCTTTTGGTTATGGGATCGAGTTAGGTGTCGTTTTCGAAGTATTTTTGGACGTAGAATCCATTTTTGGAGGTCCCTATAGAATCCGATCTATAGGGCTTTCATGGGGCTAAAAATGGGATTTTTGAAGGATCCCAGGAGGTCAAATGTTTTTCAAGTAAAGCAAGGTGCCTGCAAGGTTTTTAACCAGATCGCACAAACCCGTGGGGCGCTATGCGGCTAAAATGAGGCTACAGGAGGGTTTTTTAAGGCTTTTGGTTATGGGATCGAGTTAGGTGTCGTTTTCGAAGTATTTTTGGACGTAGAATCCATTTTTGGGGGTCACTATAGAATCCGATCTATAGGGCTTTCATGGGGCTAAAAATAGGATTTTTGAAGGATCCCAGGAGGTCTAATGTTTTTCAAGTAAAAAACGACAAATTAAAAAAAAAAAAAATTTTAATTAAAAACAAAAAACATTTTCTTTAATCAAAAAACAATTTTTTTCTAAAAAATTTTTCATTGACTTAGAATTAAATTTCTGCCCAAGTATCCTATATAAAAGAATAATAAACCCTTGTGTAAAATTTGCAGCGTTTTTACTTATTACTCGGAAACTATGCGTTCTATGTAGGGCTACCTACTACAAATGTTGCCATAATCATAATGAAAGAGCATGCAATTTCCTACAAAATGCACTAAGGGGTCAATAATTCGGTAAGGTTTCAACGCGCTCTTGCTCATGTAGAGCCTAGCGGCTGCTCTGGTAAGCTTGGAACGAGCTGGTATTGAAGTGAACTAGGTTTTTGAGGCCATTCTACCAAGGGAAGGAGATGGAAATGGTGGAAAAGTTCAGGGAACATTTGGGCATGTACCTATAGGTACACCTACTAGTATAGGTACCTACCTACTTTGTTAGAACTCCATAATGTTATTTTCGGAAAAATGTGGAATGAGCTTGAGAATTTAATTGAAAACATTATGAACAGACATTATGCGGTGGGATGGGCGAGAAGAAGACGACGAGCGAAGAGAGTCGACAAGGATTTGCCGACGACGAGCTCGAGTCCAACCAGTCGTTTGTCATTTGCCGAAACAAAACGTCAGTCAATCGTTGCCGGAGGTGCGATGTGGAACTTTCAACGAAGGCGAGATACTGTCGGAGGTGTTACGAGGTAGGTCATCAGGATTGCGCCTGTCTCGGTGGAGTAGGTAGAAATCTTTGGTTGATTTCAGGACCGTGAAAACTGGATGCCCTTGAGACCTACCAGGTGCAAACGGAGGAAGCCGCGGGAACCTGAGCATAGGTGAGTTAGTCTGTATTTTTAGCGCCGCGGCAGATTGGGGTATGATTGTGGTGGAGAGCAGTGACCCCTGCTTCACTTGAATCGCCTAGGGATAACACAATCATCAACCATCTACTTGAGGAGCCGGGCGGGTGTAAACTGGGCCACGAGAGCAGGAGTCCTCCTTGAACCCCTCTGTATTGTGGGTCATTAGTGAGTGATAAACTGGGCCACCCAGTTAGGTATGTTGGCCACGTCAGTTATGTTGTCGGGCCACCCAGAGCCGCTACTGTCGTGGAGAGGGTGCTGCTATTAGTTGTGATAATAGGATGCCGATATTAGTAACTATTATCACAACTGTTGTGATAATAGGTGCTGCTATAAGAGGATAATGTAGGCACGCACCTGTGGGTGCCCTACAGCTATGATGGGGTTATAGAGGTTTGTCGGTCAGCAGTCAGCCAGAGTTTGTGGCATCCGTCACAAATACTCACACTTAGTGCTTATTGCTGCTCAAAGCTCAGCTCCACCTTTGACTACAGCGCGCCTTTGCCATCTGTCAACCATTTTTTGCTTTCGTCACGTTGCTTGCAGCTTTCATCAGCCCTTTCACATAACATAATCATATTTTAAGGCCCATTCAAGCTTGGGTTAACTACACTTATTTTACTGTTTGATCAGATCATCAAGAAGCGTCAGGTCTTTGGATAGATCGGACTGGGATCAGTTGTTCAAACCAGTCCCGACTAACAGGAAATGCCTCCGCGAAGGGCCGCACCTTTCCGGGCCGGAATTTTCTAACCTGCCGAAAACTGCCAGGAAACGGCCCCCTTCGTCATCTTCTGAGTCCTCAACCGAATTCAAAAGAGGCGAGTTCTCTTCTTCCATCACAACCGCGGAGAGCCGTCCTCAGAAACTTCCTAATGTGTCGTTTTCTTGTTAGAGAGACAAAGACAATGGATGCGTAGAAGGGGTTTTTATCAGTACCACTTGAGCCGGTCTTCAGAATGTACCGATCCACTAAGACAGTGTCAGGCCTGCGTGTCCTACCCCAACCCTGTTGACTACGTCTGTCAAAACTGTTCCCGCGGGATCGTCACTAGAAGAGGCAGATGCTCCCAATGCGAATACATCTTTGGCATATCAAAAAAACAATAAAAATCATAACCAAATGTGATGCACATACGTAGTGTCAGCTGGATGACGGATCCAAAATGATAACACATAAAAGATCTTCATGGTGTTTAGGAAGGAAACGCCGGGTGCTTAGTGGTATTTTTTACTCGAGCTTTCGGGGAATGAACAAAACTAAGACCCCTTCTTCATGATCTATAAATGTGGTAGGTATCAGATTAATGCAATCTTCGTCGTTAGTGCCGAGCTTAGGAACAGTCGAGTAGGGAACAGTCTTTATCTCTCAGTAGGCTATGTGGGGTACATCTAGACCGGTAACATTGGTGCCGGTGTGCTCATAATTTGAGAATTAAGTTTGAAATAACAAAACACACGTGTAATTTTAAAGTAAAATTTTTAAAATCACGACTGTGGTTGTGACATCATGGCTGCTGCTTTCGAAACATTTGGGAGGAAGAATGTCTGGAGTGTTGGAGGTGTCATCAAGGGGAAGTACAAGAAGCAGATCTACGATGGCCGAGTTTGAGGAGAAGACAGCGGATGTCCAACCTGAACCACGGGAGTCGTCTGGGAGCCAGAACGGTGGCGCAGCCTAGCGGACAATTCTATCAACTGCACACCATTCGTCTCATTCGTTTTATAACTTACTAGGTAGGTAGGTCATTTCATAATATTATGGTTATTCTTCCCATTGCTATGACTAATAGTGTGATGTGTTAGTCATAGAATTCATAATGTGTTCTACGAAATTGGTTCCTTTGCCACTAGTTTTTCCAGAGTTATATTATTATTTTACATGGTTGTAATTATTATTTATTTTGGTGTATCTTTATTTCGACATTCTCGCACTCAAGTGTGTGTTTCATGGCAATCTTTATCTTGTTTACTGTGTTCTGATCTCGTCGTTTCACTAATTTAATTCATATTTAACGACATTGCGTTACCTACCACATTTATTTGCTGAATAATTTCAACTCTTAGAAGTGAATCGTTTTTCTAATTCAATTAATATATTAATGACATGGCTTTACTGTATTTATTTGGTGATTAATTTGAACTCACTGAAAGTGTTAGTGACAAGAAATGTATGCCACGGATGTTTTACTGTTGACTGAGATGTTAATTATGGTGGTGGGGGAAACTTGGATAGGTACCTTCATCTTGTTTCATTCCGTTTGCTGATGTAGCCCATGATGTACCTTTTACGACGTTGTGTGCCATTACACCCTAGTTCAGAAGTATAGTGTTAATTATTAATTGATACGTCCTATCAAGCTTGTTAACGATCAACTGGTAAGTGATTGAAACGTTGGGGTGAACATCACGAGGGATTTCACCCGATTTCGCGATATGTCGACAAGATTGTCTCACGACACGAGACCTTCGCCATGTCGCCCATTCTCATATCTCCGCCTTTTGCATTGCCTGTCGGTTGTCACGTTACGTGGGATCAATTTGGGAAAGACGTAGTGGTCTGTCAGGGGGTTCACAAAATTTAGGGGACTCGTGAACGTTAGATTAGGGAGAGAATTTTGTGAGCCTGGACTTGCTGTAAGGCGCGTGCAAGCATTGGTTGAAGGAGATCTCCCTACGAAACGTTAAGTCCGAGTAAGTACGAAGTCGTCCCTGAGCCTGACAGACAAAAGGAAGCAACCAGTACTCGGCAACGTTTTTAATGGCTATCTGGGAATTTTGCTGTGTGTGAGATCGAATGGCGATCAGGTCAACGACGTGTTTTTCGAGACAGGGCCCAGAGTCTCGTGAAACTCGAAGTTGACACGTAGGAAACGTTAGATGTGTATGCAGTTGTAAGTTTGAGAACCATTTGACGTAGTGGAATTTACGAAACGAAAATCTCCTATAGAAACGCGATATTTTAGAATGTTATTGTAATCGTGAAAGAAATATGTCGGTGAAGGGGAAATAATAAAAGTATTATCACTCTTATCGGAGCAAAGCAGGGGAAACGGGCCTGCAAACTTGCTAAAAAGGGAAATGTGTAGGGGAAAACGCCTGCAAACTTGTGAAAAAGGGAAATTTGTAGGGAAAAACGCCTGCAAACATGCGAAAAAGGGAGATTTGTTGGGATATTTGGGAAACGATGGGAAACGATGGGAAACGATGGGAAACGGTTGATAGTTTTGGAGCGGCTAAGTTGATATGAGCTAGAAAAATAATACCTATATAAACTTTTGATATCCGCGATCATAATTATCTGTTAGAGCTGACGTTCGCTACTGATTAAGTTTGAACTAAATAAAGATTTTTGCGAGGGTTTCTCCTTGTTCCCAGTGGTAGGTTGAACAAAAGGCCTAACTTGACGTCAACTACAGGTCGATAATGTTAGCGATGATTGGTTAGTACTAGTTAGGTTTCTGTAATGTAATAACGGATTGATTGCTAAATGGGAAAATGTAATAATGTTTCCTATGGTTGGAACCCCTTCCTGCTTTGATCAGCCTCCTGTAAAGAAATAATATTTATCGTTTGTTTTGGTAAAGGGCTTTGTTTAAATGATGGTTGTTTAAGTTATACGCGCCCCTAGACCTTCCACGACAGGTTAATTATTTCGGATAACTCTGTAGGTCAGATTGGCGAGGATGGCTTATGTTTTACGGGCGTTATGAAGGATTATGTAGCTAAGTGTAGTGAGGAATTGGACTAGAAAGATGTCGGGCCTCTCACCGCATGATGCTTTAGCTTGAGTCCGACAAAAAGGGTGGTGAGAGTGTTCCCAAACTGCATGCACATTACGTCAACCTGCCCAGAAGGTTGGGTCCTTGTAGGGACCGTGAGGACAAAGCCTGTGCTACGCTTAGAGCACAGTAGTAGGAACGACGTTGTGGTCTGCTTCTACCACAAAACTTGAATGATGTGCACGTATAGCAGTTAACGAGTGAAAATGTGCACGGATAGCACAGTACAAAAGGACAAGACAGGGCATTGCATTAGGTTCAACGAGTAGTGACGAAATACGCATGTGTAGTTTTTGAAGGATGAACGTTGTGGGCCACAGAAACGTGTAGGTGTTAGGAGATTGAGAGGTGGATCGGCATGGTGATGACAATCATTTTGCGCATAACTACAGACCAGCACGATGCCTGGTATGGAGGTCTCCCGTAAATTTTAGTGCAGTAGTTCAGCACAATGGAGGGCGTCCTTGTCCTTGGGGCTTGCCACTACGAATTATTGTGGCATTGTTGAAAAGGTGTTGGGTCAGAACGTAAATACAGACAACGGAAGATGTGCGGGGTCAGAACGTAAATGCTGACCATGTTGAACATGTGTTGTGTCATAACGTAATAATTGACATTGAACTGTGTTTTTGGGTCAGAACGTAAATACTGACAATGGACGGTGTGTTTGGTCAGAACGCAAATGCTGATCATGTTGAACATGTGTTGTGTCATAACGTAATAATTGATATTGAACTGTGTTTTTGGTCAGAACGTAAATACTGACCATGTTAAATGTGTGTTGGGTCATAACGTAAATATTGACTTAGGAATGTGTGATGGGTCAGAACGTAGGTACATACTGACAGCAACGTGTGGTTTTACTTACGTTTTACGAGGTCTACTTGGATGCAAAGAAAAGGCGGGCTATATTGAATGCTGTGTGATTCATACTTTCCAAGTTTTTTTAAAGGGGAACAATGGACGGTCATCTACTTGAACAGTCACCCAGAGCAACTTGAGCAGTCAATGTTGCTGCTGCGAAGTGGCACTGCATGTAGGACTTCAGTTAACGAATTTTGCAGCGAAATAGAAGATCGGTTCACTGTGCTTCTTGTGAACTGTATTCGTCTGAACTTTGAGAAGAGAAGCAGAGGATCTACAATACCAGAACCAACCACCTGATTGGACGATATGAGCACACGCAGCCTTCACTAGTCCTTCCTAAGGTTCTTCGGGATATAGATTAAACTGATGTTGACGGAGTTGATCCAGAAGCTATATGTACTGCTCGCCAGCGGCTCTAAGGCCCGATACTAGGAACATGCTTATGCCAAGTGAAGATGAAGAAGAGTGAAGAACACAATCAGGTCCAGCCAACTGACTACAAACTTCACTCCGAAGCAGGACGCACACGTCACATGAACCTAAACGAACGTTCAAGTTTGGGGACAACATTCTCAATGAAATTTAACTGTGGAAATCCAAAATCATTCATCAGCAAGGCAATGTTCCAAGCTCGAGACAAATGTATACATATATACCTTATCAAAGTGGAAAATGATCCTGATGCTGAGAATGATACAAGTTTACTAGCCTCATGCATTGAATGATTACACATGATGTGATAGGCTACCTAAAGTCCCACCTGTCTGAGATCTGTAGTGAGTGGATAAAAAAAACAGAGCTCGCCACCAAACCCGCTACAAGACAGTCATTAGTTGTTTTGCAGTCAATGGCAAATCATCCAAACAGTGAGCCAATGTTTTCATTCATTGGGCAGTCCAACAAACTCATCAGTGAGATGAGAAACCGTGGAAAGCTGTTTGCAATAACAGAAAAGTTGTTGACTCAAAGTTTTCTCATTGCCATTTGACTCAATTTCACCAACCTGTACAGAGATGAGACAGCTTCTTGCAAGAAAGGACCCAAACTCATACCATGAGAACTGCAAGAGATCTGCCTCACTGAAAACAGACACTTGCTGGAGGATTTGTATGTACCCAAGTCAGACTTACCTCCAGTTAACACAAAACGACCAAGAGGTACTACAGCTGCAAATTCAGTCAGCTCCTATCACTCTTGAATGGACATATGGCAAGATAGTGTCCAAAACCATAAACCATCGTGACCAAGGCAGCAAGAAGAAACACTGGAGAGCATAAAACTGCCAATGAAGTTGAAAAACAGGGAACTGAACTGGTTGGACAGCCAGTTCATGACATGATTACCTCATCACAGCACAAACGGCGGTTTTCAACGACAGCCCTGGACTGGATGTCAAATGGGATGGTGCCCATGTAGTCGAAACTTTGCACTTGTGGCTGGGGATTTGGAGACAGAGGATTGGCCCTTGAAGATAAACGAGTGAGGGTGACCCTAGACAATGATGCTGCTGATGGGATGGCGGTGATAGCACAGGACAGTGATTGTGACTCGAGTTGTGGAGAATCAGCGAAGATGGGTTCTGCTTATGCTGCTGTGAGTGACCTTCCACTTCACAGCCAGTTCTGCAATGTATCACTGATTCAGGTGTTATGCACCATGTATTCATATTTTATAGTGCTCTGGGACATAGATAGGCCAAACCGTATCTCATGTGCTCATAGCTCTACCTCAATGATGAGTCAGGGAAGTGCAGTTGCTTTCGTTATGTTTTGTACTGTCCTCAGTCTGCAGGTAATCTTTTTTGATGGTCGGGTTTTGGTTATTGAGGATTCTTCTACTGGCGAGGTGATGGAACGGGGTGTCTTTGATGGGGAATGCTGAGGGGAGCAGTTTGACTTGCCTCAGATATCGCTGCCTGGCTCAGAGCAGGCTACTGTGCTTCAGGCCTTGGACAGGGCGATCTGCTGGTCCTTCAGTGGTATTGGTCTTTGGTAGCTGCGTCGGCTTCTTCTTCTGGAGCTTCAGCACATGCTCCTTGTCAGAGGGTGTGTCCCATGCGCTGGCGGGGGGGCGAAGTGAGTGTCCTCATCCAGTGAAGAAAGCCTGGTTGTAGTCGTCAGTTCTTGCCTCCTTGGTCTTGGACAACCCAGGTGCGTGTCCTCATCCAGTGAAGAAAGCCAGGCTGGAGTCGTCAGCTTTTGCCTCCTTGGTCTTGGAAACCCCAGGCAAGTGTCCTCAGCCTGTGAATAGCGCCAGGATGGAGATGTCAGCTCTTGCCTCCTCGGTCTTGGACAACCCAGGAGAACGACCTCTGCCAGTGGAGAGCCCAGGATGGAGTCTTCAGCTGTTGCAGCCTCAGACGGTTACATTGACAATACAGGCCATGTCTCAACGTTATCTAGAGACCATTGCACAAATTCTTGAGCGTGTAGACTACATGTCATGTAGTACATGAAGGCAAAGGGAAAAAGGAAACCATATAACGAAGAAGGCACGGAAGAGAGACCCTTCAACATGGTTTACAGCGCCTTGCCAGCCCAATCAGACCAGTAGCTTATAAGAGCCGCAACACGTTTGGTATCACATCCGCTGATGACGGCTGTAGAAAGAAACTGGTAGTACCGCAGGCTAAAGTGACTAGGAGTGCTTATGCTAGGAGTGAGTATAAAACCCAAGCTATGAGGAATCTATTGTCAGACGAAAAGATAACTCACACGGGTTGCAAGCCAGTAGACCCCAGCTCATAGGCCTTGCAGAGAGGTGAAACTACAAACTCGGTGGTAAGATTAGAGTCAACATGACTTCTTCTGGAGTAGGTACCAATCCATTATTGGGCGCTTGCTTTGCAGCATGTTTTAGACATACACAACAGATACCAACACAATGTGTTGTCATGTCATGTCATGATGTCACCACACAAGCTACTGAAACAGATACCTTCTCTGAAGCCTGTTTGGTTGCCAAGTATACAACAATCACGCTGAAATCCAACCCAAGTTCTCTCAACGATCTGAGATGGGATTTTTGTTGGGATGTGACTCTACAGAGTCTAATTTTCTGGACACACCGAAAAGGACCTTAGCTATATCCAAACATGTAAGCTATGTGGAATCTAAGATGTATGGTGACTGCACTGGTGAGAACAACAAGAACCTCAGCGTGGAATCATGCACCACTGAAGAAGTTGTTGTCGAATAGGATGAAAGGAATCACCATTGGATACCCATAAGCCAGAAGAGACCAAAGGTACCTGGGAAGTACAGATTCTTTTGATTTGTTTGAAAGCCGAGGTTAAATTGATGGAGATCAGCTTGCCTCTGAACATAATAATATTATGTTCGTATTATGTTCATATTATCGCGTACCTACCTGATGAACGAAGCATTATGCCCCTTGAGCAACGAACCAGGAACCTATAAGCAGGCTATGCGAAGTCCAGATTCAGAGTTATGGAGACGAATTCAAAGCTCTTGAATGAGGTAACTGGCCACTTGTATGAAAGAGAGCGGTGGCAAGGGGTGTGTATGTTCTTAAAGACAGATGGGTCCACAGAAGGAAACAGGAACCTGATGGAACGACCAGATACAGAAGCAGATTATTTGCAAAGGGTTTTGCACATAAGAATGTGTATGATCTGTCAGAAACAAATGCCCCAGGATGAATGATATCAGGTCTCTCCTGATAAGAGCAAATAAATTCGATCTTAAGATGACCTGATTGGATGTTTGCACTGCATTCCTTAATGGTGACTTAGATAAGTCTGTTAGAACCCTCTGAAGGGCTCAAAGAATATTTAAGCGCCAACAGTGACTTTCAATCAAAATTTGTGAGTAGGGTTGAAAGTTTCACCTATAAAAGTGGTATCAGAATCCCATACTTGGAATGGGCTTTAAAACCTACTACTTCCATCCCTGCATCTTCTTTTGGTGGGAAAACTATCAGTTTGTGGTGTTAGATACTGCTTCATGTTGACGATGGTCGTGATCACAGAGAATTGCCCAAAGAAACAGGATGCTGTTAATAATAGCTTACAATGAGAATTCAAGATACCAAAACCAAAGAAGTTCTTAGGGATGGAAAGAATTCGAAAAAATTTGTCGGATATTCATTTGATGGTTCAATCTATTAAAAACGACTCGATGTTGGTGACGTGCCATACCGACAAGTTATTACGTCGTTGTTATATCTTCAAAGCGAGAAGAGACCGTGTTAACCTGCGTGGGGCACTTACTAAGTAAACCATAAGCATTATGGTTTACGATTCTCAGATGACTTAGACGGTTTAGAATGCTTCGTTGTTGTCCCATTGGGAACCAATGACGAGAAAGGTCAATCCACAAACGGGGAACGTGGTCAGTCAGGTTATTTGGGAACTCGGACTTTCATCGTGGAAAACTAGGATGCAAAACCAAGGTGCTTAGTCAGCACCAGAAAGCGAGTCTGAGTAGCCATGTCTAAGATGTGTCGACTTGGTAGGAGTTTATGCCCTTTGTGAGCATCTGAAACTCAAGCTGACACCGATCATTCACGAATCTTCGTCTTGACTACCATAGAGTTAACGAAAGTTGAGGACTTGTTAGTAGTTAAATGAATGCGTTGCGTTGCCATCTACCGTTTTGTAAGTTTGTAAGAAAAATCCTAGGAGGTTGTAACCACTTGGAACTATGACCTGTTGAAGGAAAAATTTATTAAAGCAAGAGACTTGTTGCACAGGATGTAAGTGCACAAGTTTGACGATAATCTTTACTGGACGGAACGTGAAACTGATCAAGGCTGTGAAACGGACAATAAACAGAGCAAACGAAACTGCAATGAAAAAGGTGCAGTAATGGACGGTGCAGACGACATGGAGCGCAACAATCGGAACATGGAAAACGTCTTCTGCAGAACGAAGACAGTCCTGAACCTTGGGATCTCCATATGAAGAAACATACGTGGGCATAGGGGGGCGTGACAAGAAATGTATGCCACGGATGTTTTACTGTTGACTGAGATGTTAATTATGGTGGTGGGGGAAACTTGGATAGGTACCTTCATCTTGTTTCATTCCGTTTGCTGATGTAGCCCATGATGTACCTTTTACGACGTTGTGTGCCATTACACCCTAGTTCAGAAGTATAGTGTTAATTATTAATTGATACGTCCTATCAAGCTTGTTAACGATCAACTGGTAAGTGATTGAAACGTTGGGGTGAACATCACGAGGGATTTCACCCGATTTCGCGATAGTTAGTCATTTTGCTTAATTTGGGTAGTAGGAATTTTTTTAAAATCTGAAATCTTGACAAAATACTCGGTTTACCTTCTAGTTTGGCCCGTAAGGTTTTCACCCCGATCGCTTTCGAAGTATTTTTGGACGCAGAATCCATTTTTAGGGGTCCCGCAACGATCCGATTTCACTGTTGCGATCTATAGGGCTTTCATGGGGCTACAAATGAGATTTTTGATGGATCCCAGGAGGTCAAATATTTTTCAAGTAAAAGACAAACAAACAAAAAATGTGTAAACATTTTTTAAAAAACCTAAAAAAAGTTTTTCTGAAATATAAAAATTATTTTTTTTATTTTTATAGGGCCCGCTGGGGCCCCATGCAAAAGTCCGGGCCCGGGGCAAAATGTCCCCTTTGCCCCCCCCCCCCCCCACTCTCGGTGGCCCTGTGTGAATCCCAAATCGACCGTGGAACCTTAAAGGACGACCGGGAAGAACGGTGCACTTGCACAAACATGACGAGCGATAATAGACCGATTGTTGAACTTCTTCAACTAATGAACGTCTACGTCTCAGTCGTATCCAGTCAAGGCAAGTGTGATGCTAAATTCATTCGACACCTTATAAGGTACGTGAAACACATTTTTTCAAAATTTTAGACGCTTTCCATATGCTCATCTGTAGGTGGGCATGATGAGCAATGTTGTGTTTTCTTAAAATAAGCTTTAAAAAAATCACCCCGGATTACCTCTCAGGTTTTTTGGGGAACGTCTCTCCAATACGTAATGATGAAGAGGCAACCACTGGAACTTGCTCGTTTTTGCTCGATTTTTGAAAAAGTCGATTTAAAGTCAAAATTTGACTTTAAATCGACTTTTTCAAAAATAATTATGGGTTAATTTTTTTTTTTCGAGAATTGCTGTGAGTGAAGATGCATAAATTTTATTGTTATATTTGCCCTTTTTATAGTATGGGTACCTCAACACATCGAGAGTTGTTTGAAGTGAGGCTCAATGCCGGTGATGAAAAAGAGGCAGCCATGACGGTGCACTGCTCATTTGATGAGCCGTCATCGCGAGAATATCGCACGCTTGTGATAACTTTTTATTTACATCTCATGTTTTCTTATACGTTTTTCGTAGCTTCTTATTTCTTTTACCTTTTTTTTTGTTCCTATTATTGTTCCTGTTTATTTTTTGTTCCTAACATATTTGTTCATGTTTATGTGATTATAGTGTGATATAAAAAGATTCATCATTTAAAAAAGTCAAGATGATGGAAAATATCATACATAATATGTTGATTTATTTCGTTAAAATCGCACATCCTTATATTAGGTACTGTGAAAAAAGACAATAACAATCTTTTTCCCTACTGAACACTAAAAATCACGTAGTACGGAGCTCGATTCTATCAAAATCCATTCAGCCTCGCAGAATTTTGAATGTAAGATGACCGATCAGAGTCCACCCTAAAGAATATAAATTGCAGTTGGAAATGCACCTATAACGTGGAAAGAATGTACTAAATAATCCTCTGATCTAATTTTAACATCATTTTTGTATTCTTTGCACCCCAAAACATAAATCTACCAATTTTCAGCCCGATATGACTTATCACTTAGATGCTACGATTTTCCTTCCCCTTAATTGCTCAAATAACGCACTGTGCGACGGAGCCCGCTGAATGCTCACCACCTGATTCCTCATTGCAGCTGTTGAACGGCTCCACCGTGTGGATGCCGCGTACAGTACAGCGGGCAGGAAGACAGTTGTTTAATACCAAGGAGCTTAGAAGAAGAATGGAGAAGCCCTGGCCTTACCGCCAGACCTCAGAAAGGTGGGCCGGAGTGGGGGGTGACTCCTTCGGCCGGGCGCCATCTTGATATTCCCTTCTTCAAGCTAAAGCCTTATGGGAGACCAAAGGTTTTTTCAATCCTGTGGCTGCAATTTTTGAAATTTGTAATAATACTTTCGTAATAATATTTCAAATTAATATTCATGCGTTTTCAACGATCGTTTGCGTTGAGGAGGTAGTAATGGCTTGATATGGTGGTTACATCATCACAGAGAACAGTGTTTTTTCAATTCTGTGACTGCAATTTTTGAAATTTCGACTTGAAACTTGCTTGGCACATTCGTAATAATATATCTAATTACTATTTCATGTTTCTTCAACGATCCTTTGCATAGAGGAGGTGGTAATGGCTTGAAATGGAGGTTACACCACCTGATCATATTATAAAATGAAATCACCAAAATGTTTTATTTTCATCTTTCTCATAACTATGATACAACAAATAACAAGAATGATAAATAAAATAACAACCAACAACAAAAGAAACAAAAACAGCAAATGGCGGAACACAAAACGAGGGCCATGGGCTCCGTGGACGCGTGGGCTACTCGTCCCAGAACTGTTACCTAATTGTTTACCATCAATATTATTGATTTTAGTTCCTAGGAAATATTTGAGCTAGGAATACTTACCTAATCTTGAATGTGCTGGTAGATCATTTGCATAAAAAGACAATTTCAGACGAAGTAGTCTATTTCCACGATAAATAAAAAATTTGTTGTGGCAACTAAACACGCAGCAGATTGTCATGCTTGTCTTGGAGGAAAAGCACAAAAATAAAGGAAGTTAGATAAAAATTTCAAGGGACAAAACCCCAGAAACGGATGGTAGAGACCCACATTGGGCGATGAAAATCTCCCAAGAAAAGTTCCATTCTAGGCAAGAACTGGTGCCCAATGTGGGTCTCTACCATCCGTTTCTGGGGTTTGTGTCCCTCGAAATTTATATCTAACTTCCTTTATTTTTGTGCTTTTCCTCCAAGACAAGCATGACAATCTGCTGCGTGTTTAGTTGCCACAACAAACCCGAACGAAATAAGTAAACCACACAGGTAAGAACATTTTGACATACCTATTATGCTCTGGGGGTAAACCAACTATTTTCAAAATGCATAAGTTGATGTTAGGACAAAGTGGTTGTTTGCCGATGGTGCAGAGGGCTAATCCAATGAGTTTGGTTCGGGAGAGAGAACGACTCCTCTGCTGAATACTAAATTGTTTATTCAGGTAAACAATTTAGTATTCAGCAGAGGAGTCGTTCTCTCTCCCTAACCAAACTCATTGATGTTAGGAAACTGTTGCAACAACCGATCGTTGCAATGGAGCTAAATCTCTAAACAAAAGGGTTTGTTTACAACTCTCGAGGAGAATCGTTATTATCATCCATTACTATGATTATCCCCAATCAAAGACATGAGTATACTTGTATAACATGGTATCTGCTTGTAAATTAGATGGCGGAACCCGTTTACGAGTTCCCTGAAAAAGGGCGGTTTTATATTTCAACTTCGTTGTTCAGCATCACAGATTTTTTACCCAACTACCTACCGTAACCAAAAGCTCTCTCCTTCTGGTGGGTGCAGGTGATTTCATGAATGCAGATGATCATAACGTAAGGTTGATGCGGCGAGATAGGGGGAATCCATCCTATAAAAAGACGATTTCAGACGAAGTACCTAGTCAACTTCCACGATAAATTAAAATAATAACTTGTAGACGCGTTTCGGTTTACTAAACCATCATCAGTACAATAATTGTACTGGTGATGGTTTAGTAAACCAAAACGCGTCTACAAGTTATTATTAAATTTCAGACGAAGACTACTTAGTAGTCTATTTCCACGATAAATCAAAATTTTTTATTTATCGTGGAAATAGACTTCTTCGTCTGAAATTGTCTTTTTATGCAGATGATCTACCAGCACATTCAATATTAGGTAAGTATTCCTAGCTCAAATATTTCCTAAACTAACTAAAATCAATAATATTGATGGTAAACAATTAGGTAACAGTTCTGGGACGAGTAGCCCACGCGTCCACGGAGCCCATGGCCCTCGTTTTGTATTCCGCCATTTGCTGTTTTTGTTTCTTTTGTTGTTGGTTGTTATTTTATTTATCATTCTTGTTATTTGTTGTATCATAGTTATGAGAAAGATGAAAATAAAACATTTTGGTGATTTCATTTTATAATTTGTTCAGGTGGTGTAACCTCCATTTCAAGCCATTACCACCTCCTCTATGCAAAGGATCGTTGAAGAAACATGAAATAGTAATTAGATATATTATTATGAATGTGCCAAGCAAGTTTCAAGTCGAAATTTCAAAAATTGCAGTCACAGAATTGAAAAAACACTGTTCTCTGTGATGATGTAACCACCATATCAAGCCATTACTACCTCCTCAACGCAAACGATCGTTAAAAACGCATGAATATTAATTTGAAATATTATTACGAATGTGCTGAGGAAGTTTCAAGGCGAAATTTCAAAAATTGCAGCCACAGGATTGAAAAAACCTTTGGTCTCCCATAAGGCTTTAGCTTGAAGAAGGGAATATCAAGATGGCGGCCGGCCGAAGGAGTCACCCCCCACTCCGGCCCACCTTTCTGAGGCCCAGGGCTTCTCCATTCTTCTTCTAAGCTCCTTGTTTAATACCTACGTCATTGATCGAAAGTTGCACCCGACTGTGGACAGCTGTCGCAGCCCACCGCAAGTATGGCAACCTTACCCATCGGGCCCCTGATATGGTTCTGTAGCTGTTAGTGCCATATGACGCCCAAATATCTGGTCTCAATAGGCGTGCTGTGTACGATTGACAAATTAAGGACCCGCCGGCTCGAACAGCGGGAGAGAAGGTGCAAGAGTAGCATTATTTTATTCGTTTAATTTCTATTGAACCTAAGAGGCTATTTGCGGGAGGCCAGTAAAATGTTTGCGACAAGGAAAAATACGACGCATTTTGGACCAATTTCCGTGATGGTAGAGTCTTGAGTGGGTCCAAAAGCTGATGTCTTTGTTATTAATGTAACTATCAGATAGGCCGTCCGAGCCGTTTTGGGGTGATTTTTTTTTTTTTTTTTTTTTTTTAATCTGGTTTTGAAAAATTACTCGATTTACCATCTAGTTGTGCACACAAAGTTTTCAGCCCGATCGCTCAAACCCGTGGGGCTGAAACGGGGCTACGGGAGGGCTTTTTTGAAGGGTATCTACTACAGGGTCGAGTAATGTGTCGTTATCGAAGTATTTTTGGACGTAGATTCCATTTTTGGGGGTGCCAGAACGATACGATTTCATCGTGGAGATCTATGGGATTTTGGAAGGATCCAAGGAGGTAATATACTTTCCGAATAATTTTGGACGCATAATCCATTTTTTGAGGTCCCATTTGCCGCGTTTTTTCTCCAATGCCAAAGGTACTTTGCATATTTCAGTCGGGTTTTTTTTTTTTTTTTTTTTTTGCGTGTATATCTTCTCTCCGATGCCTGGTTCTTCTGCATCTAATTCCAGGCTATAGTCACCATTGCCAGCAGCCGCTTCAAAGTGAGAGGAACCCCCCCCCCCCCCCCCCCTGTTTACGATTGAACAATGCAATGGTTGGTGGTAGGAGGCAGTGATAAAATCAGAGCCTCGAGATGACAACTTATATTGTGAACAATTCTTTCAATTTCTATTTTCTTTTGGCATGACGAGGTGACACCAAACAACCTTAGGTCACATCAGCTCTACAACATTTCCTCCTACGTCTAAGGATCATTCTTTGGAAATGGTACTAGGTATTTCATGTCCAGCCACATTTACCCCCAAATCCTATGTTCTAGGTTGGCCGAATATTGCCGTCATAGCAGGCAACTGGTGCAATGCACAATGTGCATATATTCCATAACTCATTGCAAGCCAAATTAAAAAATTGAAATGGATAATTTTGTCCTCCCTAGCAATGTCCACACCCTGATTTGTTAAGTTCTCAATGTATTCATATAAATTTCTTACACAATAAATCCAATAATGTGGGCTATATTTTACTCAGCATCCTTTCTAGTACGAAATAACGTTGAATAGAAATTTCAGATGGAATGGGCTGATCACATGACTTTTCACCTCTGTCCCACGATTTGAAGTCACTCCCTAGGATATTTTAGAAATGCCTGCCCTCAACTTGAGGAAGAGAAATTTCGAGATAATGGCCGTTGTGGCAACACTGGCAAGAAGCCAGGATCACGTGGGTTTTTTTTTTAAACTTTCCTCTTCTTCAGTTTGCTCCAGGATGTAACGCAGTTAGGTGATCGGTGTCGTGTTTTTATTGACTGTCTCTCCTTAGTGTGGATTGAAATTTGACAGGGAAGATTTTTTTTCAGTAGTGCAATATTGACGTAATTAGAGCTCTCTTTACATTTATGACCGCGATTTTGCTCCTCCTTGAAGCTTCTTGTGTACACAGGTGGAAAATGGCTGATTTGCCCTTCCCTCCCTAGCCCCAAGAAAGTTGTGGAACGTCTAGTGAGGGACCACAGTGGACAGGTAGGCCTTTACTAGCCCTATAACCCCCCCCCCCCCCCCTATAGCTCCATTGTCACTCCCTAATGCTGTTTTTTAAATGTTCATATCCAAAACTAAAAAAAGGTGTGCGCCAGCTTACTGAGGTTATCAAGGACCGAGTTGAGAAGGCATTAACAGCAAAAAAATTTGAAAACTGGACAGCTGCAAATAAAAAGACGATTTCATACGAAATAGACTACTTCGTATGAAATCGTCTTTTTATAGGATGGATTCCCACTATCTCGCCGCATCTACCTTAAGTTACAGCTGCAAATGTTTGAAAAATGAACCTCAAGTAGGACAATTTCCGAAGAATGACCCCTATACATCTTTTAAATCAATTAGCAAACATTAGGTGAAGTTTCAACTGAATCACTTCAGAACAAACAGTACGACGCTTAATGACAAAAATAAGGGTAGCCATACTCAACCCATTTGCATATATTACAGTTTTTTTTTTTTTTTTTTGGCAGACAATCTACAGAAATTTTAATGTCGGCCAGGTTCTACAAGACAGCCAAACTGCCGCACAACCTAGAAAAACATAAATATTTTATAATCGACAAACAAATTAGCTACGCGCGCAAAATCGAACCAATCACGGTAGGTACTGAGAAGCTGACGTTTGCGGCCTTATGAGACCAAGTTGCCGGAGAAAAATATGATCACAAGACGGGATTTTGAGCATTTGATCCAATCAGGTGCCTCGCCCACACTCCATAACTAATCTAGGCAGTGTGGCCAACTAATGATTTCCACAAACATTGTCCTTTTACGTTTCGGCTATTTGGGGGTCGACAATTTTGACTGGCCACAAAATCAAATTTTGACATTATTTGTTCAATGACGAGTAATTTCAAAAAATCAAAATTTGATTTTGACATTTAATGCCTTTCCATCGTCCGATTTTTTTTTACATCTGACATTTTGACAAATACTCGGTTCATCATCTAGTTGCCCCGCAAGGTTTTCAGCCTGATCACCCAACCCCGTGGGGCTAAAAAGGGGATATGGAAGGTTTTCGGCTACGGGGTCGAGTTGGGTGTCGTTTTTGAAGTATTTTTGGACTTAGAGTTGATGGAGGTTTCATGAGGCTACCTACTATAACAAAAGCTTTTGAAAGATGTCATGGAGTCAAAATTTGACCTCATTTAATGAGGTGTCATTTTTCCAGTAATTTTGGACGCATAATCCATTTTCGGGGTCCCAAATCTGTTCAAACATTGTAGGGAAAATTTATTTATTTTTTTGATCATTTTTTTAATTGACAAAAATATTTGCCTCCATCAAAGAATAATAAACCCCTTTTGTAACATTGCAGCGTTTGTTTTAATCATTAACTATTCTCAAATTATCCCAACCGTGGAGGCTATTTGAAAATGACAGTAATTCGCGATAACTGCAAGAAAATAAAAACTCGCAGAAACAGAAATGAGACGTTTGAAAATCTGATTTTCACTTCAAAATTGAGTTATAATTGAAAATTTAGAAAACAGCCCGACTTGAGGGGATGATGAAGACTTCTAAAGCCCGGTAAACGAAAAAAAAAAAAAAAAAAAAAAAAAAAAATCCCCAAGGGCGGAAAAAAGTCCCCGGAGGCGGACGCCCCCCCCCCCCCGGTCAAAAATGTAGACAAAGAGTAAAAATCACAAAACCAATAGTTACAATTATTGTTCTGAGTCGGAGTTGTATTGGTATAAGGGCCTAGAACGGGAAAACTCTACTTCATTTGCCGAGCTTTCGAGCAGTATGAACTCTTCTTCAGGGCTATGATACCCTACGCTATGATACCCCTACAAAGACTGGCCAATTGAGGACATTCCGACATTCATCTCCCCGACCAGGTTCATGTACTACATGCCCTGATATCATCTTCATAGCCCAGATGAAGCGCACATACTGCTCGAAAGCTCGGCAAATGAAGTAGAGTTTTCCCGTTCATGGGCCTAATCCCAATAAAACTCCGACACATATATAAACTCCAATGGGTCAATCTTCACTATTCTCAATTGTTCTGAGTCGTTGCATCTAATCGTCAAACACTGGTAAGGTGGAGGAGACCGAACCGACTTGCACTGATGACAAAGCAATCGACAATCTCAACTCCCCGAGTCCTGGGTACAAAGATTCTAATCATAGTCCTGCCGACTGATAGGCGCTTTGACCCGGTGAACCACTCCCCGTTCATCGTAAATCACCCAGTCTTCAAGTTTCCAAAGGCGGGGACTTTTTTTCCGCGATTCCGAAAGCCCGGGATAGAAGACAAAATAAGAGACACCATTCCCAAACAGCTCAGCATAGTAAACAATTTCCGAGAACCAATTCACCTAAACTGAGCACCTTTGGTGAATAGAATAGAAATAGAGTTCAAAATGAGGCAATTTAAGAAACCACACTGACTAGGTTGTTATGAAGTATTTTCGTTCAGCTTCAACGATAGCACCTGCGAACCACGTTAGAACCTCTTCTCCAGCAATTTCCCACAGCAGCATCTCCTTTATAAATAAATTTATTAACTATTTTTAGTTTGGAGGATACTGCCGGGACGTCATCAGTGTTGGTCTTCGTTAATAGGGTGCATTCCGGTGGGGATGGGATTTAGACGTGGCGGTGGGTTTTCTTCGACTCGTCTCGAATTCTCTTCCGTATAGTCGAGGATCCGTCGTCGCGAAAGCCTTTTGTACGTTTGCTGCTTGTGGTACATTTTAACGACGCCTTTGACGGCCACGAACGCCAAGCCGCCCTGAAATCAGAAATGAGAGTGTAAGTTATAAATTATGAAGGAAAAATAATATTATTACAACTCGGGGGTTCCACAGGCCCAGATGCTTTTTGTTGGAGCCTAGGGCTAAAATTCAAGAAACATGGAACATGCTTTATTAACTGAATACATATATCCAAGTAAATACATGTATCCTAAATACGGTGTAGGATCCTAAATATGTATATTTAGACCGAATGTAGAGGATCCTATATCCATACTATCAACACATTATGTAGAATACCATATCGTATTTATAGAATCCCATTTCCTATAAATAGGATCCAACATCTTGTATATTGAATCCTACATCGAGGATCCCATATCCTATATAGGATCTATATAATGTCCTAGGGTTGTCGTACGGCCCTTTCATTTTTTTTTTTTTTTTTTTACTAAGTGTCCTTTCAAAAAACGCTGCAAATTTTACACTGGGGGTTATTATTCTTTGGTATAGACTACTTGTTTAGAAAATTTAATCCTGTGTCAATAAAAAATTTTTTCAAATTTTGTTTACAGTCCGATCAAATTAGTTTAGGAATGTGCGTAAGTTGGGGAAAATGGTAGCTTGAGATGTGATTTTCCAACGAGTGGCGAACGATTTCTGTGCTATGAAAATTGTGATGAAGTTCCATTTCCCTACTAACGGGTTGGTTGTACGTGTAAATCGACCGAAATAGAAACGTTGCATGCTTTTCGTATTACATTTTCACAGATAGACCCCCACATATGACACCTTAGACATATCCATGTCAAAATTTCCTGTGCAGATCTGATAAACGGTTCTATTGGATCTTGATATGTAAGGCCTGTTCCTGCTGCCGGACCGCGGTCCGACTGGTCGACCGGCGCATGCGCCATGGGGGATCTGTTAAGAGACCGCTGTTCCTGCAAGCCGACCACCCGAAAAGTTGACCGCTACCTGCGTTCCAGGACTCATCGCTGGTTGAACCGCGGACCGACCGCTCTCCTCCGGCTTACTTTTTCTACCTGAAAATGAGATAGTCAACTCCTCCGCAACTAATACGGGAGAAATAATACACTGCCAATGCAATGGCACATGAGCTTCCTCGTGCCAAGTTCAAAATGAACGTAACAACTGTAACAAGAAAATTACGTTCGCGCATGCGCAGGGAGTACCACTGATGCAATCGTGATGAAACTGATAGGGGACCATCTAGGGCTAAACCCACACTATTCATTTACCCACCAAGTACTATTGAATGTATCTATGTTTTGTACTTGTAATGGAAATAAATAAATAAATAAATAATAAAATAAAATTCCTGAAAATTTGATTGAAATCCGATCAAAATTGTGGGAGTTAAGGCTGATGCCAGGAAATTACCTAGTTAGTTCAGGAGGCCCTGAAACGCAAAACGTGAGTGGAAATTTTGATTTTGGAGAACTTTTGGAGATTTTGGTGATGAAAATTGGGCATTAAATTTCGAATGAAAGGCTTCGCAACTGTTAGTGGTTCGTTGAGGTGATACTTCTGCGGCTGCCCACAAATGTGGAGGAATTGCGGCATCAGAATATATGTAGTTGTCCACTAGATAATCAGATAAGCAGATTCTGCAAAACGTAACACGTTTTCATCAGTGGGCATCGCACTTTTTTGAGAACACCTCCACTTCCACGCATTTATTGGCATCCATCACTTATGTTAGCGGCAGGAAAACGAAAACTGACCTGCTCAACGAACGGAGGAGATGGTCACTTCTCTTATCTCAGTTTGTATCATTCCAGAGGAGTTGACCTCTAAGATTATTTACTAATTGATAACCCGGAGGAGCTGGGAGTGAGCCCTCCGAGGAGCGGTTCGTGAGGGGTCAGGGAGGAAACCCCTAGATATTGAAACCTCTCTCGTAACCTTCTCATTCAAGTCAAATTTTTCACAGTTGCACATCTCTCCTCCCGGAGGGGTCCTCCGTTTCCGTTTTCGTTTTCGTTTTCCTCTTCGTCCTTGTTTACAGCAAATGGATTTTTAGCTTTTGGATGACTTGGAAGGGTCATTGCGCTGGTTCGATTAGTCACACAAAAAGAATGGGCTAACGTTAAGGTCAAACTTGACCACTCTGGCGTTCCAGCAACGGTTCGAGCGGTTCAACCAATCCTTAACCGCGATTTAGAAGGCAGTGGACCACGGTCGACCACAGGCGGACCGCGGTACCTCTGCAGGAACGAACCTTACGGGTTCGTATATAACTTTACTAAATTCCTTATGCAAAGAAATCGTCCAACACTATTTTTGGTAAAATCTAGATGCTAAGTAGGTACATTTGTTATGCATGGCATCAGGAGTCAGACGCGTGAGTAAAAGCGTTCTTTTTAGCGCAAACTTTCCAAAAAATGGTAAGGTGCGCTCATCTCTTCGACATATATATATATATTTTTTTTTGTGGTTGTGTGTGTGTGTTTTTGTGTATCACAGCATCACGCCCGAGCGGCTGAACAGATTTTCATGAGGGTGGTCTCATTGTGATCAGCGAGTTCTGGGGGTGGTTATAAGCTATCAAAATCACCTCCGTCGTCGACGATTCGTCCGATCCCGAGAAGATGACTCTCGAAAAAGGCGACCCAGCGCGTTGTCCCTCTTTGTCTTAATCTTCTGTCGCAGTCGATATTTATACCGCCCTCTCGCTCATTGAATCTCCCTCTCTACCATCGAATTTCACTCAATTTTGTTTAGGTTGTGTGGCATAGTTTTGTCGTTAGATACCTACTGTGTCAAGTTACGAATTACTTAGTTACGGTTTTGGTTTCAATAAAGACCGGTAATATTTAGTAGTAACAGAAAGGTTGCGCTCATCTATTCAATTCAATTGATGGCTTGTTTTTCTCATAATATTATTTCCTGATAATATTTCCTCATAAGGAAAAGGATTACCATATTATGGTAATCTGGTGTCCTCTTTGTGTCGTTTTATTGGAATTGGATGTCCTTTATTCACAAAAATCGACATGGCAACTCTAACATATAGGATCCCATACATAGAATCCTATATCCCAGATATAGGATCCCATATCCTAGATGCAGTATCCTTTATCTTAGATATATGTATAAATATATTTAAGATAAAGGATATATGATATATATATAGGTATTGGTGAAAGTGTCACGTTTATATACACTTACCTATATATAAACGTGACACTTTCACGTCTTCCTTCCCGCCTAATGTTTTTGGGCAGTTAGGGTTACGGCTAAAGCATGATCCATGCTAAAATCTGACCTAGGGGAAATTAAACTAACCAAAAGTGCTCGTTGAAAGGGCGATTCAACGGATTGAAAGAAGACGTTGCCAACAATAGTTGAAATTGTAGGGAGGACCAACGCTCCGGCGAACACCCGCGTGCAGCTCATACCATCTGAAACGGGCATCTCCGTGACGGCTCCGGCTTCATTCATACTGTCAAACGTCAACCATTTGTTAATAACTGAATCGAGCTTGACAAAGATGATTTTGTACATCAGTAACTTACACTGGGCTGGGGAGAATGTGGTTCAATACGGGTACATTCTGAGAGGCCTTCCTCAGGAAAAGGAGAAGAGAATCTTCCCAGTGGACCATTTTCAACACGATGAGGCTCACCGGAATGAAAGGCAGGGCCATCAGCAATACAGTTGGTTCCACTCTGTCCATCACCTGCATCGCTTCTGCAGGGCCAGCAACCTGGAAATGATTATTCGTCTAATCAAACAGACTCAGCGGATGTGCGACACAGACCTGCACCAAACGTTTTCTGACTCCTGTCAGGACTGTAACAGTTGCAGTTACGGTTTTAAAGTATCGAATTAATACTTTTCAAGCTTAGAAAGTCAAACTAGACCTAACGTTTGATGTCTATAGAAAACTCACTATAGAATATGCACTTTGTGCAAATTTCACAAAAAGGTTTATTATTCTATATTCTATAGGTTTATCATGCAAAAATTAATTCTGTGTCAATCTATATTTATGAAATATTTGTGAATGGCGGGCTGGTAAGAGAATATTTTTGAAAGAATTAAAAACAACAATTTTTCGACTATATTCGGACAGACGTGGGACCTCGAAAATTACTCGGAAAACTACAGCTTATTTGCCCTCCCTCGGATCATCCAAAAACCCATTTGTTGTCCCATAGACCCCCCACGGTGAGAGCGGATCGTTATGAGGCCCCCAAAATGTATTCTACGTCCAAAAATACCTCGAAATTGACACCTAACTCGAACCCATAGCCGAAACCCTTCAAATTCTCCTCCCGTAGCCTCTTTTTAGCCCCATAGAGCTCAACGGGTTTGGGCGATCGGGCTGAAAGCCTTGCGGGCACAACTAGACGGTAAACCGAGTATTTTATGAAAATTTCAGATTTTTTGAAAAACTTCTACCGCCCAAAACGGCTCGGACGGCGGACGGACATTTGATTTTTGAAATCAACGTGTCATGAAACAAATAATATAAAATTTTGAGGCCGATCAGAATTTTCGACCTCCGTCACGAATACGTACATAAAATTTATGTACGTATTATTTAATAATAAATCAAAAGCTCCCATCCTGGTCGGAAAGTCTGCTCTCCCCCACTCACTTTTTGGAGGCTTGTCGGGTCCTACTTCATGCTCATCAACGTCAACCCCAGTGTAGGTGAAGTTTTTCCAACTTACAGAAACACCTCATATTGTCACTGAATTGCGTACCTGCATTACAGTTATTGCTCCGTAAGTGACGGCAGTCCAGTACAAAGAACCAACCATTATTCCAGCAGCCATGAACGGGCACACTTTGTATACGAGGGCATCTAATTTGTCCAACAGTATTACCAATTTATCTAAAAAAACAAAACAAAACAAAATTAGCCAGTTGCTATTTTTTGGAATGATTCTAGTAATGAGCTACTTATTGTACTTACGTGCTTTGGGAAAGAAGATAAGGTACTCTGTTTTACATTGAGGACAGGCAACTTTCTTGTCGCGGTTTTCCTTCTGCTTCTCGTCGACCCACTGTTGGAGGCAGCCTTGATGGACCTGGAGAGGAGAGTACCAAAATACTATAATCATTATTCAATAAAAACACGTTAGGATGCTAATAATAATTTTATACACCACATAAACTCCACAATGAGATGTGAAAAAAAAAAAAAAAAAACATTAAGGTTACCCCCACTACTTAGTTTTGGCTGTAAAATTTTCTACATTCATGGATTTGGTGGGCACCTAAATTCTCTACAATCGTCTCCATCACGATTTTTCGAGAAAACGAAGTCTTTTGGGAGGTTTTGCCTAGCAAAGTGGTGAAAAAGTTAAAATTTTGCAAAAAGAGAGAGATTTCACTCTCTTTGCAGCCTCATAATAACCCACAGTAGGTCTGACCAAAAACTTATGAACCAAATTTGTAGGAAATTTTGTCATCTACAATTTGAGTAATAGAATGGTTTTAAAAAAACTGTGCGTTAATTTATTATTCTTGGAATAATACACCTACGAAATCGCGACGGAGATCGAAAATTCTGATCGGCCTCAAAACTTGGCATTACACGTTTCAAGATTTCTAGACTCCAAAAACGAAATGTCTGTCCGAGCCGTTTAGTAGGAATTTTTCTGAAAATCTGACCCCCAGAAATGACTTCTACGTCCAAAAATACTTTGAAAACGACACTCCATTAGACCCAGTAGTCGAAACTCTTAACAAAAAACAAAAAAAAAACAAAAAAAACCCTCCCGTAGCCCATTGGGTTGGGCGATCGGAGTGGAATCTTTGCAGGCACAACTAGATGGTAAAACGAGCATTTTGCCAAAATTCAGATTTTTTAAAAACATTCCTACTGCCCAAAACGTCTTGTACGGCGGATAGACAATTCGTTTTTGGAATCCTCGTGTCAAGAAACGGATTATGTCAAATTTTGAGGGAGATCAGAATTTTGGACCGCCAAAACGAATACATAGGTGTATTATTCCAAGAATCAAGACTAACAGGATTTATGTAAGGTGACGTGGCGTGGACTGCTTCATCCCTTGTTGATTGGTCAAGCGATGCAAGT
Organism: Pilophorus perplexus; assembly: GCA_955831195.1. Lineage (NCBI taxonomy): Eukaryota > Metazoa > Arthropoda > Insecta > Hemiptera > Miridae > Pilophorus > Pilophorus perplexus. The sequence continues at coordinate 29,326,685 of OY037015.1, forward strand.
TAGCACATGGCTACACGTGAAGCCAACTTCCTTATCAACATCCATCAGATTCTTACGGAAAGTTCTCAAATTTTCGCCAGTCAATACGAGAAATTCCCGATAGCAACCCGCAGTTCTTGGAGTGACGTAGTGATGTCAACAGGGTCACAGCTTAACCTAAAACGGCAAACGGGGTGCCAAGTCATTCGTGTGACGTCACCTTTCAGTTCTAATCTGAATCTGTAATCGGTGCCCCCTCGGAGGTTTGCCCCCAGGGCGTTAACGCTAAAACGCTCGGTAACTTGTGTGGTGAAATAGGCCCTTAATCGCAAAAATAGTTGAATTGCTATAACAGCTCTGCGCGTAACGGGGATTATCGAACTGACAATTCGTATCAAGGGCGCTGAATCCTAATAAGCTAGAAATTTGGATCCGACCTTTTCAAGGAGCCCGTTAGGTACTAATGAGATGGCCATGTTAATACACCCACCCATTTCGTCGTCCCTCGACAATTGCACGGTTGAACCCAGAGGAGCGTCGTGTCGTCTTCGTCCGTCGCAAAACATATCCAACACTGCCTTGACGTTGCTGAGCCACTGAAAAATTCAAAGGTCGTCTGAGAGTCTCCCAACAGTAGGCAACCTAAGGACGAACTTTCAACCAACATGTCCACCATTTGCGAGGAAAAAATGAACAGACTGCGGACAAATGCAAAGTTAGAAACTTTTTCACAATGGACCTCCAACTGTGGAGAGATTTAAATGGAAGAAATACGATCGGGTCATTCTCCATAAAAGTCGCATTAAGACGTCAATTGAAGCGCAACGGCGTCTTAAAATTCATTCGGGCGATGTGATGGAGAATTAACCGAACAATTTCAACACACACTCTGCCAATTTCAAACGACCATTTCTCCCCCAAAAACCCAACCCTTTTGAAGTTTGGAAGAGTGATTTTGAAACGTTAGAATCGCCAATCGTTAGTTGTATCGGGATTAGGTTCGTATGACCTAATCCCGATACAACTGGCGATTTACTACTTTTGGGTCGATCTCCGGAATAATCTACAGTTAGAAATCATAATCTGCAGGTGAAATCGGATCGTTCTGGGGCCCCCCAAAAAATGGTTTCCACGTCCAAAAATACTACGACGACTAAAAAACGACACCTAACTCGATCCTACAGACAAACCCCTTCCCGTAGCCCCTTTTTGCCCCACAGAGCCCCACGGGTTTGGGCGATCGGGCTCAAAAACTTGCAGGCACAACAGTATCGTAAACCGAGTATTTTGTTAACATTTCAGATTTATAAAAAATTCCTACTGCCCAAAACGGCTCGGACGGCGGACAGACATTTGGTTTCTGTAATCTAGAATTCTTGAAACGTATAATCAGAGGCGAATTCTCTGGCAAAGCAAGATAAGCACTGCTTATAATTAGGGAGAAAATGGCCGTGTTCGATTTGTTTTGAATGTGATCATGCTCATTTACTCAACTTATTTGTGATATAAATTAACTTATTCCAATGACCGATTCTTTAGTTTTTAGTTTTGTATTGGTGGCCAACGTGTCGACCAATAGGAGCTGACCTCGGGTTCCCACCAAAATTCAAATAGCAATTTTTCCATAAATTTTATAAATTCATACGAGCTTGCAGTTTGTGTTTTAACCCCATTTTTAGTATTATTTGGACGCCTTCTATCGATAAAAAAAAAAAAATAATCCAGAAACCCATTTGTGTTTCCATTCCTAATTGTGTTTATTATACTTCAATCCGTACTTGCGCTCTTATTCTATTATGGTAACTCAGTTTTATTCCAACATTACAGTACCGAATCACCGCAAAGATGATTTTAAACTCATCATCAGTCAAAACTAGGATTCAAGTATTGCTCACAGCTGTGACATCAGTTTTTTGTGTCTCCTGTCAAGTTTAGGAAAACGGACTTAAGAGGTTTTCTCGATTTACTGTCGATATAATAATGGTAATAGTGAGTTTGGTTAGGGAGAGAGAACGACTCCTCGAATACTGTATGTATTCAGCAGAGGAGTCGTTCTCTCTCCCTAACCAAACTCATTGGATTAGACCTCTGCACCATCGGCAAACAACCACTTAATGGTAATAGTCGTTGCATGAGTCAACAAGACAAGAGTGGAGAACGTGTGGAGGTTACCCCGGTCCTGTCAACACTATCATAGTGAGAAATCACCTTAATAACATCCGGAATACATCAGCTAACAAACTGTTCGGTTTCGACCCGGAATACAGAAAGCCAAGAACGTGAGAATAACAATAACACCCGTCTCCCTTAAAAATCGACTCGTTCGTCAACAATAAAGATTAACCGTCTAATTCATTTAACAACATTCAATGTTGTAATTTAAAAGCAATTTTTCAAACGTTCAATACCAACAGTACTTTTCAAAGCGCTGCAAATTTTACTCAAAGAATTTTACTGCAAAAATTTTACTCCAGTGAACATAAAACACCATTTTAAAAATTATTGGAAATACCAGTATAGTGTTATGAAAGATTAGAGACCCCCATAAATGGATTCTACGTCCAAAATAACTCGTAAAACGACACCACATACGACCTTCTCTCCAAAAACCTTCAAAAGCTCTTTTCCAGCCCCATAGATCCCTACTGTAAGGCTGTAACAGCCTTGTCGGCGGCGGTTACCGACTCGCCACATTCTATTGTTGTCTATTGTTGTCGGAAACGTTGATATCGCAGTGGTTGAAACTGGGATACGTTCAATGAGTATCTTCTTGGGTCAATCATGTGCAAGTTGCGTCCCTCTAGAATGGACTGTTTTCCTGTAGCTTACATTTCAACTATTTTTGGCACTTTTTGCAGGTAACTTCGGCCATGACTCCTACTCCTCCTCCGGCCCGTTCGTACCGTCCTTATGACCAAAAGTACCTCGACAACGCACTGAAGGCAATCAGGAACGGACTAAGCATCCGAAAAGCGTCGGAGCAGTACGCCATACCTCGCTCTACCCTTCAAGACAGGCTCAAGGGAGGCGGCGCTGTACCAGGGCGGCCTAGCGTTTTGTCAACTACAGAAGAATCCGTTATCGTTGAAGGTTTTTTTTTATGTGCCAAGTGGGGCTTTCCCCTCAATTCGGTTGAGGTCAGGCGACTTGTAAAAAACCACCTTGATAGGCGGGGGCAGGTGGAAAAAACCTTCAAAAACAATCTACCTGGTAGCCATTGGGCGCTGAATTTAGTAAAACGCTTGTTACCACTAAAATATTTGCTTTAGTTTTTAATAGCAACTTTGGCTGTAAAAGGAAGACTGTGATTTTAACATATTGTGAAAATCGTGAGTGAGTCTCTAACGCGATATATATATATTTGATATAGATGGGGCGCGTTTGGCTCTTCCAACCCGGCCGCTGTCAAGGAAGTCGGAAAGACGTACTCAGAACGGGTGGAATCCGGGGTGGGGCTTCAGGGACCTTACAACGGTGGAGGAGGCGGGGAAATGTTTTTTGCCGACCTTTTAGCTACGAATAGGGGGGGGGGGGGGGGGGGTCACAGACAGGGGGGGGGGGTCACAGACAGGGGGTGCGTAGGCGAGCAAAGCGAGCCGGAGCATCTAGTTTTTTTAACGCCGCCTCTTATGGCATTTCAATGTACTACATGCATTCCTTTACACTTTTGCCCAACTTTCGTATTTCTACTGCTTCACGTTTGTGTTAGAGATTAGAGGAAACCGAAATGCCTTGTTTGGGGTTCCTTGAAACAAAGGATCTCGGGGCACAATGAAACGTTCTATGGCCTCTTTTATGGATGAATTATAACCTTAAACGTGAATTATGGTCTTTTATGGATGAATTATGGCTTTTTTCCGGTGTTTCAAGGTTTATGGATAATTTATCCACATAGTTCATTCGCTGAAATCGTATAAATAATAAATAACAAATGAATCGTATAATAATCAACATATTTGGGCATTACTCAACAAAAACAATTGTATGTCATACAATTTTAGGAAATTGAGCCTTCTAGAAAATATAAAAGCTTCGCTTCAAAAAATAATTCAGCCAATTCATGAGATGTTAAAAATTAATTTGCAATGCCAGATGCAGCTGTTAGCTTTGTTTTAATCGTTGGTCAACATTGGAATTAACATAATTGACAGCGAGTTGCTATTGAGAACACACAATACAAGTTTTTCCCCCCTCCCTCTTGCTCGTAAAAACTCGAAACCCCGAAAAGTCGCTTCCATTCATCAAATCCGACTTATACATCAAATTTCACCGAAACCGATCCACATGTTTGCCTTAAAAATAGTAGGTACCTTGTACGGCAGACATGGTACAACAACTTCGTAGGCATGGATTGCGCCAATTTCCCTCCAGCGATGTGGGCAACTGAAGAAGAAATGTGGACATGGAGACATAATGGACCCCCGGACGACGACGAATGGACCTGAATCCTTTAACTCCCACTTTAACGCCCAGCTTTACCACCCAAATCCCTGCATATTTTACCGTATACTGAAATAAAGAGGACATGATTCTCTCCAACCTTGAAGCCCATATCCTGCAGTTTCTACCTACAATACCTCTGCTGAAATTATCCTATCCGTCCTCATATCCTACAGACCCACTATGAATCTTAGTTGTGTCCTCCGTAAATGGAGACATAATAATATTATATTCACATAATAATAATAATATATTATATTATATTCTCTAAGACGCCCATTAATGGTTTCTGCGATCAAAATTACTTCGAAATGTAAATAATAATATTATGTAAATTATCAGTATAAAGTGTCATTCAATACTTTAAGTGTAATTAAATGTATCAATTTAAAGTGTTACGCTCCCACAACTTCCTATCCCTGGATGCCGGGGTGAAGTTACCACTATGTTTGTACTCAATTTCCCTTATCAACGGTATATTAATTTTCTTCACAAAGTATTCACTGTTTTCCTCTGACGGACAAAACACGACTCCCTACTCGAGCACCGTCATCGGGTCTTCCCTCTCTCCCCATCTTCGCTGCCAATGCTCCCCTTTTGACGTCTCCGTGCTGATGCAGCACACAATAACGTTCGCTCAATCTGTTACCCATTTTATGCACGGAACATAATTATTACTTCGAATTATTTGATGTATCGACCTCCTCGCCCAAATCCTTCAAAAGCCCCGTTTGTAGCCCCATAAGAGCCCTACAGGTCCCTAAAGCCTAGTCGGATGGGTCTGAGACGCCCAAGAATGGATTCTAGGGGTCAAAATTACTTCAAAAACGTTCACCTATTCGACCTCCTCGTACCTTCGTCAGTTCTTCAAAAGCCCCATAAGAGCCCCACAGCATAGTCACATGGATCTTGAGATGCCCATGAATGGATTGTAGGGGCCAACATTACCTCGGAAACGACACCTCCTCGCCCAAGTCCTTAAAAGACGCCATAAAGGAGTCCCCCTTCAGTTGGGTCTGAGGCGCCCATGAATGGATTCTGCGTTCAAAAACGACTCCACACTCGACTCCTGTAGCCCCTGTTATATCCCAGAGTCCCATTAGTGAGTGCTTCTAAGGTGTCTACAGGGAGTCCTCCGATCGGTCTCAGACCAGTCCGAATGCACAGTAGGGGCCTTCCAAGGGCTACTGGTGGGGTTTCCTAGGATTTTGCTCAGGGATCAAGTGAGGTTCCGTACGCGAAGAATGTTAGAAGACAACCGGAAGAAACGATTCTCAATAGGAGTACAATATCACGCTGATCATCTCGAAAACCCCCCCGGAGGGGAACCCTTACCAAAACGCCCCTCCAATTTCACCTTATCTAAACATTTCAGGCCATATGTAAATCCCCTTTGTCAACTTACTGGTCATGATCGTTTTGAGCAAGCGGGTGACGGTTGTCCGAGTTGTTGTTGGCCGTCGCAGGCCGGACATGGGAATCCCCTCGTCGTCGGCGGACCTCCTCACCTGGTCCGTCTCTATCCGCCATCCGGACGGCCGTATGGACAAACCCGACGACAACACCACGAGGAACACGTTGAACGGGGAAACACGGCCCTGTTGAGGAAGGTCTGGAAAGAAAACAATGGCCTTGCTGGTACTGAGCGAACTGTCGCGATATCCGTCCGAGTCGCAATTTAGGACGATGACAGTGGATTTTATGTGAATCGTAACAATAATTGCTACCTAGGGATTGTCAACTCAACGTCGGAAAACTAATAACAATCTGTACCACCTTAGGAACACACTGAAAGATTGAATCGGAAAATCAACTGATGCAACATGAATCGAATGATCGTGAAATGATGCCCCATCTTCCAACCAACAGTGTTGCCATTGTAGAATCATGTCAGCTGTTTTTGACAACAAAAAATACTGCAACCACACTGAATTATTCAAAGATATTTCCGTCTTGTTCCATTTTCCAAATTAGTTATTTGCGTCCCTTGAAGGATCGGAGGACAAATCGAGATGGTCATTGAACCTAACACCTAACAGGTTGTTATCAGAACAGCAACATTGACAACTCAGGCGGATTTGGCGGGTAAATTTCCTGGTAGAACCGGCGGGAACGCGGCCAGGAAATCGGACGACCTACGATCTCATTCTCTCTCTTCATTCGACATCCTGGCGTCCAAGGCAGTGGTATCATCTGCAAATAGGAATACCTTAGAAGGGTCACTTGCGTCTACGCCGTTGTCCGGAGGAGGGATTCCCAGAGCGATCTAGCGATGGTTTGATGAACCTTGCAACTATTTAGCTGGTTCAGCTTTCGCAGAATCTTTTGAATGTTAGGCTCAAGGACGATTGAAATACGTGAAGATAAACGGGGTGAAATGAGTCACGTTTTGTAACTCATTAAAAACTGATGAGTTTGGATAAAAGTTCTCTTACGTGAACTAATGATTTTCTGGTCATCATGACACAGAGAGAATATTACTTCGCCATCAATAGGTACTTATAGAATATGAAAACCCGAATCGATTTTGGATCGAATTTGGTGTGAAGATATTAAATGTAGCGATAAGGAATTCTTATGAGGATGTAAAACCTTCGTAGGTACCTATGGCTTTAGAAATTGACCCAACTATCTTTGATAAATAGACGTGTTACTGAACGCCAAAATCAATCGGATTGTTCTTTGAATTTTGAACTGCTTTGTGTTGAGAACTATGTCTGGTCGCTCTGAGAATCCCTCCTCCTGACAACGGCGTAGACGTAAGTTATAGAAGGGTCAGGAAACTGGCTAGGTATTGAATGATTTACCTAAATTATTATTATTTTTAATTAAAAAAGTATTACATGATTTACCTAAATAATAAATTTTATGTAAATGAGGAAGAGACAAGGACCCAGGATACTTCCCTGTTTGACTCGACAGGGAATAACAACCTCTTCCGACACACTATCATTGTAATTCACAACCTGGGACCAACCCTCAAGGTAAGTTACCTTAGGTAACTCTTGAAAAACGCTGCAAATTTTAAACAAGGGTTTATTATTGTTTGATATAGGTTACTTCTACGAAAATTATTTCTGTGTCAATGGAAAACATTTTGGAAAAAGATTTTTTTTTTTCAAAAAATTTTATTTATGTACCTATTTTTTCTACAAATTTTTTTTTTTTTTCAAAAATTCTTTATATTTTGCTCGAAAAATATTTAACCGATCCTTCAAAAATCCCATTTTTAGCCCCATAAAAGCCCCATAGATCGCCATAGTGAAATCGGATCGTTCCGGGACCCCCGAAAATGGATTTTACGCCCAAAAATACTTCGAAAACGACACCTAGCTCGATCCCATAGCTAAAAGCCTTCAAAAAAAAAAAAAAAAAAAACCCGTCCCATAGCCCCATAGCGCACCACGGGTTTGGGCGATCGGACTGAAAACCTTGCGGGCACAACTAGATGGTAAACCAAGTATTTTGTCATAATTTCAGCTTTTTAAAAAAATTCCTACTGTCCAAAATTAGGGTTTAGAATGTAGACCTCTTGAAAGGGATAGGTAATGTCAAATTATGGGGCCGATCAGAGTCGTCGACCCCCGTCGCGAAAACACCTGTTTTATTCCAAGAATAATAAACCAAAAGTACACTGCCTGGTGGGTAAAACCCTAATACTCGAGTTTTCTCAATAGCTCCATCACCAACATGCCCCCTACCCTGTGCAATACCAATGCACCGATGGACCCCAGGCACTTGGACCAGTGCCCAACAATCTTACGACCCACACACGACGACGAGGACTCTGTTTGGAGAAGAAAAAGTTATGCATATTGGGCTGCTAGGAAGGAGATGGCGTTACGGCCTCCGTCCGGCGTAGGATTTAAAAAAAAAAAAAAAAAAAAAAGCAGAATGTGGGGAAAGAGATCAAAAGCCTTCGTGAGATCAAATAAATTGGATGCTAGTTGATTATGCTCCAGGGCCATAAACACCTGGGAGAGCAAAGATAAAGCTGCACTGGAAGTACTTTTCCCCCTGCGAAACCCTAACTGCTGATGATGGAAAAGCCCATTCAAATGCGCATGCGCGATTCATTTCCTTCTGCGATCTCGCGGAGGTAGTGACTATATTACTCTTCGAAGTGACTACTTTTTCGTTTGCGGTTACCTCCACGAGATTGCAGAAGGAAATGAATCGCGCATGCGTGACTTTCCACAATCGAAGAGGCAGTCGGAATCATTTTTGGAAGTTCTAAAAAATATCACACCTGCCGGAATCGATTCTGATCGAGTTCTGCGTTCGCAGAGCATCAGAACTTGAGTGTTAAATTTCTGGAAGCCAGGGTACCCCCACTCACGGCCGTAGGTACTGTGCTTACGCCAAATGGCTCAGAATTTTCACTCTGTGAACTCACCTAATGACAAAGTTTGAGACCGAACAAAATTTTCAACCCCCATCGCGAATAGGTGTACTTATTATTCCAAGAATTTTAAACCAAAATCAAACTTGTATTTCTTTAAAAACTAAACAAAAATTATTATAAAATAAACATGTAAACATGCTTATTTGAAAAGAGGAATAAACTTATTCCACATTCTGCTTGAAGAGTTTTCGACTTGGAACTTAAGAACACAAGCCTGCAAATTTTCATGGTCAACTAAATGGGTTTATTTTGGTCAATCTCAGGACCACGGGGGAAGTAAAGGCCTTCCTCTATGCTCAAGACTCTCAAAGAATCATTGGCGCACAGGCTTACACAAGTCTAAACGGAGCAAGGATGAAACAGGAAAGATACTGGCGAGAAGATGAAGTTTGAATGGAAGGGGAAGACGAGAAGAAGCAGGTGATGTGGGAAGAAAAATCATCTTTGGAAGCTCTGGAAGGTACTGGTAGGCCCATGTGATCAACTCAATTTATTTACACAAGTCTAATAACAATGAAATAAAAAATATACACCCGACAGGTGGGCAACATTGAGGAAGAAAGAAATTGGCACCTCAAGTGACATGTTTTAATGTACGAAAAAATATACTCACGCTGAAATTTCATTAAAATATAACAAAATGACCTCTTACCTACGTTGTATTTTCAACGGAAAATCCTCCTACGGCTGGAATGTGGAGATTTGATGATGATACTTTTCTAGGGGGGTGATAGGGGGGAGTTTATAGTGCTAATGGAACATTCAGTCTTATTTAACGGTTTTTGAAAAATGGGTGGCACCTGATGGATCTCTAAATTTTTCAAAAACCTGACAGGTGGAATTAGGTTAAAGATAGTCAAGTCTGGATCTTACATTAGCACTTTGAACGAGTCTGTTTAGTAAAATGGCCAGAATGTGTTGGCAACCCTGGGCATGACGATGGCGGTGATGATGTTCGACAGGAGGTTGACGCTGTGGTTGTCAAGGATCCGCCGTCCGCAGATGTATTTCACTTCGAGGCCGGGTTGTTCGAGGACGACGCCCGACTTTTCGTGAACCCCTGGAAAAGTGACGCATTTTTTCAAACGGTTCCACGGTAATCCTCCATAATAGATTAGCACAAAGCTCACCCGAATACTGTAGGGTGGCTCCCAAGAAGGAGTCTAACACGCTGCCGAATAGACCGGCGGCGCCGCCGAGCGCTACGACCGGCCACTGCGGCGGAGATTCGGACAACTGTTCGGAGCTGACGGAGAGCAAAATGGTGACGTAGAAGGCCAAACCGACAACGAGTCCACCAAGCAGACTGACGACGATACCCACCAACGACACTCCACCGTTCACTCCTGCAAAACACAATTCAATTTAAATTTATTCACAAATACATTTATACACATATACATTAGGGTGGCCCTTATTTTTCCACTTCTGAAAATGTTAGCTCCCAACCCCTAATTTCATTCGAATGGTAAAAAAAATATTTTGTGCAAAATTTCAGCCCGAATGGTCACGTCTGCGTTCCCGCAAGAGCCCTGAAGTTAAACCATGGAGGAGTAACTTTGAAATGATCGACTGAGCCTCAGGCGTCTATGAAAATGTTGAAGAGTGGGGTCTTGAAGACAAAGTACAAGCACTATGTTTTGATACAACGTCAAGTCATTATTACACCATTTATACGACCTGTATTATACAGGTAGTATAAATGGTGCTTGCGCTCATCTTGAAAATTTTTTTTAATGTTTGGACGCAATCTTTTGTATCTTCCTTGTCGCCATCATATAATATAAATATATATATATTATTTGAATTAGTCCTCAGAAGTTGTTTTGAAACCTTTTTCGGGGCTACATTCGGTTCAGATGTACCACTGTTTAAACGGTTCAAAGAAAAGTGGGAGGATATTGATAAAGTGTGCAGATTACCACACTGGCATAGAAGAAATTCCTGATCACTTCCGCCTCAATGCGTTGGAATTTCTGTTCCAACAGCTAGATCGTGAAGATCACTATTGGAAAAGGTCGTCAAATAAAACAATATAACTGGGATAATAGTAGTTTTATTCCCGTGAAGGTGAGGCGCCTACACGGTTGAGCAAAGGATAGAGAACGACTGAGGTCTGGTGGTGGGGACAATGGTGAGGGGAGGGGAGGCAGGTTTGAACCTGCACTATTAATCTAACAATCACCCAAGAGACGATTATCGAGAACTGCTAGAACTTGGAGTGATTTTTCTAGGAATTACACCATGGAATGATATCGTATCATTTCGCATTCAAGGAGCACTGAGTCATGATCGCTGGATGGCCAAAGCCTTAATAAGGCTTTGTATAATATACTGCTTAGGTAAATCTCACTAGAAAAGAGCGCACTTCTATAGGAAAAGTTTGCTATTTCCTTATTCACATCTACCTGCAAGCTTGGTTTCTTTCTCCATCAGCAATAAAAGCTGGATGGCCAAAGCCTTAATAAGGCTTTGTAAATATACTGCTTAGGTAAATCTCACTAGAAAAGAGCGCACTTCTATAGGAAAAGTTTGCTATTTCCTTATTCACATCTACCTGCAAGCTTGGTTTCTTTCTCCATCAGCAATAAAAGCTCCGTACCATGATTACAACTTCATGCAAAAACTAGTTGCAATTAAGGAAATAGAATCTGATGCTCATGTGAGTACGGCTGCTTCCAAGAAATTTTCTTAGCACCTGTGGACCACAGGCTGTGGTAGGTACCTACTTGTCACTTGAAGCAGCTGGATTGGCATTCTTTGATGATATTTCCATTCCATTTCCATTTCTCTAACTGTTGAAACCATAAATCTCTTCAGAAGATTCAAAATCAATTTGGATTTCATCAATGAATGCCCAACAACATGGAACGAGAATGAGACCTACCTGGATGGACTGCAGATTGCGAAACATTTGGCTGTCATCAATGACTATCAGAACATACTTACAAAGAATGAAGAACAACTCCAATGGATCATACAAAACGTGAACCTACACAGGAAGATTTATCCAAAAGCCACCAAGTCTGGATTGATGTCATGAGCTAATTTCATTATTATTAACCTGTAATTAACACATATAAACCCCCATTTCGTCTACTGTTTTTTTCAATCCTACCACACTAACTTTTAATTTGGCCTATGCTCGGTTCTTAACCCTTGAGGAAGCGATGTTGAAATTTACGCTCCTGGTAACTCAATTCATGAAGAGTGCTCTTGCGGGAACCCACAGACATGTCCGATTGAGCTGAAACTTTGCTCAGATTTTTATTTTGACCATCCAAATGGAATTAGGAGTTGGGAGCTAGGAAATTTCAATTTTTTGAAATTGCCCTATAGCTAAGGGCCACCACAAAATTGTAAATATCATCATATTTACATATCGTCATATTCCAAATTATTATTTGGCCTATTATAGGTCTGGGACCTGTCCAGGCCTCATTCTCTCCCGATTAATATGTATGCAACGAAACAAAAAAATGTTTTGGATCGGTGTGGGGCATTTATACTTTACGTCTAACTTTATAAGTTAACATAACATGTTAATTAATTCTAGACAGTATAGCAACAGCTTTACAGTGTGCTACCTAAATAAATCTTATAATAAAGTTTGCAGAATTGTGCTGGCGCTTTGAGTATTTTTCAAATAATGCTTAGCTTCTTTCTTGAGTAGGATTCACACTAGACGGGCAGGGCAGGGCAGGGCACGGACCGTTCAATGACTTGAACGTGCCTTGACCGATGCGGAGTGTTCACACTTGACGGGCACGGCAGATCAGTCAACGATCGGACTATTTCAATCAAACGTTCGTCTTCAATTTCAAAAAACGCTGCAAATTTTACACAAGGGTTTATTATTCTTTGATATAGGTTACCTACTTGTGCAAAAATTATTTCTGTGCCAAAAGAAAATAATTTGGAAAAAAAAATTTTTTGGATTTTTTTTTCAAACATTCTTTATTCTTTACTCGAAAAATATTTAACCTCCTGGGATCCTTCAAAAATCCCATTTTTAGCCCCATGAAAGCCCTATAGATCGCAACAGTGAAATCGGATCGTTCCGGGACCCCAAAAAATGGATTCTACGTCCACAAATACCTCGAAAACGACACCTAATTCGATCCCATAGCCAAAAGCCTTAAAAAAAACCCTCCCGTAGCCCCATTTTAGCCTCATAGCGCCCCACGGGTTTGGGCGATCGGACTGAAAACCTTGCGGGCACAACTAGATAGTAAACCAAGTATTTTGTCAAAATTTCAGATTTTTAAACAAATTCCTACTGCCCAAAACGGCCTGGACGGCGGACGGACATTTCGGATTTTGAATGTAGACCTCTTGAAACGGATAATGTCAAATTTTGAGGCCGATCGGAGTCGTCGACCCGCGTCGCGAAAACATAGGTGTATTATTCCAAGAATAATAAACCAAAAAGAAAGAAAATAAATAAAAACGCGGACGTGAACGGTCGGGAGGAACGGAGGAGGTGGAAGGGCCTGTGAGTGAAGGGTGGGGGAAGAGGCAGACACCGATTTTGATCGGTCCGATCTCGAGGGACTGGGCAAGGTCCGGTCAAAGACCGGTGCTTGAACGGACCTTGCCCGCTGAGTGTGAACGGTCGCATTACATAGGTATACATTGGAGCGATCAAAACCGAACCCTGCCCAGTCCTTGCTCTGCCCTGCCCTGCCCGTATAGTGTGAACAGGGCTTCGAATGTAACGAAGTATTTGGCCGTTTTAATTCCGTAGGGTAGCTGTTCAAAAACATTTGGCGCAAGCCAGGGTAATTGCCTAGTAAAGAAATCATTATACGGCCGAGGAATGTCTGTGATTGCTGATGAGTTTGCCCTAGTGGGTCTAACGTTCGGTTGTTTAACAAAATTGCTAACTTTTTTTATAAACGTACAGCACTATTCTATATACATAGGATGTTCTAGGTGTCATTACATCAAAGTTTCTGTATAGAGTCTCAAAGGGGGTGCGTCTACGCGATTTTGTAGCTATTCTCAAAACTGTGTTGACTGCTGTGTCCAGGCAGAGGAAATTGCTATGATACGCCCCTCCCCATACTAAAATCCCATAATATGGGATAATGTCCCATTATTATATTATATTAGGAGACTATATAATATCCCATAATATATTATTATAATATATAATATTAGGAGACTAATATATCCCTATACATACGCTTAGTAAATCATTTGGAGAGTATCACGCGCCATCCATCTTCTCATCATCCTTGGACATGGAATGATTTTCTTATCCGTTTCACGAGGTCTTGTAGGTATGTGAAATTTCCATTTTAGGTGCTGATCAAGTACCTATCACACCTAGATACTTGATAAACACCAATTTTTCCAGACCTTCGCACTGACACGGTATAAAGCTGGTGTTACAGCTTTCTTTATGCATAAGTGCATGCATAATTTAATGCGCGTTTTCATGGGCCTCATCCCAAGTACTTCCTCTAATAATGATAGCTACGTCATCAGCAAAAGCAATAAACTTGCCTTTTATGTGTATTGAGAATATATCATTGATGTGTATAAGGAACAATATGGGGGGGCTAGTACTGTGATCCTGACTTCTGTTGAGCTTTGCACGTTTGAAGTGTGGGCATATTGCCTTCTATTTGTGAGGTACGATCTGAACCAGCTCTGTGCCACATTGCCCAGGCCTAACCTTAATAATTCTTAATAATGTAATTATTAATCCTTAATAATAGCCTTAATAATCTTAAAATAGCCGAGATGTTTCAATCGAATCAAATGCCTTGGTCAGATCTACAAAAATTCCCATTACCTTCTCACTTTTATTAATTGCAATAGAAATTTCAGATACTACATCAGCTAGTGCATCTTGAGTGCTCAAGTTTTTCCTAAATACATATTGTGATCTAGCTATGAGATCATTTACATCAAGATATTCAATTAGTTGAGATTTGATGATTTTCTCGAAGATTTTGGCAAAATTAGGCAATAGAGATATAGGGCGATAATAATTATCGGTTTATTATTGGTTTCTGAGGCCCGAGAGCCTTTCTTAAATATAGGACGTACTACTGCTATTTTTAGAGCATTTAGGAATTCCCCATACAAAATACTTAGGTTCACCAGATGCGTTAACGGTGAGGTTAATGAGATGAAGGATAACAAGGAAGGATATCGACTGTGATGGCACGTAACAATGAAGGATAACAACGAAAAATATCGACTGTGGTGGCATCCTGAACTACTCACCTCGCGGGACCTTCTTGAAATTAGTGATGAGTCGAGGACTCGACGACGACAGGACTGTTCCCAGTTCAGAAGCCCACGTGTCAGCATTAGCACACGCAAAAGCACCTGCCAACACAATCAGAGCAAAATAGAGAAGTGGCTTGGTGAACAAATCTTTAAAAAATTCCACTGCAAACTTCACTCAATATAAAATACAAATGAGGGAAATTGAGTAATTGGCTCGTTGATTTTCGGGAAGAAGTAGCCAAAAAAAATGATTCACTGATGATTCAAGTGTGAGTCGTGAGTCGACCTCACACGTACCTTGCCGTACAGCCGACTGACCGTATAAACCGAGTATTAAATACTGCAAAGAACGCTTCTGGGTTTTTTTTAGCATTTACTCCCTTCCTTCCCCATGGGGAGCAGCTGCAGCAGCACAAACCTGCGGGGCTCTGTGGGGCTGAAAAGGGGCTACGGGAAGCGTTTTTGAAGAGTTTCAGCTTTGGGGTCGAAGTCAGCCATTGGGTCAGCAGACCCAAAAACGTCTAATTTAAAAAGGCGACACATAGTTAGCGGACCTTCGGACACAACTAGATTGAGAACCGAGTATTTTTTTTGAAATCCACACATCATGAAACTTTCAATGATCAAATTTTTTGACCCTCGTCATACGTTGGCGGGGTGACGCTGCATGACGGACGGAAAATATATAATGGACGGACATTTCCAAACCAATTCACTTCCCGGTAAAAAATAATTCTGGGTTAAAATATTACTTCTATAGTACACCGGTATCTAGGTACATCAATGGGCAATCGGTCAGGTGTTATTAAGTTTCAACGCCTATGCCAAATTAAAGATCTGTTACATTTTTTATGCTGACGTAAAATTCATCAAAGTCATGCGTGCGATGGGTGTCAAAAAGTCAAGGCCTAACGTTTTGGGTTGTAAATTTCACTCGAAATAATTCAGAGATAGCATTGAAAAATAGCATGAAAATGCTATGCTAATGCAAGATGCTTTGAAACGATGATAAGGCATCAGTATGTCATTCCCATGACGTGTACGTGCTTTCAGTCTTGAAATACGTAAAAGAGAATTTGACAACGTTTACCTACTGAGCGGGCGCAGGTTCACGGCTATCCAACTAGATCAAAAGGAAAACTTCAGCCGACCTACACCAGGCTGGCTGCCGATCCAGCTCAGGTGGGGATTCGCCTCTTCAACGCCCTCCCTTAGGAGATTTCGGGTCTTCCACTAAAATACGTTTCTGCAGGGTGATCAAGAGGGCGATCATCGAGGCTGAGCTCTACACATCCCACGAGTTCTTGAACATCCGCTGGCCTGCAGTTGTTGATGCAGGAGGGTTGGCTTCCCGGTGAAGTGTTTCGTGGATCCTTTTGTACGTATCTTTGTATAACTAGGTATGTGCACTACGACGTTTGTAGGTACTGTCTTGCACTAGGCAATTTCAAATAAAAAACGATTGATTGATGGATTGATATGGGAATAACTGGAGGTATGATAATCCTGTAGGTAAGTTGGAGAAAAAGTAGCATGTAGCTTCGAGTGTAAAACCCGCAGGGATAGTCACGAGGTTTGAACTCCTCTTGGTACCTACTTCAACCCAGCGACCGTTCGTACAGCCCTGCATGGAATGCTGCTCCGATTCAAGGTTGGATCCAATTGGATCCAGTATTAACTCCAAGGAATCTAACGCTTGGGGGGTTTTTGACCAAGGATGACACGACTCGCAACCCAAAGTAGAGAGTTTCAGTTTTCGTCTCCGTAACAGAGAGTCCGTTTCAATTCAAGTCAACAATTTATTTGCCCAAAACAATTACGTGTATAATCAATTGTCACAACAACCCATTGTAGACCCACGAAAGCCACATAGATCCCCGCAGTGAAAATCGGATAGTGCTGGGACCCCCAAAAATGAATTCTACGTCCAAAAATACGTATAAATACTTATAAATACAAATTTGTGGACGTAGAACTCTTTCAACAAATACGTAGTTTGAAGTAATTCAAACCCATGGCCGAAAACCTTCAAAACCCCTCCCGTTGCCCCCTTTTTAGCCCCACAGAGCCCCACGCGTTTGGGCGATCGGACTAAAAACCTTTTGGCCACAACTAGATCCCCTTTATTGCTTTTGAGAAGACATTGAAGGGCATATTAATTGACGCCGAACTGCACTCGGTTTCTGAGTTTTTTGAAATCCATTTACCCGAGTAAAATTGTGGATCGGTACTGAACGTCTTCTCGCGTTTTTGTTTTTTTGTTTGATCGTTTATACCATGTTTAAAAAGTTGTTTGTTGGTGTCTGACTGTCAAGTATTGCCCTTCGTTTAATTTTAAGTTTCTGTGTGTTATATTTGTTTGTTTTAGTTTTAAGTATATTTTATTGTAATATCGACGATTGCTATGCCAGTTTGGCTTTTGCAATAAAAACTGATTGATTGATTGATTAGATGGTAAAACGAGTACTTTGTCAAAATTTCAAATTAAAAAAAAAATCCTACTGCCCAAAAAGGCTCGGACGGCGGACTGACATTAAATGCATTAAATTTTGATTTTTTTAAATCTGTGTCATGTAACGGATAGTTTTAAAAAATCTTGGGGCCGATCCAAATTTTCAACCCCCGCCGCAAATACTGAGGTGTATTATTCCACGAATAATAAACCAAAATAAGACGATGATGCCCCAATTATATATGGACGAAATCGTTGTTATTGTGGGTGAAAGTCACCGAGTTTCAGGCACAATTCCTCAGGAGCACTATTAAGCAGCGCCTCAGCTGATTTCTGTATTGAATTATATTACCTTGCTGCGAACCCAAATTTTGGGGTCGTAGCCAAGGTAAGGCAGGTTTGTGGTCGCCTCAAATAGCAGTGACTTGATATTCATTTTGCGGAGGAATTTTGGGCCAAGCAACTTCTCTATTCATGTTTCGGCATCACCTCACAAACACATCGATAAAAAGGACATACTCATAACACCGAGAGCGAACCAAGACGCCCTAAAATCTTCTACGAAATCGATAGGCCGCTGTCCAACTCCAATTTCAAAAATGTACAAAAGAGCCAGTTGTGGGGCCATTCCCGAGTTGCACAGGACCTGAACCCAATTTCTTCGACTGCCTGCAAAAATTACAAAATGTAAAGCAGTGCAAATTAGTATCAGCATAGTCGGTAAAGCCGGATTGTGTAACCGAGTTTCAAATGGAACCGTTCCAAGCAGCAACAAGAACCATGCCTTGTTGGTACAGTTCCACGGACCAGAAAGGGAACTGTACCACAAACTTGGAACGGTTACATTTGGGCGGCTACACTGAAGCCGTTGGAATCGTTCCTTGACAAATGGTCGTACCTTTTTCAAAATCGACTTCCATTTTCCGTTTCTCGTTCGCTCGAAATTTCGTAGCTTTGGACGACGTGACGAAAAATATGGCGAGGCAAGCGAGAAAGCAGTAGTTGGCAAGAGTCAGGATGAAACCCACGCAGAACCCTGAAACCAAAATTGTGCACATAATGGATTAGACTTCGAGCTGCGCTGTTTGCCAATAATGTAAATTTTTCATAAGCTACGAAAAAAAAAAAAACAATTTTATGATGATGATCATAAATATGAATGAATGAATGAATGATGAATGAATGAGAAGGTTTATTTGTAAATGCCTTCCGGCGATACAAAGTTAAAACAAAACAGTAATAGGTACAGGTAATTCAATAACTAAAATGTCACAACGTAAATCGCTATAATGATATAACTTGAGTAGTCACAACAAAAGTACAGTTGCTACAGTAATACAGCTTAATTAGTCACTTCAATATAATTAGTATAAAAAAACCTTCATTAAGGAAAAAAGCCCTAGTTCTAATGCAGTTTACTAAGAAGCAATACATTTTTTTACAAGATAATAAATCATTAAAAGAGAGCAGAGAGGCCAAGTCATGGTGGGACAAATCGCTGAGAAGAAAAAATGAGAACCGTTCGCCACGAATCACAGGGCATTGACACATGAAATGGAGGATTGAATCTTGGGCCTCCAGATTACACATCGGGCACTCTTCGGAGTTATTGAATTTGGCAACAAAGCCTGGGGTGCACAGTTTGCCAAAATAATTCCCTGACAGCCTTGCTTGAGCCAGGAGTCTCTTTGTCTGAATACCCAAGTCAGAGTTCAGATAAAAAGGTAGCTCACCGTCTGCAGGCGAGTACATCCTGTAGATCTCATTGAACGAGGATGCTGCTACCCGCTCCCTGTCATTGTTTTTCCAAAACGAGTCAATTTTTTTAATGAAGCGAGTCAGGTTGAAGTCGGTGGGGTCCTGAGACACCCAGGCTTGACCTTCACCAAATTTAGTGAAGGTAACCGACATTTGGGATGCCCAGTTGTACTTAGGCTCGGACGTCACTTCATTCAGAGCGATGAGACGACGAAGACACAACTTAGGGTATCTGGTGTCGTCCATGCCACACAGCTTGAGCCACCAGCCCGCAGCAAGCTTCATAATCCTTACTTCCAAGTGGACAAGAGCAAGCTCTACACGCACAAGGTAGTCCGGGGTGTTATTGGGCAGAAAAAGTAAAGACTTATAAGCTCTGACTTGGATTTTGTCCAGGACACTACACAGAGTGACACCCCACGACTCAGCAACATACAGAGAAGCCGTAAGAACCAGTGACCCAACTACTCTGTGCCACGATGAGAAAGGGCCTCCACGTGCTTTATGGACCATAGGCAAAAGCGCCCTAGCAGCCGATTCACCTTTCCTGGTTACATCTGAGGCATGCCGCACAAACAGACCTGAACTAAAGAATTTAACACCCAAATATGAGTAGGAGTTGGCTATTGGGAGGTCCACATCACCATACCTAAGTGGTACCCACTAGGGAGTGACCCGTGTCTCCTGAAAACCACAATGTTTGACTTCGTATGATTAACGTTAAGAAAGTTATCCCTGCAGTAAGAGTGGAGAGCCTCCAGCATCCTCTGCATTTCAACATAACTAAAAGTCAAAAGGCATAGATCATCTGCGTACTGTATGGAGATGATGTCGTGAGTTCCAACAACATTAAGACCACGAAGACCTCTTCTCAGCAGGAAGTTTTCTAGATCTGCAATGAACAGGGCAAAGCAGAGCGGGGACAGAACGTCGCCCTGCAAGACACCTTCCAGCACCTGGTACGGTTTTGAATCCTCGCCTCCAACACTCAGCTTGAAGGATGCGTTTTCATACATAGATTTCAAAAGATTAATGAATCTTGCACTGATGTTAAGATCATAAAATTTGGACCATAGTCTTTCATGCACCACGCTGTCAAAAGCACGAGAAAAGTCGATGAAAGCAGCAAAGACTTTGCGCTTAGGAAGCCGGGTGTTGATCGAAATCAGGCTTTGAAGAGTGAAGATGTTATCAATACAACCACGACCCTTTCGGAAGCCACACTGGCTTTCTGGGAGTAGGTTGTTGTCATCCACGAATTTTATAAGTCTATTTTGGAGGATGGCGTTAAATGCCTTTAGAATGGTATTCAGGAGCGAGATTCCTCTGTAATTTTTAGGATCGGATGAGTCACCTTTCTTATGAAGCAGAAAGGTTCGTATCTGGGCTAGAACGCTAGGCACAGACCCCTCCCTGAGCATCAAGTTGAAAAACTCCAAAACAAAGCGAAGCCAGCAGTCGGGAAGATTTTTATAAAATTCGTATAAAATGCCGTCAGGGCCAGGAGCTTTATTATTTTTGAGCAGTTTTAAGACTGCATTAAGTTCTGCCATAGTGATATCTCCATCCAACAACTGGTCAAATGACCCAGAGAACCAGTAGGGTTCAGCAAGTGGCCTGTGGGCTGGAACGAAAGAGTCATAAAACTCTTCCACCGTCTTGATGTCTAGTTTCGAAATATTGAGAGACTTTTTCCTGAGTTTACAAACCGCTAACCAGAAGTCACGAGAGTTTCGACAGTTAGCGAATGCCGTTTTCAGCTTCTCGAAGTATTCCTTTTTCTTAAGCTTTAACAATATTTTATATTCCTTTTTCGACATCAAATAATCGTCAAGTGAAGATTGTACGAAGCAAAGCCTCCTCGCCTTTCTGTAGGCTCTCCTCATAGCAAACCGCGCGCTACGACAGGAAGCATCGAACCATTGGTGGCGTCTGAAAAGGACATTCTTAACCTTAAACGTTTTCACAAGTCCTAACTGAACACCAGCCTTGCGAAGAGATTCGATAGTGAACAAATACATAGAAACAGGATCCCTCGAGACTTCCTCGATTTCGTAAGCAAACGCCTCCATACAGCTTTTAAAGTCTTTTTCTTTACCAGAACTCCACAAGAATTTTTCACAGAGTGGCAGGGTTTGATGTGCACGGCCCCCCAGCGGTGCAACCTCAAAACCCCTCAGGCCTAGCCGACAGACCAGATGGTCAGCACCAGAACCTATATCCAAAACTTCAAAATCTTCAGCAATACCAAGACAGTTAACATACACCCACACCTGGTCGACGCAGCTCTTCCCAACATGGGAAACGAAAGTATAGTTCCCACAAGCGTCGCTCTTGGACCTACCGTTGACGACTAAAAAACCATTCTCTTCCATGAACTTTACAACCCTACGACCTGGAGCATCGAGAACCAAATCACAAGACATTCTGGATGATAGAAGATTGCTTCCCACAAACGCATCGTAGTCCCCCTGGTTCTCCTGCCCGATTCGTGAGTTCCAATCGCCCCCTATAACCAAAAAGGCGCGAGGATACGAGTTTCTATATTGAAGGATACATTCATTTAGAAGCTCCTCCTGAGCGGTGCCAAAACCGTCTTTAAAATAAACATTTCCCACAAGAATTTGCTCACCTAAAGGGGTGATGAGAAGAGAGATGATTAGGTCGTCGACTTGTGTCAAAACCCTGCACTCAAATGACTCACGGTAAAACATCAGCAAACCCCCACTGAAACGACCCACGTCGGCGCTCCTGGTCCCCCTCTGTGAAATAAGCCTGAAGCCTTCTAGCGTACAAGCAGGCTCGGAAGACAACCATGTCTCAGATACACAGATTACATGCGCATTATTTTCTACAAAGTAACTACTGTCTTCTAAGAAGTTTGAATACCCCTGACAATTCCAGAAAAAAAAGTTGAAGTTGTTCGGCGGCGGGCAACTTTGATGAAGTTGATGTTCATCCACTCCCTCAGTGGGTAGCCCCTGGTGATGACTGGCTTCCACTGGTGTTGGCGGGGCTAGTCACTCAGCGTTCGGGTTGATTCTCGCCAGGTAGCGCTTCAGCGCTCGCTGGTATACCGGGCAGTCCTTGTCATCAATTGAATGACCACACGGGAGGTTGAACTGTTTGCAGTTCGCACACTTCCTCTCCACTGGGGGCTGAACATCCTTCAGATGGCAGGCCCTTGACTCGTGATCCCCAGCACAAAACCCACACCTTTGAGTTCCGGAGCAGTACTGAGATGTCGAATTGTGTCCGTAGCCCTGACAGGTGTAGCATCTTGTTACCTCGATGAAGTCCAAGACCCTGCACCTCTCCATGCCAATATACACGAATTCCCGTCGGAGCAGCTCTTGACGTAGATTCTCCCCGACCTTGAATACCCATATACAGTTGTCTATAGGAGTCTTGCCATCGGCTAGTGTCTTTCTGCCAACGATGAACCTCGGCTCAAACATTCCTTTCCATGCACTAAGATCCTTCACTTTCTCCTTTATCCAGGGGTTTTGCTCAAAGACATACGTGGCAACTTCCTGCTGCGGTATCTGCCTGTCAACCCTGTGAACCTTCACCAGAATCGGGCGATCGGGCATCCTCTCCTTTGTGACTGCAAAACCTTTGTCAGACAGAGTGTTGGCAATCCTCATGGCTTGCTGTTTGTCGGCTGCTGTTACCCGAAGACCTGTTTTCCCTGCTGGTACCATAGCGTCTACGTTTAGCCCCATGCTTTTAGGTTCAATGACTGACTTCATCTGACGCTTGATTGTCGGAGGGGATGACATTATGATCATAAATATTGTTTTCTGTCATGGGTGGTAGAGCAGGCTGGGGCAACTGGCATTGGGCGATGGCTACCAACCATCATTCAGGGAATGTGAGCGCCATTGGCAACTGAGCGGTGTGTAAGACGCTGCAATTTTACATAACGGTTTATTATTCTTCATTATTCTTGGTTAACTGTGCAGAAATTAATTTGTAAAAAGTGAAGTGAGTTTTACGTCAAGATTTTGGACCTCTTGGGCCTGACATGAAACACACGGGGCGCTATTTTATTACTTTAACCCAGTTGCACTTTTATTCCCGAAATTTCCATGGTCTTCAACGGGATTCGAACCCGTGGCCTCAACCACACGGCTGATCCGGCCGCCCTCTCAGAAATTAATTTGTGTCAATAAGAGGGTTCTAGGACTTCTCTTCCCCGGACTTTTCTTCCCCAGGATTTCGTCAGCCTAGGACTTTTCTTCCCCGGAAAAAAAAACACGGAAAAACCAACTAACGGCTGACGAGAAGGTAAACGAGTGAAGGAAAGGTAAATAAATTGAAGGTAAATAAATTGACATTTTTGACTGAATGAGTTTAAGGTAAGGTAAGGTAGGTAAGGTAACCAGGTAAGGTAAGCTAGGTATGTACTATAAGGTATGAGGAAAAAACTTTCCCATTTGAGACTCTATAGGAAAATTCTATCCCACTCGAAATGGCTGTACGGAAAAAACTTTCCCGAACGAGAATTGGCCACAAAGACGCTGTTGAGAAGTAAGGTGACAATCTCCTGGATAGAGGCTTTGTTGTTAACTTTTATCTGGCGACGGCTTTTTTTCAGTAAAGTATTTATTGACATTGATTCGAGTGTGTAGGACGTAGGTGCTTACCTGGAATTTCAAGACTAGTAAGATCCTTCAGGACAGTAGGGTAGCGTTTGAATTTGAACCTAGATAGGATGTTTTAACCCACCTCACATTGGTCATTGATATCAAAGACGATCCAATCTGCCTTCGTTCACTGGCTGGCGAAACACCGAGTTTTTTGCCTTTCTGTTTATTTATTTATTATTTTTTCGGGGAAGAAAAGTCCTAGGCTGACGAAATCCCGGGGAAGAAAAGTCCGGGGAAGACAAGTCAGGGGAAGAGAAGTCCGGGGAAGACAAGTCCGTTTCCCCAATCAGAGATAGGGACCTATAGATCTATAGAGTCAATATGAGATAGGGAAAATAGATAGAGACCTATTATTTTTGAAACGAATAAAAACAAAAAACATTTATATCTGAACAATATTCGGACAGATGTGGGACCTCAAAAGATGGATTATGCGTCCAAAATTACCGGGAAAACGACGCCTTATTTTACCTTCCGGATCCTTCAAAAATTCCATTCGTAGCGCCATGAAAGCCCCATAAATCCCCACGATGAGGTTGGATCGTTCTGGGACACCAAAAAAGGATTCTCTGTTCAAAAATACTTCGAAAATGCCACCTAACTCGTCCCCATAGCCGAAACCCTTCAAAAATCCCTCCCGTAGCCCCATTTTAGCCCCACTGAGTCCCACGAATTTCGGCGATCAGAATGACAACCTTGCGGGCACAACTAGATGGTAAACCAAGTATACCTAACTAGTGTCAAACTTTCGGATTTTAATAAAATTCTTACGCCCCACAACGGCTCGGACGGGGGGCGGACGGGCGGCTATGGATTCCACCTCGGACCCTCATTATGAGCTCAGATCGGTTAGGAATATCTTTGGATTCCACACCATCCATTAACACCATCCTACCAACATTTTGGGATTCCGCACCCTTCATTGCGGATCCGTCTAACCGACACCTTGGGTTTCCACTCCTTGGAGAAAGCCGAAGACGGGGAAAGTGAAAATGTTTATTTTATGTTGTTCAACGAAAAAGAACTAAAGCAACTATGATAACAAAAACGCTGCAAATTTTACACAAGGGTTTATTATTCTTTGATATAGGTTACTTGTGCAGAAATTCAAATTTTTTTTATCCTTTTGGTTTATTATTCTTGGAATAATAGGGGGACGACCGTTTGACTCACGCAGAACCAAAATGAAAGCGCGGGGCGGAAGGCGTATCCGTTTGACTCTCGGTGGCCCATAGGTAGGAAGAAAAACGAGACAGACCGAGTCGGTTTGACTCACACAGAAACTCGCGCAATAATTGAGATCATGTTTCACAACAACAACAATGTTTCATCAACAAAGTAAGGTGATAGGAGGGGCACCGATAAATATCTTCTGCATGCTCCCAAGCAAAGAAAAAGCCGTTTACGAGATGTGTTTGGAGGCAGTATCAGCGAAATGTGTGGAGATCACTGCTGCCCCTCTAGCGCCAGCGCAATGCGTAACCGATTTCGAACAAGCGATACAGAAAGCTGTTGTCAAAGTATGGCCTACAACTACTCTCGTTGGCGGCCGATTTCACCGAGGAAGAGGACGAGGTGACGGCTGACGCCTAAATTTATGTATTAACTTTTTAGTTTGTAGGTTATTTCATCTTTTTATTTATTTTTTTGTTTGTTTTTTGTTGACGTGTGTTCCCAACACAAACCACATATTTTTAACCACACCTCCGTGGAGACAGTCCTAAGTCTGCCAAGTGGGAAGGGAAATCTGTGGCATTTCATTGCAACCCCCGTGAGTCAACCGGGCACACATTTCAGATTTCATCGCCGCCGAGAGTCAAACGGTACTACGCTTTCCGTGAGATAAACGGGACTTTCAGTTTCGGTTCTCCTGTGAGTCAACCGGGCTCGTTGGAGGCCTCCGTGAGTCAACCGGGAATCCCCGCCATGAAAGCCCTATAGATCGCAACAGTAAAATCGGATCGCTGCGGGACCCCCAAAAATGGATTCTACGTCCAAAAATACTTCGAAAACGATATCTGACTCGATCCCATAGCCGAAAGCCTTCAAAAACCCCCTTCTGTAGTCCCATTTTAGCCTCATAGCGCCCCACGGGTTCGGGCGATCGGGCTGAAAACCTTGCGGCCTCAACTAGACGGTAAACCGAGTAGGTATTTTGTCAAAATTTCAGATTTTTAAAAAAATTCCTACTGCCCAAAACGGCCTGGACGGCGGACGTACATTTCGGTTTTGGAATCTAGACCACTTGAAACGGTTAATGTCAAATTTTGAGGCCGATCGGAGTCGTCGACCCCCGTCGCGAAAACAAGGGTGTATGGTTCCAAGAATAATAAACCAAAACGCTGCAAATTTTACACAAGGGTTTATTATTCTTTGATATAGGTTAGAGGTCGACGACTCGGATCGGCCTCAAAATTTGACATTATCCGTTTCAAGAGGTCTACCTTCTAAATCCGAAATGTCCGTCCGCCATACGCCGTCCCGCTGTACAGAGCTTCTTAGGTTGTGTCTAAGGCCATTTCTGGCCCATTACAACCTTTCTCGTACCTTCTGCTCTCTTTCTTCCCCTAGGGGAAGTGCATTTATGTTTCTTCATTCTTCTTTCTTCTTCCTTGATCTTCAGCACTCCCCTGGGGGGAGTACAGCGGGCCCTCCTGTCCCCTCCGGCGTTAGCCACACCATTTCCTGGTACGCTGTCCGCCGTTCGGGCCGTTTTGGGCATTAGGAATTTATTTTTTAAAATCTGAACTTTTGACAAAATACTTGGTTTGCCATCTAGTTGTGCCCGCAAGGTTTTCAGCCAGATCGCCCAAACCCGTGGGGCGCTATGGGGCTACGGGAGGGGTTTCTTGAAGGCTTTTAGCTATGGGATCGAGTTAGGTGTCGTTTTCGAACTATTTTTGGACGTAGAATCCATTTTTGGGGGTGCCGGAACGATCCGATTTCACTGTGGCGATCTATGGGGCTTTCATGGGGCTAAAAATGGGATTTTTGAAGGATTCCAGGAGGTTAAGGATCCCAGGAGGTCTAGTAAAAAATAAAGAATTCTTGAAAAAAAAAAAAAAAAATAAAAAAAAATTTCTTTTTTAAATATAAAAATAAAAAAATAAAATTTGTTTATTTTTTATCATTGACAGAGTGGGGGGGTTCGCATAGATTTTTTACCTATTTTTTTTTTTTTTCTGAAAGTACTCCCTGAGAATGTAGGGAAAACAGTTACTAAATTTATTACTGTAGTCAGCCGCCTGAAATCGTTTCCAGAAAATTTAAATAATTTAACGAAAATTACGGCGTTTGAAAAACACGGCCATGAAGGGAGCTTGACGTCACTACCTCTTCAACCAACTACGAGAGGGGATTGTTCCGCCCAGGGTTGCCACTCCACTACACAGAATAAAATTCAATTGAGCCGTGAATCCTTCTGATAAGGCTTCAAATTTCAAGTATTGTGTATTATAATTAAAAGTTAATTATGTTTTCCGTTGTATCAAGTTATAATTGCTATAAATTTATCATATAAGCTGACGACACTAGCGCTCCGGGTGAGAGATTCACTGCAACTGTGACGTCACTACCTCAAGAGTGACTGGTGGGAAACCCTGGCCGATTCAAACTGTGTTTCGTTTTTTCGTTATATCTCCTACAATGATTTTTTTTTTTTCGTTGGTATTGGAGTATGTGCTTGTTACTTTTTAGCCATACCTATTATTGAATGGTAGGGAAGATTTCCAATTCTAAAATCAATGCGAACTCCCCATTAAATTTCTGCACAAGTAACCTATATCCAAGAATAATAAACGCTTGTATAAAATTTGCAGCGTTTTTTCATACTTGAGTGGGTATATCGTTTAGCTGATTTGTCACAACAAGTGACAAAGAGGAAGGAATATTTTAAATATATAATACAAACTTTATGTAAGGGTTGCCATATTTTACTAGCCTTCAAAAAGTTCCAGGACGATTAGTGTTCGTGTGCAGGGGGCTTACGTAGGTAATTTTGTGTGCAGGTGGGAAACTTTCATAATATTGATGTCCAGTTGAGTTTGAGAGGTGATACCTAGGGACTACGTCTATATTTATAGGCTTATAGGTAGGTACCCCTTAATCATCGCAATTTAGTCATCAATTACATTTTGTGATTTCTACTAAAATAATCATAGCAGAAAAATTTGATATTTTTAACAATTAATTTATCAATACCTACTTGAACAAAGAAGTGTTCAGGGTATAATACATTTTATTGAAATCACACCACCCGGAGTATCGAAGGTTATAACCTTGTATAAATACAATTTGTCGATTACTTATTTGTTTTTTCGGCATAATTTATTTAGGCTTACGCACGTTCGGACACTTACCCATAATGGCGCCGCTCATGTTGACGCTGCCCCTTTTCAACCCCCAAACCAGAAACCCGATGGGTATGAGGACGGACGCCAAC
The DNA here is from genome assembly GCA_955831195.1 of Pilophorus perplexus. Classification (NCBI taxonomy): domain Eukaryota; kingdom Metazoa; phylum Arthropoda; class Insecta; order Hemiptera; family Miridae; genus Pilophorus; species Pilophorus perplexus. The sequence continues at coordinate 29,355,058 of OY037015.1, forward strand.
CATCTGGTAGGAGGGATGTGATCTGGAAAACAGCCCGATGTCAAGTGTAATTTGTTTCAATTTTCAACACCATTCAGCCGGCTACCAACCCACCATCATCACTGTGCTTGATGATTTGGAATGTTCGATTCCCAGCCCATAGAAACATGGAAAGTGGGATTGTGACGGCAAGCAGCACGATTGGAGTGGCTGCGTCAAACTTGGTTTTCCCTCCGGTGGGTTTGGAGTCTTTTTTGGAAGATTCCATCGTTTTGATTGACCTGAAACCAACCCAAAGTAAATAACCACAAATACCTTAGCGGTGGGTGACACTCTTTTTAGGAGCTCAACCCCATCAGTGGTGAAAACTAGAAGGCATTTGCCAGCTGTCGTGCAAACTACAGTTTTACCTATTTCCGTAATCCTGATGAAACTCTTCACTGCCTCAACATTACCAGATAAACATCAAATAGTTACAGTCGTACGGAATGACACATCACGATAAGAGAAATTTGAAAGAAAGTTCCCTTCCAGGAGTAAACAAACCCGTTTATCACAAAGGCAGACGAGGGCGATAACAAGGTCAAGAAGATGAAGAAGGCGGTTGTCAGAATCTTGGTAGGCAATCCCGCAAAACTTTCACGTGTGCACCTTCTAAAATATTTAATATTAGTCTAGTTAGTTCTGAGACTTAGACTTATAGTTCTGAGATGCCATCATTCTCCGTTTTTGGTGCTACACTTAGGGCCGAGAGCACTGAAATAAATTCCAGTAGGTACCCTTGGTTGGAGCTTTGAATGATGTCATTAGGTACCTACCTAGAAAGAATTCCGGTCAATTTGGGACGAAGAATCCATTTTTCGGAGTCCCACATTAAATGTGTTTGAACAAATTTTGTTCAAAAACTGTTCAAGAATAGGTTACAGATTTCTTTTCTTTTAGTAGTTCTATTGTGATCGGCCTCAAAATTTGACATTGTCAGTTTCATGACACGTAGATTGCAAAAGCCAAAATTTTGGCTTTAATTTCATTTAATGACATTAAATGTCCAAATGTTGGACTATGTCATAGTCCATCCGCTGTACGCTGTCTGCCGCCAGAGCCGTTTTGGGCAGTAGGATTTTTGTAAATCTGACATTTTGACAAAATACCTACCTACTTAGTTGACCAACTAGATAGTTGTGCCCGTAAGGATTTCATTCTGAGGGGCCCAAACCCGTGGAGCTCTAAAAATGGCATACGGAAGGTTTTTTTGGGACAATGGGGACGAGTTAGGGGTCTTTTTCGAAGTATTTTTGGACGTAGAATCCTTCTTTTTTTTGGTCCCAGAACGATCCAATCTCATCGTGGGGATGTATGGGGCTTTCATGGGGCTACAAATGGGATTTTTCAAGGATCTGCCGCGATGACGGACATGAGGGAGGGAATTGGAGGCGGTAAGGTTGACCAACGTTTCCCTTTTTCCTCTTTTTGTCGGCTTCTTTCGTGGTGAAGTTGCCTGTGTTGTCTCTCAATTTGGTCTTAGGCCTGAGGGTGATATGCCAAAGTCATGATCTGATGAGCTCCTCTATTGACCTATTGACCTCTATTGGCCTTAAGAACTTGAAAGATTATTGACATTAAACTCTGTTATGTACTATAATGTTATTGTATTTTATTTCATACAGCTATGTAAAATATAAGTAGTTTTGTTTTCTTCAATTAATATTTATGTTAGACGACTAATATCATAAAACATAATAATATTATGTAACATATTATGTAACATATTATTAGGTATGTTTTTCTCAACGTCAATGGGTTTGCACATATTGCAAACTTTTAATTTATAATATTTATTAATTTAAGGGGATATTGTACTGAAATCCGCCCAAAAAATTGAAATTTTCGATTTTTTTTAAATGGTTTTATTTTGTCCTCTGGGATGTGAGGAACATGGAAATAGGTCAAAAAAGTGGTTCCGGGTGTGACAAGTACGAGTTTTTATGCTTTTTAGGTAAGTCGGTCACACCCAAATACGAGCGCTCTAGGAGGGTTGCGCTGTCAGCGCTTTCTCTTGGTTTCTGAACTATTTGATTCCAATAAATCCGATGAAATTTCGAAATTTGAGGGATACCTAGTAGGATACCTACCTATCTAGTACCTACATTATGTGCCTACGACCCATAGAAAGTGGAAACAGAAGAAGAGTGAGTTCAGGCCCTGGTCAGCGGATCCTCAGAATTGTATAATGTTGGACCTGGTGAACGGACTCAGCCGAAGCATAATAATATTATTATTATCCATATTATGGATGAAGAAAATCTTATTTAATAAGACTTACCACGTAAAAGGGTCACAAACCAAAAGTTGTGGTTCGACGTGGGGCACTAGTCAGCGGACCACCCCCCTCCCCCCCCCCCCCGGTTCTTATGGGTGGGGGGGATGAATATTTCGATAAGGACATGAACGTATAATATACGTCATATTATGAGTAGGTATCGTCATCATGATGCGTGATGAGTTATAAGTTTACTTGAACATGTGTGACCATTCAGCCAGCTGGAAAATCAGGTGAAACTTTGAAGCCCGTTTCCCACGAATCAGCTTTTTCCATGTTTTTCAGTACAAACCTCGTTATAACTTTGGCTGTGGTCCATGGATTTTCAAGTTTTTGGTCTCATTCTGTTCCTAAATATAATATCTAAAATCCTATGGAACCGATTTTCGATAGGACCGATAGGGGGGATGGGGGAGGGGGTAACGGATGGCGAAAAATTCGCTTTTTAGAAAAAAAAGTTTGAGAGCCCACCAAAAATACAGATTTACATTTACAGCAAAACTGTTCCATACGTTTTTAGATTATATACCTGGGAACAGAATGAGACCAATGACATGAAATTACGTTGACTACAGCCGAAGTTATAACCACATTTGGAAGGTTACCTTTTTCACTCTATTTACTTATATATAAAATATATGCCTATGTATATAAAAAAAAATTTTCCCATGAATATCATTTATTTTTAATGAGGAATCGGGGGAAAAAAGTTTGGAAGCGATAGGATGAATAATAACGAAGTTAGCATTTTCAGTACAATATCCCCTTAATTTATTCATTAAATGAATAAATTAAATTAATAAATTAATTGCAAATTTTGCAATATGTGCTAACCCAATGACGTTTACTTATTTAATAAGTAAATACAGGGTGGTCCTTAAATAATATATATGAATTTTAATTTCCTTACTGCGAGGAATTTCGAAAAAAGAAACATGTTTCCTATTTGTTTATTCGGCATTAAACTAACCTATTTCCAATTTGTTTACTGGGCCGAATTGGCCCAGTGCACACCAACTTCGTTTTTCAGATGAGAACCCTTTTTTTTTAATTTTAGATTCAGATTTTAGGGAACATTTGATGAAAATCTGACCCCTCAAACGATTTTTACCGCGCGCAACCCGCCGCCAATTTGACCCAGTCGAAAATAATTAAAAATTCAGAATAAAAAACTGATGACGAGTATCTACACTGCATGCAGATACATCTGTACATGGATATGTCGTATGATAATATCATATACAGTAGAATCCCGCCAATTCGAAAATCCCGCTAATTCGAATGGAAGTGTGAGCCCCTTGAGAAAATCCCGCCAATTCGAACAAAACAAATGCATTTCGGTCCCCTCGCTAATTCGAACAAAGTTCGGACAATGGGAGCTCATAAAGCATGGGAAAATGTTAAATCGAGCACGATTTCCAACTGTTTCAGGGCTTGCGGTTTCGTTAAAGGTTCGGAAAGTCCAGAAGTCGCTATGGACACCGATTCAGAGGACTTAGGAATGGAATGGAACCGCATTCCTCAAAATGATCAGACCATCACATTTTCCGAGTTTGTTCATTTTGACGATGACGTAGCCGTTGTTGGGTCGTTAAGTGAGGCAGAAATTTTGGAGCAACAAACTGTGGATGAACCCGAAGTACACAACGAAGAAGAATGTGATGAGCCCGTCGAAATCATAACTAGGAAGGCAGCAAATGCTGCAGTGAAATTACTACGCCATTACCTAGTCCAAACTGACGTCGATGATGATATTTTTTCTGCCCTTGCTCTTCTGGAAAACGCCGTAGATCGTACCCGAAGAGCTTTTTCGCGCAAAAGATCTGAGGATTTTGAAGGGATGTTTTTCAGGTCGCGACTGTACCAAAGACGATCGCAAACAGCGCAAGAAACACCGAATTTGTTTTGATTGAAACGGCGTTCAAACTCACCATCGGCAACAAGAAGTTCGTTGACAAAGATTCTTTGGGGCGATTCAGAAACTGATGGATCAACACAATTTTCATTATTTACTGTGTTGAATTTACGTTTTTCCACTTTTTTTCGGGCGCGATACTCTTTACATTGCTCAGCATTTTTTGTTTTTCGCTTCATCTCCCGCTCTCGTTTCTTTGCCTCCATCCGAAGCTGCTTTTCTTCCGCCTTCCTTTCATTGTACCGGAGTATTCTCTCTTCTTCAGTCATACTGGAAGTACCAGGCAATGATTGCATGAATGTATTTACCTTTCGCTGAAATCTAGCCTCTTTTTCTCGTGCGCGATACTCTTTGCAACGCTCTGCAACTGATTTTCTCTTCTTCACCGTGTCTCGTTTCTTTGCCTCCCTCTTACAAACGTTAAGACGTTACGAACCTCTTAGGTTCGTTCCAGCAGGGTCAACCGTGGTTAGATTGCATCCACTCACATCCACTCGCATCCTGTGAATCGTGCGCATGCGCGACTCCCATCTAATCGCATCCATTGTCATGCAGAAACGGTTTTCTACAAACCGCATCTCTTTAGCGTGACATCAATTTTCGCGTCACTTGAGTGTCGCATCCATGACAGAGCTACATGGTGTAAAACATTGTAATGCGCGCATTTTCCGGCAAAGGTCATTTCCTCCGGGTTTGCTCAGTAATGTTGTAATTCTTAATAATATTTTTTTCTTTCCAATAGAGCTCATACATGACAGTGAGCATTACGTAACCAAAAGATTGTTTTCATTTGTGATTCTGCTAAGGGTAATATTTTTTTACCTTACCATTAGCAGTTAGGTACTGTCATTTTTTTACTCATCTTGATCGCTCAAAGCACTCCAGTATCACCTTTTCTGACAATTCCCACAATTCAAATTCATATTCTTCCATAATTATTCGTCCGTAATCGCACTTGGGAAGTTTTTATCCGAAGTTTACTCCACGGAGAACGAGGCAAAATGAGTCAGGTTATAAGTAGGTTACAAATGGTTATCTTTTGGATGCGGTTAGCTCAACTGGATGCGCGGCACAGAAGCAGCAACTCGGAGTAGATGCGAGTTGGATGGTATCGCTGCAGGAACACCTCACTTCGCGGACCGCATCCCGTGAGCGGCCATGCAGAAACGGCCACTTTTTTGGATGGCACTCAGTGCGCATGCGCAGCTGGATGCAATCTAATCGCATCAACCCGCAGGAACGAACCTAAGGTTGAAACACTACGAAAGGTGAAAACAAAAGCACTATTCATAGTGGGCTGTAAAAATGTGGTTGCTACAACAGAAGGTAGTAACCATTTAGTAACCAATCAAATGGGTCCCGTGGCTGTAAACTTGTGGTAGCTACAAGTAATAGGAAGAAGTGTAAATCATAGAAATTAACTTTAAGAGCAACTCAGCTGATCCGGACCCTGAGCATCGTCAAGTAAATGTCCTAAAGAGGCTACATACTAAATTACAGCTTCCCAGAGTATCAATCATAGAAATTAGCTTTAAGAGCCACTCAGCTGATCCGGACCATGAGCATCGTCAAGTAAATGTCCTAAAGAGGCTACATACGAAATTACAGCTTCCCAGAGTGTAAATCATAGAAATTAGCTTTAAGAGCCACTCAGCTGATCCTGACCCTGGGCATCGTCAAGTACCTAAATGTCCTAAAGAGGCTACATACGAAATTACAGCTTCCTAGAGTGTAAATCATAGAAATTAACTTTAAGAGCAACTCAGCTGATCCGGACCCTGGGCATCGTCAAGTAAATGTCCTAAAGAGGCTACATACGAAATTACAGCTTCCCAGAGTGTAAATCATAGAAATTAGCTTTAAGAGCCACTCAGCTGATCCGGACCCTGGACATCGTCAAGTAAATGTCCTAAAGAGGCTACATACAAAATTACAGCTTCCCAGAGTGTAAATCATAGAAATTAGCTTTAAGAGCCACTCAGCTGATCTGGACCCTGGGCATCGTCAAGTAACTGTCCTAAAGAGGCTACATACGAAATTACAGCTTCCTAGAGTGTAAATCATAGAAATTAGCTTTAAGAGCCACTCAGCTGATCCGGACCCTGGGCATCGTCAAGTAAATGTCCTAAAGAGGCTACATACGAAATTACAGCTTCCCAGAGTGTAAATCATAGAAATTAGCTTTAAGAGCCACTCAGCTGATCTGGACCCTGGGCATCGTCAAGTAACTGTCCTAAAGAGGCTACATACGAAATTACAGCTTCCCAGAGTGTAAATCATAGAAATTAGCTTTAAGAGCCACTCAGCTGATCCTGACCCTGGGCATCGTCAAGTACCTAAATGTCCTAAAGAGGCTACATACGAAATTACAGCTTCCTAGAGTGTAAATCATAGAAATTAACTTTAAGAGCAACTCAGCTGATCCGGACCCTGGGCATCGTCAAGTAAATGTCCTAAAGAGGCTACATACGAAATTACAGCTTCCCAGAGTGTAAATCATAGAAATTAGCTTTAAGAGCCACTCAGCTGATCCGGACCCTGGGCATCGTCAAGTAAATGTCCTAAAGAGGCTACATACAAAATTACAGCTTCCCAGAGTGTAAATCATAGAAATTAGCTTTAAGAGCCACTCAGCTGATCTGGACCCTGGGCATCGTCAAGTAACTGTCCTAAAGAGGCTACATACGAAATTACAGCTTCCTAGAGTGTAAATCATAGAAATTAGCTTTAAGAGCCACTCAGCTGATCCGGACCCTGGGCATCGTCAAGTAAATGTCCTAAAGAGGCTACATACGAAATTACAGCTTCCCAGAGTGTAAATCATAGAAATTAGCTTTAAGAGCCACTCAGCTGATCTGGACCCTGGGCATCGTCAAGTAACTGTCCTAAAGAGGCTACATACGAAATTACAGCTTCCTAGAGTGTAAATCATAGAAATTAGCTTTAAGAGCCACTCAGCTGATCCTGACCCTGGGCATCGTCAAGTACCTAAATGTCCTAAAGAGGCTACATACGGAATTACAGCTTCCTAGAGTGTAAATCATAGAAATTAACTTTAAGAGCAACTCAGCTGATCCGGACCCTGGGCATCGTCAAGTAAATGTCCTAAAGAGGCTACATACGAAATTACAGCTTCCCAGAGTGTAAATCATAGAAATTAGCTTTAAGAGCCACTCAGCTGATCCGGACCCTGGGCATCGTCGAGTAAATGTCCTAAAGAGGCTACATACGAAATTACAGCTTCCCAGAGTGTAAATCATAGAAATTAGCTTTAAGAGCCACTCAGCTGATCTGGACCCTGGGCATCGTCAAGTAACTGTCCTAAAGAGGCTACATACGAAATTACAGCTTCCTAGAGTGTAAATCATAGAAATTAGCTTTAAGAGCCACTCAGCTGATCCGGACCCTAGGCATCGTCAAGTAAATGTCCTAAAGAGGCTACATACGAAATTACAGCTTCCCAGAGTGTAAATCATAGAAATTAGCTTTAAGAGCCACTCAGCTGATCTGGACCCTGGGCATCGTCAAGTAACTGTCCTAAAGAGGCTACATACGAAATTACAGCTTCCTAGAGTGTAAATCATAGAAATTAGCTTTAAGAGCCACTCAGCTGATCCGGACCCTGGGCATCGTCAAGTAAATGTCCTAAAGAGGCTACATACGAAATTACAGCTTCCCAGAGTGTAAATCATAGAAATTAGCTTTAAGAGCCACTCAGCTGATCCGGACCCTGGGCATCGTCAAGTAACTGTCCTAAAGAGGCTACATACAAAATTACAGCTTCCCAGAGTGTAAATCATAGAAATTAGCTTTAAGAGCCACTCAGCTGATCCGGACCCTGGGCATCGTCAAGTAAATGTCCTAAAGAGGCTACATACGATATTACAGCTTCCCAGAGTGTAAATCATAGAAATTAACTTTAAGAGCAACTCAGCTGATCCGGACCCTAAGCATCGTCAAGTAAATGTCCTAAAGAGGCTACATACGAAATTATAGCTTCCCAGAGTGTAAATCATAGAAATTAACTTTAAGGGCCGGTTTTTGAAACCATAGTCAAATCACCGCAAACGAGTGGTTTGGTGACCACCGTCAAACGCGATTTTACAGCCGCTATTTTGTCGGCGTTTTTAGAACCATAGTCAGCGTTCCGACAGCTGACCACGCCGCTAAAATTTTGGCGCCTTGAATATTTTCCCTAGGTGAAATTTTTTCGTCATTGCGGGTTTTGACAACTCATTTGTGAGGAAGGAGTTCACATTTCCCGCTTCTTCTGCCTTCAACATGTCATTATTTTGAGCGTTATTTGAGCGAAAAAAGTAAACAATTATCTCCATCTCTTTCTACCACTCCGCACCCTCCGCGCCGCGGAGTCCGCGGCGGGCCGTCTCGTCAGTCAGTTGTTCCTCGTCAACCAATGAAAGCGGTGGTCACGGCTCCGTAAAAATTTGACCCCAGGGTCCTGCTGTGGTTACCGTTTCGTAAAAATAGCGGCCCGTAAAACGGTAACTAAGGTTCAAAAAACGCTTTTTCCGTTTTACAGCCGTCAGAGTCGTCTTTTACGGCCGTCAGAGTTAACTATGGTTTCAAAAACCGGCCCTAAGAGCAACTCAGCTGTTTTTTTTTTGGCTGTCGCTAAATTTTGCATGACCCCAGAACTAAGACATATCCATGTCAAAAAAAAGAAACATCTGTTTTTGCGTTTTTCCAATGTCTCTCACCCTAGGGAAATATAAATTCATATCAACTTTTTAAGGACCACCCTGTATAATAATATTCAATTTAGGCCTATTTCATTAAATGATGTTGTTTAATAACCCAACTTCGGCGCGAAAAATAAGCAGTATTCTTTTCAAAATTAAGACCCGTGAAAGTACAGAATGGAGATCAGTAGGTAGGTACGTAATTATCAATTCAAAGAAATTATCCTCAAAACCTTGTCTCAAAACAATCAACCGAACGAAACAATCCAGTGAAAATCAAAACAGTGGAATGAAAACAAAGGACAAAACTTTTGTCACAAAAGTAAAATGTGAATCACTGAATTCCTACAAAATGCCGAGAAGCGTGAGTGGAGGGGAAAAATAGGTAAACCAAAAGGCATGGAAGGGGCAAGATGCGTGAGTGGAGAGGAAACGACCCGCGGGATGCCGGGACGTTGTCCTGTGTCCTGCCTAGTGTGCGGTTCCCCACTTGAAACACACAGAAGCGAAACATTACGTCCCGCGACGGTTGCCTGTCCTGCCTAGTGTGCCAATTTGTGTGAGGCTTTATTAAGAAAGTTCACATCCGAACTGCCCTATCAGTGGTTATCCTGGATGGCGTGCCGTATTTGCAAACCCATTCCGCAAAATTTGCGGGTTTTAATAGTGTTAAAATTTAATAGTGTTTTATTTGGGCTACCACCTATCGTATTAAATAGGTACCTATGCCGCAAATTTTGCCGCAATGCCGGCGATTGTCACCGCTGACTCAAGTCCTTCTGGCTGACCCAAGTCCTTCAAAAAACTCATTTATTGCTCGAAAATTTGTAGATTTGTAGATAATAATATTATCTAAGTGTAAAGAGTTATAATATTATTATGTAAAGAGTACATAATATTATTTTGTACTCTTTACTTCCTATACATTTTAACAGTTTTTCTCGAGCATATTAGTATGCTATAATAATAATAATCATAATAATATTATGTAGTTTTCGAGCATGTCTATCGATCATACAACAGAATCTGTGTGCTCGAAGAGAATCTGAATGCGCTCGAAAAACATCAGATGTTTTTCGAGCACATTTGGTGATTTTATCGTGATGATATCATCAATCCGAGACCTGTTGGCGTAAGAGTAAAGTAGTAGCTATTTCGAAAAACCTACCTATTTTGAAAAAAAGGAAAAACATATTGTAGTTCAATGAAATTTAGTGAATCCCAAGTGCGGTTTCTTGCCAATCCATCAAAACAAACATGACAGGTCATGCCATTGTCATTTTTGACATTGCCAAAAATAGGTATGTTGCTAATAAAAATTAACTTCTCTAATAAATATTTTTAAAAAAACAACTAATGATAGACATGACATACTTTCGATGACATCACTTTTAATCATAATGTCATTCGGTCATTCAAAGAACATGTCATGTTCTTTGAATGACCGACCGCCTTATTGTTGACAATAAATATTGTTGTGATGATAAATTTTTTTTCTAAACGTTAAATACAAATAAGCAAGTAGGTAGGTGATTGAAGAGCGAAATGTTTTATGGTTTTTTTCTACGCAAGATCTCATCCCGATGTTGTTTAATGAAAGTAAACTTACAAATTAAATTTCTCAAAAATTGAAAAAAGTACACTCATCGTTCTTTCCCGCAGCCCTTCAAGTGCGAACAATGCAAAAACCAATCTGTCCCAGTAGAGGCTCTCCACACCTCTTTACTTCCTCCAAGACAGACTCGTCTTGAGAGTCTGAATCAGATTCTACTAAGTAGATTCTATAGTATCATAGAGCTATGTGCTTAGTATGTATAGCTCTATGTGAATTTCATGTACATAGCTATGTATATTTCACGACCATGTTACGGATCACTTTCGTCAACAGTTGGTGAAAGTGATCCGTAACATGATCGTGAAAAGCCAAATCGTCCGAGCTCAAAGTGGTAGGTAGCATATTACAAATTTGTGTCATTTAATGTTCGTACGAAATGTGGTTTGTGGGTCTGAAGGATGATATTTGAAGGGTACAGGGGAAAAAGGGTAAGGGCCACATCTGAAAAACATTCTGGAACGCAAAAATAAACCTTAATAATTCGTAGTACTGTAGTATTTTCAAGTTAAACTTAAATTTATGATTATTGATTATTACAATTATTGTCACCAACAACGTTCATAAAAATTTTTAATGAAAAGTGAGGAGTTTCTAAATTTTAGAATCTAAAATGATGGCGACCTCGTCCAAAAAGTAGGATTATTCGGGGTCGGTAATCGCCTCGTTTACGGCACAAATTGGGTCCTCAGTCGTCGAACGAGTCAACCTTACCTTCGCTTGGATAACCTGCTTGGAATAGGGATGGAAAAATTTAATAATATTTTACTAGGTACGTATTATGTAAATTTTCGTTCAGGGTAGATAAAAACGCTGCATAATATGGTCAGGACCTCCAATAATTGGTCATGCGTCCAAAATTAGGTACCCGGAAAACGACACCTCATTTGACCTCCTGGGATCCTTCAAAAAACCCATTTGAAGCCCCATAGATCCCCAAAGTGAAATCGAACCGTTCTGGGACCCCTGAAAATGGATTCTACGTCCAAACATACCTCGACAACGACACTCGATCCCATAGCCGAAAATATATTAAAAAAAAAAAAAAAAAAAACCTCCGGTAGTCCCTACACCTACACAAATGGTCACCATCCCATCATGTGAAATGGTCTGGCATCATGATGAAAAATAGTCATCAACATAAACTTCAAGCCCAGCAGGTAGGTACCTAGTGGTAACTAAGGTATAGATACTGTAGATATCTAGAGATCTATAGATTTCCTACCGTAGAAGGGGGGGGGGGGCTTAGGTTGCCCACTTAGGTGCAGCACTTAGGATACCCACTCAATACTATACCTCGAAACGACCCACGTTTGATTCTGTAAACCACCAACGAATCCATTAACACTTTTTTTTTAGAACAAAATTGATGAAATGGATATCGATAGTCCACAAAACATTCGCACCCAACCATCGATGGAAAAACATCGATGTCTTTCTCAAAAACATCGATGTATCGTTGCCATCCCTAACTGGGAAGAACTGCGTAGGGATGTTTGATACTTCTAAAGTATCGATACAGTATCGTATCGATACATCCAGACAGTATCTAAAAGTATCGATACGATACTTTCAATAAAGTATCGGTATCGAAGTATCGATACTTTTCAAAAACGCCTGCAAATTTTTAGTCAAGGGTTTATTATTCTTTTATATGGGTTACTTATGCAAAAATTAATTCTGTCTCAATGAAAAATTTTTGAAAAAAAGGTTTTTCTTTTATTTTTTATTTTTATTTTTTTTACCTACTCAGAAAATATTTGACCTCCTGAGATCCTTCAAAAATCCCTTTTGTAGCCCCATGAAAGCCCTTTACATCCCCACAGTGAAATTGGATCCTTCTGGGACCCCCAAAAATATACTCTACGTCGAAAAATACTTCGAAAACGACACCCAACTCGATCCCATAGCCAAACGCCTTTAAAAAAAACTTTCAATTGCCCCATTTTAGCCTCATAGCGCCCCACGGGTTTGGACGATCGGACTGAAAACCTTGCTCCAAGCCTCGGGGGTTTCAGATTCAGATTCAAATTTTTATTTGCCGCAAACAACAAGTGTATAAGCAATAGTAAAAAAAAAAAAAAAAAAAAAACTATAAACTACAACAATACATGTAAAAATCGTTAAAGATACAACGAACATAATTTAGGAGGCCACTCTACAGGAAATTCGCACTGACAATATCCCCCAGGAACTCCTCTAAGTCATAGGGCGCTGACTTAATGAGATACCGTTTGACCTGGGCCCTAAAGATACCAACTGGATCACCGCGCAGGCTGCTGGGAAGTGCATTAAAAAATTTAACTCCCCACCATGTGGTGCCAGTGCATGTAGTGGCATGTCGATGGAACGGTAGGCAGAGATTATTCTTGCTACGAGTGGGGTAGCCGTGCTCGGGAGTGTGGAAAAGGCCGATATTCTTCCTTACATAGCAAAGGCTCTCTAGGATGTAGGCAGCAGGGATGGTCAGAATTCCTAGCTCTTTATATGCAGGTCTACAATCCTCCCGGTAAGGCAAACCAGCTACGACGCGCACAGCCTTCCTCTGACAGGAAAAAACGATGGAGGAGGCAGCAGAATGCCCCCAGCTGAGGATGGCGTATACAGCTCTACTCTGGAAGCATGTGTTGCCAAAAGGCAATCCGAAAGGGCGGGAAAAGAAACTAGTTGTTGGGAGCGATCTGGTGGTAGTTGGTGAACTAACAACAAAGATGGCGACTCGGCTTTTCGGGAGAAGTTGCGTCAGTTACTGTAAGACTGACTGAGGAGTAGTTTGGTGTCGTGATCGGAGTGACGCAGGGAGACGATGCGGCCTCGCAAGAGTTAAAAAGAGTATGTGCTAAATTGATATCAAAAGGTGGTGATCGGAGTGACACTGGGAGACGATGCGGCCTCGCAAGAGTTAAAAGGTATGTGCTAAATTGATATCACAAAACAAATGGTTTTGTGATCCAAATGTCGATGAAAGGCCGCGGATACAGTTAAAAGGTATGTGCTAAATTGATATCACAAAACAAATAGTTTTGTGATCCAAATGTCGATGAAAGGCCGCGGATACGTGGTGAAAGAAACCATAACTGGTTTATAATACCGTGAGGTAAAGGGGTAGACTATAAGGGGTGGTGGAGGTCTACTGGACAGCGGATCCATAAAGGATTCAGGAATAAAATGAATAAAATTGGACCTTCATGGTCACTGAAAGGGATCCGGAATCCAAACTTAGACGAGGATTCGAATGTCACTAACTAAAAGATTGAAAAGAACGTAATAAACCTAGGCTAGTAAACTTGCAATAAATAAATGTTATATTGCGTGAATTTACTATAAATCTTGGAGATTCATGTGATTTCTCTACATGGTGGAGATTACTGGGATTTTGATTTTGTGAAACATGTTTTATGTAAATACGTCAATTACTATGTATTGTGCAATACTATGAAACGCAGTTTTTGTAATGACGCGGTCGGTCGCCAAGGGTGGAACCTCCCTCCCCTTGCATCCGCCACAAGCTCAACTACGCAATTGCCGAGCTCCTTTGTTATCGGGTATCTTATACGGAAATGATGACTTCTTACATGGTTTAAGCTGTGGAAGGTAATAACTGCAGCGACTATCGGCACCCAAGAACATGAAAACACCATGCTATCTTGTTTCACTCTAAAGAACTAGTGTAAATAAAAACCCCAAGACTAAAATCATCAGCAAACTGATGACGAGTAGGTATCTACACTATTGTAGCTAGCTGCGTACACTAGCTGCGTGCAGATACATCTGTACAAGGATATGTCGTATGATATATAGTTGTTATTAGACGGGAATTTGATAAAATCACTACGAGAAACTAACAAGCGTTGTTGCTATGAAAAATTAAGTTGACGGGTTGCCATGGGTGCGGCCAATAAAAAACGTTGCATTTTTTGTGTGTCGCAAAATTTTGCAAGACCCCAGAACTAAGACATAACCAAGACAAAAGAAGGACCTGTGCGAAACTATCCCGATGACCAGATTTCTAACTGTGCCAACTCTCCAGCCAGGTTTCATGCCAATGTAGAAACTTTTGATCGCCCTATAATGACGCATGATAAATTTCTTCTCCAAAATGTTTGCTCATACCAGGCCGCGGAAACTCCCCTCCATTTCACGGCCAGAGTTTGAAAAGGGGCGTGGCCACAAAGTCACCCCAAGGGTTCGCCCACAGAGTAACAGAGAGCGCCCCTGTCGCACCCCACAGTCCAGAATTGTCCGCCATTAGTGTCTCCATCGTAGATAATGATACCACACCAACAACTGGGCGGTTTGTAACGGCCGTTACAACGGCTTCATCATCGAACATTGTTTTATAGTTTTTCACGCGTTTTCCTTCGTTCTCAATTTCAAAAACTTTGTTCATTGCTAATCGGTTTCTTCAGGTTCAAGTTCATCAGTTCGATCTCTCGAAAGCAGTAATAATTATTGTTTTCATTCCTAAGCTATTCCAACAGCTTCAACTGCTTCACTTTTGATCACTCAATTTCACAGCCCGCATCGACAACGATTTGGTAAGTTGCCAACACTTTTTCAGAACACTATTATTATTATGCAGTAGGCCATTCGAATCTGATAATCAACTTATCTGATAAATCAATCCCACCTGTTGAAACAACCGCATAGGTTAGGTCAGAAGTAGGCAAGCTGGAAATTATTGCTGATATAACCAATTATGACTGATATTTGTGTTAAATTTCTCTACAGGCCCCACGGACGAATCGACAGTGTTCGGCTACAGGCTACAGGGTGTTCTTCTTATGCCCCGTCGACCAGGAACAGATCCCGTTTATCGAACTAATCTCCATAACGCCGTAACAGGTGACTACAAACCTGCTTTAGGATATCTATTTCAGGCGTTAAACTTACGTCAGTAAATTGAACCCCTATTTTTTTTTTTTTTTTTTTTTAGTTGATCTATCATAATGTAAGAGATCATTTCAGATCAGTTCTATCATTGTTGATGCACAGAGATAGGTAGTGGGAATCCGTCTTTTATAGTCCATTTTCCAAAAGAACTCCTGTAAAGAGATATGCCCATTTTCTAATTTAATTTATTAATTTAAGGAATTAATTTATTAAATGTATAATGTTTGCAATTCCTTCACGTATGTAATGTGTTTGAGTACCTATCTCTATTTTTATACCTACCAATACAGTGTTTGAGTATCTGTATTTTTATACCTACCAGTACATTATTTTGTTCCTTATTCTTCAATAGATATTTTTATACGCACCAACGTTGTTGAATTTATTCCCCCTCTATCTAGAACATTATGATATTGAAGAAAAGAGAAAATAAAGCGAAATTACTTATTGTGCCAATTATTCTGATGCTAGATTTTTCACCCGTCCTTCTCCCCCACCACTACCAGGCCATTCCCACTCGTTTTCAATGGATCTCACATCACAGGAACTCACCATCGGAATAATAATTATAAAATTATTTTTCTGTGGGTGATTCCGGTGATGATGGTCCTATTGAAAACGAACGGGAAAGGCCCGGTAGTGCGGGGGGGGGGGGGGGGGGGGGTCGGCTGGAAGCGGGTGAGTGGAGGGGGCCGTGCGTCGGCGAGTTGCGAGCAATCACCCCTGGGAGGCGCCACTGTCCATCTCAAACACCCCCCTCCACCGACTTCACGGCCAAACTTTGCCAACACAGGGAGTATAGGGAGTTTCCTCTCTGTTTGTTCTCTGTTACTCTGTGGCTCATACCTACCTATCAACAAACTGATCAATCGAAATAATCGATTTGTTAAGTAACGAAAATCTCGATATAATTGAATCGATCAATAATCGATTGATTGCGTCTCAAAATTTTAAATTGTAAATTAAAAGAAACTCGATAAAACTAAAGGACGTTGAAATTCTGTTCATGTAACTAGGGTCATACATAAGGTTTAATTTGCTAAATGCTGATTGCAGTTGTGTTGTAAAATACATCCAAAAGTGCTGAACGTTAGAAACATTCCCTGCGTTTCTAAGAGCAAAGCTGCGGAATACGGGATAAATTTCCTGTGTTCTCGAACCAAAAGTGTTGAATACGGGATTCATTTCCTGTGTTCCCAAATCAAAAGTGCGGGATTCACGTCCTGCATTCCGAAACCAAAAATCAAATCAAATCAAATTAAATCATTTATTTACCAGAAACACATAATAATTTAAGGGCAATTATTACAGCTGAAATATAAATAAAAAACATTTACCAGAAAGAAACTGATACACTTAGGTAAAAAACAACCAATACAAGCACACTATATGGACCAATTTACCACGTCTGCCAAGAACAGTTGATGAGTTACTCATCAAAGCTGTATGGAGCCAGCTTGATGAGGTACCGGGACCAGTTAGAGCAACCCAGATATAAGCGCAAAGGTAATGAGCACAGGATTTATTCGTACCTAAATAGATAGTAGTAACCTATGTTCCCAAAACCAAAAAGTGCTGAACACGAAAACATTTCCTGTGTTCCAAAAAACAAAAGTGCTGAATGCAGGATTCACGTCTGGCATTCCAAAAACGAAAAGTGTTGAACGTGGGATTAAGTTTCTACGTTCCACAACCAAAAGTGATGAATGCAGGATTCATGTCCGGCATTCCAAAACAAAATGTGTTGAATTTAGGACTAAGTTCCTATGTTCCACAACCAAAAGTGCTGAATGCAGGATGCACATCCTGCATTCCAAAACAAAAGGGAAAGGACACAAAAGGAAAGAAAAGAAAACAAAAGGAAAAGGGAAAGTGTTAAATGTAGGATTAAGTTGCTCGATACACGGTAGGATTCACGTCTGCGTTTCAAACCAGAATTGCTAAATGTAAAATTAAGTCTCTATGCTACAAAACCAAATTGCTAAACGTAAGATTAAGTTCCTGCATTCCAAAACGAAATTGCTAAATGAGGTAAAATTCTGAAAATTTGAATGGCTAACTGTTGGATTCTGTTTCCTGCAGTCCGAACGAGTTATTGGTAGTTCTATGTGGGTTCTGTTCCTACATGTGAAATAATTTGCTGAGTGTAGAATGGAGTTTCTACTCCCACAACTTTAACCATTAAATGTTTTCCTGCTTGCTGTACATTGAATGGCTAAATAAGGGATTTTGTTTCCGGCATTCGAAACAAGTTATCAGTAAATCTATGTCGGGTTCTGATCCTGTATATTTACAAACTGAAAACCTGAAGAATAAACTTTGTTTCTGTGGTCCAAAATGAAAACTTGAGATTGCTGAAAAAGAGATTCAGTTCCATGCTCCAAAAAACTGAACAACAAAAGGTTGAATTTCTTCTGATAGTCCCGGCGTTTTACATTAAAGGTGTTGAAAGAAAAGGTGCAGGAGGGTTTTGGAAGAATACACTTAAAGCAGATCGGCAGATTGGTCGATCGCCTTAACAAATTTTTCCCCTTTTGCTAACAAGAAGGCCGGAAGGCACAAAATTCGTTTCTCCAAAATGAAAGGTATAATTTTTAAACGTTTGGCAGCATTGGTAAAAAAGAGTGGATAAAAGGTTTTTTGGGTGTGGAGAGATGGTGGTGAAAATAAAATTGGAAAGAACGTACACAAAGGAACAACAAGTGAAGGTTGCCAAACTAAACATATCGATTAAGAAGTTCATGCCCGAAAATTAAGATGTGGTTGGTTCACATTACACAAAACGTATCATATATAAACAAGAAAATACCTACCAAATAACTGAATAGATAGACTAGAGTTTTGTCTCTCAACGTCAAAAGATGTAGGTGACTCCCATTTTGGTGTTACTAAATTTAGAGCTAGGTACCCCATTTCGAGAGTGAAATGGTCACGGCTTTGGGATCTAGTTAAATCCCACATTGACCGCAAAAACGATTTAAATGAAATAGAAAGGCTCTCGTACCGTCTGGAGTCCAAGGCGACGCACAGTGGCCAATTTTCCGGATCTAGGTGGAAACAATTATTTTATGGTCCTATCTTGTAGTAAATTTAACGCTGAACACGAATATACCATACATGATGGGTCGCAAATGCCTTCTTCATATGTTTTCTGGCAAAAAACTACCAAAAAACGTGTTTTTACCTATTTTAGGTGGTTTTTTCCCAAATACTCTCTGAATTCACGTAAAAAATTATTTTATTGGCTTTCCTAACACAGAATACAAGGCTTTTACAAAATACATAGTTGTCACGTAGTGGTGGTAACACTTGTAAATTAATGGTAAATTCATGATAATTGAAGGTAACACTTGAACATTCATGTTAATTGAAGGTGATAATGAAATATAATATAATAATATATAATAACACATTTACATTTTACATATAATGATGAATTAATATAATACAATAATGAAATATAATCAAAACGAATGATGAACTGCCATAATTATGCGATAGAAGAAAAACAATTATTGTCACCTTACAAACCCCCCCCCCCCCCCCCCCCCCGCGTAACCGCTTGACTCATTGTCAGACGAACCACTTGATGAGTTCGCTCCTCCGGAACAATAGTGGTATAAGTCCAAAAACAGCTGTTTTGAGTTATATATACCATTGGGTAGCTCGCGACGAGCTTAACATGGGGGTATTATTGG